>JBBMOL010000028.1:3077500-4277500 GCA_037954665.1 Laguncularia racemosa | reverse complement strand
TTCAAATAACATCGTCATGTTCTAGGTTTGATATACCTAGGGTTCACACATCATCTTTGTTACATCTCTCTATCCACAACGTTATCTCCACGAGCTTCACTTAACTTGTGATTTTGTTCAATGGGAGTTCCAATCAATTTGCTAGTCTTCATGCATATTTCCTTGAGCAACTCGTAACATACTTCTGTTGAGAAATAAAAGTTCCCCGCATTAATTGAGTCACCTCAATTCCAAGGAAATACTTCAATCTTCCTAAATCTTTTATTTCAAATTCCTTGGCTAGACATTGCTTTAAGGCCTCCTTCTCTACTTCATAATTTCTCGTCACAATAATATCATTCATGTAGACACTTAAAACAATGACCTCCTTTGAGATTGAATGCTTAATGAAAAGTGCGTGATCTCGTTGACTTTGCCTATTGCATTACATATCATCACCTTGGCAAACCATCTAAACCAATCACATAGGGATTGCTTCAACCTATATAATGTCTTTTTTTAATACACAAACCTTGTTCTTGTCAACCCCACTAAATCTCGATGGAATGCTCATATAGATCCCCTCTTCTAATTATCTACGAAGAAGAGCATTCATTACATAATATTGCTGCAATTCCTAATCAAAATCAATGGCTAAGGATAGCAAAATCCTCACTATATTCATCTTTGTTACTAGAGCAAATGTTTCTTGATAATCTACTCCATATGTCTACGTGTACCCTTTTGCAACTAATCTCACTTTGTAGCATTTTAGGGACCCATCTGCCTTAAATTTTACTATATACACCCACTTATAGCCTATTGTTTTCTTACCCTTTGGTAAATCAACTACTTCCCAAGTCCCATTCTTCTCTAATGCATCCATTTCTACTTGTATAACAAGTCTCTGTTCTTTCTTTGATAATGCTTTAGATAATGAGCTAGGAATAGAAATTGTGTTTAAGGTGGAAAGGAAACTTTGATGGCTTGAGGAAAACTTCTCAAAAGATACAAAGTGAGACAATGGGTATAATGGTCTTTTGGTGCATTCTTGGGTCTTTTTTCTTACAAAAAATAAGTAGGTGTAGGTCCTGGTTAAGGCTAGGACACTTGGGATAAGGTGGTTCAGAGTTGGTAGAAGGATAGGTTATTGGTGGTGTAGAATTTAGATTTGGTTCACTCATTGTTACCTCATTTCCAAAGCATGGTTTAGAAGATTTTTCTTACCTTGTAGTCACGTTAGGATCTCCTCTCCTTGTATCCACTTAGTCAAATTGAAACCAGTCAAAAGTTTTAACATCTCATTCCCTTTTTTCATCCAACCTATCATATTGTGAAATTGACTTTTGAGATTTAGATTTAGACGACTCTGGTGGTGGAAAGTTTAACTCCTTATCTTCAAGTGTATTTAATTTCCCTTGAAGATAAAGAGTAGTGAAATATGGTTTATTTTCAATAAATGTAACATTGACTAAGATATAGAGTTTTCTAGTAGGTGGATGATAAAATTTGTAACTCTTTCAAGTAAACGAGAACCCTATGAAGACACATTTAAGAGCATGAGGATCTAACTTCCCATTGTTATGACTATGAACATGGACAAAGGAAGTACATGTAAAAACCTGAGGAGTGAGATTGAAGGAAGATTGAGTATTAGAGTAGAATTTGGATAGGTTTTTTAATGGGCTTTGAAACCCTAAGACCTTAGAAGGAATTTTGTTTATGAGATAAGTTGATGTGAGTACAACTTCTCCCCAATATTGTTTTGGCACATTTTGTTGAAAGAATAAAGCTTTAGTGCACTCAAGAAGGTGTTGGTTTTTTCTTTTTGCCACTCCATTTTGTTGTAGAATGGTGATACATGATTTGTGTATGATTCCTTCTTTTTGGAAATATGGACTCAAGATTTGATTGAAATAATCTCGAGCATTGTCTAAACGAAAGTGTTTTATCTTGGTGTGAAATTGATTTTGGATAATTGTGTGAAAGATATGAAAAATATGACTTACATCAAACTTATTTTTGAGTAAATACATCTAAGAGACTTTGGTGCAATCATCAATAAATGTTACAAACCACTTAGACCTTGAGATGTTTAGAATAGTTGATAACCCCTGAATATCACTATAGATTAAAAAGAAAGGAAAAGAAGATCTTTTATTGTTGATGGGAAATAGTATACAAGTGCGTTTCACATACTTACAAACATCACAATGAAAAGATTGTACATCAAATCCCTTAAATAAAGAGGAAAACATTATTTTCAATGCAGGAAAAGACACATTACTTAAGCACCTATGATGTAACCAGATGACATCTTTATTGGAAGAAGAAAACAACATGGACATGGTAAACTCACTGAATTTCGGTTAACTTGATGTATCTCAATAATAGTCCATTATGTTCCTTAGTAAGTCTAATCTTCTTCCTTAGAAATCACAACAGGAATCATGGAATATAACACAACCAGTTAGATCTTTCATAAGCTTTTGTATGGAAACCAAATTTGTAGATAATTGGGGAACATGAAGAATTTTTACGCACCGATTTTGGGGTAACCTAGACGTCTCATATTCCTATTATTGTGGTTGTAGACCTATCAACAACAACATTCTTTCTATTGCTAGGACAGAGGTTATAGGTTTTGAATTTATTAGAAATATGGGTCATATGATTTGTAGCACCAGAGCCAAGGATCTAAGCATTCCTCTCCGTGATGGAATAGGATCAAATAATAGGTGAAAAAAAAGGGGAAACAACAATTAAGGGTTAAAAAATACGAAATGAACCAACAAACGAGGTTGGGATTGACAAGAAGCATAGAATCCCTAAATGGGCTCTAATACCATGTAGAAAAAAGGATACCATAAATTTTTATTAATTCAGTAATATTATTATATTTACAATTTATTCTAGTCTATGTATACAATTTTTGTTATACTAAACAAGGAAGGTCTATAGCTAATCATAGTAGCTAACTACAACTAATTCTCTTAACTTTAGGGATAGATTATTAGCCCTGATTTTTTCACTAACTTTCCTGAAATATCTCCTAAGATTACTCATCCAAGATTTCCTAAATCTTCCTCTCCTTTGAAGACTCCTAAAGGACATCTCTATTAATCTTTTCTAGCTTCCTCATGATGCTACTAAGAAGGTGAATGGCTTGTGAGTAAAAATTTGTAATTTTATCTAATATAGAGGAAATAACCACTTTTCTCCCTACCATACTAAGCATCTTAGCTTTCTACCCTATAAGCTTGTTTCTAACCTTATCTATATTGAAATGGAGATCGCCTGCTTCTACAATGCTCGATACTTTTATTGGAATCCCCAGGGATTTTTCTACATCCTTCTTATATTCAATATCAAAATCTTATTGATTTCCACTTTCATGTTTTGATTTACATTTTTTGAAAAGAGAATGCTTGATTTCCTAAAATTTACTTTCTATCCCGAAATCATTCCAAATGTGTTTAGGAAGTTCATTAGGACATGTGCAATGGTAGTTGAGGCTTCTCCACATAAGATTATATCATCAACAAAATGACTATGAGAGATCTTTGAACTTGCACCCTTGAAGATAGGGTTTCCACAAACTAATGTCAACTAAACTTGAAGTTGCTCGACTGAACATGTCTATGGCAAGTTGTAAAGCCCAAGAAATAAATTAAAGATAAAATAATAAAAGGGTCGAGATCATTTTTTTAGTTGCAGTACTGATGATTACACTTTATATGATAAGGATCTAGGGACACACAAACAAGATGGAAATGATGTAGAGTATTTTTACTATTATGATGGTTATGTGAAGATTGCCATTTGAGGTTTTAAAGCAGTATTGGAAGTTTATTTATCATAAAGGATTTTAGTACTAAGAATAGATTAGGATTTAGAGTATTTTACATTGATATATTAAGATCTCTTTGAAGAAGTGTGCATATTGTGAATGGGACTCAATTGAGTCATTTATTTATAATGTCAAATGTTTATTTTGATTGTAGTTAATAGGCATTGTAGATTTTATGGTATAAAGTGGTTAAGAGACTTAATGTGTTTTTACCTTGTAAGGATATGTGACGGGTTGTAGCATATAGGGTTTTGAGGCATTATAGCTTAAATGGTATACGAGTGTAGGTTTGATGATTCTTAGAAATTAGGTGATGATCAATAGGTACAGGTTTTAATTAGTAGAAAATAGGTTGTGATTTTTAGATGAGTTAGGCATTGAATTTGTAGGTTGGTGAGATATGAAGAGAATGGGTGAAATTATGGGTTAATTGCTTTGTTCAGTAATTTATTTCACTATAATTATTATATTTATTTCCAATTTCTTTCAAATCCTTGTTTTATTTATATATATAAATATGTATATATGTCTAGACATATATGTACATAGGTGTATATCATCACTTCCTTTTAAATTATCTCTAACTCTCAAGTCTATTTGGTTGTCTCCTCTCAAGTAAAATGTCTCCTAGAAGAATCATAGGATATGGTTCATTTGGCATGAGACGAAATAGGGTTTACCTTAGATGAAAGGTACCCTCCAGGATTACTACAATAAGGAGCACTAACACCAATAGTTGACATGGCTGCACAGTTGCTAAAGATTGTGAATGCCTTAGTAGGAATGAGAGTACAGTAGCAGCAATAAGCCATGGGACCTACTAGACTTGTAGAGGACTAAATTGGTCTAGACAAGTTTATTAGGCTAGCAAAAGAATTTCATCCAAGAGTTGGTGATCTAGTAGAAGCTAAACACTAGATCACAGAAATTGAGAAAACTTTTGTTGCATTTAGAGTGTTAGAAGATTGGAAGGTGGATTATGTAGCCTTCATGCTAAAAGGGTCAATTGCAGATTGGTGGGATAGTGTCTCTAGATTTGTAGGAGCACCTATGGGTTAGTAGAGATTTAGGGAAGTGTTTTACGAGAAATAATTCCTTAGCAGCATTAGGGATAGAATAGAAGCTGCATATTATAATTGTGAACAAGGGAATAGGTCATTAGAGGAATATGAAGTGGAATTAAATCACCTAATTAAGTTCCTACCTAAGGTAGCACATGTTGATGATGGATCTAGGGCAAAGAGATTTGTGAGGGGACTAGAGCCAAACCTCTAACACAAAGTTGGATCCTTCTAGTTGACCACCTATGCTAAAGTGGTAAATAAGACTAAATTGTTAAAGTAGAGCAGGAGAAGGATAGAAGAACAATGCAACCTTGGGTAAGAGGCCAACTTCTAGTGTGGTAATGAAAGATAGAGGCAAGAGGCCCCTAATGTTTTAAAATAGACCCCTAGTTATCATAGCTCCTCCTCTACAAATTCGACTAGTGCCTTTAGCACTTCCTCCAATAGCCTTTACAATTAGATGTACAAGATGTTATGGGCCTCATGAACTAAGGGACTGTAGATGGCCAAAGGGTGCATGCTTCTCCTATGGGAAGACAGGCCATATAAGCATGAATTGCAATGAGAGATCTGTCCCATTAGTATTTTACCATGTATGTAAACAAAGGGGACACAAGGTAGTTAATTGTATTCTGGGGTTAAATAAGGAATCAGATAGCCTTAACTCAGTAGGCGGTAAGACCTCCAAGATGGTTAAAGTTGATAGGCTACAGATAGGAGGCCCTAGACAATAGGTTCCCACTAAAGTGTTTACACTTCAATAGCAGTAGCACCAAGACCATCCAGATATAGACACTATTGTAGGTATGCTTCAAGTATACACATGCAATGCTTATGTCTTATTTGATATCAGTGCCATTCATTCTTATGAGTTTGAATCTTTTGTACATAAGTGTGGATTGACTTTGGAATGTTTGGATAATCATTTGACTATTAGTAATCCCTTGGGAGTTGGAAGGATTTTAAATGGAATTTGCAGAAAAGTAAGAGTAAGGGTATAAGGTAAGGTAATGCTAGCAAGCCTATTGATGATAGAGATGGTGGAGTTTGATATAATCTTAGGAGTCAATTAGTTGTTAGAGTACCATGTTACCATTGATTTCCATAACATGGTGGTACACTTCAATACACTTGGAAGAGATTCCTTTAAGTTTAAATTAGAAGCATAGAGACCAACAGGATTACCCACTTATGAGTTGTGGGGTAAGAGTATGTTGGCTACTATAATGGCTACTGTAATAGCTGAGGTAAGTGAAGTAATGAAATTGGAGATGGTGTTAGTAGTGAGGGACTTTCTTGATGTCTTTCTAGAAGACCTTCTTGGTTTATCCCTAATTAGAGAAATTGAGTTCAACATTGATTTAGTACCAGGTACTGCACTAATATCGAAACCAATATACAAGATGGCACCAATTGAGTTAGAAGAACTAAAGAAACAATTACAAGACCAACAAAATAAAAGATTCATGAGACCCAATAGGGTGAGTCAGTCCTTTTCGTTAAGAAGAAGGATAGAAGCATAAGATTGTGCATTCATTATAGAGAACTGAATCATGTCACCATAAAAAATAAGTATCCTTTTCTCAGGATAGATGATCTAGTTGACTAGTTATAAGGAGCTTAAGTATTCTCTAAAATCAACTTAAGGTCAGGGTACCATTAATTAAGGATTAAGGATGAGGACATCCTGTAGTTAGCTTTCAGGACGAGGTATCGGAATTATAAGTTTGTGGTGATACCCTTCGGTTTGACAAATGCCCCAGCAGCTTTTATGGTTTTAATGAATCAAGTATTCAAGGACTTCTTGGACAAGTTCATGATTGTCTTTATAGATGATATCTTAATATATTCTAAGAGTAGGGAGAAACATGAAGAGCATTTAAGGTTGGTACTAAGTAGATTGCAAATAAAGAGATTATATGCCAAATTTAAGAAATGTGAACTAGCTAGAGTAGGTAGTTTTCTTAAGCCATGTGGTTAATAAAAAATCTCAATAGACCCAAAAAAGGTAAGAGTTATAATAGACTAGTCTAGATCGAAGACAGTGATAGATATAAGTAGCTTCCTAGGTTTAGTAGGTCACTACAGACGGTTTGCAGAGGGATTCTCTAAGATAGCAACTCCTCTCACTAGGTTAATACAAAAGAAAGTAAAATTTAATTGGGATGTTAAGTGTGAGATCTGTTTCAAAAAGCTAAAGGAGAAGCTAGTATCTACCCCAATTTTAGCATTACTTAGGAATAGGGACGAATTCACTATTCATAGTAACACCTCAACCTAAGGGCTAGGTTGTATTTTGATGCAAGGTGGGTAAGTTATAGCACATGCATTCCATCAACTGAATCCATATGAGAAAAATTATCCAACTCATGACTTGGAGCTAGTAGCAATAGTATGGCAATAAAACTGTGGAGGCACTACTTATGTGGGGAGAAGTGCAAAATTTTCACTAACCATTGGAGTTTGAATTATATCTTCACACAAAAAGAACTAAACATAAGGTAGCGGAGATGGTTGGAGTTGATTAAAGAATATGATCTTGAAATCTAGTACCATTCAAGAAAAGCAAATGTGATAGTAGATGCTCTTTATAAAAAGACACAAGGAAATATTGCTACCTTAATTACATCTCAATGGAACCTATTAGAGGACATGTGTAGGCTAGATTTAGAGATAATAACCTGAGATTTAGATGGCAAGTCTGTGTATCCAACCCACTTTAGTAAAGTAAATTAAAGTTGCTTAGGTTAAGGATACAGATATACAAAATACTAAGGTTAAAGCAAAATAAGGTATGACTACAGAATTTAAGGTTGATGCGGAAGGTATTCTAAGATATGGAGCATGGTTATGTATGCCAAGAAATATAGAGTTAAAGAAAGAGATCATGAAAGAAGTGTTACTTTAGATATATTGTCTGTCTCAGAAGTACCAAGATGTACAATGACTTGAAATGTCACTACTAGTGGAGGAACATGATGTGAGAGATAGCCAAGTATGTCCCCCAATGCTTAACATGTTAGCATATAAAAATAGAACATTAGAGGCTAGTAGGTGAGTTACAACCCCTACCTCTACCAGAATGGAAATGGGAGCACATCATAATGGATTTTGTAATAGCTCTCCCTAAAATTAAAGAAAAGCATGATGTTGTATAGGTGATAGTGAATAGATTGACCAAATCTGCTCATTTCTTGCCTATTAATATCGGTTATAAGTTAAGTAAGTTGGCACTGACATATATAAAGGAGACTGTGAGATTACATGGAATTCTAGTAAGTACTGTGTTTGATAGGTGTAAACACCCCATTTTTGCCCCTAATAATCAATAATAATCAATTTTCAATTTTTTCCATTTTTACAAATTTTCTCCCAATTTAGCAAGAATAGGAAAAATATTCAAAAAATAAAATAAATAGGAAAAATACATCAATTTTAGAAAATGGTTGTAGAAATAATAAGAAAAGGAGTTAAATAATTTTTACCAATTTTTAGAATTTCAAAATAATAAAAAAATAATAAAAATACAAGACATATATACAATTTGTGTAATGAATAAAACCGAGAATTGAGCCAACTCAGCTGGTTCGCATGTCCGCTCGAGAACACACGGAAGGCCTGAGGTCCCGAGTTCGAATCCCCCCGTGAGCGCTCTGTGCAATTTTTTTGCTTTTGCCTCAAGCTGCCACATGATAACGTATGATTGGCTAGGAAGAGTCATGCGCCTCGCACTTGATCATCTTCTTCACCCGAACAGACGCGAGAGGAAGTTGGAGCAGGTCCGACGAAGGCGGAATCGTTTGTTTTTCCTCAAATATTTTGGATTACTATCAATTTTAAGCCAAATCCATAAGATAAATCACAGAAAAACAATTGATTGACATTAAATCTCCGAGATAAGGCCGAATCCAAAACGGAAAAAAAAATGGGTTTAACCAATCGACAGATTTGAGCTTATCCGGAGGGGCTTTTGAGCGGCTATAAATGGAGGAGGAAGGGAGGAAGCAGGGGCACAGATCAAAAGTGAGGAAAAGAGAGAGAATGAAAGCCTCGTCGGAATTCTTCAACCCGCGACCGCCGATCGAGCTTGAAACTACCACCAGGAGGTGTTTTTGGAGAAATCCACCGCTACGGTTGAGTTCCCCACCTTTGAGAACTTAGGAAACAACACCTCAATTGTTTCGAAAGGCTGCCAGAAGGCCGTCAACGAGCAATCCTAATTGCCGTGACTAATCGACCCGACCCGAGCACCGACCGGGATCCAGGTAAGTCGGATTTTTTGATTTTTGATTTTTATTTTATTTATTTATTTCTTATTTCTTTATTTAGTTATTTTAATTATTTTTTTTGAATTTCTTTATTTATTTACTTGTTATTTGTAATTCAAAACAAAAAAAAAACAATATTAGAATTTAGATTATTTTTTTAGGGTTTAATTTAGGATGAATAATAATAATAATAATAAATAATAATAAAAATAAAAATATATACAAAGAAAATGATAAAAATATATGTTAGAAAAAATAGTAAAAATTTAGATTTTAGTTTAGAATAGATAGATAATATAGGAGAAAATTTTTCATTAAAAATTAATAAAAATCAATAAAAATTAATAAAAATCCATAAAAGTTATAAAAATTAATAAAATCAATAAAAATTTATAATAGTAGAGATGAGTTGAAAAATAGAAAAATGAAATTTTTATCACTTAGAAAAAAATCTTTTTCTTAAATAAATCCAAAATTGTTTTTTTTTTTCCCTTAAAATTATTCAAAAAATCAAATGATCAAACTTAGGCTTAGATTTTTTTTAGAAAAATACTAAAATGGTAACGTAAACCAAAAGAAATTTTATACTTAAAAATCACCAACACATTAAAGTTTTTCAGGAGAAGCGAACTACGACCCATTTGATCCTAAATAGCAAGTACGTAGGCACCTATTTGGGGCAACCTTGAAAGGAACAAAAAATCATTTTCTCAAAATAAGTTATTCAAAAACACAAATAAAAATAAAATAAAAGACATTTGGATAAGGTTTAGATTTTAGGAGATTAGGGTGGTAACCTTAAGGTTTTAATAGGTTAGCCTCCGAATTCAGAAACTTTGGTTTTCCCTTTCCTCTTTTCACAAAAAAACGAAAAGAGGAAATTATGCTAACCAGTAGTCTAAATTAGGATTGATCTACTCAATTAGTCCTAATTCAATCTTTCCCAACCACAGTTGGGTGGCGACTCCAAAACAAAATGAAATTCCTAACTCAAGTTGAGGGTGATGCGAGATCGGTTTGATTGGATTCTTAACTGATACGAACCACGCCAACGTGTGACGAAACCCAATACCAATACGTTCGGAATTCGTTACCTAAGAAGCCAAACAACCTCAAGTGGAAACCGGGACCCGTTGTCTATAAGCGAGACAAGAACCTTGGTATAATATGAAGACGCCACAATCGAGATGAACGCCACGGAAATAAAATCCGATAAGTTCTAGATTAGTTCTTAAAGAACCAAGAGAGGAATTCTCTCAAAAGTGTTTTCAAACTTTCAATGTTATATATCTTGTATCCCTATGTTCTAAACCCTAGGAGCTTTATACTAGGGTTTACAATTCGTAACAATAAAGCCTAAAACGACATCACTTCAATAAGTTGCGTAAAAATAACAAAAAAAGAACATGAAGGCCAGCGGTGTTGGAATGAAGGCCGGCGGCCTTGAGCCAGCGTTGGAGACATACATGGCCGTGTACTTCTAGACGTGTATCTTTCTGTGGATTTTCTTGACTCCATACACGGCCGTGCCTTTTGGCCGTATATATGACCATGTATGATTCTGTGTAACCTTGAGATTCCTACACGGCCATTTCTTGTAAAGACATGCCCTCTTCACCCCGTATCTGGTATGACTTGTACAAGAGCAAGGGCCTTCCCATGGTTGTTCCAATCCTTTCCAACTTCATGATTGCTCTAATCCTTTCTGGCTTCATGGACATCCTTTATCAACCCGTTAAGTGCTTCCTTGAATTGTTTCGCTCGATTTCTTATGATCGGTCCAGGTGACACTTCAAGAGGATCCACATTCTATCTACTGGCTTGGCTCCCATCATGGATCTCATCATTCCCCTCCTCTTGAAAAGGATTTGTCCTCAAATCGTCGCCTGCATCAAAAGGACTCAGATCAGTAACATTAAACGTAGCACTTACTTGATACTCACCAGGCAAATCTATCTTGTATGCATTATCATTGATGCGCTCAAGAATTTGAAATGGTCCATTGCCTCTAGGAAGTAGTTTAGATTGACGCTGCACAGGAAACCGCTCTTTACGCATGTGAACCTAAACCCAGTCTCCAGGTTTAAAGACAGCTTGTCGATGACCCTTGTTGGCTTGTTTCACATACTGCTCTGTTCTTTGCTCAATGTTTAGCCTTGCCTTCTCATGGATCTGTTTAACAAATTCTACTTTCTTCTAGCCATCTATATTAACATACTCAGAAATAGGCAAAGGTGATAAATCCAAAGGAGTTAGTGGATTAAAACCATACACAATTTCAAAAGGAGTAAATTTAGTAGCAGAATGCACTGTACGGTTATAGGCAAATTCAACATGCAGCAAACAATCCTCCCAACTTTTAATATTCTTTTTAATGACAGCCCTCAACAAAGTAGATAAAGTTCGATTTACTACCTCAGTTTGACCATCAGTCTGTGGATGACAAGTAGTAGAAAACAATAACTTAGTTCCTAACTTAGCCCACAAAGTCTTCCAGAAGTAGCTTAAGAACTTAGCATCTCTATCCGATACAATTGTTCTAGGCATACCATGCAATCTCACAACTTCCTTAAAGAACAAATTAGCAATATTGCAAGCATCATCTGTTTTGTGACAAGGAATGAAATTTGCCATCTTAGAGAATCTATCCACAACTACAAAAATAGAATCTCGACCATGTCTAGACCTGGGTAATCCTAACACGAAATCCATGGAAATATCTACCCAAGGCTCATGAGGAATGGGAAGTGGGGTATAAAGCCCTTGAGGTTAGACTCTAGATTTTGCTTGCTTACACATGACACATCGCTCACAAATCCTCTCAACATCTCATTTCATGTGAGGCCAATAAAAGTGTTCCTGCAATACCCCTAAGGTTTTAGCTACTCCAAAATGTCCCATTAAACCTCCTCCATGAGACTCCCTCACTAGTAATTCTCTTAAAGAACAAATTGGAATGCATAGTTTACTCTCCCTAAACAAGAATCCTTCATGTTTATAAAATTTACCATGCCCACTCTTCTCACAATGCACATACTCCTCACAAAAATCTCGATCAGTAGCATACAATTCCTTAATGTGCTCAAAACCAAGCAATCTAGAACGAAGAGTAGAGATAAGAGTATACCTTCTAGAAAGTGCATCAGCAACAACATTCTCTTTACCTTGCTTGTAGTGGATGACATATGGAAATGTTTCGATGAACTCCACCCAATGAGCATGCCTTTTATTTAGCTTATGTTGCCCCTTCAAGTACTTCAAGGATTCATGATCAGTGTGGATCACGAACTCCTTTGGCCAAAGGTAGTGTTGCCACGTCTCTAGGGCTCGAACCAATGCATATAACTCCTTGTCATAAGTAGGGTAGTTTAAGGTTGCCCCACTTAGCGTCTCACTAAAGAATGCGATTGGCCTTCTCTCCTGCATAAGCACTGCTCCAATACCTAATCCTGAAGCATCACACTCAATTTCAAACGTTTTAGCAAAGTTAGGTAAAGCAAGTAATGGCGCCTAAGTTAGCTTATTTTTAAGCGTCTGAAAGGCCTTCTCTTGTTGCTCTCCCCATCTGAGCCCCACGTTCTTCTTAATTACCTCAGTAATTGGTGCTGCAATGGTACTGAAATCCTTCACAAATCTCCTGTAAAAACTCGCTAGTCTATGGAAACTCCGCACATTACTTACAGTAGTTGGACTAAGCCATTCTTGGATCGCACGAATCTTTTCTTCATCAACTTGTATTCCCTGTGCACTAACAAAAAAACCAAGAAACACAAGTTTGTCTGTGCAAAAAGTGCACTTCTTGAGGTTAGCATATAATTGCTCCTTTCGAAGTACTCCTAAAACATCCCTCAAGTGAGATATATGGTCTTCCAAACTCTTGCTGTAAATGAGAATATCATCAAAATAGACAACCACAAATTTGCCAATAAAAGTCCTCAAAACATGGTTCATAAGTCTCATAAAAGTACTAAGTGCGTTAGTTAAACCGAAAGGCATTACTAACCACTCATATAATCCATATTTCGTTTTGAATGCGGTTTTCCATTCATCACCTTCTTTCATTCTAATTTGGTGATATCCACTTTTCAGATCAATTTTGGAAAAGACACTAGACCCATGTAACTCATCTAACATGTCATCTAAGCGAGGAATGGGATGACGATACTTTACCGTGATGTTGTTGATAGCGCGGCAGTCAACACACATTCTCCATGACCTATCCTTCTTAGGCACCAAAATCACAGGCATTGTGCATGGACTCATGCTTTCCCTCATGTGCCCCTTCTCCATTAATTCATCGACCTGCCTTTGGAGTTCCTTTGTCTCCTCTGGATTGCTCCTATAAGCTGGCTGATTTGGAATCGATGCTCCGGGTACTAGGTCAATCTGGTGCTCAATACCACAAATAGGTGGTAATCCCTTTGGAATCTCCTCAGGGAAGACATCTTCAAAGTCCTGCACAATAGACACAACCACATAGGCAAAGAGTTAGATAGTTCGTTAGTATTCAGACATGTTTCCTTAAAAACCAGTAACAACATAGGTTGCTTCATCACTAATGCTCTCCTCACTACACTCGCTCTTGCCACACAACTCTCCTTTTGCAAGCCTGCACTCTCATTTTCACTTACCACCAAAGTTGATCCCCCTTCAACTTGGTCTCTCACTCTTTCTAGCCTTCCTCTCTTTTTCCTTTTGATATTGACTTTTGTATTCCTTTTCTTTCTCATTGTCTTTTGCTCTCTCACTCTCCCTCTATTTTTCACTCACCTTATGTTTTGCAAAAGACTGTTGTAGCTGCAACTGATCCTCATACACCTGCTTAGGTGTTAAAGGTTTAAGATTAAAGCTTTTCCCCTGGTGAATAAGCGTATACTTGTTAGAAAAGCCATCATGAACAACCTTCCTATCAAATTGCCATGGCCTCCCCAACAACACATGACATGCTTGCATTGGCACCACATTGCATAACACCTTATCCTCATACCTACCAATGCGAAAAGCAATCAAGGCTTGCTTACTCACCTTAGTCTCGCCACTATCATTCAACCACTGCAATTTATATGGACTAGGGTGTCTAATAGTTTTGAGTCCTAGCCTCTCAACAATAAAATTACTCACCACATTGGTGCAACTTCCTCCATCAATGATCAAGCTGCAAATATGATCTCCTAGATAACATCTAGTCTGAAATATATTCTCTCTTTGCACTTCCTCTTCTTCCTTCACCTGCACATTCAAAGCTCTCTTCACTACTGCCACTAACCTTCCTATTGCAGGCTCCTCATCATCACTAGCGTCCTCTAATGGAGGCATATCATCTTCTTCACTATCCCCGTTAGTCTCATACTCACCATCATCTCGCAGGATCATCACACGCCTATTTGGACATTGACTAGCAATATAGCCTCTACCTTGGCATTTAAAACATCTAATGTCACGATTTCTAGAAGTAGAAGAATCAGGGTTACCTTAGTTACTAGGAGTAGAACCCGCTTGTCTTAGCTCTCCTTTTGGTTTGGTGGGTAAAGGCCTTTCTTCCTTCTTCCATTGGTTAGTCTTCCAGGTGGATAAACCAATACCCTATTTCAACCGTGCATTACTACTACCTTTCCGCCTATGTTGGTTCTCAACCTTTATAGCCATATGAACCATATCCTCTAATTCTACATAATGCTGCAATTTAACAACATTTTGAATTTCTCTATTTAATCTAGCAAGAAATCTAGCCATGGTAGCCTCTCTATCCTCCTCTACATTCGCCCTGATCATCGTAACTTCCATCTCCTTGAAATACTCATCCACACTTCGGCTTCCCTGCTTAAGAGTTTGCAATTTGTTGTGCAATTCACGATAGTAATACGCAGGTACAAACCGCTTCTTCATCACCCTATTCATCTCTTCCCACGACTCAATAGGTGGTTCGCCATTCCTTCTTCTATTCAACATTAGTTGATCCCACCACACTATGGCATAATCCAAAAATTCAATGGCAGCAAGTTTCACTTTCTTTCTCCCACTATAGTTATGACAATCAAACACCATCTCTACCTTATTCTCCCACTCTAAGTATGCTTCGGGATCATTCTTTCCTTGGAAAGGAGGAATCTTCATCTTTATACTACTCAGTTGATTATCCTCTCTATTCCTATCTCCTCTATCTTCCTAATCCCTAGTTCCTCTATTCCTACCACTATAACCTCTATAACTCATGACAAAAGGCTCATCAAAGTCATCACCCAACATTTCATCTCCACCCCTTTGTAATCTCCTAGAACGGCTCTCCCTCTTACGCCCTTGGAAGACGTTTGTAGATTGCTCTAGTCTTTGCTCTACCGTCTCATGAATTTGTTCCATTCCCTCCTAAAACATCCTCTTCATCTCACCCCTCAATGCCTCAATCACTAGCCTAGCATCAAACCTTCCCCTCTCACCTTCAGGAGAATGTTGCCTCGACATAGTTCCTGTAGAAAAGATTAGTACTAACACAAATATATATAATTAAGCCTCACGATACACTCCCTTACGTGTTTCGCTCAAAGGATGATATCACACAGTCACTCGTGTATTCTCACAAGCAATGATGATATCAACTCGCCAATTCCTTTTCTCAATTCTCTTGGAACTAACCCAAACTACACCAATTCCCTTCTGTAGAATTCAAAACAACTCTAGGGTTCGTAAATTTCCTCTTTTTTCTCTCCGATTTTTTTTTTTTTTTTGCTCTTGATCACGTTTCTCTTTTCTTCTTTTTTTTGTGTCGTGATTCTTCCTTTTTTTTTTTGTAACAAATCGACTAGTAGATACTACACTTTCAATAGACAATTAATACTATGAAATTGAATACTAACAATTGATATGAACGATTGGAGTTAGGGTTTTGATGTTACCTTCCTCAAACCAAACTGATGTTTTGACAAACCTAAGCTCTGATACCAAACTGATGCGAGATCGGTTTGATCGGATTCCTAACTGATACGTACCACGCCAATGTGTGATGAAACCCAATACCAATACGTTCGGAATTCGTTACCTAAGAAGCTAAACACCCTCAAGTGGAAACTGCGACCCGTTGTCTATAGCGAGACAAGAACCTTGGTATAATATGAAGACGCCACAATCGAGATGAAAGACCGATTGATAAGTCGGGATGAACGCCACGGAAATAAAATCCGATAAGTTCTAGATTAGTTCTTAAAGAACCAAGAGAGGAATTCTCTCAAAAGTGTTTTCAAACTTTCAATGTTGTATATCTTGTATCCCTATGTTCTAAACCCTAGGAGCTTTATACTAGGGTTTACAATTCGTAACAATAAAGCCCAAAACGACATCACTTCAATAAGTTGCGTAAAAATAACAAAAACAGAACATGAAGGCCGGCGGCCTTGAGCCGGCGTTGGAGACATACACGGCCGTGTACTTCTAGACGTGTATCTTTCTGTGGATTTTCTTAACTCCATACACGGCTGTGCCTTTTGGCCGTGTATATGACCGTGTATGATTCTGTGTAACCTTGAGATTCCTACACGGACGTGCCTTGTAAAGACACGCCCTCTTCACCCCGTATCCAATATGACTTGTACAGGAGCAAGGGCCTTCCCATGGTTATTCCAATCCTTTCCAACTTCATGATTGCTCCAATCCTTTCCGGCTTCATGGACATCCTTTATCAACCCGTTAAGTGCTTCCTTGAATCATTTCGTTCGATTTCTTGTGATCGGTCTAGGTGGCACTTCAAGAGGATCCACATTCCATCTTCTGGCTTGGCTCCCATCATGGATCTCATCAAAGGGTCTACATTAGATGAGTACAGGGTTTAGTATAAATTGGATTAGGAATGGGAAATAAAAAATTAGACTCGATAATAGGGATATCTGATTTGTTGGAAAGGTTTTGAGGAGTTTACAAAGGGCACTGGGGACTAAACTAAATTTCAGTACTACCTTTGATCCCTAAAGAGATGAGCAATTAGAAAGAATTATGCAGATTTTTAAAGACATGTTGAGGGCTTGTGTCTTGGATCTTGGTGGGAATTGGGATGAGCACTTACTCCTAGTAGAATTCACCTATAACATCTATCAAGTGACTATATAGATGCCCCCTTATGAAACCTTGTATAGGAGAAAGTGTAGGTCCTTGTTACACTAGTATAGAGTGGGAGAAAGATAGGTACTAGGACTTGAATTGGTATAGGAGGTTGTAGATAAGGTAAAATTGATCAAATAAAGAATGAAGGTAACCTAGAGTCACTAGAAGAGCTATATTGATAAAAGATGATGCCCTTTGGAATTTCTAGTGGGAGAATGGGTGTTATTTAAGATATCAACCACAAAAGGGGTAATTAGGTTTGGATTGGTGGGAAAGTTGAATCACTGATATGTTAAGCCTTTTAAGATTATTAAGAAGATTGATAGCATGGCATATTGGTTAGCTTTACTGCCTAATCTGAATGGAGTACATGATATCTTCCATGTGTTTATGTTGAGGAAGTTTGTGCACAATCTGGATGAGATAATGACTTTCAAGCAATTGGAAGTGCATCAAAATTTCACCATAGTAGAATAGCCTATTAGAATTGTGGACATTAAGCATCGAGAGCCAAGAAAACGAATCATTCCTTATGTGAAAGTATAATAGGCCAATCAAACTGAAAGAGAGGCTACTTAAGAGCTAGAAGAAGAAATTTGAGCTAAATAGCTAAACCTTTTTCTAAACTTAGGTAACTTTCAAGGATGAAAGTTTTTGTAAAGCCGAATTGGGGGGGGGGGGTGGAATGTGAAACCCGAGAAATAAATTAAAGATAAAATAATAAAAAGGGTTGATGATCATTGTTTTAGCTATAGGTACTGATGACTACACTTCATATGAAGAGGATCTAGGGACATACAGATAGGATGGAAAAGATGTAGAGTAGTTTTACTATTATGATGATTAGGTGAAGATTGTCATTTGAGGCTTTAGAGCACTGCTAGAAGTTTATTTATTATAAAGAGTTATAGTACTAAGAGTAGATTAGGATTTAGAGTATTTTACATTAACATATCAAGATCTCTTTGAAGAAGTGTATAGATTATAAATGGGACTCAATTAAGTCATTTATTTATAATGTCAAATGTTTTTCTTAATTGTGGTTAACATGTATTGTAGATTTTATGATATAGAGTGATTAAGCTCCTTAATGTGTTTTTATCCTAAAAGAACACATAGTGAATTATGGCATCCCAAGTTTTAGAGTGTTACAAAAGAGGATCTCCTTGGTTGATGCCTCTATTTGATTGAAAAGTAGGGAGTTTCGATCCATTTAAAAGTATCTCATAACTTATTATAGCTAGGCATGAATTAATGAGGGTGGTCTAGTCAGTTGGGAATCCAAAAATTTATAGGGCTATTATTATAAAGTCCCACTTAACTTTGTCATAAGCCTTCTCAAGATCCAGATTAATCACCATCCAAGCTTTTTTCCCCTTCTTTTTCCCCATTGAATGAACTAACTCTTGGAAGATTATTACCAATCAATTGTACTTCTTCTAAGGATAAAACTTCCATATTTTGGACTAATAATTTCATCTAGGAAGGGCCAACGTCTGTTGATTAAGGCCTTTGTCACAATTTTACATAAGGTCGAGTAAAGGCTAATCGACTTAAAATCTTTAATTTTGTTAGCTTGCATTAATTTTGGAATTAGCACAATTAGAACTTTATTTAACTTTGGTGGGATAATTTTCCTTCTAAAGATCTCCTTCATTGTATTGCAAACTATTATGCCAATTGTGACCCAACATTTGTTTTTCATTTTTGTAAAGCATGGCATAAAAGCCATCAACCTTTAGGGGTTTCTAGTTCCTAATGCACCATTAAGCTTTCTCAATCTCCTCATTTGTGAATCATATGTTTAGGGCCATATTCATGTTTTTTTGTGTAAATACCTGGATTTATTTAATTTATTTAAAGTAAATTATAATGTAAAGCAAAGGTTAAGGATGGAAAGTTTAAATTAAATGAGCGGCAAATAGGTCATTTTACAAATGAGTATAATACCCTAATTTAACCTAGAGTACCTCTTTTTCCATTTTTTATAGTGACAAAACAATTAGAAGAGGAAAAACACTATCTATAATACAAAGCGCCCTAGCGAGCCACAAGGAGCAAAAACTAGAAAATAAGGTAAGAAGTGTTAAGATTTAATGGTTATTATGTATAGGGAATTTATGAATAAATCGATTTTCAACATTTTGTATGCCATAAATTGGATTGAGGAGCGGGATGTGACAAACATAGAAAATCAACTAATTAAAGGTTCAATTCACGAAAACTTAGAGGTAGGTATTCCAATATATGTAAGATAATTAAAAATTTTCATGTTTTAGGGTTAGCTTAAATCTAGGAGAAAATGAATTAGTGAGAGAGAAATTAGGTTTGTGTAAGGGTACCAAGAGATACACGGCCTCCCAACACAATCTTGTTTTGATTGTGTTAAACCTAGATTGTATAGAAAGATACATAGCCTCTTAACACAGCTGTGTCATGCCTTGTGTTAAACCTAAACCTTATGAAAAGATACATGACTTCCAACATGACCATATCTTACCTCATGTCAAAATATAAATACATAGAAAGGTACACGGCCTTTGGCACGGTTGTGTACTACCCCATGTTGAGTTATACGACCTCTAACATGGGCATGTTAAGTGAAACATAACCTAATTGTTTATCTATTTAAATTCTAATTAAGTTAATTTCCATGCAACATAAATAACTAATAAGACCTTAGAAAATCTAATAAATTAAGAGAATTAAGAAATTAAATTATTCTTAGATTAGTATTAAGAAGGATTTATTGATTTTTTTTATAGATTTCAACTTAGCTTAAGTTTAGGACCAGATGAGCTTAAGACTAGAATTCAAGGTACATGTAACTTGTGTGTTTCTTATGTTTGTTTAAGTTAGAAAATATTGTTGGAATGGATTAAGTAAATGATTGGTTAAGTGTTTAAGTGTATGCTGTATGTGGTTGGCTCAGCTTAGGTGCCCGTAGTGGCAGATCCCTAGGGAGCACCCTAATGATCCTTATGTGACGTTGTTCTTAGTGGAGTCGTGCTTAGAAATGATTTAGGTTGGTTTAAGTGTTTAAGTGATTATGGGTGTGGGGCTTATAGTGGCAGTTCCCATCACTAAGTATAAGTGGTTTAAAAGATCATGGGTATAAGGCTCGTAGTGGTGATTCCCATCATACAGTTTAACTGTTTAAGGGATCATGGGTTTGGGGCGTATAGTAGCAGTTCCCATCACTAATTCATGTTCCAAATGTTTAAGTGTGTTAAGGGGGTCATGAGTACCCTGTTGCTGCTTGTGGATTTAAAGTTTACCATAAACTGGTGATATGTTGTTTAAGTACTGCATAATGCATGTGAAATATGATCATATTTGTTCATGCGTGTGTGTTTATGTCACATATACTAAGCATTGGCTCACCCTTTAGGGAATATTTTTTTAGATGTAGTGATAGGAATCAAAATCCGATAAGACCTATCATTAGGGCAAGAACTAAAGGATTTCGAATCTTGGCGATGAGGGCCCATTTTAAGCAAATTGACCATGTAATTATTCGTTTACTAACCTCTTTTATCTTATTCATGTATTATATATTCCAACAGGCACACTTATCATATTTTATAATATGATGGACAAACTCACTCAGACTCAGCTTGTGGGTTATCCATAGACCGACCTGAACTGACATTGAGTTGGGTCGACGAATCCTATGGAAGAGCTCGCATGATGAAGACTATTTTTTTTATTTTGTAATTTTTATTTGGACTATTTTATGTTATATTTTCTTTTGGGACACTTTTATTTTCTTGTAATTGTCTTTTAGGACCGGCTACCTTAAAAGTGGCATAGTTGTAATTTTGTGCATTTTCTAACCCTAAAGGGAGCAAGTATAAATATTTGCTTAAAGTAGGGTTTGAGGAGGCCAAAAATTTCAGAATACACTTCACATTTTTGTGAGAGGGCTTAGGGTTTCCCTAGATCCAATTTCTCTTATCAATTTCAATTTCCAAGAGTTGAAATTGTAGCGAGTGTAACAAAGGGCAATTGTGAGTAATATCAATTTCTTCTTTGTTGTGTGTCCTTTTCATCATTAGTGAGTCATATCTAGGGTTGAATTGGATGTTCTTGGTCAGATTTGTTATTGCAATTGTGATCAAATATCATGTTATGAGATTGTTTGTTTTAGTTTTTGAAATCATCTTCAATATTGGAATCATTTGTAATGTGAATGGTGATTATTAACAGGGGATAAAATCACGGTACTAGATCTGTTCTCCTTGGCATAATTCACGTGGATTTCATTTGTAATTGTTGTTATTTGGTGAAGTTTAACCTTGTAATCATTTGTAATGTGAATGGTGATTATTAATAGGGGATAAAATCACGGTACTAGATCTGTTCTCCTTGGCATAATTCACGTGGATTTCATTTGTAATTGTTGTTTTTTGGTGAAGTTTAACCTTGTTGGATTGTTGATTGCATCTTTGGTCCTTTGGATTTCATCAAAATTCCAATAGGGTTCACGTAATTGCTAGTTTAATTGAATCAGTTTATGTGTGTGAGTTGGGGTTTGTTTCTTGTAATCATTTGTATGTGCTTGGACTTGGTTTTGAGCACATCATCTTTTGGTATCAAAGCATCATCATATTGGATCTAAGATTGATTACATTCTAATTGAAGAATTGGTTACATTCATTGGAAATTGACACCATTTTTCATGAGATTAAGACTAGTTTGATTTTCATTGTGTAATTGGTCTTTCAATTGGGTTTTGTGTGCTTGGGCTTGGTTTTGAGCACATCATGTAGGTATTGAGAGAGTTAATAATTAGAAGGTAACTTAGGAGTAAATGAAATAGAGAGGGAGGAGGAAGACGATTTTTATTATTATTATTATGGTGATTCGAATTTAAAGGGAATGGTGTTATTTATATGTAATAAATAGTGATTTTTCCAAAGAATATTAAACTAGAGTTTTATAGACTTACGTTGCACTAGATGTTGGTTATGGATTAATGTTAATATTTTTTTCAAGATTTGAAAGATGATTTAGAATGTTTTTATATCAAGTTAGAAGTATTGCATATGTTTGAATTGTGATTTATAGGAATTTTAAAATTAAGAGGTATCATAGTAGGTTTGGAGCCTTAACATGTCCTTGTGAAATAAAGGTACAAGGCAAGCAGTAATGTTGCCTTAGTTCTAGGGCATTAAAGCTTAAAATGGTATCAAAGAATAGGTTTATGATCTTTAGGGACTTAAGTTTGGATCTATAGAGAACGAGGTTGATGATGTTTAGGTAATTAGGTTTTGATTTATAGAGAATAGGTTGTTGATCTTGAAGAGCTTAGGTAATGATCCTGAGAACTAAGTAATGATCACTAGACACAAGTTTCAAACATTAGAGCATAAGATATGATCTTTAGAGAAATTAAATATATGATCTATAAGACGGTGAGACATAACGAGAGTGGGAAAATATGGATGTTTATTTATTCAATAATCTATTTTATTGTATTATTATTTTATTTTTACATAATCCAACTATTAAGTTATATGTATATATGAGTATACATTATATGTAGAGGTATATGTCTATATACCTACATAACATGATACTAATAGTGATTGATATTAACCTAAGTACATCCAGTTATCTCTTCTTAAACAGGATGCTCCTAAGATGAATCACCAGATTAAGTGCAGGAAGGGGTGTAGGACATAGCAACTCGAATGAGGAGGATATCCAAAATCAACAACTACAAGGGGGAAGGGGTCAAATGATTGAAGAGACAGTCCAACTACTACATATTGTGAATCTCTTAGTGGGACTATTAGCATAACAACATCAAGCCTCTAATGTCCCATAGCATAAGAATGTCAATGAACCCATCAACTTTGATAGGTTCATTAGAGTGGCTAAAAAGTTTAACCCCAGAAGGGGATGACACAATCAAGGCTGAGGATTGGGTATAAGAAATTGAGAAGAAATTTACAATCTTTTAGATACTAGAAGATAGGTAGGTCAATTACGCTGCATTTATCTTGAAGGGAACTATAGCAAAATGGTGGGCCTCAGTTCCTAAACTTACAGGGGAATGCATGAACTGGGCAGTATTTAGAGAATTATTCTATCGAGGATATTTCCCCAGTAGCTCTAGGGATAGGATAGAGAATGAGTATTATAATTGCGAACAAAGGGATAGAACAGTAGAAGAATATGAGGCAAAATTAAACTGCCTAATTTAATTCCTTCCTGAAAATGTCCATAATGACGATAGGTCTAGGGTTAGAAGATTTCTAAGAGGCTTGGACTTAGACTTTTAACTTGCCATTGGGGTCTTTCAACTGAATACTTATGTTGAATTAGTTGATAAGGCTAAGTATCTTGAGCAAAGTAGAAAAAGTATAGAGGAATAGATGAGTCGTAGAGCAGTAATAGCTTTGGAAAAAAGACCTGCCTCGATTGGAATGCGACAAGGTAAATGCAAGAGACATCATGTGCATCAAAATAGAACACAGAGTGCTACAACCCCTCCTCTATAGATAGACAAGTGCCTTTAGCACTTCCTACAACAGTCCTAAATGTCAAATATTCCAGATGCTGTGGGCCTCATGAGCTGAAAGAGTGCAGACGGGTAGATGGTGTATGCTTCTCTTATGGGAAGACATGATACATTATCAAACACTACATTGAGAGCTTAGTTCCCCTAATATTTTGTCATGTGTGTATGTAGAGGGGACATAAAGCAGTCAACTATCCTTAAGGATAAGTAAGAAATCATACAAGCTCAACTCAACAATTAGCCAGACCTTTCGTAAGGGGATAGGGTGGTAGACCATAGGTAGGGGGTCCTAAATAGTGAGTTCCTACTAGGTTGTTTGCTATTAAGTATCAACAGCATCAGGGTATCCCTAACATGGATAACATTGTAAGTATGCTTCTAATACACTCCTGTAATGCATATTTCCTATTTGATACTAGTTCATCTATATCCTGTGTTTTTGAGAATTTTGTATGTGCATGTACATTGAATGTTGAACACATGGATGATTGTCTATTTGTTAGTATTCCTTTATGATGTGCCTAAAACCAAGATTAAGCACAAACAAATGAACCATTTAACAATCCCTAAAGGACAAGGTCAATTCGGTTTAAGGTGGAGTAAATTGTTGCATGAACCTTAATTGCAATAGATGATCCGAATGTTACATTTCATGAAATGAATTACATAACGTTGTATTCCTCAATGAAGATCACTAATGTTCTTGAAAACCACGTGAAATAACACACAAAATCAATAAGAACCACCTCCAAGATCCCCTTTCCCAATAATGTAAACTACGGTTCAAATGAAGTAAATATTGATGGTAAATAACAAGTGCTAAAAACCAATCAATTAAGTAATAATAATTTGATTACAAATGCAATCAAATCTAACCAAGAAAACTTCAACCTAACCCTAGATATGACTCATTAGAGAAGAAAAGAAACACAACAAATAGAAATTGATATAACTCACAATTTCTCCGTGTTGCACTCACCACAATTCTAATTCTTGGGATTGAAATTGATAAGAGAAATTGAACTAAGGAAGAACCTTAATTCTCTTACGTAAAAGTGTATGTCTATTATGAAAAATTCTCCCCTTAAAACCCTACTTAAGCAAGTATTTATACTTGCTCCCTTTAGGATTAAAAAATCTACAAAATTACAACTATGCTACTTTTAGGATGGCCGGTCCTAAAAGACAATTACAAACAAATGAAAGTGTCCCAAAAGAAATTACAACATAAATAGTCCAAAGAACAATTACAAATACAAAAATAATATAAATCCTTAAAGAGCCAATTCATCGAAGCAATGTCAATCTTAACGGACCATTAGATGATAATCTAATGATGTCCCATGGCGATTAACTAATGTAAGTCATTTGGCATCTCATGGAGAAATATTATTGTACCTGTAAGATTATTACTCAAACATTTATTAGATAAAAGAAATAAGGTGAATTATGAGTGATTTGGATCATCATTTAGAGAACATCTAGAGTGCTAGAAAAATTCCCATCACTTTAGGAGTAGGAGGAAGAATAAGTAGAATATGTGGATGAGTGGGAATAGAGATCTAAGGTAGGGTGATGCCAATAGATCTTTGAATCTTAGAGATGATAGAGTTTGACATCATTTTAGGGGTCAACTAGTTGTCAAAGTACCATGCCACCATTGATTGTCACAACATGATGTTGTAATTTAGTATACCAGGAGAAGAGTATTTTGAGTATAAACTAGAAGTGTAGAAACCCACTAGATTGCCCACTATGAGATGTGGGGAAGGAATATGTTGGTTGCTATATCTATTAAAAGTACTGAAGAAGCCAAGCTAGAAGTGTTACTTATAGTGAGGGAATTTCTAAAAGTATTCCCAAAAGACCTTCCTAGTTTACCTCTAGCCAAGAAGATAGAATTTATTATTAACTTAGTACAGGGCATAATACTAATATTAAAGCTAGTCTATAAAGTGACATTAGTGGAATTAGAAGAATTGAGGAAATAGTTACAGGAGCTACAAGATAAGGGTTTCATAAAACCCAATGTATCTCCTTTGGGTATACCAGTTTTGTTTGTTAAGAAGAAGGATGGAAGCATGAGACTTTATATAGATTATAGAGAGTTAAACCAGGTCACTATTAAGAACAAGTATCCTCTCCCCAAGATAGATAACCTATTTGACCAACTGTAGAGAGCTTAGGTGTTTTCAAAAAGAGACTTGAGATCAGGATACCATTTGTTGAGGATTAAAGAAGAAGATATTTAGAAGATAGTATTCAAGACCAAGTATGGGCATTATGAGTTTATGGTGATGCCCTTTGGATTGACTAACACACTTGCAACATTCATAGATCTAATGAATAGTGTATTCATGGATTTTCTAGACAAATTTGTAATTGTCTTTATAGATGATATCTTGATATACTCAAGAAGTAAAGAAGAACATGAAGAACACTTGAGATTAGTTCTAGATTGACCACAAGAAGAAAGACTATATGCCAAATTCAATAGATGTGAATTTTAGCTAGAATAGGTGGTTTTCTTAGATCACATGGTTAGTAAAGATGGGATATTTGTAGGCTTGGAGAAGGTGAGAGTTGTAGTGAATTGGCATAGATTGAAAACTGCTACGAATATAGGAAGCTTTCTAGGTATGGCAGGCTACTACAAAAGGTTTGTAGAGGGATTTTCCAAGATAGCAACTCTTCTCACCCGACTGATACAAAAGAACGTAAGATTTGAGTGGGATGACGGATGTTAAGCCAGCTTTTAGACATTTAAAGTGAAACTTGTGTCAGCACCAATTCTAACATTACCTAAGAGTGGAGAAGAATTTACAATGTATAGTGATACCTCAATTCAAGGATTAGGGTGTGTGTTGATGCAAGGAAAGCAAGTAATAGCATATACATCTTGTTAACGAAAACCTTATAAAAAGAATTACCTAACTCATGACTTAGAGTTGGTAATAGTAGTATTGGCTTTAAAATTATGGAGGCATTACCTATATGGAGAGAGGTGTAAGATCTTTACTGATCATAGGAGCCTAAAGTACATATTCACATAGAAAGAGTTGAACATGAGATAGAGGAGATGGTTGGAATTGATCAAAGACTATGACCTAAAGATTCAATATCATATAAGAAAGGCCAATGTGGTGGCAGATGCCCTTAATTGAAAGAAATAGGGTAATGTAGCAACTCTCATCACTTTGCAAAGGGAGTTATTAGAAGACATGAGTAAATTGGAGTCAGAGATTCTAACTCAAGAATTGAGAGCAAAAATGACTACTTTATATATACAACTAACCATAAGGGACAAAATGAAAATTGATCAGGTAAAAGATAAAAGTATATAAGAGATAAAGAGTAGAATGGGAGAAGGCAAGGCTTCTAAATTCAGCATAGACATAGAGGGGATCATGAGATATGGAACTAGATTATGTGTAGTAGGGGATATAGAGTTAAAAAGAGAAATAAGAAAGAGGCACATTACTCAGCCTATACAATACATTCTAAAAGCACAAAAATGTATAAAGACTTAAAGAGTCACTACTGGTGGAAGAATATGAAGAGAGAAATAGCTGAGTATATAGCTAGAGGTCTCATTTACCAGTAGATTAAAATCAAACATCAAAGGCTAGCCGGAGAATTATAGCCTCTTTTAGTACCAAAGTGGAAATTGGAGCACATGGTAATGGACTTTATTACAACCCTTTTGAATACTAAAGAGAAGCAGGATGCAATTTGGGTAATAGTGGACAAGTTGACCAAGTCTGCTCATTTTCTACTTATCAGAGTAGGATATAAGTTGGAGAAACTGACTTAGATATATATTCAAGAAATAGTCAGATTATATGGAGTGCTAGTGACCATCACTTTTGATGGAGACACAAGGTTTGTAAGTAGATTCTAGAATAGCTTACATAAAGCATTGGGCACCAAATTGTAGTTTAGCATTGCATTCTACCCTCAGATCGATGGGCAATCTGAGAGAGCTTATAGATTCTAGAAGACTTACTCAAAGCCTATGCATTAGATTTCAAGGGTAATTGGAATGAGCATACACCTTTAGTTGAGTTTGCCTATAATAACAGCTATTAGGCAACCATCCAGATGGCTCCTTATGAGTCTCTTTATGGAAGAAAGTGCAAATCCCTAATATATTTGGATGAAGTGGGAGTAAGATAGATGTTGGGTCCAAAAATAGTATAAGAGGTAGTGGATAAGGTGAAGTTGATTAGACTAATGATATAAATAGATCAATTTATACAAAAGAGATATGTAAACAAGAGAAGATGCCCTTTGGAATTCTAAGTGGGAGACAAAGTTTTGTTAAGATTTTCTCTAACTAAAGGGGTAATTAGATTTGGTTTAAGAGGGAAGATGAACTTGAGGTATGTAGGCCCATTTGAGATATTAGAAAGAGTTGGTATTGTAACTTACCAATTGGCTCTTCTACTAAGTTTGGCTAGGGTAAATGATATATTCTATGTATTCATGTTGAGGAAGTATGTACCCAACTCAAATAAGATAGTAGCTTTAGAACCATTAAATGTGTAGCCAAACTTATCGTTTGTGGAAAGACCAATCAAAATTGTAGACACTAAAGAACAAGTGCTAAAATGGAGAACAATTCTCAACATCAAAGTGCAATGGTCCAATTGGATTGAATGGGAAGCAACATGGGAATTGGAAGTGTAGATGAAGAAGAAATATCCATAACTCTTTAGGAACTGTTATGAATTAATGGTTATTATGTATAGGGAATTTAAGAATAAATTGACTTTCAACATTTTGCATGTTAGAATCCGAATTGAGGAGTAGGATGTGATGAACATGAAAACTCAACCAATTAAAGGTTCAATTCGCAAAAACTTGGAGGTAAGTATTACAATCTATGTAAAATAATTATAAATTTCATGTTTTAGGGTCAACTTAATCTAGGAGCAATAGATTTAGAATTAGGATGAATTAGTGAGAGAGAAATTAGGGTTTGCGAAGGGGTATCAAGAGATACATGACCTCCTAACATAGTTTTGTTTCGACCATGTTAAATCTAGATTGCATAGAGAGATAGGTCTCCCAAAATGGCTGTGTCTCACTTGTGTTAACCTAAACTGTGTAAAGAGATACAGGACCTCCCAACATGGCCATATCATGCCCCGTCTTAAACCCAGACCCTACAAAAAGATACATGGCCTCCTAACATAGCCGTGTTTCACCCCGTATCAAAATATAAAATACATAGAAAGGTACACGGCCTTTGGCATGGTCATGTACTATCTAGTGTTGAGTTACATGGCCTCCAACATAGTCATGTTGAGTGAAACATAACCTAATTGTTTATCTATTTAAATTCCAATTAAGTTAATTTCCACACAACCTAAATAGCTAGTAAGACCTTAGAAAATCTAATAGATTAAGGGAATTAAGAAATTAGATTATTCTTAGATTAGTACTAAGAAGGATTTATTGATGTCTTATAGATTTTAGCTTAGCTTAAGTTCAGGACCAAACATGCTTAAGACTAAGATTTAGGATACATGTAACTTGTGTGTTTCTTGTATTTTTTAAAGTTAGAAAATGTTGTTGGAATGGATTAAATACATGACTAGTTAAGTATTTAAGTGGATGTTGTATATTCTTAACTTGGCCTAAGGGCTCGTAGTAGTAAATACTTAAGAAGTACCCTAATGATCCTTATATAACTTTGTCCTTAGTGGAGTTGTGCTTGAAAATGATTTAGGTTGGTTTAAGTATTTGATAGGAATAAAAATCCTACAAGACCTATCATTAAGGTAAGAGCCAAAGGATTTTGAATCTTGGCGATGAGGGTCCTCTTTGAACAAATCGACCCCGAAATTATTTGTATACTAACTTCTTTTCTATTACTTATGTATTGTGTATTTCAGCAGGCATACTTATCGGGTCTTATAGGACGATGGACAAACTCACTAAGACTTAGCTTGTGGGTTATTTATAACCGACCTAAACCTAAGATGAGCTAGACCAATGAATTCAATTGACTTGAAGAACCGACGCTTTAAAGACTATCTTTGTATTTATTATTTTTCTTTGAACCGATTATCTTTTAATCATTTTGAGACATTTTATTTAGTTGTATTTGTTGATTTAGGACTGGCCACATTAGTGGCATAGAGGTAAAGTTTTGGACATTTTAACCATAATTGGAGCAAGTATAAAAACTTGCTAAAATAGGGTTTGTGGGAGCTTTTTGGACCATATTTTTCAGATTGGAAAAAACTTGAGGGTTGCCTCCTTTTTCACACTCATATATTTCTTGAGTGAAGTGTGGTGAGTGGGGATTTGATCATTGTTGTGTGTAGTATCAACAACATCAAATCTATCATAATTCCCTACTAATGAGTCATATCTAGTGAGGAATTAGTTTATCTTTTTATTGTAATTTTCACGCAATTTTAGGGTTGGAATTCAATTGATTTCATATTCTCTTAATTGTGATTAGTGTAATCCTTTTTTTTTTTTTGAAGTTACAAATTGAACATTGTGATTCTAATTGTTACTTAAGTGATTATCATTGGACATTTAGGGGTTTGGAGTTTGTGAATTTCACGCCATTTGTAGATTTGTTTATTGGAGTTGCTTCCATTTGTTATTTGAATGTGCTTGAGCCAATTAAGCATATCATAATTTGGTATCGGAGCAAGTTGTTCATACAATTAGGGTTCATTTGGAAAATGTTCTTCATGCCATTTTTGGGATTTGTTGAAGTGGTTCTTCAATTGGTTTCATGTGCTTGAATTTGATCATTTAGGCACATCATAATTTGGTATCAGAGCATTATAATTTGCTTGGTTTCATGAAAAATTTGGATTCATAAGGATTAGGGGTTCATGCCATTTGTGGTCTTGTTTGATTGATTCTTCAATTGACATTGTATAATTGCAATCCATCAATTGAAGCACATCAGTGTTTAAGTGATTGTGGGTATGGGGCTCGTTGTGGCAATTCTCATCACCAAATATAAGTGTTTTAAGTGATCATGGGTATGGGGCCTGTAGTAGTAGCTCTCATCACCAAGTTTAAGTGTTTAAGGGATCATTGGTGTGGGGCTCGTAGTGATAGTTTCCATCACCAATTCATGTTCTAAATGTTTAAGTATGTTAAGGGGGTTATGAGTATCCTATTGCTGCTTGTGGATTTAAAGTTTATCATGAACTGGTGGTATGTTGTTTAAGTACTACATAATACATATGAAATATGATCATGTTTGTTCATGCGTGTGTTTTGTGTTATATTTATTGGACACTAGCTCATCCTTTGAGGAAAATTTTTTTAGATGCAGTTATTGAAGGAGTTGATAATGTAGAAGGTAACCTAGGAGTGAATGAACTAAAGAGGGAGGAGGAAGACGATTTTCATTATTATTTTTTTGTTTAGAATTTAGAAGGAATTGTGTTATTTATATGTAATAAATAGTGATTTTTTATAGAGTATTAAACTAGAGTATTATAGACTTCTACTACACTGGATGTTGATTATGGATTAATGTTAATCTTGTTTCAAGATTTGAAGGATGATTTGGAATGTTTTTATGTCAAGTTAGAAGTATTGCATATATTAGAATTGTAATTTATAAGAATTGCAAAATTAAGAAGTATCAAAGTAGGTTTAAAGACTTAATGTATCCTTATGAGATAAGAACACATGGCAAGTAGTAACACTGCTCAAGTTTTGGGACATTACGTTCTGTTACCCCCTTTTCTTTATCCCCTCATCATTTCTCTTTTATATAGTAGAGTTCCTTTTCAATATAGTACAGATTGAAAAAAATATTTTATATTATGCTCCTTTAAAGTATTTGACTTACTTATTCAAGTGCTTGTTTCATAAAAAGCTCCAAAATTTTAGTTTTTGATCTGCTAGCAATCACACTTGCGTAAAAAATTTGGTGTTTCTTTCTCCTTCAATCAATCACTAGGCTCTTGCTTTTGCTACCCACAATTTTTCTTCATAGCAAAGGACTATGTCCAGCTCTTTGCACAAAAAGCTTTCTCTATCTAGCAAAGATTGGTTTGGATTGCTTCTGATTTTTCTTCTTCGATCCTCTATGGCTCTAGTGAGGGCTTTTTCCTTTCATGAACGGGTCCAAAGGTTTCTTTATTCCATTTCCTAATGTCCTCCGTAAAGAAGCCCAAGTCCTCAGGTAGTCGGGACGAAGGCCACTTCCAAAGGTTTTGAGCTAGGGTCTTGAAACTTGGGTCGTGAAGCCACGTGTGCTGGAACCGGAAGGGTCTGAGTTTTCTAGGCCCCCAACATATCTCTATCTTTATTACCAATAGGTTAGGACAGTGGTGTGGTCAGATTGATGACTTGATAGATGGAACCCTTTGTTTCCGGGTACTATGGTTCTCCACTCACCATTGGTCCACTCTCCGTCTATTTTAGTTTGGATTAAATCAGAAATGAATTTACTTCTCCTAGACCAAGTGAACTTTGCCCCCACAAAGCCAAGGTCTTACATCTCACAAACATTCACGCAATCTTGACATAACTGAGTCCGATACTAACAGATTTCTCTCCTTCCCCATTTTGCCTCGTTATTTAACACCTCATTAAAATTGCCAATTATCATCCATGGTCCTTTATACCTTAAAGCTACTTCTTTTAGGTTATTCCGGAGTATCTTCCTATTAGAGAAAATTGGATTAGAAAAAAATTATGGAAAAAAGCCAACAAAAAGAGGAGCGATCTACCACAATTTCCATGTGAATTTCTTATTGGGCTATGTGCATCTCCGAGATTTTTACATTGTGAGTTCCATAACACTATAATTCCACCACTAAACCCCACAAGGCCACAACCTCAGAGCATAGCATTTTCGCAAAGGGGAGTGCTCGTTGAAGATTGAGTGTAGGGATGTAAGCGGGATGGGTTTGGACCGAGATCGGTAATCCCATTACCCGTCCCATTATTCTATAAGGATTTCCAAACCCGGCCCAAACCCTATAGGATTTTTTTATGAAATACCCACTACCCATCTCAAACCCTATAGAGTTTTAATAAGTAACTTGAAACCCATCCAAAACCCATTAGAATTAAAAAAAATCTATTATTAGTTTAAAATTTTTACTTATTCATTATGATTATTTTTATAAATATAGCCTATGTTCTTAAAAATAAATAATATTTGCACTTTTAATGTATTTAATTATATGTATTTTAATATTATTTGAAAATCTACATGTTAATAAATAAAGTTGCCGACATAAAAATATTTTTAATTATAATAAAATAAAATTACTAGACCAGTCTTATAACTTAATAAATAACACAAAAAATATAGTTAACAAGTCTTAATTGAAATAAAAAAAATTCTAAACACATAGAAAAGACATTAATCTTATATTTTTGGGAATTCTTACTTGACAATTGATTCTCATAGTCTTTAAATCCCATCTTCTTCATCATTTATCTTTGAACCTATCGAAAGGGGAAAAAACCCCCATAAAACACATTAAAGATTATACAAATAATAGTTGCTCCATGTATAAAAGAACTTATTATTGTATAATCAAAATTTTTACCTCTTATCTCATTTGATAACCAACTTTGATTGCACATCAATACTTCTATTATATCAGGATTTAGTCTGCTTCTATGTGAGCTAATTACTAGTCCATTAGTACTAAATGCAGACTTAGAAGCAACCGTAGACATGAGAATAACCAACATATCTTTAGCTAGTTCTTGTAATGTAGGATATTTAATTCTATTTACTTTCCACCTGCTAAGAATATCAAAATCATTAGTCTAAGGTAACACAGCTTCTTCTAAATAGTGATCCAATTTCGACTTGACTTGGCCATCAGTATTAATAGTGCTTAAGAATTGCACCGACCTTGATTTTCTTGAAGAATCGAAAGGAACAGTTTAGGTAGTCGCTGAAGTGTTCCCAAAAGAACTACTACTACTACTATTTAAACCTTTAGAAAGTCGAGATCTACCCCTTGATTGATATTCATGAACTAACTAGTAACAATTTTTTTTAATATTTTGAATCTCTACAGATGCATTTACTCTATAAATAGAAGGAAACAAAAAAATCCACGGCGTTCATCTTAAAACATAGATCTAAAACAATACAAATAGCTATAATGATGTGTACATCACCTTAATATTTTTCAAACTTATCAAACATTTTCTTCGTCATCATTCTAGTATTCACATCTGAAGAGCCTTTCCATTTAACCAATGATTCTCTAATCTCAAAAACCTTTTCAAAATAATAATTTGCAGTTGGATATTGGGTATCAGAAAAAATATTGGTTACCTCATAAAAGATCGCTAGCTTCTGGCAAATTGCTTCTGCTATCTCCCAATCATCATCGGTGGGAAGACATTTATAATGTCTATCCATAAATTGAACTCTATAAAAAACTTCTTTGTATCTAATGGCTATCATCAACATGTCATATGTAGAGTTCCATCGAGTTTTGCAATCTAAGGCAAGCTTTCTATCATATGGAATATCCAATTGCTTACATGCTTCTCTAAATTTCTCGACTCTTGATGGTGTCGCAAACCAAAATGCAACACTATCACGGACCTTCTCAATCACACTTTCTATCATGACCATACCTTCCTTCACAATTAAGTTTAAAATATGCACAGAACAATGCATGTGCAGGACCTTTCCTCGAGGAATTAACTCATCTCTTTTTAGTTTCATGGTTAAAGTTGTAATTATTGCATCATTCGTAGAACAATTATCTACAGTAATTGTAGATAATTTTTTATCTAATCCCCATCTCATGAACGAGTTAAACAAACAATCGGCAAACACCTCATTTGTGTGTGGCGTTGGAACATTCAAAAAATTGCATGAAAATATAAAAAACCTCAATATAAGATAATTTTCTATTATTGAATATGAAAAGATAATATAAGTAAAGAATCTTACTCCATGAGTCGATTTTGAAGTCCCCAATTATGATCAATGAAGTGTGCTGTGACAGTTATATACCATTTTTTCTGATTTGATGTCCATAAATCCGTTGTTACTGCAACTCGAGAATTTAGTGCTTTCAACAACACTCTCAATTTTTCCTTCTCCCCATTATAGATGTTCATGATTTCTTTTTTCATGGTGTTCTGACTAATATGCTTAAAAAGTGGTTGCATACTTTCAAGAAAATCCCTAAAATACTCATGCTTGACTATTGAAATGGGGTATTCATGAACAATTATTACTTTTGCAAGTCTTTGCCTACAAATATCTTGATTCAAAGTCTAATTTCTTATTTTCAAACAACTCTCATTCTCATTTTGTCGTTTCTCAATGGATAGTAGGCATTGCCTTATGTCTTTCTACTTCTTTATTTATGTACACTTCTCCAAATGATTACACAGATGCTTAGTTCCTTGTTTACTACATGCTTTTAGTGTTTTGGAACAATGATTACAGATAGCAACATCCTCCCCATTAATCATTTTTCTCACCATATCATTCCATACAAGAGAAGTTAACTTACGTTTATTGGGATTATCACGTTGATCGGTATTGCTTCCTACTTGAGAACTTGTTGTGCTTGTGGGATTTGTTGCTGGTGCTTCTGTTTCACATTCGAGTAATGGTAATGGACTTTCCTCTTCCTCAACATCAATGGGATGTGCATCAATGGGCATATCAAATTCGTCCATTTCTATATTATATAAAAGTAAACAAAAATAACATTCATCAACTGATCCATAGAAATCATAGAAAATATGTAAACTAAGGTGAACTTCAATTCTTTCAGGTACTTCGATTCTCACATTATAAATTCAAAGGCATAAGAAATGGATGGATAATTCAAAAAGTACAAAATTCATTATCTATGACCATCACATATTAAATATATTTTGACACAAAAATATTTGATAGTTAGATGAGATTGGACACGAGTGAAGTACAAGGGTGAAGAACATCTAACGTTACAAAATCGACTAACAAGTTAAGAACAAAAGTTTATATCAATTAGGAGTAGTACTAACATAGTAATTGTATCAAGAACAAAGTCATAAATTCGTAGGTTCTTTCTCTCTTATCCTAATCATCTTACTACAATACAAGAACAAAAGTTTATATCAATTGGTGAGTTTAATTGGAAGGAGAAATTTGAATTTAATTTATTCCATTTGGAAATCACCATTAGACTATAAGGATCATAGTTAGATGAGATACACACACTGAGACAGTGAGACATACACACAACACAGAGTCACTATACAAATAAACAGACTCATCCTTGTACGAACACACATGCCCACATATACAAATAAACAAAAAAAATGGTAAATGGACTACAACTTATGAACAACTTACCTATCTACGTGCGACTTGCGAGTGCGACAGTAGCTGCGACAGATGATAGAGGACAGTCGAGCTCAAGACGACACGTGCACCGAAGCGTGCATGTGCGACGGTAGCTGTGATAGACGGCAAACAACAGATGATGCCTATGCCAGTGCGACGGTGGCTGATGTAGATGATAAAAGACAGAAGAGATCGAGAGTCAAGTCGATCTGTGAGACGGTGCGAGCAAGTGTGATGGTGGCCGGTGCGTACGATTGTGCGACAGACGATAGAAGATAGATGAACGAGATCGAGCCAGATCGAGATCGACAATAGAAGATAGATGAGAACGAGATTGAGTTGATGTGTACGACGGGCGACGACAACTTACACAGCAGGAGGGCAACGATGAGAACAAGAATGGGTCAAGTTCCAATTCCAGCTAGACCTAGGGTTTCTATAGTAGCGTCTTGATTTTTTTTCTCATCAAAAGTGTGTTTGTGTTTTAGTGTGTGTTTGTGTGATTTATGAGGTGTAAGATTAAATTTCGAGTGGAGGTGGACCGTAGGCATTGAGTGGAAGTGGACCGTGACCGTGAGTTAGGAGTGGACCATGGTCGTAGACGTGGGTGGGTGGCTCGATGTGTGTCGTTGTGTCTATGTGGTGAAAACGAGTCAATTTTGTGCAGTGCTGTAACCTATGTGTATGTCTCAGACTCACTATCTCTGTGTGTCGTGTTTGTGTTATGGACTGTGTGGGAGTGGAGTGGGTGTCCATTGTCCGAGTAGTGCAGTGCTACAATGTCCTTGACTCCTCGTGTCTTAAGCTTTCAGCTCAGTGTGTAGTGTGCTGTGTGTTTTGTCTTTTATGTGGGTACTATTACTGTTTACTGTTGTGTCTTAGTATGTATTTTTTTTCTTTTAATCCCTTAATTTTTTTATTAAATATATAATAATATAATTTATTAACTAATATATATATATATATATATATATATATATATGTTAACGGGTTTGAGATCCCAACGGGTTTAACATTTATCTCACTACCCTTCCTAAACCCTACAGGGTTTTTAAAATGAAACCCATAACCTGTCCCAAACCCTATAGGGTAGTATCCTATAGGGTTTTTAATGGGACGGGTAGGTCGGGAACCCGACAAAAATCGTCCCGCTGACATCCCTAATTGAGTGCACCATCTCTCTTCAGCATTGCCTCCATTATCACCACTACATCCACGTGGCACCTTATAAGGTCATTTAGAGTTTGCCTCATCTAATTAGATATAGCCTCCATGCGCATTCCATGTTAAAGCCTTTCAGGTTTCATTCCTGAAGCTAGAGTGCCCATTAATTCTGGGTTTAACATGGAGAGTATTTTATGGTACCAAGGCTAAGGGAAGTTTGCATATTGGCTCCTACGAACTTCTAGTCTGAACCAACATGGGCGAAATATCGTTCAGAGCTTATCAACCACGGTATGAGAACCATCTAGTGCATTTGTCCCTCTTCGACTTGAGTCATGTATGGTACTGTTTGTGGCTCTGAGGGATTACTGTTCTCATTATAATTTGTTGCATCACCGTTTTGTACACCCATTTGAACCTATCTTGTCATACCATATAGTACTTATATATATATTCCTAATTTGAGAACTGCCACTATAGGCCCCATTTAACCCTAATCTATTGAAGATTTTTTCAATATAGGACTCCAACAAGGACAATGTCATCTACCGATCATCAGGGTGCTCCCTAGAGATTTGCCACAGCGGGCTCTTATGCTGAACCAAACACAAGCAACAAACACATTTCGGTCAGATATCATTTAAATTTATTAAATGAACTATACTATCAAACATAATCAACAAACAAGGTAAACACGTACCTAGAAGAGTGGTCTCATAATTAGCTCCTATGTCACTATCAAAGGTATATTACCTGTCAAATACTAAAGACTAAGTTTAGTTCTATCCTATGACACAATCTAAGTTTACTAAGTAGTTAATGATGTCCTAATTGCATAAGTCCCATCCCCCTTGTGTTATTGTTCATGAATCTTGACTAAGAAGTGTAGAAAAATGAAATAGAAGTGAAATATGGGTGTTTTAGAGCAATATGTCGTATATGTGGCTGTATAGAAGAACATGGGAGGTAACATAACCGTGCAAATGACTGTGTACCTTTCTGTGTATAAAACTTTTCCTACATGCCCAAGTATAAGATCATGTACTTGGCTATATACTTTAACATAGGCAGGTACGTGCCCATGTACCGTGTTCTATATCACTTATAATCATAACATTTTATCTCCATTCAACATAGTGAACGTATACGTCCATGTACCTAATCGTGTACCCTTCTATTTCTATAATTTTCCTCTTCCTCTTCTCCAATTCACTTCCTAATCCTAATTTTTATGAATTCGAAGTAATTTGACTCAATTAATCTTGTAAATTCCATACGTATTACGGATTATATATACTTACTTTCGTTGATTGTGATCGAAATCCCCAAATTGTTTGAATTCTAACAATACATCACCATAATAGACTTAGACTCATGATTCTAAAATTAGGAATATCTATCTAGATAGGAATCAGATTCCTATAGGACCAATCACCAGAGCCTGAGCTAAGGGTTTATAAAATCTAGCTATGAGAATCCTCCATGAATAACTAAACCCTAAGGTTGTTAATTTAGTATCTACTTTTGTATCACATCATTGTTGTGCATTTTGACAGGTACATTTATCAGTTCTATAGGATGGCGAATAGAAACATGCTGATGATCAAATTGGGAACATCCTTGGACTCACATCCAATGGTTCGCAATGTGCTCAATTGACTTGAAGAACCGGCCATTTGAAGACCATCTTTGCACTTATATTTCCATCTTTGCACTTATATTTTCATTATTGAACCAGCCACTTTTTACTCATTTTTGAGACTTAAGATTTGTTTGTATTTTGTTGTTAAAACTGGCCACTTAGTGGCATATGTGCAATTTTTTTTTTGACATTTTAACCATAATTGGAGCAAGTATAAATACTTGCTAACTAGGGTTTGTAGGGGGACTTTTTGACATTTCGAAAATATCAAACACTTTGTTGTAAGGAGAGTCCCTGCATGCAAATCTCATCTTTTATCAATTTCATGTGTGGAATTGTGGTGAGATTGGCTTAAGAATTTGTGAGTAATATCAAATTTCTTAAGTTGATTTCAATTATTACTAGTGTGTCATATTTAGTGAGTGATTGGATCTGTTCTTATTGTGTTCATATTTCATGCTAACTAGGGTTCCATATCTAATATAAGGTTCACGCCATTTTAGTTGGAAATTGGACTCTATTGTGTTGTTCATTCGACTTGTTTTTGTAGTACAATTGATTTTCATTGTAAATTGCGTTAATATCATTTGAAATTTAGGGTTTAAGTACTTGTTGGTGTCACACATTTTTGTGGAATTGGTTTGGTGTTCTTGCAATCAAATTGTAGGCAAATCATCTTTTTGGTATTAGAGCATTGGTTTTGAGAAGGGATTTTGTGATTGTTGATCTGGAGATTTAGGTTCTTGAATTTTTTACTTATCAATCCAAAGTGTTGAGGTGGAATTGAAGTACTTGATTTCGGTTTTATTGAGTCATATTTGTTGATTGTTGAAGTAGGAAGTGCATTTGTTGTGTCATTTTCAGAATTGAGGGTACCTCATTTGTGAAGAGAAGGGAAGTGTAATTCTTGCATGATTGTTTCAAAATTGGGGAGTGCAATTTACAATTTTCATATTTGAATTTATGTGGAGAATAGGGAAATTATTTGAATTCAAACACATCCATTAAGCTTAAAGTGGTTATTGAGTGGTATTGATTACATTTCATTTGAAATTGAAATTGATTCTTACCATTTGTGGGGAAAGTTGCATTAAGGGTGTCAATTTGAATTTGTTGCCATGTTTGTGTGTATGTGTGGCAACCTAAGTATGTATATTGAATTGAAGAGTGTTGCACTGTAAATGAGGTGTTGTGCGTGTAGTGGTGATTGAAGTGAGTGCACCGTGTGTGTGGTGGTGTGAATTGTTGTGGAGTTGTGTGTGAGGAAGGTGCTACATGTGGAGACAGAATAGAGTGCATGCCATGGCTAGAGAAGGAAGTTGAGTAGTTAAGTTTGAATTTCAAAAACAAGCATGTAAGTGTGAAAGTTATTAAGTATTATTACTTAAACACTTGCTTAGTTGAATTCAATAACTTGTTACTTGGAAGTGTTTGTTTCATCATGGGTATATAGAAGTGTATTGCCATGGTGTGTTTGGTGTAGTGTATTATTGGTTTGTTGAAGTAGTGAGCAACCATGTTAAGTGACATGTTTTTGTCTACTAATGTACTGCGCTAAGCCTTGACCTCTTTTACAACTAATGAAGATGAGCAGAGGAAAAAGTTGTTTCATACTTCTTGTAGGTGCAAGGTAACTTGTGTGTCATTATTGTTGATGGTGGTAGTTGTACTAATGTTGTGGCTACCTCATTAGTAACAAAATTGAAACTTGTAACTACCCCGCATCCTAAACCCTACAAATTACATTGGCTAAGTGATTAAGGAAGTCTACATGTGACCTAAAGAGCTAGGGTACCTTTTAATATAGGGGATAAATACTATGATGAGATTGAATGTGATATATTTCCTATGTGCACAACCCATATATTGCTTAGAAGGCTATAGTTATATGATAGGAAGGTCTTACATGATGGTTTTAGGAATACATATGTATTCTAAAAAGAGGGTAAACGTATCATTCTAAATCCAATGTCACCTTTAGAGGTCCAAGAGGTTCAATAGTAGATCGGTAGACCACAAAAGATTAAAAGGGGTCTAGTACAGGCTAATAAATTTGGAAGGAAGAAGGTCTTATTGATGGGACGGAGTGAGTTGTAGGAGGCTATATCATATGAGGGTCTAGTATACTTGTTGCAGTTGTGATATACCCTAGGGATGGAGGGACATCAACATCTGCCCTCTATAGTATCTCAGGTATTGGATGAGTACAATGATCTTTTTACTGATGATTTGCTAGTAGGTTTACTACCTTTGAGAGGTATAAAGCATGCCATCAACCTCTTGCCTGGGTTAGTTTTACCAAATCAACCTGCATATCGCATGAATCTCGAGGAGGCTAAAGAATTGAAACTTCAAGTGGATGAGCTAGTTGAACAGGGTTTTGTCAGGGAGAGTCTAAATCTTTATATTGTTCCAGCCTTTCTTGTTCATAAGAAGGATGGTACTTGGAGAATGTACATTGATAGCCAAGCCATCAACAAAATTACCATTAAATACAGGTATCCTATTCCTAAACTTGATGATATGTTGGATGAATTGTATGGTGTACAAGTGTTCTCTAAGGTAGATCTTAAAAGCGAATATCATCAAATTTGGATGAGAGAGGGAGACGAGTGGAAGGCCGCTTTTAAAACACGCTATGGACTGTAAGAATGGATGGTTATGCTGTTGGTTTGAGTAATGCTCCTAGTACATTTATGAGATTGATGAATCATGTAATGGCGTTTCTAGGTAAATTTGTTATTGTTTATTTGATGATATTCTGATATACAGCAAAAGCCTAAAAAATCATGTGGAGCATCTTTAGGCAGTATTGTAAGTTTTGAGGGCGTAACAGCTATTTGCAAATCTCCAGAAATGTTTCTTCTACCAAATTGAGGTAACATTTTTGGGTTTTATTGTATTTGGTTATGGTGTCAAGGTTAATGAGGAGAAAGTGAGGGTTATTAGAGAATGGCCAATACCAAAATCAATCGCGGAGGTAAGGAGTTTCCATGGACTAACATCATTTTATAGGCGCTTTGTCCATAATTTTAGTAGTATTTTCAGTTCACTAATAGAACTAACTAAGAAAAATATTCCCTTCATTTGGGGTGAGAAGGCCTAAAAGAGTTTTGAAGAGGTAAAGGAAAAACTTACTTGTGCTCCAATATTGGCTTTACCTCATTTTTATAAGGTTTTTGAGCTAGAATATGATGCTTTTGGAATAGGGATTGGTGTTGTATTGATGCAGGATAAGAGGCTTATTGCCTACTTCAGTGAAACGTTGAGTGGTGTAACTTTAAACTATTCCATATATGATAAGGAATTATATTCCTTAGTGAGGACTTTGATGACGTAGCAGCATTATCTCCTTTCGAGAGAATTCATCATCTACATAGATCATGGGTCACTGAAGCATTTCAGGGGTCAGCAAAACCTGTCTAAACGCCATGCCAAATAGGTGGAGTTTTTAGAGAGTTTTGCATATGTGATAAAGTACAAAGAGGGTAACCAGAATATGGTAGCTGACGCTTTGTTACATAGGTATGTACTTATCACTTCTCTTCAATTGAAACTTCTAGGTTTTGAATTACTAAAGGAACAATATATGCATGATGATGATTTTAGAACAATTATTGAGAAATGTTCTAAGGGTAAGATGTTTAAGGGATATTACATGATTGAGGGATTTATATATAAAGCTGAGAAATTGTGTATGACTTGTGTGTCTGTGAGGGAAGCACATGCAAGAGGATTGTCTAGTCATTTTGGCGAGAAGAGAACCCTAGCCATGTTGAAAGAAAATTTTTATTGGAGGGGTATGATAAGTGATGTTCATAGGGTGTTAGAAATGTGTGGAGTTTGCAAAAGGGCAAAAGGAAAGAAAGGCATTCAAGGTGAATATATGCCTTTACCTATACCTACTAAACCCTGGATTGATATCAGTATGGATTTTGTGTTGGGTTTGCCTAGGATGCAAAGGGGGAAATGATTCTATCATGGTGGTTGTTAACAAATTTAGCAAGATGTCCCATTTTGTGCCTTGTCACAAAACAGATGATGCTCTTTTTATTGCTAACCTTTTTATGCAGGAGATTATTTAATTGCATGGTGTTCCACATAGTATAGTTTCTAATGGAGACACTAAGGTTCTTAACTTCTTCTCGAAGACTTGGTACTAAACTTATGTATAGTACTTCATGCCATCCACAGACCGACGACTAGACTAAGGTTGTTAATCGTACTCTTGGCACACTACTAAGAGCAATGGTTAGTAAGAATCTTACTGATTGGGACTTGTGTCTTCCTATTATCAAGTTCGCTTATAATAGGTCTACTCATAATTTAACTAGTAAGTCTCCTTTTGAAGTTATGTATGGCTATAATCCTACTATTCCATAAGATCTTATAGTAGGACCAGCAACAAAGGGAAAAGAGTATAAGTGGAGTAGAGTGAGCTAAAGAGATTCAGCAACTTCATGAGAAAACAACTGAACACCTTTAGAAGACTCGGGAGCAACAGAAACTTAAGGGAAATAGGTACAGGAAAACCAACATTTATAATTCAGGTGACTTAGTCTGGATTAATCTTAGCAAAGAAAGGTTTCCACATAAGAAGTCGTAGAAGTTATCATCTAGATCAGATGGACCTATCAAAGTTATCAGGTACATCAACAACAATGCCTATAGAATAGAGCTACCGGGGGAGTATGGTGTATCAACTACTTTTAATGTTGTAGATCTGTCACTATATTTACTAGATGACATTCATGAAGACCTATCAGATTTGAGGGCAAATCTTCTTGAGGCTCGAGGAGATTATAGAAATTAGATTCCTACAGGACCAATCACTAGAGCACGAGCTAAGGGTTTACAAAATTTAGCTATGAGGATCCTCCATGAACAACTAAACCCTAAGGATGTTAATTTAGTATCTACTTTTGTATCACATAATTGTTGTGCATTTTGATAGGTACATTTATCGGTTCTACAGGATGGCGAATAGAAACACACTGATGATCAAATTGGGAACATCCTTAGACTCACATCTATCAGTCCGCAATGTGCTCAATTGACTTGAAGAATCGGCCATTTGAAGGCCATCTTTATACTTGTATTTTCATTATTAAACCAGCCACTTTTTACTCATTTTTGAGACTTATGATTTGTTTATATTTTGTTGTTAAAATTGGCCACTTGGTGGCATATGTGTAATTTTTTGGACATTTTAACCCTAATTGGAGCAAGCATAAATACTTGTTAACTAGGATTTGTAGGGGACTTTTTGACATTTCGAAAATATCAAACATTTTGCCTTAAGGAGAGTCCTTGCATGCAAATATCATCTTTTATCAATTTCATGTGTAGAATTGTGGTGAGATTGGCTTAGGAATTTGTGAGTAATATCAAATTTCTTAAGTTGACTCTAATTATTACTAGTGTGTCATATTTAGTAAGTGATTGGATTTGTTCTTGTTGTGTTTATATTCACGCCAATTAGGGTTCCATATCTAATCTAAGGTTTATGCCATTTTATTTGGTAATTAGACTCTATTGTGTTGTTCATTCGACTTGTTTTGATAGTACAATTGATTTTCATTGTAAATTGCGTGAATATCATTTGAAATTTAAGGTTTAAGTACTTGTTGATGTCACACATTTTTGTGGAATTGGTTTGGTGTTCATCTAATCAAATTGTAGGCACATCATATCCTAATACGTATCTTTATTGAGTAGTGATAAGCTAAGGCTCTTTATCTCCATTTCAATTTCAATCCTATTCATCTCCACTATACATTAATATAATTTTAAATCCAGTAATAGAAATGAATGACTCATAGGTGAATCATTCTAATCACTATAAATTTAGAAAAAAATTTCATCAATCTTAATACAAATACCATTGAAACTTCCGTCAACACAAAATTACATACGGGTTTATTGGCTTATAAAAATCTCTAATTGTTTTCCCACATATCCCTAAGTTCTACCAAGACTCCATAATACTTTTCCATCTTACTTATCTCCATAATAATAGTGATACTTTCCCTCATTCTCGTTATGATAATATTAAATTAGATTCCCATTCTTATCATAGTTGGTGTAGTCATTGGACTCACTTGCAATTGAAAAATAAGTGGAATGAGCCTACGCTAAGTATGTGAGTACCATATAGACATGTGTGTGCCACATTAATCATAGTACAAATACACATAAATTTAGTGGATGTACATATCACAATCATCAGATTATTTATCTTTAATTTAGCCAGCAAATAACAAGCGAGTACTCATGACCCTGCCATACCATATAGTACATACATACATATATATATATATATATACATATAATATATATATATATATATATATATATATATATTCCTAAGTTGGGAATTTCCACTACGAGCCCCGTTTAACCTTAATCTACCATAGATTATTTTGGTATAAGACTCTACTAAGGATAACATTGTATACCAATCATCAGGGTGTCCCTTAGGGATTTGCCACTACAAGTCCTTAGGTTGAGCTAAACATAAATAACAAATGCATTTTGGTCAAATATCATTTAAATTCATTAAACAAACTATACTATTAAACACAATCAACAAACAAGTACTTGGAGGAGTGGTCTTATAGTTAGTTCCTATGTCACTATCAAAGGTATATTACCTATCAAATACCAAAGACTAGGTTTAGTTCTATCCTATGACATGATCTAAGTTTATTAAGTGGTTAATTATGTCCTAATTGCATAATTCCCATCCCCTTTGTGTTATTTTGCATGAACCTTGACTTAGAAGTGTAGAAAAATGAAATAGAAGTGAAATATGGGTGTTATAGAATAATATGATAGTGTATGTGGCCGTGTAGAAGAACATAGGATGGAACACAATCATGCGAATGGCCATGTACCTTTTTGTGCACAAAGCTTTTCTGACACCCCTAAGTACATGGTGGTGTACTTGGTTGTGTATTTTAACATGGGTAGGTACAAACTTATGTACCATGCTGTGTATCCCTTATAATTGCAACATTTCATCTCCATTCAACACGGTAAAGGGACATGTGTGTGTGCCTGACCGTGTACCCTTTTGTTTTGATAATTTTCCTTTTCCTTTTCCTCTTCTTCAATTCACTTCCCAATCCTAATTTTTATGAATTTGAATCAATTTGACTCAATTAATCTGGAAAATTCCATATTTATTATGTATTACATATATCTACTTCCGTTGATTGTGATTGAAATCTCCAAATCGTTTGATCACACATTAGTGCTTGCTCTATCTCACCCTTTGTTTTGAATTCTAACAACATCACCATAATATACTTAAACTTATAATTCTAAAATTAGGAATACTTTTCCTTGATGATCAAAGCCCTTACCTAGAGAACATGTGATGATTTCGTAGCTTTTTGTTAGGTCACCCTACTTTTATCTGAGAGTGTCTCTTTAGTATCCACTATGCAATTGTGAAAAAGGGGAGAAAATAGGTTGTGTGGAGTTTTAAATATCTTGACGTTAAAAGACTAAATCACCCCTTATATTTTAAACTTATTACATTACTTGACCTTAGGTTTAAATTATAATATATAATGTAATACGTATATTTTACACTTCTACTTGCACCCACCACATTCTAGAGTTTAGGTTCAATCAAGGGGTGTTTAAGCGATCTTGTAATACTTTTAGTGAAATCTCCTCTTTGAGCTTGGTTTCCATTTTGCCTTGTGAGTTTTTTCAAGTAGGTACTTTTCCTTGTTAGGTTTATACTTACTAGGGCAGAAGAAGAGGAAAAGGATTTAGATAACTCCCTAATATACACATTTAGATCATTAATACCTCTTTAATTTCCTTCTCTATTAAAGCTCTTGGCTTGTTGTAAGCCTTTTTTCTATATTTCCTATGCTACCTACAATAAATGCCCTTCCTACCACCTACTCCTCAGACACTTGAGTATCTCCTTCTTGGTTATTGTATTTTCCTCTCCCCGTAGTTTGGTTAAGTTTGAATTTTTGGTTTTTTTTTTTTTATTTGCTTATCTTCTTTATACTTATACCCAATCACTGTACATCTCATTGCCTTCACCCATTCCTCCCTACACCATGTTGGATGGTCTTTCTACTTGTTTCCTATTCCCATTTATAGGGCACCACACTATATTATGCCTAATGCAACCATGAAAGGTGCATAGGTTAGGGAGTCCCTCGTATTGTACTCGGTATGATGTGTTGTTTATTACTATTGTGTGAATCAATGGTGTGTTAAAATCCTCCTCTCTAGCCCAATAGTGTATGCGTTGCATCTTACAACTAGCCTTATGGCCTCCCTAATCTTCTAGATTGCTAATGGAGAGTAGTACTCTATAGGTAATTCTTGTATCCTAACCCAAACTGTAGTGCTGTCTAAAGCTACTGAGGAAGCACAGAAATTTGGTTCCCATCTTTTAATCACCAAATATGCACTATTTATAAACCATGGTCTATTTTTAATCACCCATTATAGGCCCATGGCAATTTCAAAGGATACCATGAAATATCTAGTTCTCCAATGAATAAGCTTGAAATGACTTAAACTCTTCCACATTCTTCGCTACTTATCTTCCATAAGTTTGAACCCTGAGGTTCATTTTAAGAAGTTTCACAATCTAGGTGTGCTTCCTATTAGGGCCGACACACACAAAAACAATGAAGTAAAGTTAAAAGAGGAAGAAAAATAAAGACGCAATATTTTATCCTGGTTCACCCGTTAACTAAGGCTACATCCATTAGAGGATTCCATTATAATTAGCACCTCACTCTCTTGTTACATCACACAATTACAAGCGAAAGAGAGAATATATATTAACAACTATTCATGGGCCAAAGCCTAAACTTTTAATGAACAAATATGGGCTTAAATGCTGAAAGCCCTCTGGTGTCCAAGGAGGGTTGCCCCCTTGAGCGAGACTCATGTGCTTTCCTGTCGTAGGAGAGTATGAGTCACACCCCAAAACTTCCATGGTGCACAAATGGCATCTCTTTCGACCTCGGTAAAAGAGATTATTTTCATTCCCCAGTCAAGCTTTGGGGTACCCTCTTGACATTGGTTGTCATTATCTTTTTGGCTAGAAGCTTGCTCCATCTCCATGGAATTTTCTTTAGAGCTTAATGAGAAGAACTTCTTATAGGCACTCAGAATGTTTGTTATCATTGAGTCCCTATAAGAAATGGAGCTAAAAGGATATTTTGAACTACTCCTTATAGATTCCATTAAGGGGACAGGATGTCTATTTTGCTCTTCTACATCTGAAACTCTTGCCACATTACTATTTTCAACTAGACTAATTACTTGTCATTTCATACTTCTTTGTTGTCCATCGATATCCTCATCTTTTAAAGGAGGGGATAGGAGGGTCGCTAAAGAGTGAGATGCCATTTGACTTAATAGGTAGTAAAACTTGTTAGGATCGACGCACAATAAAGAAGTAAAGTGTAAAACGAAAAAGGAAGAAATTGAAACACGAGATTTTATCTTGGTTCACCTTTAAACTAGGGCTATGTCTAGCAGATGATTCCATTATAATTAGCACCTCGCATCTCTCGTTACATCACTCAATTATAAGTGAAAAAGAGAATATATATTAACAACTATTCATGAGCTCAAGTCCAAACTGCTAATGAAAAAAATATGGGCTTAACCCATGTGCTTTCTTGTCGTAGGGGAGTATGAGCCACATCTTAACAAAACTTGCCAACTATCACAAATATATTTTTAAATATAATTAGTATTTATCCACTACTTAATCAAATATGCAACCTATTAGCACTATTTAATCTTTTATTTCCCCTTCATGGTGTTTACATACAAATTCCAATATCACCTGTTGCTCACTTTTAAAATATAGTCCATGTCCTAAGTCTCTATCAATTTTCTAAATCATAGAAATGAAAAAAAAAAAAAACAAAGGGGGCACTAAAGCCAATCTTTGTGCATCTATTTTTTATGTAATTCCACACACCCCCCCCCCCCCCCCCCCTCTTTTTTTTTTTTTTTTTTTTTTTATAATCTTTAGCATCCTTTGCAAGTCGCTTTGCTACATATCACATCCTTCAGCTCTCTATACATATATGTTTATTCTTGTTCCTTGCTTCCTTTTGTTGAGAATATTTATGATGTGCCTAAATCCACTTAGAAGCACAATAAAAAGACTTAAGAAAAACAATCTCAAGCCAAGGCAAAAACCGGATCCACAAGGCAAAATCACGTGAACCCTAATGAAGATATGATGAAATCCAAATGTCCAATGATATAATTATAATACCACAATGATAATATCTTCTAAGAACACTCTAATCTCATATAATCCACGCAAATAATTCACAAATTGAAAAGAAAACCTCAATTATAAGAATTCCTTTCCAATAGAGAAGAACACGTTTTCAAGTGGATTCTTCAATGATGATCCGAATCCAATTGCTAAGTACTTCAAATAAACACAAGAATTTGTGAATAATAATATGTATTTCTGACCAAGAACTATCTCAATTCAACCCTAGATATGACACACTAGAGAAGAAAAGAAATCACAACAAAATGAAATTGATATAACTCATAATTTCAAGATGTTGCACTCACCACAATTTCAACTCTTGGGATTGAAATTGATAAGAGTTTGGAACCAAGGTAAGAACCCTAATTCTCACGTGAAATGTAGTGTTTAATATGCAAAAATAAGCCCCCTCAAACCCTCTCTTAAGCAAGTATTTATACTTGCTACTCCTAGGGTTAAAAAGTGCTCAAAATTACAAGTTTGCCACTTTTAAGGTGGCTAGCCCTAAATGAAAATTACAAGGAAATAAAAGTGTCTCAAAACCAAAATACAACCAAAATAGTTCATAAAAGAGTAAATATATAAAAGAAATGGTCTTCAAGATGCCGGTCTTCTATAGGATCCATCGGCTCAGCTCATCGTCGGTTCAGGTCGGTCCATGGATAACCCACAAGCTGAGTCTGAGGAAGTTTGTCCATTGCCCTATAAAATATAATAAGTGTGCCTGTTGGAAAACACAATACAAGAATAATAGAAAAGAGGTTAATTTATAAATAATTCCGGGGTCGATCTGCTCAAAATGGGCCCTCATCGCCAAAATTTGAATTCCTTTAGTTCTTGCCCTAATGATAGGTCTTGTCGGATTTTTATTCCTATCATCTCCTCGGGCCTCAAAAAGATTTGTCCTCAAATCTGGCAGGTCAAATGCAATAGAGGCCTTGTTTTCTCCTAGCAATCCATCTGAAGAAGTATCTCTGCAAAATCCCAATATCTGAAATACTACAGGTGGTGATTGTTTCCTCTCCTCCATTTCTAGGATGTATCTCGTCTGCAACACAAATAATGCTCCATTATCCAATAAAGTCGCCCCTGTATCAACCTGTTCCACTGAAACTGTTTCCTCATTTTCTAACTCATCTGTATGTTGCTGATCCTCATGGTCTTCTAATGGTTGACCCAACTGCTCATTATCCTCTGAAACCTCTGAAGGTGAACATAACTGTCTTTGAATGGTTTGGCTCTCTAGTGGTCTGCTCTTCTGACTATGATCAACAAGATCCTCTGAAGGTTGGCACATCGGTGTCTGACAAATTTTATGCTCTAAGGGTTGGCTTGTGTCACTAGAGCCCTCAAGAACCTTTGAAGGTTGGCATACCTGAGTCTGCACAGTTTGGTTCTCTGAAGGTTTGATCATGTGGCTATGATCCTCACGAACCTGTGATGGTTGTTTTATTTGTCTTTGCATCTCCTAGACCTCTGATGGTGACATAGGGTTCAATACTATACATTTACCATCTTTTTTAAACATATAAGCATTTCTATACCCATCATGTAATACCATCCTATCATACAACCATGGTCTACCAAGTAATATATGGGATGCACAAAGAGGAAAAACATCACATTCAAGCTCATCATAGTACTTGTCCCCTATACTGAAGGGTACCTTAGCCCTTTGGGTCACACAAAGACCATCCTGATCATTCAACCAATGTAATGTATAGGGTTTGGGATGTAGGATAGTTTCAAGTTTCAACTTCGATACTAATGATGCAGCTACAACATTAGTACAACTACCACCATCAATAATAATTGCACACAAGTTTCCTTGTACCCTACAAGAAGTATGGAACAAGTTTTCTCTTTGTCCCTCATCAATGGTTTGAAAGGAAGTCAAGTCCTGATGCAATATGTTAGTAGACAAATATAACTCACTTGACATTTTTGCTTACTAATTTCAACAACCTCAATACACTTCACCACACCACGACAACACACCCTTACACACCTACAGTGCTCACACTCAACCAATACAAGAAATGTTTATTGGTACTTCAAATAAAGTTAAGTGAGATAATTGAAGTACAAATAAATACTTCCAAGTAGTTAAGAAATTAAATTCAACTAACAAGTGTTGAAGTGATAAGTTCAATTACTTTCACACTTTAATGTTTGTTTTTTAATTCAAATTCTACTACTTCAATTTTCCTTTCTTGCCACGGTTTCACACCTATAATTGATCTTGATGTGCAGCACCTTAATCCACACAACTCCACAACATGGCAACAAATTCAAATAAACATCCTTAATGCACTTTCCACAAATGGTAATAATCAAATTTCAAATTCAAATGGAACACAATCAATACCACTTAATAACTTCCTCAACTTAATGGATGTGTTTGAATTTCAAATAAATTCCCTATTATCCCACACAATGCAATTCTGAAAATTGTACACTTCCACTTCCAATTTGCACAACACAACACCACACAAACACCTTCACACACACGGTGCACTTCTCCACTTCTACACAATTTATCAACTGCAACTTACAACAACATATACGTCACATGCAACACAAAACTTTTTTCAATTCATTACTCTTTCTCAAAGCAATTTCAAGGATAATCACGTTGCAAAATTCTTCACTTCAAATACAAATCCAATCCGGAACTTACATAAGAAGGTAGGAAATTAAATTTGAAAATCAAACCACTTCACTAATTGCAACCCCTCCACATTTGGTAAGATGCAATTTTTCAAATTCAAACAAACACACTTAACTCCTTCACTCTTAATTCTTGTTTTGAAATCAAATAACTTCCCTTCTTACACACTAATCAAATCTGGAAATTGCAAATGTTCTCCTCAATTCCGAATTCAAACAATGTAAGAACCACAATTCTCTTCCTACACAATTGCGCTTCCGAAATTGCACTATCTTTCCTCTTCCTTTATGGTGAAGTCCACAACATAGAAGCTTCAACAAGTACTCCAAAATCACTCCAACATGCAGCAAATTCAACTCCTACTCAAGACAATTCACTCCACTTCAAACAACTACAACAACAATTTCAATTTACCCGCAATTTTGGAATTGATGATGTAAGAACATGAACCCTAAATTTCCAAAATTCAAAATGACATAATCCCTTCTCACAACCACAAGCTCTGATACCAAAAAGATGATGTGCTCAAAACCAAGAATAAGCACATACAAAACCAATTCGAAAGACAATCAAACAATGTCAATCAAACTAGTCTCAATCTCTTGAATAATGGCGTCAATTTCCAATGTTTATAACCAATGTTCTTCAATTAGGATGTGTTCAATCTTAAATCCAAATATGATATTGCTCTGATACCAAAAAGATGATGTGCCTAAATCCACTTAGAAGCACAATCAAAAGACTTAAGAAAAACAATCTCAAGCCAAGGCAAAAACCGGATCCACAAGGCAAAATCACGTGAACCCTAATGAAGATATGATGAAATCCAAATGTCCAATGATATAATTATAATACCACAATGATAATATCTTCTAAGAACACTCCTAATTCATATAATCCACGAAAATAATTCACAAATTGAAAAGAAAACCTCAATTATAAGAATTCCTTTCCAATAGAGAAGAACACGTTTTCATGTGGATTCTTCAATGATGATCCGAATCCAATTGCTAAGTACTTCAAATAAACACAAGAATTTGTGAATAATAATATGTATTTCTGACCAATAACTATCTCAATTCAACCCTAGATATGACACACTAGAGAAGAAAAGAAATCACAATAAAATGAAATTGATATAACTCACAATTTCAAGATGTTACACTCGCCACAATTTCAACTCTTGGGATTGAAATTGATAAGAGTTTGGAACCAAGGTAAGAACCCTAATTCTCATGTGAAATGTAGTGTTTAATCTGCAAAAATAAGCCCTCTCAAACCCTCTCTTAAGCAAGTATTTATACTTACTACTCCTAGGGTTAAAAAGTGCTCAATAGAGATACTGTGTCATACATTATTTCAAAGCATATAAAGTGTCTACTTTCAGAGTTAGGCAATTTAGTACCTAAAGTTTCATTTTATAGAAATTTAGTGCTTAATAGAGATACTGTGTCATACATTATTTCAAAGTATAAGCACTAAATTTCTAAAGAATGAAATTTTAAATATTAAATTGCCTAAATTCAACAGTAGAGATGCTCTATGCACTTTTATCCTTCTAACTCACTTCACAAGCATAGAAATGAGCAAGTAAAAGATGTAAAATCATATTTCATCTCCTTAATTAGTTTTTCCAAGTTCTTCTTTTTCAACACTTTCTTTTTCTTTATTTTACAAAGAACTCCCAACTTTCTTTAGGTACATAACCGCCTAACTTTATATTTTGTTTTTGTTTTTCAATTGATTTTATAAATCTTTTGTTTTGTTTTGTTTATGGGTGTGGAATAACTTTTTTACTTGTAACTTTATTCATTTTTATTTGAAAAACCTATTAAGGATAACTAGATTTTGGAAAATTCACAAGAATATATCAACTACTAGAAAATTTAAGCAAGCATCTAGCTCCTAATCAATGACATTATCCTCATCTTCAATCATCAAATCTAAATTTAAATTAACTATAACTAAATGAAGTAAAGATTCGATTACTTAATTTTAGAGAAGCGTTTACTATCCATTGCATGATTGAGTTATAATAAACGAAGATTGGAGAAATTTGGATCCAAATTACTCTAATTTTCAAGGAATGCAATTGATCTTGAAAAATTTTGGATGTCATGATGTTAAAATTGTGCATGGATAAATGGAAATTACCAATATATGCACAAATGATCAAGAAGTGACTAACAATCAAAATTACTCATAAGTGTTGAGTCATCAAATAAAATTAACTATCAACTAGTAACCTAAGGATTGTATCATATTATCTACACTCCATCAACAACTCAATCCAACCATAAAACAACACATATCCACATCTAAATTTACAATAATAATATTCTCATTGCAAGCTCAAAAACAAATAACAAGAAGAGGAAAAAAAAAAAACAATAGGACTCCATAGGAATTTTTTTCCTTTTTTTTTTATGTGTTGGTCTCATCATGGTATACATCATAGTCCACATCATGCATTCCATCCCTTCAAGATATAACCAAATTGAATTTGGGCCTCCAACTATAAAAGATGCATATAAAGCAAACATCTCATAAAAACCAACTTTTAAGACACTAAAACTAAAGATAGAATAATAAATAGAAAAACAAATACTAAAACATAAAATAACCATCAACATAAAAGAAAACATCATGCTATCTCCCATTAAGTGCATTGTTTAGAAAATTACAAAAATGAAACCATTCATTTTGAACAACAAATGATGATTAATTAAGTCCGATAATGGATTTTCCAACAAGCCTTACAAGGAGCTTTAGGGAACTCTGAATACTTGTTTGAATAATGAGTTACACTTACAAACCATTGGTGCTAATATTAGCATGTTTAGGGCGATGAAGGAAATAATCGATTAGTCCATAAACTGTAGGCATTATTTTATTTAATTTTTTTCTTGCAAAAAAGAATTAAGAAATACTCATGGTAACCATTAGAGCCTATGAAATTAGTAATATTATTTGTAACACCCTGGAACTTGAAATGAATATAACTCACCATGTGTCCTCACTAGGTGAAGACACACAAAGGTTCCGAATCCACTAAATTCCACCATAAACATTCAAATGACCATGATAGTCAATAAAAGCAATCTCCACATATATAAATAAGTAGCTTAATAAATACCACTCGATCTCTCCATATAAAAAGAAATTGGAAAGAACAACTTTCCTTAATAATTAAAACATATTCACTCTCCTATAATTAATATAGTGGAAGTATTTTAGAGCTTAAGTATAACAGTAGCCTTAAGCATATCTCAACTAAACAAAGTCTTCTAATGTTCACCTTCTTCTTCATTTGACTATTACTCCTCACAGTACACATACTTTGCATTCTCCTCAGAATTCTAGTTTGTGTCCACTATTGTCTCATCATAACCTATAATTTCCCTTGAAGTACTTGTAATTGAAAAATGGTCGCATGAGGGGTGAGTTAATGCCTGGTACAATGTATACTTACAATTACATATGCATGCCATGCTAGAAATATCATCACAAACATAATGCAACATGATAACTGAACACAATTTATTATATTTCATATTTTTTATTCCAACACACAATTCTCATCATCATAATCACCATACATACCTTACACATACATATATATACAAAAAAGGGTACTCCCTTTTGTCTATGAGTCCAATCAATACATAATTATATATATATACGATAGTGGGTACTCCCAACTATCTATGAGTCCAAGAATCCTTCCATACCATACATATATACATATACGATAGTGGGTACTCCCACTATTCATAAGTTTAAGAGTCTTTCCACACTATATATATATATATACGACAATGGGCACTCCCCACCGTCCATGAGTCCATCTATACCATATCATCCTAAATCTATCTAGATAATTTTGCTACACGACTTTATTAGAGATAATGTCACCTACCAATCATTGAGGTGTCATCCCGAGAGCACTGATACTTTCTCAGTTCCTTGAGCCCAACTAAGCATAATCACACATAATCAGTCACTTTCATTATCAATATCAATTTAGTTTATATTTCTAACCTAACACAAACAAACAACAAGCATAATACACATGTACCTAATAAATAGTGAATGATTCCTCTACACTCCTATAATCTCTTAGTCCTCAAACCTATTAAAATCCATAATTATGTATACATAGAATCGCAAGTGAACGAAATATAATGGGATAGTGAGTGTCCCAAAAGAATACAGTCATGTGAGTGGTTGTGTAGAGGAACATAAGAGAGAATATGGCTATACTAGTGGTCGTATACCTTTCTATGTATAATTCTTAATCTAGCATGCCCAAGTACATGGTTATGTATTTGTTTGTATACTTTGACACAATAGGGTACATGGTTATGTATAGTGGCCATGTACCTTTCTGTAATTTTTTGCAATTTGACATGCTCAAGTACATGGGCATGTCTAATGACCGTGTACCTTTTTGTACACATTCGTATTTCAACATGGGTGACTGTATGGGCATATACCTGACCATGTAGCTCACTATTCTATTGTGAATCCCTTTTTTCCTCTTCTCTAATTGTTCCCCTAACCTAATTTCTATGAATCCAAGTCTAATTAATCAATTAACTTGCTAATCCTAATACATTACATGGATTTATGTAATTACTTGTTTCAAATCATGATTGAGATCCTTGAATCACCTATTCCTATACTTGTTCTGTCTCACACCTTGTTTCAAATTCTAACAACATGTTATCCAATTTACTTAGAGCTATGAATCTATAATCCGATACATGTATCTTAGTGATTGAAACCCTTACTTGGCAAAAAAGGTTGATTTTTATTGCTTTTCGTTAGGTAGCCTTATGGGTCTCTAAGAGGATTTCTGTGATTGCAATTGTGTAAAATGAGAAAAAAGGGGAGCATTAGGTTAAGCGGGGTTTAAATATCTTGATCATGAAATGACCAAACTACCCCCATATCTTTAGGCTATTGACAAACTTAACCTTAGATTAATTTTTATTAAATATTATATATATATATGAGTATTTACATTATCCGTGAATGTATTGAGTAATATAATAGAGAAGTAAAGATTGTAAATATTGGCCCTTCATCATCATCATGGTGGCTTGATGACATAGTGTATCACGTGAGATTATAATAGGATTTTATCAAAAACTGTTAATTCTGCGAATACTCATTGTACAATATTTAAATATCAACTGATTCGATAAATTCCTAGATATTTGGCATCCAAATTTGATAATTACATGAATTTGAGAATTTGGGGGGAAATAGAGCAAAGACGACTCAAAAATTTGATAATATTCCATAGTCTCCTACTTAATGCCCTAAGGTATACAAATAATAGTAGGCACAAAGCTACAAAAAACAAAACATAAAAATTTTCCAAAAATAAAAACGCCTAAAAACTACCAAAAATAGAAATGTCTAAAACTTAAGGACACGTAGTAAATTAAAAGACAAATATAACACCACAAACAAAGCTCAAAACAGATATCTATAAAAAGTTATAAGTAATCTAAAAATTACCAAAAATAGCAAATTCGACTATTTAAGGAGTTAAATGAATGAATTTTCGCTAAAAATAGTGTAGCTCAGCACTGAAGGTCCTGACTTCTTCAAGTTAGCTTATTTCCTTCAAAATAAGGTTCAGAAATCAACAAATCGCAACTAACCCATTTTTGTCCCATTTCACCATATACCTGTTTACTAGTACTTCCACTTCATCACTTTAATATCAGAGGGTTCTTAAATCCATAACCATTTATATAATGCAATAACTAATCAAATGATCTAGCACAAGGAATAGAAGATCATCTTGCTCTTTACACTTTTGAGCATATAGCTTGGTCTCTACTCCATCATGAAGCAACATTTATTGTCTTCTCACATCAACAGGGCTTGATAATGCATAAAATTATGAGTTATTCCTGACTTAAAAGCCACACTCAAATGTATTTAATTGAGTAACTTATGTTGAAATCAATGAAAAATAATTAAATATATGTTAAACGAATCAATAGCCAAAAACATGAAAAAGAATTAATCTTGGTCTTGAATGAAACTCTAGTTTATGTTTTTGTTATGTTTGGAATCAAGAGCATTTAGGTGGAAATTTGTACCATTCGAGTAATCCATGAACACACTAGAGTTCAGAAGGTCCGTAGCTCCCTGATGAGAAAATTTCCAGCACCGTCTATGCTTTCAGAACTAGATTTGGATGATGATCCAAATCACTCATATTTTACTTTGTTTCTTTTTATCTAATAAGTATTTGAGAAATAACCTCATAGGTACAATAATAATTCTCCATGGGATGCCAACATATCCTACATTAGTTGATGGCCACGAGACATCATCAGATTTACATTCAAAGGCCCGCTGCAATTAATTCCATTTCGAAGTATTGGGTCATGAAGATTTATGATATTTTGTACTTTGTAATTGTTCTATGGACTATTTTATGTTGTATTTTCTTTTGAGACACTTTCATTTTGATTGTAATTTTCATTTAGGACTAGCTATCCTAAAAGTGATATAGTTGTAATTATGTGCATTTTCTAACCCTAAAGGGAGCAAGTATAAATACTTGCTTAAGTAGGGTTTGTGGAGGCCATATTTTTTAGATTTGAGATAAACTTTGTGTGACGATTAGGGTTCTCCTAATTGTCATTAGACTCTTATCAATTTTAATCCCAAGAGTTGAAATTATGGCGAGTGCAACACTTTGGAATTGTGAGTAATATCAATTTCATTTTGTTGTGATTTCTTTTCTTCTCTAGTGTGTAATATCTAGGGGTGAATTGAGATAGTTCTCGGACATATTTGCTTCCTATTATTTCAAATTTTTGTGCTTAATTGAGGTACTTTGCATTTGAATTCGGTTAATTCTTTATGTGTGCTTCTTGAACCGTGATTAGCACATGTTGAAAGGGGTTCTTAGAGTTAAAGATTTATTTTGAAATTGTGAATTATTCATGTGGATTTACATGTGATTAGTGTTATGTTAGAAGAAATTATCATTGTGGAATTATAATTGCATCATTGAGTATTTGGATCTCATTACACCTTCACTAAGGTTCACACAATTTTACTCTTTTTGAACTGGTTATTGATTTAAGAGTTGAAGTGTTCCTTTGGTTCATTTGATTGTGCTTAGACCTTGGTTTTAGGCACATCATCTTTTGGTATCAGAGCTTGAGGTTTAAGAGGAGGGATTTGCATTTTGGAATTTAAAAAATTTAGGGTTCATGTTCTTACATATTCAATTCCAAAATTGGGGGTAAATTGAAATTGTTGTTGTGATTGCTTGAAGTGGCATGATTGTCTTGTTTAGGAAGTTGAATTTGCTGCTTGTTGAGTGATTTTTGAGTACTTGTTGATGCCTCTTTGCTGTGAAATTCACCGTGAAGGAAGGGGAAAGATAGTGCATTTTTTTAATGTAATTTCGGAAGTACAATTGTGTAGGAAGAGAATTGTGATTCTTACATTGTTTGAATTTGGAATTAGGGAGAGCATTTGCAATTTCCAGATTTGAGTAGTGTGGAAGAATGGAAGTTATTTGATTTTCAAAACAAGCATTAAGATTGAAGGAGTTAATGTGTGTTTGTTTGAATTTGAAAATTACTTCTTACCAAATGTGGAAGGGTTGCAATTAGTGAAGTGGTTTAATTTTCAAATTTAAATTGCTTCCTTTGTGTAAGTTGAGGATTGGATTTGTATTTGAAGTGAAGAATTTGCAACGTGTTATCCTTGAATTTTCTTTGAGAAGGAGCAGTGAATTGATAAAGTTGGTGTTGCATGTGATGTGAGTATGTTGTAAGTGGCAGTGTGAATGTGTGTTGTACTTGAGGTGTTGAAAAGTGGTGTGATATTGTGTTGTAATTGGGGAGGTTGTTGTGCCGTGACTTAAGAGGCGTGTATGTGGGGTTGTGTTTTTGCAAATTTAGTGAAAAGTGTGTGTGTATTTTTGGCGTGGTTTTATGTGTGTTGATTAGAGAATTGTTGCTAGTGGCGTGAATGGTGTTGGAACCGTGAGCAAGGTTGTTTTGTGATGGTGGAGTTATGCATTTGTGCTTGTGTTAAGGTGCTGCAATTTGTGATTTATTAGAGTGTGAAACCTTAACAAGAAAGGAAGGTTTTGAGTAGTAGAATTTGAAATTCAAAGAAGTAATTAAAGTGTGAAAGTAATTGACTAGTTACTTAAACACTTATAGTTGAATTTAATTCTAACTACTTGAAAGTAGTTGTGTGTGTACTTCATTTACTGAACTTTACTTGGAGTTGATAATCGCCATAAAACTCCAAATTCTAGGAAGATTTTAAGCTCTTTTAAGTTGATAATTAATAAAAAATCATCCGAAATTGATGCTTAATCAAGGAATATGTTGCTTTTAGGTGCAATGAAGATCATTGAAAGAAATTGAGAAGAAAACAACAAAGAGAAAGGAAGAAGAGCATCTCCTCTGCCTGCTACGCCCCCATATCAGGGGCGTATGAACAACAGACCACCGCCACATCCCATATCAGGGGCGTATGGAAGAGAAATCAGGAACAGAAGCTATTACGCCCCTCGCCACGGGGTGTTGCAGGGGGTGTATGGGACCAGAAGTGAAAGAAAAAGCCACCACGCCCCTAATATAGGGGCGTGCCAACTTCAAAGGATGACCCGAGAATACCATGCCCCCTGTTACGGGGTGTATGGAGCTACGACCTACTTTCTCTAACTTTTTTTTTCTCTCTCCTCCAACCCTAGCACACACATATATATACATGTATACATATGGGAAAAAGGGGGGGGGGGGGAGGTAGCAGGGTGTGGGAAGGGGGGAACAACAGAGCTATGTTTTTAGACTTCATTTTCATATCTTTTTCCTTACTTTTCTACCCAACAATCCAAGGAGATTTAAGCAAGGAATTCAAGATTCACTATATCTGAGTTGTAATCATGAACTCTAGTTTCTCTTCATGTATTTGTTCTTTCCTTGTTAGATCTATGGAAGAGTAAACTGTAGACCTAGATCTCATTTGAACTATTTTTTCATATGATGAAGATATGATTTAAATGAAGTTTTATTGATGTTCTTTTGTTCCATTACATGTGCTTCATATTTATCTTAGATCATATATCCGGAATATGAGTTTATGCTTAATATCATTTGAGTTGATTGAGAAATCGCTTTTATGATTAGATCTATGTTTTGGATGAGATTTGCTTGTGTTTCTAGAGATAGAATATCGAAAATCTTCTGTTGAACATTTATTCAAATAGAGTTCATAGGCTTCATGTGGTTCTAGATTGCTATTGATTGAGGAGGGATCCTAATTGATAAATCTAGGATTAGATAAGTTAATATACTTGAGAAAGTAATTATCTTGCTTCTTGGAACTGAACAGCTTAAGAACTCAGAAACGTTAATCCTCAGCTTCTAACGATTTATGTGACAACATAGGTATATAATGAGATCTAGGTTGCTTTGTTATCGAATTAAACCTTGTGTTGTTGAAGTAGTTTTAGTTAAAATTTTAGATTGTTAACTATTTTTAGTCTTTAATACACTTCATCTCAATTTAACAGTTGGATAATAGGGAAAGGGCTAGTACTAGTAATTAGTAATCTTCTCTCTGTGAAACGACCCTACACTTAACACTATATTACGTCCACAGTAGGTACACTTGCCTATTACAACGTAGTTAGAATTAAGAATAGGTATTATAAATATTAAAACTACGGTTGGCAACGATCAAGTTTTTGGCACCGTTGCTAGGGAGGAGGCATCGCTAATATTGGAAACACTTATTACTTATTAATCTAGCCACTTGTTTTACTTCTGTTACTTTTCCTTCTTTGTTTACTTTGAATTTGGGTACTACTGATTGTTCGATTTTTGCTCTTATAGTGCATGACTAGGAGCCGATCTAAGGGCCTTGCTAATTTTGATCCAAAGCCTGAGAGAATCCTTACTCAATCGCGCAAAAGAGACAAGCACCCGTCCGAATCTTCATCAACAAGGGTTAAGGAAGAGCTGGTGATAAAAGAAATGGTTGACCCACAAGATGACCCTCCTCATGAGCTAAATCTAGTGGTTGAGCATAGGAGAACCAATGTTGAGTTTGCTAGGCCAAAGTTGGATGGTGTTAGCTCTAGCATTGTTCGACCTAGAGTAGAGGCAAACAATTTAGAGATTAAACCAGTCGTTATTCAAATGGTTCAACAATATGCCCAATTTGATGGTTTTGAGGATGAGGATCCAAACTTTCATATTCAATCCTTCTTGGAGATATGCGACACTTTCAAATTTAATGGAGTGAGTGAAGATATGGTTCGTCTTAGACTCTTCCCATTTTCTTTAAGAGGAAGAGCTAAGCAATGGTTAAATTCTTTATCGAAAAGCTCCATCACCACCTAAGAAGAGTTGGTTACAAGGTTTATGGACAAGTTCTTTCCACCTGCAAAGACCGCCAAACTTAGAGTTGACATCCAGTCTTATCATCAACAAGAGTCGGAAACACTTTATGAGACTTGGGAATGTTTCAAGGAATCATTAAGGAGATGCCCTCATCATGGTATTCCAGAGTGGATGCAGGTTCAAATTTTCTACAACGGTCTCAATTATCAAACTAGGCAGATGGTAAATGCTGCAGCTGGAGGCACGATTAATCATCAAACTCCTGAAGAAAGCTTAGCGCTCTTCGAGAATCTGGCTGTGAATAATTTTGAATGGTCACATTCTAGGAGTAGAGATAAAAGACTGGCAATAGTTATTGATATAAACGTGGCCACTACAATCATGTCAAAATTAGAGGCATTGTCTAGAAAGATTGATGGATTGTCACTTTTAAAGCAACAAGTATCTGTAGTTGAGCTCTCCTTTGGTGATGAATTAGGTGTTAAACAAGTGGATTATTTGGGAAATCAGATCCAGCCTCAGAATAATCCTTATAGTAACACATATAATCCAGGCTGGAGAAATCACCCAAATGTTTCATGGAATAACAACAACAATTTTTAGAAAGGCAATCCCAATCCTCCCCCTGGTTATCAAAGACCACCTGGTCAGAGTTCTAAACCACAATCATCAGTTGAGGACATCCTGGCAAAGTTGGTAAAAGATTTTGAAGACAGACAAAAATCATTGGACATGATTTTAAAGAATCAAGACACTACTATCAGAAACCATGGTGCCTCAATCCACAATCTTGAGACTCAGGTTGGACAAATTGCTAAATTACTTTCAGAGAGACCTCAAGGTTCATTACCAGGAAATATAGAGAGAAATCCTCATGAGCATGTGAAAGCAGTAACCCTGAGAAGTGGTAAAGAACTCCAATATGAGAATCAAGTAAGAAGAGGTGAGGCATCTGACTCAAAGGAGAAAAAACCGATTGAAAATGATGAAGGAGAGTAGCCAGAGAAGTTAGTTGAGAAGAAGTCATCATCATCCAAGCTGATTCAGAATATAAACCTCTCATTCTATACCTTGCAAGATTAAAGAAAGATAAGGTGAATGAGCAATATGGTAGATTTTTGGAGGTTTTTAAACAATTGCATATTAACCTTCCATTGGTTGAGGCATTGACTCAAATGCTTAGATATGCAAAGTTTCTAAAAGAATTATTATCAAACAAGAGAAAATTGGAAGAGTTTTCTTCAGTAACTTTAGGAGGAGAATGTTCGGCAGTTATTTAGAACAAACTTCCAAAGAAGCTTAGGGACCCTAGGAGCTTCACCATCCCGTGTTTGATCAGTAACCTAACTGAGGAGAGGGCCCTAACTGATCTTGGGGCTAGTATTAATCTCATGCTATATCAACTCTTCAAGAAGCTGGGACTTGGGGAACCAAAGCCAACCTGAATGAGCTTGCAATTGGTGGATAGATTAGTTAAGTTCCTAAGAGGAGTAGTTGAGGATGTGCTAGTAAAAGTTCAAGACTTCATTTTCCTAGCAGATATTGTCATCCTAGATATGGAAGCGGATGTAGAGATCCCATTGATTCTTGGGAGACCATTTCTGGCTACTGCAAGAGCTATCATAGATGTGGGAGACGAGAAATTGGTGCTGTGAGTGGGAAATGAGGAAGTTATAGTGAAGATGCCAGATGTTCTTAAGCATAGTTTGCAACATGATGATACTTGTTTTGCAGTGGATTATCTTGATCTACCTATTTCAAAGTCAATGCAAGAACTTTTATGCAATGATGCTTTAGCAATTTGTTTAATGAATGGGGATCAAGGAGAATATGTGGGTGCATTAGTTAAAGAGATGATTGTTAGTCTTGATGGAAGTCTTGAGTTGAAGAAGGAGGGAAATTTTGAAGAGTTAAATCGCTCTACTATTCAAAAAGCCAAGCTTTCTACTAAAGAACCCCTTGTCTCGGTGTTAAAGCAGTTGCCTGACTATCTCTAATATGCTTTCCTTAAGCAAGACTCTAAATTGCCCATGATTATAGCCTCAGACTTGAGTTTGACCCAGAAGGATAAATTGTTGAATGTTCTTAGTCAACATAAGAAGGCTATTGCATGGAAGATGGCTGACATAAAGGGGATTAGTCCATCATTTTGTATTCACAAAATTCTCTTGGAAGATGGTGCTAAATCAGTGATTCAACCTCAACGCAGACTCAATCCAAATATGAGAGATGTGGTGAAGAAAGAAGTGATTAAACTACTTGATGCTGGAATGATTTATCCTATTTCTGATAGCACATGGGTGAGTTCTGTTCAAGTAGTTCCAAAGAAAGGAGGCATGACCGTCATACCTAATGAGAAAAATGAGCTCATTCCCATGAGAATAGTCACAGGTTAGAGAGTTTGTATTGATTACCACAAACTCAATGATGTGACTTGAAAGGATCACTTCCCTCTCCCATTCATAGATCAAATGCTGGAATGATTGGCAGGACATTCTTATTATTGCTTCTTAGATGGAATGTCGGGTTATTTCCAGATTCCCATTGCACTTGAGGATCAGGAGAAAACGACATTCACATGTCCATTTGGCATGTTTGCATATAGGAGAATGCCTTCTAGCTTGTGTAATGCCCCTGCCGCCTTCTAGAGGTGTATGCTTGCAATATTTGAAGATATGGTGGGAGAAAATATGGAAGTTTATATGGATGATTTCTCGGTATATGGTGACTCCTTTGATGATTGTCTCTGTCACTTGGAATTGGTTTTGAAAAGATGTGGAGATACTAATCCAGTGCTTAATTGGGAGAAATGTCATTTTATGACACAAGAGGGTATTGTCTTAGGTCATAAAATCTCCAAAAGAGGTATCGAGGTGGATGAGGCTAAAATTGAAGTAATTTCTAAACTACCTCCACCTTCATCAGTGAAAGCAATCTGAAGCTTTTTTGGTCATGCAGGATCTTATCGTCGGTTTACAAAAGATTTTTCAAAAATCGCACGACCAATGACTAAGCTTTTGGAGAAGGATGCGCCTTTCAATTTTTTCGAAGAGTGCCTTGATGCATTCAATACTCTCAAGGAGAAGCTCACCAACGCTCCAAGTGATATGGCTGTAGGTGCTGTCTTGGGGCAACGAAAAGATAAATATTTCTAACCTATTTACTATGTAAGTAAGACTCTTACCCCTGCGCAAGAGAATTATACCACAACTGAGAAAGAGTTGCTTGCAGTTGTCTTTGCTTTCAATAAATTCCGGCCCTATCTCATATTATCAAAGGTTATGGTCTACACTGATCATTCCGCTTTGAAGTTTTTGCTGACCAAGCAGGATGCAAAGCCACGTCTGATTAGGTAGATTTTACTCCTTCAGGAGTTTGAACTGGAGATAAGAGATAAAAAGGGTACCGAAAACCTAATAGTCGATCATTTGTCACACTTGGAGAATCCATTCCTAGAGAAGTTGAATGAAGGAGAAATCAATGATGAATTCCCTAAGGAACGATTGTTCTCTATAAGTGCAATTGAAGATGGGAATGATATGCCTTAGTTTGCTGACATTGCAAATTATATAGTGGCCAAGGTTGTTCCTAAGGATATGGGATATCATCGAAGGAAGAAGCTTTTCAGAGATTCAAGGCATTATATTTGGGAGGATCCTTATTTGTTCAAGATTTGTGCCGATCAGATGATTAGAAGGTGTGTATCACATAAGGAAGGATGGGAAATACTTTTTCATTGTCACACCGGACTAACTGGTGGTCACCATAGTTTGAACCAAACGGCTCATAAGGTCTTGGAATGTAGGATTTACTGGCCCTCACTGTTTAAGGATGCCCAAGACTATGTAGCCCAATGTGATAGATGTCAAAGAACTGGAAACCTTTTAAGAAGAACCGAGATGCCTCAGTAGTATATCTTAGAGTGTGAAGTTTTTGATGTTTGGGGTATTGTTTTCATGGGGCCATTTCCATCTTCTTTTGGGAATAAATATGTGCTTGTAGCGGTCGACTATGTGAGTAAATGGGTAGAAGCACAAGCTCTACCGACAAATGATGCAAGGGTTGTAAAGAAATTCCTCAAAAAGCTCTTTTCTAGGTTTGGTGCCTCAAGAGCGCTTATTAGTGATAGAGGCACATATTTTTATAATGCGTAAATCGAGAAAGTGCTTAAAAGATATGGGGTAACTCATAGACTTGCAACTCCCTATCACCCCCAATCAAGTGGGCAAGTCGAGGTGTCAAACCAAGAATTGAAGAGAATTTTGGAAAAATCGGTTTCTCATCATTGTCGGGATTGGTCCAATAAGCTTGATGAAGCTTTGTGGGCGTATAGAACCGCCTACAAAACTCCATTAGGAACTACTCCTTATCGACTAGTCTATGGTAAGGCTTGTCATCTTCCCTTTGAGATAGAGCATAAGGCATACTAGGTCATCAAAACAGTAAATTTAGATCTTGAGAGGGCTGGAAAACATAGATTGTTACAACTCAATGAATTGGATGAGATGAGACTTACAGCATATGAGAACTCAGCAATCTATAAGGAAAGAGCAAAGAAGTATCACGATTCCCGCATTCAACAGCCCAAACAATTCAAGGAAGGTGATCTCGTCTTGCTCTTCAACTCTAGACTCAAGTTATTCTCAGGTAAACTAAGATTGAGATGGTCTGGGCCGTTCAGAGTAAGAAAAGTATTTCCCTACGGCACAATTGAGATAGAACATCTTGAAAAGGGAATTTTTAAGGTCAATGGGCAAAGATTGAAACTATATCTTAGAGACAACAAGTGCTTTAAAGAGAGGGAGGAGATTAATCTCCTTTTGGCATCTGCTTAATCCTGTCATACATCTTTTTGGTCTAATTAAAGACATTAAACAAAGCGACTTTTGAGAGGCATTTTGTGCCCGATTTTCTTATTTGTTTTTGTTGTTCTTCAATTTTATTATGTTAGTTTTATGATTGAGCATGAGTTCCTATCTTTTGTGGTTGTTTGTAGGTTATGAGAGTTGAAAAGGAGGTGATTGGAAAGCTTTGTGGAGTAAGGAACGTCAAAGAAACATGGTGAGGATCAAATCACTCATCGTAAACCATGAGAAAGAAGTGTGGAGAAACACCACGCCTTTGCCATGGGGTGTATGAAGGCAAAAGAGGCAACAAAGTGGCAAAATTCCAACTGATATGCTACCATGCCCCTGCCACGGGGGTGTGGCAGCCTAGAAATGGCCGCAGCATCTACCACGCCCCTTGCCACGGGGCGTGATTGAAGGCATATGAAATAAAATTTTCCAATTGTCCAGATTTTGATATTGCAGCAACTGTAAGATTCATACAATTCTTGAATAATGGAGCTACTACGCAACATATGGTTTTGATCGAGCACTTGATGAATAGCAACATCGAATTCAGGAGAGCACTAGTTCCTTTTATTACCTTTTCTGTCTTAATTTTTTTCTATTTAATGCTCTTTCCTTGTTTGATTTTTATTGTAAGTATAGACATTGAGGATAATGTCTAACTTAAGTGTGGGGGAGGGGTATTAAATATTATATACAAAGGGAAAAAGGAGAACTAGGTGTGTATGTGCAATTATCGATATAGAAAGTGAAAGTTTTTTAAAAATTTTCAATTACTACCTAATTTTGAGTAAAAAAAATTTCAAGATTCTTCCAATTTTCTGTCAAAATTCCTCTTACATTTTCTATTTTACTAGAATTTTGGCTGCAATTGAGGAGTGTTTTAGCATTCAATGATTGAACCCTTAAAAAAGAATGTCGTGCAATTTACTTCTGTTTTTGCACTGAATTTTTTCATACTTAATCAAACTTATAGAATAAAAATCTTTGTGAAGCAAGTTTACTTGTCATTTAAAGGCGGAATTCAAAGTTAGGAATTGAACTAAGGTCCTTAGCAAAATGTTAATTGGCTTGCTTTCTAAGTTATCAGGAAGTATATTGTTTCATCAAAAGTCTTGAGAGCTAATCAATCCATTATAAAAGGGCAATTGAAGTAATTCTCTTGGCGATCTTTCTTAAGAGACCTTCTAAGAAAAGTTTAATTCAAAATAAGATATCTTAGTTAGTATGGGTAGGCTTTGGTCCCTCAGAAGAGCGAAGTCTGACCCCGCTACTAGCTAAATAAATTAGTTAGAGTAATGGAGGTTCGATGGGGTCCCTTTAAAACCTGGTCACCTAAGGTCGTCCGGCCTTGGATCGGCCGATCGAGGAAATTACTTCAAAAAAAAAAAGGATTTCTTGAAACTCGAGTGATTAAGTCCATAGGGACGCTTTCAATTGAAGGGATAACATTTGTTAACTTGGGTGACAAGTCCGGATTATCGGTTGAAAGCTTGCTACATGGGTTTCGGGATCCTAAATAAATAAATGAAACTTTTGGGAAGGTCTATTAAAGGAAGAGGAATCCAGGAGAATCTCGGATGCAAAATACTTTTATGATGGAGTAGTTCGCTTAGAGAGATGGATGAGGAGGCTATATACTCTGAAGTAGCTAATTGAAGTGAGCCAAGTCTCTTTTTGTTTCTGTTTGACCTTGAGTTTGATTTTTGATTTGAGAGTTGTTATTAAAAGATAATGGTAGAAGCTTACTTTACTTTGATTAATTTTAAAACTTTGATTAAAGTATCTCTAGTTCAATATTGCAGGACAAGGTGAGGAGTAAATTCATTCAATTGAGGAGTTTTATTGGATGTTAAACATGATCATTGATGAATGTTGATATTCTAGCTTACTGTGTTTTGAAATATGAAGTCCCCATTTTGAATTTATGGTCTTAAAAATTGCTTTGCTTGGGGACAAGCAAAGATTCAGGTGTGGGAGAATTTGATAATCGCCATAAAACTCTAAATTCTAAGAAGATTTTAAGCTCTTTTAAGTTGATAATTAATAAAAAATCATCCAAAATTGATGCTTAATCAAGGAATATGTTGCTTTCAAGTGTAATGAAGATCATTGAAAGAAATTGAAAAGAAAACAACAAAGAGAAAGGAAGAAGAGCACCTCCCCTGCCTGCCACGCCCCCATATCAGGGGCGTATGAACAACAGACCACCACCATACCCTATATCAAGGGCATATGGAAGAGAAATCAGGAACAGAAGCTACCACGCCTCTTGCCACCGGGCATGGTAGGGGGCGTATGGGACTAGAAGTGAAAGACAAAGCCACCACGCCCCTGATATGGGGGCATGCCAGCTTTAAAGGATGACCTGAGACCACCACGCCCATGGGAGTATGGAGCCACGACCTACTTTCTCTGACTTTTTTTTTTCTCTCTCTTCCAACCCTAGCACCTATATACATATGAGAAAAGAAGGGGGGGGGGGGGGGGGGGGGGGGGGGGGGTGTGCTAACGGCAGAGCTAGGGTTTTAGACTTCATTTTCTCTTCATTTTCATATCTTTTTCCTTAGTTTTCTACCTAACAATCCAAGGAGATTCAAGTAAGGCATTCAAGATTCACTATATCCGGGTTGTAATCATGAACTCTAGTTTCTCTTCATGTATTTGTTCTTTCCTTGTTAGATCTATGGAAGAGTAAACCTTAGACTTAGAAGATATGATTTAAATGAAGTTTTATTGATGTTCTTTTGTTCCATTACATGTGCTTCATATTTATCTTAGATTCATATATCCAGAATATGAGTTTATCCTTAATATCATTTGAGTTGATTGAGAAATCGCTTTTATGATCAGATCTATGTTTTGGATGAGATTTGCTCGTGTTTCTAGAGATAGAATATCGAGAATCCTCTATTGAACATTCGTTCAAATAGAGTTCATAGGCTTTATGCGGTTCTAGAATGCTATTGATTGAGGAGAGATCCTAATTGATAAATCTAGGATTAGATAAGTTAATATACTTGAGAAAGTAATTATCTTGCTTCTTGGAACTTAACAGCTTAAGAACTCAGAAATGTTAATCCTTAGCTTCTAATGATTTATGTGACAACATAAGTATATAATGAGATTTAGGTTGCTTTGTTATCGAATTAAACCTTGTGTTGTTGAAGTAGTTTTAGTTAAAATTTTATATTGTTAACTATTTTTAGTCTTTAATACACTTCATTTCAATTTGACGGTTAGATAATAGGGAAAGAGCTAGTACTAGTAATTAGTAATCTTCTCTCTGTGGAACGACTCTGCACTTAACATTATATTACGTCTACAGTAGGTACACTTGCCTATTGCAATGTAGTTAGAATTATGAATAGGTATTATAAATATTAAAACTACGGTTGGAAACGATCAGGAGTACTAAATCATTTTCCTTGTACCTAAAATTCTTTTTGGAACGTGAGCTATTGCATTATTGTGGTTATTAAACATGTGGGTTGGTGTTATTGAAGGAGTGTGCTGAAATTTGTAGGATTACTTCTTATATCATATCATATCCAATGAAATTGTGAATGGGGGAATTGGCAATGAAGCCAATACCTAGGTTGGTGGAGGTTAGGGTCATAATATTGCAAGTAGGAGGACTTTGGAAGAACAACTCCAACATCTTACTACCATAGTTGCTACTTTGGCAACTAGGATTAATAGGATGACATTACCACAACCATTAGTGGTGAACCTTCAGGTACCACCTCGGGTAGCTCCGTAGAATCCTTAGAGAGATAGAGTGGTGGGAGATGGAAATTTGAATAGAAGGATGGATGAGGATCATCATCCATACAGGGAAGAAAGGGATGATAACTTTGGGGCTAATCCATATCAGAATGGGGATTTCAAGCTACCTCGGGGATTGGAGTATGTGAAACTGCAGATGCTTTCTTATGATGGCAAAGGATCAGTTGATGATTATTTGGATTGGGAGGACAAGGATAAAGGTCTCTTTGAATGTTATGAGATCGATGATAATACTAAAGTTTGATTGGCTGCTGTTGAGTTTATAGGATACGCTGCACTATGGTGGATGAATTTGATTATCAACAGGCGTAGGGATGGAGAGGTTGAGATTCAGACATAAAGGGATATGAAAAGGGTGTTGAGAAAAAGATTTATTCCTAAGTACTACAAATAGTAATTGTTTATGCGACTGCAGACTTTAAGGCAGGGAGGCAAGATAATGGATGATTATGTGCAGGAATTTGAAACCCTCATGATTAGATGTGGGTCCATCGAACCTCCAGAAAAAACCGTAGCACGCTTCATCTCAGGTCTGAAATATGAAATAGCGTGTGTTATTGAGCTGCAACATTATAGTACACTTGATGAGGCTATTCAATTGGCCTTGAAAGTGGAGAGGCAAAGGAGGTCCAACTTGTTCAGAGCTCCAAGCAGTAGGCCCAATACTATAACCAGACCCATAGCAACTGATGGTCGATCAGGGGGAACAAAGGCGGTAGGTGAGACTGTGAGAGCAATGGACAAAACTACCCCAAACACTGCCAGAGAAAATATACCCACTAGGAAGGGTAAAGAGGTAATAGTGCTAGATGTGAGACAGATTGTTCCCGCATCTACTAGTGGAAAAGCACACCGGATCAAATGCTTTAAATGTATGGGATTTGGGCATATGGCAGCACAGTGTCCAAATAAGAGGGTGATGACTGTTATGGAAGGTGTTAGGGAAGATGTTGAGGTTGATGAGGACCAGACTGAGCCTGTAGAAACACATGAGGAGCGTACAGGTGAACAATATCTACCTATTAATGTGTTATGCAAGGCTCTAACCATATCTCCTAATGCTAGAGACATTCAGAGGGAGAACATATTTCACACCTCTCGCAGGATCAGAGGTAATCTTTGTGTGCTCATCATTGATAGTGGAAGTTATACGAATGTTATATTTGCTGCACTGGTAGACAAATTACATTTGTCTACTAGCATACATCCTAGCCCTTATAACTTGCATTGGTTAGATAATTGAGGCAATATGTATGTTACACTAAGGGTGAAGGTGCCTGTGAGTATTGAGCAGAAATATCATGATGAGATCTTATGTGATGTGATTTCTATGCATGCATTCCATTTGCTGTTGGGTAAACCCTGGTTGTTTGATCGACAGGTGTTACATGATGGGTTTAGAAACACCTATATGTTCAGTTTGGGCAGTCTCGCATAGTACTGTCACCTATGACTCCATCTGAGGTACATCAGTTTTAGGAACAGATCAGAACTACTGCCACTACATTTGATAGTCGAGAGAGCAAGCCGATAGAGATATCGGGGTTCAGTTCCAAAAATGATCCTCTAGATTTGAGGGCAAATCTTTCAGAAGCCCGAGGAGATGATGGGAAATTTTCCAGCATCGTCTATACTTTCAAAACTAGATTTGGATGATAGTCAAAATCACTCATATTTTACTTTTTTTTTTCTTTTTATCTAATAAGTATTTGATAAATAACCTTATAGGTACAATAATAATTCTCCATGGGATGCCAACATGTCCTACATTAGTTGATGGCCACGAGACATCATCAGATTTACATTTAAAGGCCCGCTGCGATCGATTCCATTTCGAAGCATTGGCTCATGAAGATTTATGATATTTTGTACTTTGTAATTGTTCTATGGATTATTTTATGTTGTATTTTCTTTTGGGACACTTTCATTTTGATTATAATTTTCATTTAGGATCGGTCACCCTAAAAGTGGCATAGTTGTAATTATGTGCATTTTCTAACCCTAAAGGGAGCAAGTATAAATACTTGCTTAAAGTAAGGTTTGTGGAGGGCATATTTTTCAGATTTGAGATACACTTTGTGTGAGGATTAGGGTTCTCCTAATTTTCATTAGACTCTTATCAATTTCAATCTCAAGAGTTGAAATTGTGGCGAGTGCAACACTTTGGAATTGTGAGTAATATCAATTTCATTTTGTTGTGATTTCTTTTCTTCTCTGGTGTGTAATATCTAGGGGTGAATTGAGATAGTTCTTGGTCAGATTTGCTTCCTATTATTTCGAATTTTTGTGCTTAATTGAGATATGTTGCATCTGAATTCGGTTCATCCTTTATGTGTGCTTCTTGAACCGTGATTAGCACATGTGGAAAGGGGTTCTTAGAGTTGAAGATTTATTTTGAAATTGTGAATTATTCACATGGATTTATATGTGATTAGTGTTATGTTAGAAGAAATTATCATTATGGAATTATAATTGCATCATTGAGTATTTGGATCTCATTACACCTTCACTAGGGTTCACGTAATTTTACCCTTTTTGAATCGGTTATTGATTGAGAGTTGAAGTGTTCCTTTGGTTAATTTGATTGTGCTTAGACCTTGGTTTTAGGCACATCACTCCCATTTGGATAGCATCCATAAGGCATTTAAGTAATAGAATAGAGTAGCAAAGTGATTAGACATCCAAAGCTATTGCGTAGATAGCTCCTACTTGTTAGATGGAAGCTAGAGTTTAAGGAGTTAGAAAATTAAGTGTCCCATTTGAATGTCTTAAACCCTACCATTCCAATGTCATGCTTAAACTCTAGTTAGCTTAAGCATGACACATGGATGGCATTTGGATGACATAATTAGGCTATCTAAATGGCATGCCCATTACTATAAGAAGTTATAGATTTTCTAGTATGGCAACAATCACTCCTTTCTCCTTTTCTCTCAAACCAACAAACGTGACTCCATAATTTAGGGGATTAAGTTTGTTTTAGGTAGTAAAAATAAAATTAAAGTATTTTGGAACTTGGATTAATTAGACTTTCATGGTGTATTTTATTAGGGATTACTTTGTTAATCATCAAGTTTTCTCTAATCTAGTACTTATGTTTACTTTTATTGAACCCATATTTTATTTGTGTGTGTTTTGCTATTGTATTAGGAGCTAAGGTAGTAATTATGATGTTGTGATTATTTGATGATGTTTATGTGATTGTTTATATTAATCATAAATTGGTGTTGAATATGTGGATTTTTAGTTAGTTCTTTTTTCATGAAATTTTGTGATCTATGATTGACCCTTGATTTTACATAAATTAGAATATTTAGTACTGAAAAATGATTCAAGAATTCATATGAATAAGATGTAGTGTTTTTATAATCAACACTAGAATAATCAATTTTAATCTAAAAACTTAACAACTCTTTCACTTATGTAGTTGAAGTTGTGGTTTATGACACAAGAATGTGTATGAACCACAAATTTAACTATAGTAGCTAGCAAGTATGTGATATAGATTGGTTATTTACCAAATTCTACATAAAGACTACTTAGAAAAGGGGTTTTCATTATGGGAAGGGCTTTAGATAGGAAGAAGAGTGGTTCTAGTGAGTTTAGCCAAAACTTTCACAATCAATACCAAATGTATTTTTAAGGTACAAATGACATAAAACTAATGGATAAGAAATCACAATTTCATGTTCATAGTTATTAAACTTGCATTTCTACATAAAACTAGAATGTACATGATCACTATAATCATATAGAATTGGTAGAATAGAAATTTGTAAAACCATATACTTAAACTTATAATTTTACAAAGAGTTCACATCTAAATAATTTTACATCTATTCTAACTAAGATAAGCTTGTAAAGCCATAAACTTGTAGAATCTTATGTGTTAACTTGTGATTTTAACAAGTATGCCCATACTTAAATATACTAGAGTTTCTCTAAATTTACCATTTGGGGTAGTGTCGCTAGTTTTATTCTTTAAAATAAAAATTCCAAATTTTAGTAGCATAGATTAAAATAGTGTATAAATATCTAGCACTTAGTCCAATTTCTCTATAGATATGAAATTGCACTCATAACTATACTATATTTTTTACATATATATATATATACATGTAAAAAAGGTAGTGAACAAAAAAAAAAGAGATAAAAATCAATTTATTAAGAAAAATATAACTTATTCAATGAATTTATCAATTTCAACTTTGATCGAATGTTGATAGAAAGAATAAGGATTTATTAGAAAGAATTTACATAATATTGGATCGAAATAAGTATATAATGTAATTGTGTCACTTAGGAAAACAAAATCAAGTGATTCCTTCCATTAAAAGTAGTTGTTTAATCCAATGATCTCTAATCTAAATTTATTGGGCCAAATCATTTTACAAAATGGGCCTCATTCTTTAGCCCTATTACTAGTAGCAGCCAAAAAAAAAGAGAGAAAAATGTGTGTGTGTGTGGCCGGTAATATTTCTGTATAAATGCGCTGCCTCCTTGTACACATACCACTATACACAAAAACCCAAACCACATACAGATAGCTTTTAGTAAAAATATGCAATCAAATCAGATCGCTTACGATCTCTCCCCCTTCATTCGCACATACAAAGATGGCCGAGTGGAGAGACTTGCGGGCACCGCCACGGTCCCACCATCCCTAGACGATGCAACCGGAGTCCACTCCAAAGACGTCATCATCTCGCCAGAAACCACCGTATCCGCTAGGCTTTATCTCCCAAAATGCACAGATCCTCTTCAAAAGCTCCCCATTGTAGTATACTTCCACGGTGGAGGTTTCTGCATAGAAACCTCGGCTTCTCCTGCTTATCATAACTACCTTATCACCCTTGCTTTTGAGGCAAATGTCCTTGCAGTTTCCGTGGATTACAGATTAGCACCCGAACATCGTCTTCCTGCTGCATATGAAGATTCATGGAGTGCAATCAAATGGGTAGAAAGACATTTGGGAAGAGATGGACCGGAAGAGTGGCTGAATGTTTTTGGTGATTTTAAGAAAGTGTTCCTGGCAGGAGACAGTGCTGGCGCAAATATTGCCCATAACTTGGGATTAAGAGCTGGTGAAGAAAAAAAGCTGGATGCTCTATGTATTTCAGGTATGTTTGGATTATCATATTGTCTAAGAAATGAAAAAGTTAATAATGGAAAAGAATATATTAACCCGGCAATGGTGAAAGCTACGCAATGCGGAAGCAAATCAAAGGAAATCTTATATTTGAGTATTTAAAATAAAAGTAGAAATCGATGGAAATAAAAAAAAACCATTAGAAATATTTTTAAACTAGTAGAAATCTTGTACAATTATAAAGATAATTTTAAAAGCAAGGGATATTTAATTTATCTACAACATAAGATGTATATATATTATCCATTTTCCACCTGATTCACTTTAATAAACCAAAAAAAAAATAAAATTATATATTTTCTTTTCTTTGTTTTTCTTTTTTATTTATTCATTTATCTTTCCTTGTCTACTCATTTTCACTTTTGTTAAGATTGCCAAACACAACAAATGTGAAATTTTTGGAGTACGTGACTGTTGATGTTGATGAATCAAAATGGTATCCAACAACATTAATAATCCAAAATAATGTTAATATGAGGAGTAGAGAGAGGATAACGTATGGATAAGTGAGAATAGATCGGCCATAGAAAGGGTGAATATGAATCCTAAAACTGGAAGATTTTCTTAGCTTCCGGTGAGGGTATTTAGCTTGAAATAAGCAAGTTCGCCTTAAATTAATATTTTATCTATGATGTTAAAATTGACTAGGCTTGTTTATTTGCAGAAGTCTGTAAACTCAAAAGCTCAAATTTAATTAATCTTACTTTAATATATATATATATATATATATATAGGAATTTACTTATACTTGCTCGAAATCATCCAACGAAATACTAAAATATTTCGTTCAATTTGATAAGCTACTTGAATGATTGACCTTGAATAATTCATTTTAACTGAAAGAAGTTGACTAAATTAATGATTTGAATCTGAACAGGAGCAGGTTGATTAAGCCGTTTACACTGCTAGATTTATGCATGGCAATCCTGTTATTTTCCCGCGTGTAGTAGATACATAAATACTCACTTTTCATTTTTTTCCCTCTTATCACATCTTAATCAATGAGCTAATTAATATATTGAAATTTCAGATTGAAAATTGAAATAAGTTAACATCTTAATCAATGAACTAATTAATATATTGAAACTTTAGATTGAAATTGAAATAAGTTAAAAAGGATGGAATAGTTTTTTCTAACCTTAGATTTCAAATCTACATAATAAAGGAGATATTACATATAATATGCTATATGCTATGTATACATGACTTATAAATATCGATTACTATCTATCTTTTATATACATAATAGTAAAATTGATAGTTTTTAAACAATTATCATTCATATATTATATAAACTATATTTATTAAAAACTTATTAATATTTACATACTACCTATATATAACCCATTGCCTATAATACTTAATAAAAGCTTTTCTCATGACTAAGATACAGGTAAAAAATAGAGCAACCCGAGAGGACTTGGTCTAATTAATGCTCCTAAAATGTGACGTCAAATTTCCAGCCTTTCTTCTTGTTTTTTCTTATCCAATCCAACCCTTATTCTTGACCACTTATTTTTGGGTAGGCTTGTTTGGCCGTCTACGTATTTTGTGATTGTACTTTAATGCTTTGTCATTATAATAGATGCTTGCAACTAGTGTTTCCAAAACATTAGGGGATGTTTACTAGGGAATACTTATTCTGTTGCTCTCTCTTTCGATATGATTTGTTAATATAATGTTTACTTATATTTTAAATATTTTAATAGTTATTTTATATGAATTATCGTTAAATAAAATAATAAATAACAATTAATATTTCTACTCTCATAAATTGCTATTTAATATTTTTTTTATTCTTCTTTATCTTCTCATGAATATTCCTAGTAGAAATATTATCACTACTATATTTATTATGTAATATAATAAATATTTATTTTTATCGAGGGTATAACAAATATTTTATTTTTAGCACTAATTAATTTGCTATTTTTTAATTAATGTCAAGTAAATAATATAATAAAAATATAATAGTTATTACAACTTTATTATATTTCCATTGAATTACAATTTAACTTCCTATTAATTGTACAGTAGAATACACAAATAAGCCTTTTAAATTTTGCTCATCGCTTTAGTCTTATGCAACCTTTTTTTGGGATAAACTTTAGCCTTATACAATTGAGCATACGTATTTTCATATTTATTTGATTCTGCTCCTAAACCTTTTTTTTTTTAATCATAATAAAGTATAAAAATTTGCCAAGAATGGTGTCACGTTATATTTGAGTTTTGACTTCATTTGGAGAAGTGAATCTAAACAAATATAAAAGTACAAGGATTTAAGTGCACTGTACACACAAGTGAAGTTCAGAAACTTAAGTGCACGCAATAGTTCATTTATCTATTTTGTTTGGCAGGAAATATAAATAGAAAACCCTATGCTTGTCATTACTAACTCGAAGTCTAAACTACTAAGAACTAAATGTGATTTATAACCATAAATACTATTAATTAATAAGATGAGAATTTAGCATTATAAATGTTAGAATTTATATATACTTGAATTTTATTTATTTTTATAATTAGTTATTTGAATTTAATTTATTATTTATATTTTTTTGAAATTATTTATAATATCTAGATTAACTTTGTCTATATAGTTAATTAAAAAATAGATAAAATTCAAATAATTAAAATTTAAATATTAGATTGATATTTTTTAAATATTAATTAGTTAAACGTAACCATGTCATTAATTATCGTTTTCCTTCGCTGCTGGAAAGAAAGTTGAAATGATGACTGTCTCATGTCTTCTTTAAAAAGTCCAACTTTTAACTCTTAATAATATTTTTTGGGTTGAATTTTCTGTAATCATTTGCCCACCTTGTAATAGGTTGGAGTTATAACCATTAGTGGGCACTAATTTAAGCCATGCACATTAATGTATAGCCCGTTGACTTGCACTGAAATTAAAATGGACGTGTAATCATTATTATATATTTATCACATTATCCAGAATTGATATAAAATAAAGTAAAAATGACAATAAATAAAATTAGAATATCAATTATGCCCCTAAGTAGAGTAATGGATGGGAGATAGTGTAATTAAGTGGTGTTTTCAATGGTAAGCTTTTATAGCAAAGATGAAAAATGTACATAGAATAGCAATTCATAAGTTAGACACATGAATTGCTATTTGATATTTTAAGTAATAGCAATTCGTTAAAATAGTTATTTTGTATATAATATCTAACTCAACACTGTAATAGTTATTTCTCAACATATATTATTGAGTAACTCATTTAATATGAAAAAGTATATAAATTTTAAAATAAATATGTAAATATAAATTACTTTCACTATGTTGTGATTAAACATTCCGACATTGATACTATTGTGCTTTACACTTTGTTTGGCGTGAGGAAATGAATTAATAAAAAAAGAATATAGAACGAAAGAATGTGGAGAAAAAGAATTATAGGAAAAATTCGTTCCTTCCAAAGTGTTTAGATAATAGATGGAAGGAATTCTAATCATTATATAAAACAAGAAAGGGTAAGATATACAATTACTAAAATATCCAAGAAAATAATAACATTTACATAATGTGAAGGGCAACTAGGTAATTGTGAACATTTTCTCGCTTTTGTCGTTATTCTCTCCAATTTTCTAAGGAAGGGGGTAGAGATTATTGTGGTTCCTCTTTTCTTTCTCACATAATTACAAAACTTTTCTCCCATTTTTCTCCCCTCGTTCCTTCCCTCCACTTTCCCTCATCTCAAACACAATGTCAATCAATGCAAAAACACATGAACCAAGTGATTCCTCGTCGATTCAAAATTGATGAATTCCAATGCTTTTAGTAGCCTTCTTTGTATATGTATTCCAATCAATATATTAATCAATGCAAAAACATATTTACCAAGAAAATTGTCCACTCGTGACTTTTAAATTCCATTATGCTTAATATTGCCTACTATTTTTGCATTTTGAATAAAAACATGTCACATTTTCCTCCTCCCCTCATTCCTTCCCGTAACATTTCCTCATCTCAAATATAGTGTTAATCGACACAGAAACACATAAAACGAGTGATTTCTCCATAGTCTATGATTCACGAATTGCAATGCTTTTAGCTGCCTTCTTTATATGTGTATTCTAATCAATGCATTCATCAATGCAAAAACACATCTACCAAGATAATTGCCCCCTTTTGACTTCTAAAGTCTAATATGCTTAATGTTGTTTACTATTTCTACCTTTTGAATCAACACAAGCTACATTTTCTTCATTTTGTCCCTTGACTTTCCCTCGTCACAAACATAGCGTTCAAGAATGCAAAAGCACACGAATTGAGAGATTCGTTCTCAATTTATTATTCATGAATTCCAATGCTTTTAGTTACCTTCTTTATACGTGTATTCTAATCAATGTATTAATTAATCAATCTAAAAACACATTTACCAAGAGATCCATCCACTTATGACATTTAAATTCCAATATGCTTATTATTGCCTACTATTTTTGCATCCATAATCAAGACATGTCACATTTTTCTTCCCTCTCATTCCCTCCCTCCACTTTCCCTCATTTCAAACATTATGTTGATCAATGCAAAAGCACAAGAATTGAGTGATTCATCCTCAATTTATGATTCACGAATTCCATACTCTTAACTGCCTTCTTTATATGTGTATTCTAAACAATTTATTAATCAATGAAAAACACATTTACCAAGATATTTGTTCACTTGTCACTTCTAAATTCAAATATGTTTATTGTTGTATACCATCTTTACATTATGAATCAAGACATGTTACATTTTTCTTCCCTTCTCTTTCCTCCCCTCCACTTTCCCTCATCTCAGACATATTGTTAATCAATGCAGAAACATAGGAACTGAGGGAATCCTCCTCAATTTATGATTCATGAATTTCATTTCTTTTGGTCACCTTCTTTATATGTGTATTCTAATTAATGTATTGATCAATTCAAAAACACATTTGTAAAGAGATTCATCTACCTACAACTTCCAAATTTGAAAATGCATATCATTGTAACTATTTTTGCATTCTTGATCAAGACATGTTACACTTTTCTCCCCTCTTCATTTCTTCCTTCCACTTTCCCTCATCTTAAACATAATGTTAATCAATGCAAAAGTACATGAAGGAAGAGATTCCTTTGCGATTTATGGTTCACAAATTTCAATAATTCTAGTTGCCTTCTCTATATGTGTATTCTATTCAATGTATTGATGAATGCAAAAACACTTTTACTAAGATATTCGTCCACTTGTGACTTCTAAATTTCAATTTGCTTATTGTTGCATATATCTTTTCATTATAAATCAAGACATCTCACATTTTTCTCTCCTCTAAATTCCTTCCCTCCACTTTCCCTCATCTCAAACATAATGTTAATCAATGTGAAAACACACGAACTAGATTGATTCCTCCTTGATTTATAATTCACGAATTCCAATGCTTTTGGCTGCCTTTTTTATGTGTATTCTAATAATTGTATTATTCAATGTAAAAACACATCTACTAAGAGATTTGTCCACTTGTGACTTATGAATTTCAATGTCCTTATTATTGCCTACTATTTTTGCATTCTTAATCAAGACATGTTACATATTTCTCCCCTCCTCATTCCTTCCCTCCATTTCCCCTCATCTGAATCATAATGTTAATCAATGTAAAAGCACATGAACTAAGTGATTCCTCCTCAATATGTGATTCACGAATTTCCATGCTTTTAGCTACCTTTTTTGTGCATATTCTAATCAATGTATAAATCAATGCAAAAATACATTTACCATGATATTCAACTACTTGTGACTTCTAAATTCCTGTATGCTTACTATTGCCTACTATGTTTGCATTACGAATCAAGACATGTCACATTTTTCTCCCCTCCTCATTCCTTCCCTCCACTTTCCCTCATGTTAAACATAATGTTAATTAATGTAAAAACACACAAAGTGATTCCTCCTCAATTTATGATTCATGACTTCTAATGCTTTAGCTGCCTTCTTTATTTGTGTACTCTAATCAATGTATTGATCAATGCAATAACACATTTACTAAGATGTTTGTGTACTTGTAACAGCTAAATTTGAAAATACTTATTGTTTCCTACTATCTTTGGATTATGAATTAAAACATGTTAGATTTTTCTCCCCTTCTCATTCATTCCTTCCACTTTCCCTCATCTCAAATATAATGTTAATCAATGCAAAAACACATGGACTAGCTGATTGCTCCTCAAGTTATGATTCATGAATTCCAATGCTTTGAGCTACCTTCATATATGTGTACTCTAATCAATGTATTGATCAATGCAAAAACACATTTACCAAGAGATTTCTCCATTTGTGACTTTTTTTATTCCAATATGCTTATTGTTGCATACTATCTTTGCATTATAAATCAAGGCATGCCACATTTTTCTTCCTTCCTCATTCCTTCCCTCTACTTTCCCTCATCTTAAACATAATGTTAATCATTGCCAAAGCACACAAACCGATGATTTCTCCTCAATTTATGATTCACAACTTCTAATGCTTTTAGCTACCTTCATTATATGTGTACTCTAATTAATGTATTGATCAATGCAAAAACACATTTACCAAGAGATTCCTCCATTTGTGACTTTTCAGTTCCAATATGCTTATTGTTGCATACTATCTTTGCATTATAAATCAAGGCATGTCACATTTTTCTTCCTTCCTCATTCCTTCCCTCTACTTTCCCTCATCTCAAACATAATGTTAATCATTGCAAAAGCACAAAAACCGATGATTTCTCCTCAATTTATGATTCACAAATTCCAATGCTTTTAGCTACCTTATTTATATGTGTACTCTAGTGAATATATTGATTAATGCAAAAACACATTTACTAAGATATTCGTCCAGTTATGACTTCTAAATTCCAATATGCTTATTGTTGCTTACTATCTCAACATTATGAATTAAGACATGTCACATTTTTCTCTCCTCCTCATTCCTTCTCTACACTTTTCCTCATCTCAAACATAACATTAGTCAATGTAAAAACGTATAAATTGAGTGATTCCTCCTCAATTTATGATTCACGAATTCAAATGCTTTTGGCTGCCTTCTTTATCTATGTATTCTTATCAATGCATTAATCAATGCAAAAACACATTTACCAGGATATTCATCCACTTATGACTTCCATCTCTACTATGGTTATTGTTGTCTACTATCTTTGTATTTTGAATGAAGACATGTCACATCGATTGTTGTCTACTATTTTTGGGGTGTTCTTTTATCTTCCTTCACAAATATATTTCCTTGCTATCCGTTCGGTTCTATGTATGTGTTTCGTTTTTTACTTTTTCACTTTTCAATTTGGGAACTGGGGTTTGGGATTCAAGTGTACGAAATACATAAAGTGAGTATATAAGCTAAATATGAATATTTTCCGATAAACCTTGACGACTTCCGAAAAAATTAAATACTATCTTATTACCTTTACTACTGTTGGTTTGAACACATAAATGATAAAGACGAAAAGTAGCGGTTAGGATATAGAGCTTTGTACTTAACCTCTTTGCCTTTCTGATTAGTAGATAATATGATATTGGGGGAAAAACGATTACACACGTAATGGAAAGTTTGAATTTGGAAATATTCCGAATGAAAGGCAGTGAAATTTTCCATGATAATAGTTAATCAATTCCTAATGGTTGGTTCTAGAGGGCAGGTGTGATAGTTGTTTCATCTTTCTTTCTTTCTTTTTTTTTTCTTTTATTTTTTATTTTTTATCTTTTTTAACTTTTCATTTATGGGTCACTTTGAATAGGTTATTTTTATTCATATCCTATTTGCATATTTCTTTTACGAAATAGTTTGTATAGTCTATGTGTTATAAAGGTAAAACTAAATGTAATAAAGTTATTAAAAAGTGATTATGAAATTGACTAATAATTATGATAAATATAGTGATTGTAAGCAAATAAGAACATTAGAAAGTGTACATTTACTTATTTTTATAATGAATAGTTTTGCATAAAAAGTTTTCCATTACAAAACTAAATCTTTGTCTGTGTTTTTATCTACTTATCTTGGAATGTTTTATTTTGCCATAGGAGCATACATATTTCACTTTTATTTTTATAATGTCATTTTAAGGTGTTTTGGAAGAGCTACGGAAAAAAAAAAAAAAAAAGGCCATGAGAAATTCCATCCAAGCAATGCATGAAAAATTCACATGCAATTGTTACTCATATTTCATAAATGTAACAACATTTTCAATGCATAATGGATTAAATTAAAGATAAGGATACAAGTTAAGACCCTTGTAACTTAATAGCATAAATGCTAGTCTATAAGTTGGATAGACTAGGTTCGAATCCTTTTACCTCATTTGTAATCATTACAAAAAAAAAAAAAAAGAAAAAGGGTACAAGAAAATTTATAATAAAATAACTAAAGGTTACTATTTTACCTATCAACAAAGGTTTATATATTACTTCTGTTTTGCATTAGATCCAATTACATTATGATTTAAAGTGTATATAATCATTTCTTAGTGTTTATTTGATAACAAGGTATTGTTCTAGTGCACCCATTTTTCATGGGCAATGAACTAGTAGCTTCTGAGTCAAAGGACATGGAGAAGAGATCATTGCTGGCTAACATTTGGCATTTGGCTTGTCCTGCAACAACGGGGTGTGATGACCCAAAAATAAACCCTGAAAAGGATCCAAAACTTTCCAAGATGGGTTGTAGAAGAATTTTAGTGTTTATAGCTGAGAAGGAGTTATTGAGAGATAGGGAATGGAGATACTGTGAGGCATTGAGTAAGAGTGGATGGAAAGGAGTCTTAGAGGTTATGGAGACACCAGGAGAGGACCATGTGTTTCACCTTTATGATTCCAATTCTTCTAAAGCTAAGGATATGTTGAACAGATTGGCTTCATTCATCAAAAAGCATGATTAATAGGTTTTCTTTTATGATCTATGTCAGAATCTTCTTTGTAACTTAGCAATGTTACTATTTCATGGCATATGTAGGAAATAAATATAAGGATTTTTATGTAATAGATCTAGGGAAAATTTTCAATTTGATACATTGAACAAATCGTGATAATATTTTATTATAATTTTTTCTTTGTATTTGTAGAAGTAGGACTGGGTCAATGCATGTAACGTGCATGTTGTTGCACTTTTACGCTTCACATGATAGGGATGTGCATAAGAGAGAATTTATGCCAAAGCAGCTACCAAAACACTCACTAAACACTTAAAAAATTTTCTAATTATTTATAGCTACGAAAAGTTTGGTAAATACTTTAAAAATTTTCTAATTATTTATATTTTGTCCAAACAATTTCAATTCAACCTAGTGGGAAAATGTATAAGTAGCATATAGAGGGTTCGATTATAGGTTTTGGTCTCTCACTTTTCTTTTTCATTAATCGCGCCCTTACCCTCATCAATCCTAACTTCATTTTTGCTGTTTTGCTTAACTTTCCTCTCTCCATGATCTTCTAATTCCACATCTTTCACTTGATCTTACTCATTCATGACACTTTTGGGAATAAATTGCTCAAAATCAATTTCATCTTCTTTACGATCAATTCCTTCTTATATTGTGTGACTCACCACTCCTGATTTTTAACTACTACGTGTAAAGCTATGGCTTTATGAAAGCCGTAACTAAATACAAACACATAAAATGCAGCGGAATTAGGAAAATCACTAACCTCTTGCCATTGCTTAATACGGAGAGGAACAAAACGTCAAGCCCCGGAACCTTCAAGATCTTCAGAGCACTCAAAAAAATCTCACAAGATGGTAATGTGTTTTTAATAGAATTTTCGTGCTCTGGGACCTTGAATCCATTAGCTATTTATAGAGAAACTTTCCATCAAAGTTTCCTAAAATCATGCTAATGGGTTAATGGGTTAGTGGGTAATGTGGTTGATTAGGATTAAGTGGTTAGTGGGAACATGGGAGTTGCAGTTAATGAAGTTGTGGTTTGTGGTTCCTGAAAATAGGACCACCATACTTCCACTATTCCAACACTTTAGCCTTTATGATACTTTTTAGGTTTTACCTTGATCTTGTTAATTGAAGTCCCTTATGTCTATCCACCATGCTATAGAATCATTAAATGAACCATTTAGGTAGCTAGTTACTCTATCACTTTGTCAAAATTGATTATTTCCTTACAAGTAAACTACTTGTTGCTTACAATATGATATTGGCAGTCATGGTCCAGCTTTGAGTCTAAGTCCCTAATTTTTCCAACAAGAATTTTGAATGTTCCATGAGAAATTGGGTGATTTCTGTATTCGAGGTTGTTTTCATTGGAATAAGAGTTAGACATGCGAAGGAATGGATGTCAGTACTAAACATAGCTAACCACTTAGTCAAATGGAAGTAAATTTATATTTTTCAAGTTGATAAAGGTAGGAATAACTCTCAAGGATATGACTCACTTAAAGAATTGAGCTACAATGCTCTCAATTTGATATGATGTCTGAATCAAGATTGTTTGATTGATGTGCTTAAAAAGGCCAAAAGCATATACACACAAACAATTGATACAACCACAATCAAATCCGGACAACAATCACTACAAGTGGCATAAACCCCTTAACCCTTTTGAATCCAATTTGTAAATCAATTAATCTTAACACCAAAAGATGATGTGCTTAAATGGATTAAGTACACAACACAAGATTAAATGGAAATCCAATGATCGGGAATGCTCAAATGGTGTGAACCTTTTATGCAAAAGCTTCCACGCAAAAATAGCAATTCCACTAGAATTGAGTAATTCAAAATGATAATACAATTTAGGATCTAATGTCAATAAATTGCAAGCAATCCAATGATAAAATTGATCTTATAAATGGCTTGAAATCAAGAACCAATAGAACACAATCCAAATCAAAACTAGATATTACACATTAGCATGAAATGGAATTCAACTAAAGAAATGATATGACTCATAAATCCTTAAGTTGCTACTCGCTACAATCCTTGAATAATTGATAAGAGTCTTATGAAAATTTGAGTATGAACCTTAATTCTCACAAAAAATAGGCAACAATTTTGTTTTCTCTCAACTTACTACATAAACCCTACTTAAGCATGTATTTATACTTAATTTACTTAGGGTTAAAATGACTAAACAATTACATCTATGCCACTAAAGGGTGGTTGGTCCTAAGTCCACAATTACAACCAAATAAAATGTTCCAAAACGCTTACAAAATAAATGGTTCAAAGAAAAATAGCAAATACAAAAATAGTCTTCACAAGCCTACTCTTCAATGGAATTCATCGGTTCAGCTCATCTTTGGCTTAGGTCAGTCCATGAATAACCCACAAGTTAAGTCTTAGTGAGTTTGTCCATCGCCTTTTAAAGCTCGATAAGTGTGCCTACTGGAATGCACAACACATAAGTAATAGAAAAGATGTTAGTATATAAATAATTCTAAGGTCAATTTGTTCAAAAAGAACTCTCATTGCCAAGATTTGAAATCCTTTAGTTCTTGCCCTAATGATAGGTCTTGTAGAATTTTGATTCCTATCATTGATGTTCACCATAATCTATAGATTAATAAGAATAAGGATATGAAGGGTATGAACTCAATGAAGGGTTCATTGAAAAGTGTTTTAGTTTTTTTTTTTTTAATATAAGAACAAACACTTTTATTCGGTTAGTTTGAGTCATTAAGGGTGTAGTTATAATTGAAGATAAATTATAAAATGTAAAAGCTATTGAAAATATTAGGCTTCCTTTAATCGATAACTAATGGCATTAAAATGGTATGGGGGTTCTTTTAAATGGGAAGGGTTTTGTTGGTACAAACTTAAACAATAGCTTTAGACTTTTGCACCATGGTGATTTCATTTGAATGGCTTGATGAGGCACTTAAATGTAATTACGTATAACTTGATTTAGTTGATTAGAAGGCAACTTCTTTCCATGGATCGAGGGTTTGAACAAAGTGGTCTTGATGCCTCAAACCCATTTTATGGCACTTTGTTTGAATGCCTAGGGTTATCACTTAAATGAAGTGCCTTTAATACACATTGACAGTAGACTTCCCTCTTCTTTAATTCGTTATCTTATGTTCATATGGCTATGCCTGTAGTTCTAAATAACATTACATGATATGTGTATGTCTCTATTCAAGCTTGGTCTTCTTTTGTCATAGAGTTGAGCAAAATCTACAAATCCAAATTTGCTAACCCTTTAGCATCTTTTATTTTGTGACAAGGTATGAAATGTAACATTTTAATAAATCTGTCCACTATAGCCATTATTGAGTTTGCTGGTCTCTGAATTCACTACAAGAAGTTTTACATTTAGTAACTTTATAAATGTCACTAATTACTATATGTTTTAGAGTGGCATTTAATAAACGTCACAAAAGGTATGATGTTTGTAGCCAAAGTTAGATGATAAAAATACACAATTTGATTTGTAACATTTTCTAAAGGTAAACGTTACTAAAAAAACTATTAAAAATAAAAACCCAGCCGATGAAACTAGCCCAATGCCCATTATCAAGTTGTAAGTTTGGAGTAAGAAAAAAACCCCAATCGTTGTCTCTACGTCTTTACTTTGATATGTTCTTGTGTTTCGCTTCTATTCTCTCTTGCATCTTGCCATTTTCCTTTGTTCACTCTCTCTTGTCTTGCATCTAGCCTCTATTCTTGCTCTCACGTCTTGCCTTTCCCTCTCTCTCTCTTTACCCCCTTTCTCTCTCTTACCTCTTCGCTCTCATACCTTGAAAGCACAAACACTAACCCTAATGGAGTGGAACCAAGATACCCTTCAATTCCTCTCCTAATGCGCCCTCCACACTCTCTCCCCTTCCCCTAGCCCTCGTCACCAAGCCAATTCCTCTCTTGCCTCTACAACTAACAAACCCAACCATGCCATTGCTATCCTCCACCTCATCGCCAAACCCTCTATCAATGATTGGATCCACTAAGCTATTGCTATCAATTTCAAAAACCACATCCTTACCCACCAGTCGTCTTCCTCCTCTAACACCACGATAGTGAAATCTACTTTAATCATCAACCCAAAAAAGGAACAAGTCAAAATGATAATCATCCCTCTTATGCTATCTGCTTTAACAAAGATCTAAAGCTAGCTCAATGAAGCCTTAGCCATCATAAGTAGCCATAATATCAATTGATGATATTATGCTGGTTGATTATTGAAGAAAATGGAAAGAGTTAATTTAAATTTCATATAAATGTTGACGTTAATGTTAAGAAAATTTTTGTTTACTTTACTTGGTTATTCTATAGGTTTATTCTATCCATTGCTTTTGGTTCTAGACGTGCACCCTCTACCACCTTGTTCTTGGTTGTTCTTTTTTTCCTCTTCTAACACTTAGTTAGTGGATGTTTTCTTAACCATACATAATGCTCTTAGCAAAATAAAATGACTTACCCTACTGTAACATGTTTTCATGGTTTAAGGATGATGAAGATATGCTAGAGGACACCTAACAGATAGATTATCCTAAAAGACCTGATATGCCAAGTACTTTGTTTCTTAGGGTCAATACTGGATTGCTAATGTAGGAAAGCTTCCTAATTTTTCAAACTAAACCAAAGAAGGAGGATAAGGTTGCCTTGCAAGAGCTATCACAAGTGGCATTCTTTCAACTAGTAAGTTTAGGTCTTTTCTACTTTCGTATTGGGACTTTAGTTTAATGTAATATTGATCATAACTTTTCAATTATGTATCTTATCTTCATAAAGGAATTGATCTATAAAGAAAGTTATTTTGTGGCATACAATTGGTGAACTGCTAATTTTGCTACTTAATTGAAATATGGTTTTATGTAGACTAAAACATGGTCTTATGTTGTAGGTTGGTGGAGTAGCTTTAACTAATGGCATTCCTACAGTCAAGGATAGGTAGTTTCATTTATTTCTTGAGTATTTAAGTAGATTTTATGACTTTTTCTACTTCACTTAAATGAGAACATTTGAACACATCATGGACATCAATCTATAGAGGGGGAAGTGGGATGCTTCATATAATCAACATGACCTTAGTATTTAGATGGTTTGCAAAAGTTTTCTTGTACATGAGTTTTGTTCCTTTCAGACGTTTCTACTTTTTTCATATATACTTTCTTTAAATTAAGAAAATATCAACAAGGTGGGACATTGAGCTTCATCAAAATATTTAGATACAACAAGGTGGGACATTGAGCTTCATCAAAATATTTAGATATTCTCTCATATTAAATATAATCACCATGTAATTTAAAATTTCAGAAGTATCATTTAATCCTTTTTCCATGTGTCTTTAGTCAAGAGGCTGAAAAAGCCCCATTAGTCGCTTCTTGTCTTGGCTATTCTCTTTTGTTGGGCTAGGTTGGGATAAATTAGATTTGTTATTATATGAGAACTTTATGTTGCTCAATTATTGCTACTTTGATACTTCAACTTAATGCAGTTTGTTTCATTTTTAGGTTCAAATGGTCCAAGCACCCTATAGAGGAGGGTTATGATTAGGCTATTAAGTCATAAGGACTTGGAAGACATAGTGACTACTGGGTTTCCAAATTTGGACTTTCTTACTAATAAGTTAATTGGTGAACTACAATATTTTTTTCTTGTTTTAAAGAAATCCTTGTCATTGTTAGAAGGAAGACATTGAAGCCTATAATTCTAACCTATAACTTATTTATCTATGCAGAAATTTTTGAAAGGAGAAATTTTGTGACTGGCTAGAATTTTGTAGGAGACCACATTGTGTCCCCTTCCTCTAGGAGATTTTCATTAAGGTAATAGTATAATGTTGTGTTAAAGCATAGCCTTTGTGTGGGTAAATGCTTTTCTATCTTTTAATTCATTTACAACTTCTAAATTTGTAACAAGGATCTCCTCAAATGGTATAAAAGGATAATGGGTTTTGGTTTTGACCTCACAAAGGATACTTTATCAACTTATGTCTATTGTTGCATATATCATGAGGTATGGTGTAAAATATTGTTACTTAATGATTTAGTTATGGTTGTACTTACTGCTTTTTGATCATTTATGCTCCTTTTCTCTTTTAGGTGATAGATATATTTTCAACCTTCTTAACAATAGTTAAGAGCAGATTGGCAGTAAGGAAGGAGATTGTGAGGATTTAGGCTCTTCTTGTTTTAGAGGCTCGTGATTCAAGTTTTCACTATTTAATGTTGTTTGAGAATATATACATATTTATCTGGGAAAGATAATGCTAGTGTTTGACCAATAGGATCCAACAATTTTATGTTCTTGCACTCCTTTGTAAGTACACATTCCTTAATTCTACTATTTCGTCTTAGGCCTATAGAAAATTATTTCTTGAAACTACTTAACATACAAGTTTAACTTTTAAAATGTAAAAATTAGACTCAAAGCTATCATGTAGAAAGAGATTAAATCATGAAGTTTAGGAGAAGCTATGGAGTGTTGAGATTCGGAAACTCAGAAATTCTCAAAATGCTTATGCATTTCAAATTATTAGATCATGTAGTGAATTTGGTTACAAAGCAATAGAGGACAAATGATCTAGTAATTCTTACCTTTTGAGAGTAGGTAGGAGATGATTGTGTTTCTAGTGAATGTTTTTCCAAATTTAGTATATTCAATTTCTTTTAGTCAATTAGCTGTTGCGTCATGGTCTTTGAGTATTTTCCAAATATAGTATATTTAGTTCCTTCACAATTCCTATTTTTCTGAAGAAGAGAATGAAACAATTTTCAAACTTGGGCTATTATTTACCATCACATTTGAGTCTTTTAAGTGAGTTTCATCCCCTTCTGTATTCTTTTGATGGGAATCCACCCTGCAGTTCAAGTAGTGGGGAAACCTAACTTGGATGCATGAGCCCAGACATCCACATATGGCCACATGTTATCTAATAATGTTTGATTTTTGCACTTTAGCAGGTACATTTATCGGTTTTACAGGATGGCAAAATAACATGCACTAAAGATCAACTTGCGAAACATTCTTGGAGTCACATCCAACGACCCACAAATTATTCAATTGAAGTGAAGAACCGGCCACTTGAAGACCATTTGTATTTGTAATTGTTGCTTATGAGAACCGGCCATTTTATTTTATTTATATTTCATGATTTTGGAACCGGTCACTTAGTGGCATCTTTGTATTTTTTAGTACATTTTTACCCTAATTGGAGCAAGTATAAATACTTGCTAACTAGGGTTTTTAGGGAGCTTTTGATATTTTTAAGAAAAACTTACACTTTAGCCATGAGGGTCCTTCCTTGCAATCAAAGATCTCTTATCAATTTCTTATGAAATTGTGGTGAGAATCAACAATAGTGGATTATGAGTCATATCAATCTTACTTTTTTGTGTGTTACAAATTGTGTTTAGTGAGTAATATCTAGGTATAATTTGTGGTTACTTGTTCATTCACATGAATTAAGGTTGTATTTTTTAGATTTGATTATTTCAATTTGAAATTGAATGCTAGTTCAATTGTGTGTTCTTCCATTGAAGATCACATACTTATTTGTTCATAATTCCATTTGGTATTTGCGTATTGGAATCAAGTTCATCATGCCATTTTTGAGTCTTAATTGTGTAATTGATCCTCAATTAATTCCATTTGGTATTTGCGTATTTGGAATCAAGTTCATCACGCCATTTTTGAGTCCAAATTGTGTAATTGATCCTCAATTGTATTGTGTGCTTGTATTTGGGAATCAAAGCACATCATCTTTTCTTTATATCTTCCTAAGAGAAGAAAACAAATTCATAAGCATTAGGCGAATTTGTTGCTATTGTATCTCAATAAGATAATCTCTAATCTTGTGTTAAAAGAGGCAAATTCCTTCTAGCCTCTACATTTTTATCATTTTCCTGTTCTTCCAAATCAAGTTCTTCTATAGATTTTTAGTGTTTCTTTTTCCTAGATAAGGTAAAGGGAGAGCTAGAAAAGAAGAAGAAAAAAGGTTAAGAGGTTTTTGAGCCATCTTCAATTAGTTAACATAGCAGACATTGAAACATTATTGAATGTTTTCATTACTAATATATAAAAGTACAAATTAAAATGTTTCTTATTTTTCAAATGTTTGCACTCTAGTGAGTATATAAGGAATGTTGCATTTCTAATGATGTTTAAGGTATCCATGGAAATTTTTATTATATATGGTTATTTAATTGACTGCCCTGACCCTCGCGCCCCCCCAACCCCTCCCCCCCAGCGGCGCCCCTTAATGTAATCTAATGGATCACATTTACCTTGTCCAAAATGTTATTTACTTTTTCTAATGTTAGAACAAGCTTCAATGGGGTATTGCACTTAGACAGCTAACGAATATTGCACTTAGATAGCTAGAGAATTGAGTATTCTCATGATGGAGCACTATAAGTTCATAGCAAGGAAGAGCATGACGAGAAGTGTACCTTTGTTATTACAAATAAATGGTTCTTATCAATGGAATCAAATAAGCATATATGTTCAGATTCTAAAAAACTTGTGGAGATTCGAGAATCCTATAGATTAGAAGCAATAAGGCCTATATACAATAGAATTCTTTGTTATGACTAAAGTAAACATAGACTAAGATGTATTTATTCTACAAGCTAGCTCTTTGCGGACTTTCTTTTCCTTGTGAATAATGTTGATGAATGTTCTTGGAAAGCTGTTATATGACATAGTGTAGTTCTATAAGTATATTCATACATGTACATAGCTTACACATATTGTATAGTATACACATTTGAACTATAACAAGATAGTTGATGCACACACACACATATATAATCATTATGTCCAAAGGTTTAAATGGATTTATTATATTATAATATTAATCTTTTGTGATGTTTAAACGTTATCAAATATTATTTTTTTCATAACATTTAAATGTTACAAAATATTATTCTTTATTGTGACATTTAAATGTTACTAAATATTATTGTTTAGTAAAGTTTAAATGTTACAAAAATTTACTTATTAATAACATTTAAATGTTACCAAACATTATATTTTTCATGATGCTTAAACGTTACTAAAAATTATACATTTTGTAAAAAACATTTGGCATAAAAATGTTAATGTTTAGTAATGTTTAAACATTACAAAAAAAATTACTTATTTGTAACATTTAAATGTTACTATTATTGTATCATTAGTGATGTTTGTACTATTGGTGACATTTTTTTTTAAACGTCACAAATTACTTTCTATAACATATCTTTTGTGACATTTATTAGTAATGTTTAATAAATGTTATGAAAAATCTTGTACAATGTTTACTTTAGTTCTAGTAACATTTATGAAATGTCACCAAACATTAAAATTCTTGTAGTGATTTAAGTTAATCCTAGAACAAGATCTATACAAAATGGTATCAATAATAGCATGTATCTTTCACTTTTAGGCCTCTTGTAAATTGCAAACATCTCCACAACTCGATGTACATCATTTATAATATCCATCCAACAAAAATTGATCTTTTCAAAGCTTAACTATGCGTTTTTCACCACAATGTCCCACTAGACCCTTAGAATGGGCCACTCTCAATGAGAACTCTCAAAAAACCACTAGGAATACATAATTTACCCATTTGAAAAAAAACCATCCTAATAGATTATTATCATCAACAGTGACTCCATGCTTACAAACAGGGATAATAACTATAAAAATGGGGGTTTGACACTCAATTTATGGGTGTAAGTACTAAACTTTAGAATTCAAAGTTAATCCCCACAATTGGAAAATTTGTCAGTGTGGCATAATGATTCCACTTAATTATAATAAAGATACTGAAAAGACATTTATTCAACAATAACTTTAGAATCCAAATAAATCATATCTACATTGGTGTTTACATGCAAAATCCAATATTAGCTACTAGTCACTTTTAAAATATAGTCTAGGTCCTAAGTCTCTCTTAATTTTCTAAATCATAGAAATGAAAAAAAAGGGCACTAAAGCCAATCCTTGTGCATCCTTTGCAAGTTTGTTTGCCACCTATCTCATCCTTCATCTATCCACATATATGTTTATTCTCATTCCTTACTTCCTTTTGTCAAGCACATTTACATATGTTACTACTTGTATGTATATTTTCCATTTCAGTGTATCATTCGTATTATAAGTATAAAAATTCCTATATAGAAAGGATACATAATCAAGGTTTAACAACATATAAGTTATTCAACCTCCAATTTTTTATTATTTTCTCAATATTTTTACATCATTAAGAACACCATAAATTACATGTGAATGTAGAATTTAAGCTAGGATAAATGTGTAAAATTCTACATTTATCACTATCCCTACTTAAGATCTTGTTTTCAAACAAATCAAATGCAACCCTTTCAAAGAGAAAAAAAAAAAAACACTTCTAAAATCCAATTTACCTTTTTAAGAATGAACCATCTACCTTATCCTCAACGTAATCATCACTCTAATATGCACCCAACCAAAAAAAGCATAGGTGAAGAACTCACTCCCTCACTTACAATTCCATTTTGCATAAAATTAAAGCTTAAGCATGCTTTTCATGTACACCTTACTAAATCAATCAAATGTATGAGTGACATTAAAGATAATGAGTTAAGAAGAAGATTCTCACATTTTCTATACTTAGACATGTGTGTTTGCACTTCCAATTCATGAGAAAAATGCACACTATGGATCTCTACTTTCAAATTTAGGCAATTTAATGCCCAAAATTTTATTCCTTAGAACTTTAGTGGCTAATAGAGACACTACATCATACACTATTTCAAAGTACAGGTACTAAATTTTTTAAAAGTGAAACTTTAAGCACTAAATTGCCCAAATCTAAAAGTAGAGATGTTTTGTGTGCCTTTATCCCTCCCATTCACTTTATAAGCACGAAAAAGAACAAGTAAAAGATGCAAAATCATATTTCATCTCCTTAATTACTTTTTCCAAGTTCTGCTTTTTTCAACCTTTTCTTTTTCTTTATTGTGCAAAGAACTCCCAACTTTGTTTAGGCACCTAACCTCTCAACTTTATATTTTATTTTAGTTTTTCAATTTATTTTGTTGATCTTTTCTTTTGTTTATGGGTTATGGAATAACTTTTTCACTTGCAACTTTATTCATTTTTATTTGGAAAAAACTATCAAGGTAACTTGAATGGGTGCAATAGTTCATTTATGTATTTTGTTTGGTAGGAAATGCAAATAGAAAACCTCATCTTTGTCAAAACTAGTTGGAACCATTAACCACTAAAAGCAATTTATAACCATAAATACTACTAATTAATAAGATAAGAATTGAGTATTATAAATGCTAGAATTTAGATCAATATTGTGTAGGTAAACATTATTTTGATACCTAAATTTTTCTCAAGTATAGTGTTTATCAACATAAAAACACACAAACCAAGTGATTCCTCTACAGTCTATGACTCACGAATTCCAATGCTTTTAGCTATCATCATTATATGTGTAATCTAATCAATTTAAACACACATCTACCAAGAAAATCATTTACTTGTGACTTTAAAATTCTAATATGCTTATTGTTATTTACTATTTTTTCATTTTGAATCAAGACAAGTCACATTTTCCTCCCCTCCTTGTTCCTTCTCTCCACTTTCCTAATCTTAAACATCATGGTCAACAATTTCATCCTCAATTTATGATTCATGAATTCCAATGTGTTTAGTTGCCTTCTTTATACGTGCATTTAAACCAATATATTAATCAATGTAAAAAAATATCTACAAGAGATTCATCCACTTGTGATGTCACGCCCCAAAAGGGGGTCTAGAAATTTCCACTTAAATCATCATGGCATGTGTGCACCCATTACATGATAATCATCTTACAAGCTAGAAATCATAAGACTCTAAGTAAATAATTACATTTATGACTAATCATAGTACATATAATTATATAATAAAATATAATGATGGATCCTGTATCCCACGGTCAACTATGATCGTAGAGAATCGGTATCCCTTACTAACTAGTAAAATGGAATAAAATCCTAAGTTTCATAAATTCAATTTTATTTACATAGGAGTCCTAACATTTCATCTAAATAATCTATCCTTCGCAATTCTTACTTTACCGTTATTGTCTTCTAAAAACTCTCGACACTTCATATTATATCGCATCCCCGAGCTTTTGTAATCTCTACCTACAAAAAGGGTCTATGGTGGGGTGAGCACACTACAACTCAATGAATGGGATGGTAATACTTTTAATGCTACACACACACAAGCAATTCCATTTAAGTTATCAAATCATATGTTGTGCATGAACAACCATATGGATGCAACATCTCATGTGGTCTTCCGGTAACCGACGTGAAGTCTAAGGTTTATGCCCCCCTTGACCTTGGGTTGGGGATTCTGAAGCCACCATCGGTGCTTGGGTCTTACACACATCTTCATTGCTCTTATCACTTATTTTTACTATGTCTTAGATTTAATGTTTTAGGCTTAGGTGCCTCAATACACCGAGCAATTACACCCTCAAGAGACAGGCTGGACTCGGAACCATTAAGGCGCGACAATCTCCTAATCACTTAGTTCGCACTTGGGAGAAAAACGATCCTCTGATCACTTTCGGCACATCCTGTAGTAGTGATGGCCTTTAATCTCATGGAAATGCATGTCAAGTTTTAATTGAGTCCACTTCTTTAATTAATTGATTTGTGGTGACTAAACAATATATATAGTCACATCCAATTCCCATTCAAAGCAATGAAATAAGCTACCAAGAATTTAAAGTCTACTACTCTAAGAACAATCCATAGGGACCTAGTGAAGTCCCATAAACAATCAACTACATCTCATATTCACATTTACACAACAAGCAAAGATCATGCATTTCACATCACAAAATAAACAAGGAACCCAAACCAAGCAGATGGGAACCATCCAGCTATACATCAGGTTTTAGTTATCTTGACACCTCTGTGCCATTTGTCTTAAATGTCAAATCAACCACTCGGGATTGATTTATGATTATCATTTGTGACACCTCTGTGTCATTGCACTTCTCAAGTGCTTTGTTATATACACATCTAAGAGTCAATAAGGTTGTCTTATATATCCCTTTTAAGTCCTCAATACACCTATGTATAATATATATATATATATATATATATATATCTACACATATATATAGGTTTGTTACATAGCTTTAACTAGAGGACCATTTATTAAATATCTCCCCTCGCTTACTTAAGAAGGCAAAAAAATAGAATTGTTAAGTTGCAAAATCAAGTTACATTATGATTTGTATAGTTATGTGCGTGAGTGTATTCTATAGATATAATAGGAAAATAAATTTACCTAAGCATATATTCATGTTTGGAAGTAAACTCTGATATGTATACATAATGATGTTTATGTGATCTAATCCAGCTATGCATACCTACTCGGTAGCTATAGAGGAAAAAGTTAGGTTTATATATTTTGGTTTAGTTTGAAGAAACAATTTTGAATCATGGGTTAGGCTCGTAGTAATAGCACTAGTAATATGGTGTGAAGTGCTATTGTTAAGGTAATAGTATCTAAACCCTCAGTCCATTCTATCCTCTACATTCTTTAAACAGTATTCATTTATAACCTATCTAACTACCAATTTATTTATAACTTCTTCCTTAAACTCATTTAACCCCTTTATATAACTCAAAATTAACAATAATCACATTCAATTGCAACTACAACAAGCAAATGAATTCACATACATATCATATTAACACACAACATAACATTATAGCATATCATTAAGTTTTCCACTCACTTGTTTAGGGTCATCATAGTCCTAACCAGAGTCAAGCAATTCTAGCGGGTAACCCCTTTACTTTCCTCTTGAAATCAGTGTTCTTCTACAATGCTTCCTCAACCAAACCATAGCAAGTAGCATCTCCACTTGACTTTGATAGCACCTGATACGTGTACTCTACTCGCTATGCGTTTGATGGCAAGGCGTGAAGTCTCCTCCTTAAGAAACTTTGGGCGAACAAGATTTGAAATGTTGAACACCTCTTTAACGTGATTCTGATATAGGATTCTAGAGGGAACAACCTTCCTAGGAATCAATGCTTCCAACACCTCAAGTTGCTGTGATCGACTGTCTGCTTTCCTTGTGTAGAAGTTGAGTAATGGAACGTCTTTAACCCACCAAATATGGAATTCTTTCCTCCATGTATGCAAGATATCCTTGGAAAGGACAACTAAAGGTCTTGCATTAGGGTATTTGGCCAAGAATGATCTTCCTCAACATCCTTTGAGCATTCTATTGTGAAATTCATTTCATTCCAAATATCCCCTAAGCCATCATCTTGGATGTTGCTTAAATCATTCCCTTCACCATTCACACCAACCTAAATGCCTCTCCTTTACATGAAGCATCTTTGAACCTTTCATTTATCAATTGTCTCTAATATCCTCCAACAACTTACTTGTAGGACAACTTGTAGGATTTAGTGTTCACTAAAGGTTTTGTGTCACCTTCTTTCTTCTCTCCTTTGTTGACATCTCCATCTGCAAGGTTTCCTGTCCTTTCTACTGGTTCTCATCCTCACTCACGCTTCCATTACCATATATACACTAACCACTCTTTATACACATACATGCCCACTTCCATCGTAATAACGTTATATGCACCCACACACATAAGTCTACCTACGCTCATACACAAGATCAACACTCTCTTGTCTTTATCTTCCAGCTTTTCTCCTCTTTTCCTCACCCTTTTTCGTCTTCAATTCTCACTTTCCCTTCTTCTAACTTTTCCTCTTCCTTTCTCCTTATTCTCTTCCTTTTCTACTTCATATCTCCTACTCGCCGAACCCTACTTAAACACCTTACACCACACCATTCACATACACTAGCTCATTTCCACACACCACATTTACACACCAACGTACTCCTATTCATACAGATATACACTCCGCACACTCCACACACACACCAACACATACATACACACAATCATACTATACACTTATTTACACACATACTCAGTTGCACTTTGCAATCCTCTTTTCTCTTTAAGTCCACATATACACACAATCATTACTAGTGTATACATACACACATACTCCACACACGTCTCACACTACCGACACACACATATTCACATACTCCACATACACCTCACACCACTAATACGCACATACCTACATACACCGCACACACTACACACACCTTCAATACACATACACACATACCCGCATACACTACACTCACCTTCCATAACCACACACACATATCAGCACACCACACACCATCCATACACATACACACATACCTACACTCACTACACACCACCTTATACGCATACACACATTCTCATACACACCACACACCACCCATATACCCAAACACATACCCGCACTCACCACACTCCACCTTATACGCATACATATATACTCGCATACATCACATGCCATCCATACACATACACACATACCCACACTCACTACATACCGCCGAACCCCACTTACACACCTTACACCACACCATGTACATACACTAGCACATTCCCACACACCACATATACACACCAACATACTCTTATTCATACAGATACACACTCCACACACACCACGCATACACCAACACATATATACACACAATCATACTATACACTTATTTACATGCATACTTAGCTGCACTTTACAATCCTCTTTTCTCCTCAAGTCCACATACAAACACACACACACCACTAGTGCATACATACACACATACTCCACACACATCTCACACCATCGACACACGCATATGCACATACTCCACATACACCTCACACCACCAATATGTACATACCCACATGCGCCGCACACATTACACACACCTTCCATACATAGACACACATACCCGCATACACCACACTCACCTTCCATACCCACACACACATATTTGCATACCACACACCATCCATACACATACACACATAGTCGCACTCACTACATACCACCTCATACGCATACACACATTTATATACACACAACACACCACCTATACACACACACACATACCTGCACTCACCACACACCACCTCATACGCATACACACATACTTGCATACATCACACACCATCCATACACATACATACATACTCGCACTCACTACACAATGCTGAAACCCCACTTACACACCTTACACCACACCATGCACATACACTAGCACATTCCAACACACCACATATACACACCAACACACTCTTATTCATACGGATACACACTCCGTGCACACCATGCACACACCAACACATACATACACACAATCATACTATACACTTATTTATACGCATACTTAGATATACTTTGCAATCCTCTTTTCTCCTCAAGTCCACATACACACATACACACACCACTAGTGCATACATACACACATACTCCACACATGTCTCACACTACCAACACACACATATGCACATACTCTACATACACGTCACACCACTAATACGCACATAACCACATATGCCACACACACTACACACACCTTCCATACACATACACACATACTCGCATACAACACACTCACCTTCTGATAAGATCACATTATACTTATATTTTCTTTTGGACTTATATTAAATTTATTTTAATATTATAAGAAAATATAAAGAAATGATACTTAATGGTATTTATTGTGAAAATACAGGTTTTGAGGACCCAAAAGTAAATTACAAGTTAATTGGAGGAGTTTTTCACAAAATTTAAGAAGTGAGCGAAGGATTGCACTGAAGGCCGCCGTCCTTGGGTCGGCCTACATTCAAAGCCGCCGGCCTTGAGCCGGCCTTGAGCCGGCCTTTAAACCGGCCTCAAAAAGAAGAAAAGCCGCCGGCCTTTAAGCCGGCCTACATTCAAGGCCGCCGGCCTTGAGCCGGCCTTCATTACTCCCCGGATATCCATTGCGAGAATCTCTCCAAAATCGTATCCTAATTAATTTGCTGACTCAAATCCTCATCAGATCCACCTCATCCACCTCCTCTTTGGATCTATAAATAGACCCCTTGTGTGAACCTTGGAAGCATCCCTTTTTGTTGGAGAATCCATCCTTTCTTTGGTTAAGCATCCTTTCTTTTGTTTAGAATCCTTTTGTTCTTCTTCTTTGTTTTAGCATCATTTGTCTTTCTTTTGAATCATTAGAATTTCCTTAGGTACTTTAGATTTTTCCAAAGTTTAGTTTGAAGGAAGAATGTCATTTTGTTGAAGTTTGCTTTCAATTGAAGAATTCAAGGAGTCATTTTTGAAGATTGAAGCTCTTGAAGATTATAACCATTGTTTCATTTACTTTATTTTCTTTTATGCCATTTATTAGTTGTTTAATATGAATTCCATTGCACCTCTTTATTTCAATTGTTTTTATGCAACTCATACTATAATGTTCTAAATCATCCTTGTGGGAAATTGGATGAAACTCTAGAATGTTAAAAGGATAATTGTAGCCATGTTATGTAATTAGGAATTATTAGGATTATTCATGATTGCAATTCCTTTGATTTCAATTATAATCAGTCTTTGATTATAATTGTTAGAAATCCTTTTGATACGGGAATTGATTAGGATTTGTTAGGAATTCTTAATTAGATTGATTATCAATACGGGAGTTGCGATAATTGGTTTAATTAGAGTTTATGGAGGGCGCAATGTAATGTTTCTTGTTAATTAATCACTAAGGGATTAGGGTTAATTGATTTAGGGCATTAGTTGTTTGTAGCATCGGGAGGTGTATGAACATAATTTTAATTCCTTGGTTAATTAGAGACGCGGAAGCCGACTAATTGATTTAAGGTCAACATCCCTAAAAAGGATTTTCTAAACTCACTTGAATAACCTTATAACCACTAGTTGACATAACTTGGTAGCAATTTGATTAATAAATCTAGGGTGAATTCTAATTTCCCTTGTTCATAATTGATAGATTCGTCATAAAATTTTTCTTGTTGCTTTAAGTTAAATTTTTAGATTAGACATTTCAAAACCCCTTTTTAATCACCTAGATATTGATAAGAATTGCCATAGATCTAGTACTCTATTGGTTCCTCGAGGGATCGACAACCTTACTTTTCACCACTTTATTACTTGATACGACCAGTGCACTTGCTGCAATTTACGCTCCCATTTTATATATACGTTCTGAGCGTATCAAGTTTTTGGCGCCGTTGCCGGGGAACTAATAGATATTAGATTTTGTAATTCTGTTGGTAATTTAGGCACAATTATTTTGTTATTTAATTTTTCTTATCATTGTGTGATCGTTTTCCATTCTCTTTAAGGTTCTTTTTATGCGCAAGAGTAGAAGTGCTGAACTTCTACCAATTAATCTTGAGATAGAACGCAGCTTGCGACAACTTAGAAGAGAGCAGAGAAGAAAGGAAGAAGAGAACATGGCAGATGAGAACAACAATCAGATTCAGGGTGTTGGTAGAGCACTTCGAGAATACACGGTACCTGTTATTTCAGGTCCTGCAATTAGAAGACCAACAATTCAGGCTAATAATTTCGAGTTAAAACCAGCACTCGTTCAAATGGTTCAATCAAATCAATTTGGAGGATATCCAAATGAAAGTCCTGATGAGCATATTGCAGTATTTCTTCAATATTGTAATACAGTGAAAATGAATAATGTATCTGATGATGTAATTAGGCTACAACTTTTTCCATTTTCACTTAGAGAAAAAGCTAGGGCTTGGTACAATTCATTGCCACAAGACTCTGTAACCACTTGGGTAGATCTCTCTTCTAAATTTTTAAGGAGATTTTTTCCACCATCTAGAACTGCTAGGTTAAGAAATGACATCACAAACTTCAGTAAGTTTAGTGGTGAATCACTTTATGAAGCATGGGAAAGATTCAAGGAGGCAATTAGAAAATGCCCCCATCATGGATTACCAGATAATCTCCTTATTGAGATATTCTATCTCAGTTTAGATGACACATTGAGATCTCTGGTAGATGCTGCTTCTGGTGGTGCATTAATGAGTAAGACATATGATGAGGCTAGTGCTTTGATAGATGAAATGGCCTCTAGTGCACATAATTGGCAACATGAAAGAGGTAAGTCTAGAGTGGCATCTGTCAATGATATGGACACCTTAACAGCTCAGATTTCTGCTCTTACCGCCCAGGTAAGTAAACTCACCTCTGCACCTTCTTTCAATGTTAATCAATTTTCTTATTGTGAGTTATGCTCAGGACAACACTCAACTCTTGAGTGCCCATCTAGAAACTTTTCCTCCTCATCCCATGGAGAGCAAGTAAATTTTGTCAACAATTTCCAAAGAGGAAATCAAGGACCCTATTCAAACACCTACAATCCAGGGTGGCGTAACCATCCAAATTTCTCATGGAGAAATGATAACAACGCACTTAAACCCCCTGGATTTCAAAAGCAAGGTCCTAATCATAATACTTCCCATCAACAATATCCTAATCATAATACCTCTTCTCAGCAAGGTCAGTCTAAAATGGAAGAACTCATGATAAGTTATATGCAAAAGACTGACACAATGTTGCAAAATCAACAAGCCACCATTAGGAATCTTGAAAATCAGCTTAGTCAAATGTCTCAACAGTTGAGTAATAGACCATCTGGGTCTTTACCTAGCAATACTGAGCAAAATCCTATGGGTGTAAATGCTATTATGTTAAGAAGTGGTAAGGAATTGGTTGATAAGAAACTTGAGGAAGAGGAGGTTAACTTGGGGAAAGATAAAGGGAAACAAAAGGAAGAGGAGCCAAAGCAAAATTCACCAAAAGTGAAAGCATATGTTCCTCCTATTCCTTTCCCAGGAAGGCTGAAGCAACAACAATTGGATTCACAATTTGCTAAATTTTTAGAAGTCTTTAAAAAATTGCAAATTAACATTCCTTTTGCAGAGGCACTTCAGCAGATGCCATCATATGCTAGGTTCATGAAGGATTTACTCACAAAGAAGAGGAAGATTGAAGGGAATGAACCAGTGATGCTTATAGGGGAATGTTCTATGATCTTACAAAAGAATTTATCCAATTTGCCGAGAAAACAAAGAGATCAGGGAAGTTTTACTGTTCCTTGCACTATTGGTAATTTTAATTTTGATAAAGTACTTATAGATTCTGGTGCAAGTATAAATTTAATGCCTCTGTCCATTTTCAAAAAACTAGGACTTGGAGAATGTAAGGAGACGCACGTTACCTTACAACTTGCGGATAGAAGTGTCAAGTACCCAAAGGGTATAGTGGAGAATGTCCTAGTAAAAGTGGACAAATTCATCTTTCCAGTTGACTTTATAGTCTTGGAAATGGAAGAAGATAGAGAGGTACCCATGATCTTAGGAAGACCATTCCTAGCCACAGGTCAAGCTCTAATTGATGTAGGACAAGGTAAGCTCACCCTTAGAGCACTAGATGACCAGGTAACATTTGATATGTATGATCCTGTGTTTTTGTCTAATGAGAAAGCAATGTATTCTGACATATCTGCTGAGGGTGAAATTACTAACAATGATGTGGAGGAAGATGTAGGGCAAACCACTCTTGAAGCTGTCTTGAATGAGATAGATGATTGGGGGGATGAAGATGAGCAAGAAAACAAAGGTCGTGAACAAGTACCCCAGACTGAAAATGTTGTTGCTTTTGAGAAGACAGACGACTATGAGAAGCCACCAGTGCCGACACTAATGCCTATGCAGACACTTGAACCTAATGTCTTTTCTAATCAATTGTTTGGTTATAAGTGTCTGAATTTAGGAAATCCATGGCCTCACATTAATCAAGCGCCTATGACAAAAGAATTGCAGCAGCAGATTCAAGGCCAGTTGGATGAACATAGGGAAATCCTGGGATGGTCAAGGGCAGACATCCAGCAGGTAAGTTTGTTGATATCTACCTACAAAACATTGGTGGAAGCTGAAAAGAAGGGCACCATACCATGGAAGGAAGCTTGGAATCCTAATCTGAAAACGATGGTGTTGAAGGAGTTGTTTAAACTCCTTGATGTAAGCTAACCCTGATAGTCAGGCTGATGACTATAAAACAAGCGCTTCATGGGAGGCAGCCCATGCTTAATAAGTATGTATAATAGTTTCGTTAAAAAAAAAAAAAAAAAAAAAAAAAAAAAACTAATTCAAGGCTGGATAAGAGCTGCCGGTGCATTCAAGACACTCCAAGGATGACAGACATTTTAGGAGGAATTTTCTTCCTGATGAACAATTTTATACCAGGGAAGTACCAATATTTCAATTTCTGCATTGACATTCGTTTCCTTAATTTTGTGATATATTAGGAACAATGAGGACATTGTCCAATTTAAGTGTGGGGAAGGGATTATAAATGTAGAAGTATAATGATTGCACACATCATGAGCTTACAAATCCCATGCTTTATTTATGTCCTTAAGTGTTTTCAATGAAATCCTGAAATTGAATTAGATTGGTGCCCCACTCGCCAATTGTTGTGACTAGTTTACATAGTTAAAATTTAAGAGTAAAATCTCTAGAGAACGGGGTTTACCCTATGTTGAGCCTTTGAACTTGAGATTGAGTCCTTAAGTTGAAAAAACAAGCAAGTTTACTTCAAGGAAAAATTGGTTGGGATAAATTTCTATTGAAATTTCTTTGAGAATACCTTAACACCTAGTGAAAGAGGTAAAAGAAATATTTTACTTAGTGATCCCTTAAAAAAAAAAAAAAAAAAAAAAAAAAAAAAAAAAAAAAAAGAGCCTTTACTCCAATAACTCAGGAAAGTGAGTTAAGAGTATCCAATCTTAAATGTTAGTGTGAGGAAGAGTTCGTAGGGGTCCCTTTAAAACCTGGTCACTTAGGCGATGAGCCCAGGATGTGCGACTCAATGAACTCACAATAACGAGAAGGGCGGAAAGGCAAAAATTTAGTACCTTAATGAAAGTCAGGTTGACATGGGCGAGCTTTGGTCCCTCAGAAGAGTGAAGTCTCACTCCGCTGCCAATCAAGGCAAATAAAACATAAAAAAAAAAAAGGGGAGAAATTCTAGGAAAAAAATGGATACCATATGCTTTCACTCCTTGTTATCTTGTTTAGAGAAGTAAAATTGAGGGAGATGATACTTGCTAATAACCAATGAAGTTTAAATGAATGTTTTTCCTTATGGACTAAGTATTGTTTTCTATTGTTAAACACTGGGATTAAAAATCTGTTGTATTTAGATTAACTACTAAATTTCAACTAGATATACTAGTTACAAATTTCAGTATGGTCAGAACAATGGGCACCAGAAGTTCAATGATGGATTTCCCTTGTTTAAATCAATTATTTTGCTTGAGGACAAGCAAAAGTTCAAGTGTGGGGATGTTGATAAGATCACATTATACTTATATTTTCTTTTGGACTTATATTAAATTTATTTTAATATTATAAGAAAATATAAAGAAATGATACTTAATGGTATTTATTGTGAAAATACAGGTTTTGAGGACCCAAAAGTAAATTACAAGTTAATTGGAGGAGTTTTTCACAAAATTTAAGAAGTGAGCGAAGGATTGCACTGAAGGCCGCCGTCCTTGGGCCGGCCTACATTCAAAGCCGCCGGCCTTGAGCCGGCCTTGAGCCGGCCTTTAAACCGGCCTCAAAAAGAAGAAAAGCCGCCGGCCTTTAAGCCGGCCTACATTCAAGGCCGCCGGCCTTGAGCCGGCCTTCATTACTCCCCGGATATCCATTGCGAGAATCTCTCCAAAATCGTATCCTAATTAATTTGCTGACTCAAATCCTCATCAGATCCACCTCATCCACCTCCTCTTTGGATCTATAAATAGACCCCTTGTGTGAACCTTGGAAGCATCCCTTTTTGTTGGAGAATCCATCCTTTCTTTGGTTAAGCATCCTTTCTTTTGTTTAGAATCCTTTTGTTCTTCTTCTTTGTTTTAGCATCATTTGTCTTTCTTTTGAATCATTAGAATTTCCTTAGGTACTTTAGATTTTTCCAAAGTTTAGTTTGAAGGAAGAATGTCATTTTGTTGAAGTTTGCTTTCAATTGAAGAATTCAAGGAGTCATTTTTGAAGATTGAAGCTCTTGAAGATTATAACCATTGTTTCATTTACTTTATTTTCTTTTATGCCATTTATTAGTTGTTTAATATGAATTCCATTGCACCTCTTTATTTCAATTGTTTTTATGCAACTCATACTATAATGTTCTAAATCATCCTTGTGGGAAATTGGATGAAACTCTAGAATGTTAAAAGGATAATTGTAGCCATGTTATGTAATTAGGAATTATTAGGATTATTCATGATTGCAATTCCTTTTATTTCAATTATAATCAGTCTTTGATTATAATTGTTAGAAATCCTTTTGATACGGGAATTGATTAGGATTTGTTAGGAATTCTTAATTAGATTGATTATCAATACGGGAGTTGCGATAATTGGTTTAATTAGAGTTTATGGAGGGCGCAATGCAATGTTTCTTGTTAATTAATCACTAAGGGATTAGGGTTAATTGATTTAGGGCATTAGTTGTTTGTAGCATCGGGAGGTGTATGAACATAATTTTAATTCCTTGGTTAATTAGAGACGCGGAAGCCGACTAATTGATTTAAGGTCAACATCCCTAAAAAGGATTTTCTAAACTCACTTGAATAACCTTATAACCACTAGTTGACATAACTTGGTAGCAATTTGATTAATAAATCTAGGGTGAATTCTAATTTCCCTTGTTCATAATTGATAGATTCGTCATAAAATTTTTCTTGTTGCTTTAAGTTAAATTTTTAGATTAGACATTTCAAAACCCCTTTTTAATCACCTAGATATTGATAAGAATTGCCATAGATCTAGTACTCTATTGGTTCCTCGAGGGATCGACAACCTTACTTTTCACCACTTTATTACTTGATACGACCAGTGCACTTGCTGCAATTTACGCTCCCATTTTATATATACGTTCTGAGCGTATCACCTTCCATACCCACGCACACATATCTGCATACTACACACCATCCATACACATACACACATACCCGCACTCACTATACACCACCTCATACACATACACACATTCTCATACACACTACACACCACCCATACACACACACACATACCCGCACTCACCACACACCACCTCATACGCATACACACATACTTGCATACATCACACACCATCCATACACATACACACATACCCGCACTCACTACACATCGCCGAACCCCACTTACACACCTTACACCACACCATGCACATACACTAGCACATTCCTACACACCACATATACACACTAACACACTCCTATTCATACAAATACACACTATGCACACACCATACACACACCAACACATACATACACACAATCATACTATACACTAATTTACACGCATACTCAGCTGCACTTCGCAATCCTCTTTTCTCCTCAAGTCCATATACACACACACACACACACCACTAGTGCATACATGCACACATACTCCACACACGCCTCACACCACTCACACACATATATGCACATACTCTACATACACCTCACACCACCAATACGCACATACCCACATTGCCGCACGCACTACACATACACACATACCTGCATACACCACACACCTTCCATACCTACACACACATATCCGCACACCACACACTATCCATACATATACACACATACCCGCACTCACTACACACCACCTCATACGCATACACACATTCTCATACACACTACACACACACGCCTTGCAAGCACTAAGCCCTTCCCTCTCTCTCGCTGGAACACTACCCCCTACGCACACATCACCTTCATGCCCTCATTGAAGAAAGGGACTAAACATAGCAACGGCCACTTACAGATTTCTTCGTGGATGTTGCTCGCGGGGTATTACTGCCATCGTGGTTGCCATTGTTGTCGCGGTTTCTATCATCGTCATGATTGCTATTGCCATTGTTACAGTCATGGTTGTCATCATTGTGTGGTTATCTGTCGTTATGTGGCTGTCACCATCGTTGCTGTTGTTGCCGTGTCATTGTTGTCACCGTCATTGTTGTCCTTTAGCTGGATGTTGCTATCATCGTTGTTGTTGCCATTACTGTGTGGAGTCGGAGTGGGAGCGGGAAGAGGGTGTGATGGAAAGAGTGACGAAGGGGAGATGGCACCAACATCAAGGAGCCATGAAAATGAGGAAGAGGAAGGAAGGGAAATGCGAGGTAGGGGAAAAGTAAGGGAGGAGGCGCGAATCCGGAAGAAGAAGAAGAGAAGAAGAAGAAGAAGAAGAAGAAGAAGAAAAGAAAGAGAAAAGGAAAGGAGAGGAGGGATGGGGGGTAGCCTGCTATTGCTGCTACTATTGCCTGCCATGGGGAAGGATGAGACGCTATAGCCGTTGGAAAAATCTGCTTCTAGATTTTTTTTTTTTTTTTACAGTTGTGTATATATATATATATATTTATATTATATTATATTCCAATTATATATTATATTGTAAATGTCTCTTTTTAATATTCTACACGCATACAAAAATTGATGTGCTCAAAAATCCAAAGCACATGTACACAATTGCAATTATAGAAGTAATTAAACAAATCCACAAATATAGGCGTGACTGATCCACGCAAAAAGAGATATAAAATAAGCATGAATAAATACCGGCAAGTGTACCGGATCGGATCAAGCAATATAGTGAGAGAAGAGTGTCGAACCACGAAGATTGATTAAGTAATAGACCTATATCAATTTCTACTATTATTTAGGCAATGATATTTGATGAGAATCAAATGTGAATGAATCATACTAAATGCGCCAAAAGGGAATTGTGTTGAAAAAGGATGAATTGATGGTGGGAAAATAGAATCCACCCTAATTCTACTAATCATATTGCCTTCATATTATAATAACTTATAGCTATATGGATTTTCACAAGAAATTGACAAAACCTTAATCCTTTTTCAAGTTTTAAAGTATCATAACCCCAATGTAATTTAATAGCTCCCGCTAATTAAAACCAATGGAGGATTCTAATTTACCATCATAAATTTCCCAATTATATGATTGTCTAATATCTTTAAAATAATTTCTCCTAATCCCTTAGTGAAAAATTAAATAAAAATATTGCATGAAGCACTTAGGTCAATTTCTAATAAAATTTAATAACGTCGCTTCCGCATAAATTATTAAATCTTACTTGGGAATTCCTAATAAATCCTAAATTTCTCTTTCGAGTCATTTAAATTCCTATGCATTGATTTCAATTACAAAATACAATTCATAGTAGGACTTCTCATATGAAAATTCCGCATATCTATATGTCCTATAACATGAATACAATGATCATTTTAGTTGAATTATGGCTTCATCATGTTTCCCACAAAGATGATTTAGAACATTATGGTGTGGATTGCATAAAAACAATTGAAATAAATAGGTGCAATGGAATTCATATTGAATAATAAAAATAAACTGATAAATGGCATAAAAGAAAATAAAATAAATGAAACAATTGCTATAATCTTCAAGAGTTTGTAGAACTTCAATCTTCCGAAATGATTCCTAGAATTCTTCAATTGAAAGCAAACATCAGCAAAGTAACATTCTTTCTTCAAACTAAAATTTGGAATAACATGAAATGAAAAAGAATTAAAGAGAAGATAAAATCCTAAAGTTCCCAAGGGAATTCTAATGATTTAAAAGATCAAAACAAGAATGCCTCCTATGGTTCACACAAGGGGTCTATTTATAGATCCAAAGAGGAGGAGGATAAGGTTGATCTAATGAGGAATTGAGTAAGCAAATTAATCAAGATAAGATTTTGGAGAGATTTTCGCATGGACATCCGAGAAACAGTCAAGGCTAGCTCAAGGCTGGCGGCCTTGAATGTAGGCCGGCTCAAGGTCGGTGGGCTTAAATGCAATTCGTCACTTGCTTCTTCAATTTTGTGCTCCAATTAACTTGTATTTTACTTTTAGGTCCTCAAAACCTGAATTTTCACAATAAACACCATTAAATACCATTTCTTTATATTTTCTTCTAATATTGAAATAAATTTAATGTAAATCCCAAAAAAAAAAAATATAAGTATAATGTGATCTTATCAACATCCTCACACTTGAACTTTTGCTTGTCCTCAAGCAAAATAATTGAAATGAATAAGAGAAATCTGTCATTGAACTTCCGGTGCCCATTGTTCTAACCATACTGAAACTTGTAACTAGAATAATCTAGTTAAAATTTAGTGGATAATCTAAATAAAACAGATTTTTAATCCCAGTGTTTAACAATTGAATTCTCCTTTAAAAGAAAAATACTTAGTCCATAAGGAAAAACATTCATTTAAACTTCATTGGTTATTAGCAAGTATAATCTCCCTCAATTTTACTTCTCTAAACAAGATAACAAAAAGTGAAAGCATATGGTATCCATCTTTTTCTTAGAATTTCTCCCTCTTCAATTTAGTCTTTATTTCACTTATTGCCCTGTATTCAACATTTTCTTTTTAATTTTCCTTAATTGACAGCGAAGTTATACTTCACTCTTCTGAGGGACCAAAGCCCGCCTATGTCAACCTGGCTTTCATTAAGGTACTAAAATTTTTTCCTTTCCACCCTTCTCGTTATTCTAAGTTCATTGAGTCGGCACATCCCGAGCTCATCACCTAAGTGACCATGTTTTAAAGGGACCCCTACGAACTCTTCCTCACACTAACATTTAAGATTGGATACTCTTAACTCACTTACTTGAGTCATTGGAGTAAAGGCTCTAATTGCCTTTTTTTTTTTGAATGAATGAATATTAGCTAAGACTATTTTTATAAGGGATCACTAAGTAAAAGATTTCCTTTACCTCTTTCACTAGGTGTTAAGGTATTCTCAAAGAAATTTCAAGAGAAATTTATCCCAACCAATTTTTCCATGAAGTAAACTTGCTTGTTTTTTTCAACTTAAGGACTTAATTTTTTTCTTTCAAATCTCAAATTCAAAGGCTAAACATAGGGTAAATCCGTTCTCTGAAGATTTTACTATTAAATTTTAACTATGTAAATCAGTCACAACAGCTGGCGAGTGGGGCACCAATCTAAGTCAATTTCATGATTTCACTAATAATAAATGCTTAAGGACATAAATAAAGCATGGGAATTGCAAGCTCATGATGCATGCAATCAATCATTATACTTCTACATTTATAATCCCTTCCCCACACTTAAATTGGACAATGTCCTCATTGTTCCTATAATAGCACAAAATTAAGGAAAAGAATGTTAATGCAAAAAATTTGAAAAACTAGTACTTCCCTGGTGTAAAGTTATTCATCAGCAAGAAAATTCCTCTAAAATATCTGTCATCCTTAGAGTGTCTTGAATGCAAGAGGAGAGTGAGTGAGAGAGTGAAGAGAAAATAGGTCAAAGAGAGAGGAGAAGTGCGAGAGAGTGGGAGAGCAGTCGTGAGAAAATAAGTGAGTAAGAGAGAAAAATAAGTGAGCAAATGAGAGAGAGAGAAAGGTCGGCCAATGTCTAAAAACCAAACAAAGGCCGGCACCCTGTACCTATACTCCGCCGTCCTTTTGAGCCGGCCTTTAATTGTACCGAGAGCTTAGGCCGAATGAAAGCCGGCGGCTCTTATTCGCCCTTGAATCCGAACTTTTTTATATATATATATATTTATTATTATTATTATTTTTATTTTATTATTATTATTATTATTTTACTTTCTTTCTTTCTTTCTTTATTTATATATATATATATATCAACGAAACTAAAACACTAGTGTATACAAATATTGAGCATGGGCTGCCTCCCATGAAGCGCTTAGTTTATAGTCGCTAGCCCGACTTTTCTAGTTCATGTCCTCAAATCTCCTAAATCCACAGCTGTGGCATCTCTATCAACATTTTCCCCTTCATAGTAATGTTTGAGAAGATAATCGTTTACTTTAAAAGTACGATTGTCTTCTGCCTTTAACTCAACTGCATTATAAGGAAACACATTAACAATTTCAAAGGCTCCAGACCATCGTAACTTCAACTTACCTGGGAATAGCTTCAAGCGGGAGTTGTATAGTAAGACCTTCTGACCAGGGAAAAATTCTCACCTCACAATGTTCTTATCATGCCATCGCTTTGTTCGTTCTTTGTAAAATTTGGCATTTTCATATGCTTCTTCTCTCATTTCAGTCATCTGATTTAGTTGAAGCAATCTTTTTTTACCTGCAACTTTCTCATCAAAGTTGAGGTATTTAATAGCCCGGTATGCCTTATGCTCGAGCTCTACTGGTAATTGACACGATTTACCAAAAACAATCTTGTAGGGAGACATTCCTATAGGGGTTTTAAATGTTGTTCTATAAGCCCACAATGCATCATCGATTTTTAAAGACCAATCTTTCCTGGATGCATAGACAGTCTTCTCTAGAATTCGCTTAATTTCCCTATTAGATACCTCAACCTGTTCACACGTTTGTGGATGATAAGGGGTGGTAATTTTGTGAGTAACTCCATATTTTAATAACAATTTCTCAAATTTCCTGTTACAAAAATGTGTTCCCCCATCACTTATTATAGCTCTAGGTACCCTAAATCTTGAAAAATATATTCTTTTTCAAAAATTTAATAACAACCCTATTGTCATTAGTTTGTAGAGCAACTGCCTCTACCTATTTCGAAACATAATCAACAGCTAAAAGAATGTATTTGTTTGAAAAAGATGAGGGAAAATGACCCATAAAGTCAATTCCCCAAACGTCAAAAAGCTCAATTACAAGTATATTGTTTTGTGGTAATTCGTGTCTTCTAGAAACGTTGCCAGTCCTTTGACATTGAGCACAAGACATGATGTAGTTCCTATAATCACTGAACAACCTGGGCCAATAAAATCCACATGATAAAATTTTAGCTACCGTTCTTTCTACACCAAAGTGACCTCCTACCTCCCTAGAATGACAATGCTGTATAATGCTAAGCTATTCACTTTCAGGTATGCACCGTTTAATTATTTGGTCAGCACAATTTTTAAAGAGATATGGTTCATCCCAAAAATAAAACTTCACATCATGTAAAAATTTCTTTTCTGTTGGTAAGATAAACCATATGGAGTGATTTTGCTAACCAAATAATTAATGATATCAGCATACCAAGGTAATCCTTGGACTTCTACTGCATGCAATTGTTCATCAGGGAACTTTTCATTAATAGGTAAATCAAAACAATTAGATTCCAGACAGGATAAATGATCAACCACCACATTTTCAGTTCCCTTCTTATCTTTAATTTCCAGGTTAAAATCTTGCAGTAGTAGAATCCATCGAATTAACCTAGGTTTAGCATCAGCTTTAGCAAATAAATACTTAAGGGCAGCATGGTCAGTATATACTATGATTTTAGAACCTATCAGATAAGGCCAGAATTTATCGCATGCAAATATGACTGCTAAAAGTTCTTTTTCAGTTGTGGCATAATTCCTTTGGGCCTCATTTAAGGTTCTACTTGCATAGTATATTACATGAAATGACTTATCTTTCCTTTACCCAAATACCACTCCTACAACATAGTCGCTGGCATCGCACATCAACTCGAATGGAAGCTCCCAATTAGGTGCAACAATCACTAGTGCAGTAGTGAGCTTCTCCTTCAATAGATTAAATGCTTGCAAACAATTGTCATAAAAAACAAAGGCAGAATCTTTTCTATTAAATTACAAAGAGGTCTTGAGATTTTAGAGAAGTCCCTGATAAATCTCCTATAAAAGCCAGCATGTCCCAAGAAGCTTTTGATTCCGTTCACTATAGTAGGTGGTGGTAGCTTCTCTATCACCTCTACTTTTGCCCTGTCAACCTCAATTCCTTGCTTAGATACTTTGTGCCCTAAGACTATTCCCTCTCTTACCATGAAATGGCATTTTTCCCAGTTAAGAAGCAGATTAGTTTCCTTGCATCTCTTAAGCACACATCCTAAATTTGTCAGACATGTTTCGAATGACTTCCCAAAAACAGAAAAATCATCCATGAATATTTCAATAAAATTTTCTAACATGTCAGAAAATATGGACATCATGCATCTTTGAAATGTAGCGGGTGCATTACAAAGACCAAAGGGCATTCTCCTAAAGGCAAATGTACCATAAGGACAAGTAAAGGTGGTTTTCTCCTGGTCTTCGAGTGCTATATAGATTTGATTGTAACCAGAGTAACCATTTAAAAAGTAGTAATAATCATGCCCTGCAAGTTTTTCTAACATCTGATCTATGAAAAGGGGGGGGGATGATCTTTGCGGGTAGCGTCATTCAGTTTTCTATAGTCTATACAGACTCTCCAACCAGTTACAGTGCGAGTGGGAATTAATTCATTAGCCTCATTTTTCACTACAGTCATACCACCTTTTTTTGGTATAACTTGGACAGGACTAACCCATTTACTATCAGAAATTGGAAAAATAATGCCTGCATCAAACAATTTAAGCACTTCTTTTTTTACAACTTCCTTAAGGGTTGGGTTAAGTCTTTTTTGTAGTTGTACTGTAGGTTTGCACTCAGCCTCAAGAAATATCCTATGAGTAAAAATTGAAGGGCTAATTCCCTTAATATCATCAATGGTCTACCCGATAGCTTCCTTATGCTCTCTTAGAACATCCAAAAGTTGTTGCTCTTGATCACCTGTCAAAGAAGAAGAAATGATTATTGGCAAAGTATCATCTATTCCAAGATATGTATATTTTAAATGACTAGGTAATGGTTTAAGCTCAAGTACCGAGGGTTGTGTCAATGATGGAACTGGCTTCTTCTCACTTGTTCCTAGCTCCTCATAGTAGTGAGCTCAAATTTCTAATGCTTCTTCCACACATTCTTCAATTGGTTCTTCATCATCACTCCATTCATCTATATCCTTGAGAACTAATTCTATTGTCTCCATACCTGCATTCTTTTCAATATTCTCATAGGAAACTTCATCAATAACATCAATTGTGTAACAAGACTTACAATCATCAAATTTCCTAATGGCCTCATAAACATTAAAAATAACTTCTTCATCCATAACTGTCAAGGTCAGCTTACCTTGTTCCACATCTATCAATGCCTTACTTGTTGCAAGGAATGGTCTTCCTAGGATCATTGGTACCTCTCTATCTTCTTCCATTTCCAAGACTATAAAGTCAATTGGAAAGATGAATTTGTCCACTTTTACTAGAACATTCTCTACTATACCCTTTGGGTACTTGACACTTCTATCAGCGAGTTGTAGGGTAACATGCATCTCCTTACATTCTCCAAGTCCTAGTTTTCTGAAAATGGACAGAGGCATTAAGTTTATACTTGCACTAGAATCTATAAGGACTTTATCAAAATGAAAATTACCAATAGTGCAAGGAATAGTAAAACTTCCCTGTTCTCGTTGTTTTCTTAGCAGATTGGATAAATTCTTCTGTAGGATCATAGAGCACTCCCCTGTAAGCATTACAGGTTCATTCCAATCTATCTTTCTCTTCTTGGTGAGCAAATCCTTCATGAATCTAGCATATGAAGGCATTTGCTAAAGTGCCTCTATAAAAGGAATGTTAATTTGCAATTTTTTAAAGACTTCTAAAAATTTAGCAAATTATGAATCCAATTGTTTTTGCTTCAGCCTTCCTAGGAAAGGAATAGGAGGAACATATGCTTTCACCTTTGGTGAATTTTTCTTTGGTTCCTCTTCCTTTTGTTTCCCTTTATCTTTCTTTAGGTTAACCTCCTTTTCCTCAAGTTTCTTATCAACTAATTCCTTACCACTTCTTAGCATAATAGCATTTACACCCTTAGGATTCTACTCAGTATTGCTAGGTAAAGACCCAGATGGTCTATTACTCAACTGTTGAGACATCTGACTAAGCTGATTTTCAAGATTCCTAATGGTAGCTTGTTGATTTTGCAACATTGTGTCAGTCTTTTGCATATAACTTATCATGAGTTCTTCCATTTTAGATTGACTTTGCTGAGAAGAGGTATTATGATTAGAATATAGTTGATGGGGGATATTATGATTAGGACCTTGCTTTTGAAATCCAGGTGGTTTAAGTGCATTGTTATCATTTCTCCATGAGAAATTTGGATGGTTACGCCACCCTGGATTGTAGGTGTTTGAATAAGGTCCTTGATTACCTCTTTGGAAATTGTTGACAAAATTTACTTGCTCTCCATGACATGAGGAGGAAAAATTTCTAGATGGGCACTCAAGAGTTGAGTGTGGTCCTGAGCATAACTTACAACAAGAAATTTGATTAACGTTAAAAGAAGGTGTAGAGATGAGTTTACTTACCTAGGCTGTGAGAGCTGAAATCTGAGTTGTTAAGGTATCCATGTCATTGACAGATGCCGCTATAGACTTACCTCTTTCATGTTGCCAATTATGTGCACTAGAGGCCATTTCATCAATCAAAGCACTAGCCTCATCATACGTCTTACTCATTAGTGCACCACCAGAAGCAGCATCTACTAGAGACCTCAATGTCTCATCTAAACTGAGATAGAAAATCTCAATAAGGAGATTATCTGGTAATCTATGATGAGGGCATTTTCTAATTGCCTCCTTAAATCTTTCCCAAGTTTCATAAAGTGATTCACCACTAAACTTAGTGAAGTTTGTGATGTCATTCATTAACCTAGCAGTTTTAGCTGGTGGAAAAAATCTCCTTAAAAATTTAGATGAGAGATCAGCCCAAGTGGTTACAGAGTCCTATGGCAGTGAATTATACCAAGCCCTAGCTTTTTCTCTAAGTGAAAACGGAAAAATTTGTAACCTAATTACATCATCAGATACATTATTCATTTTCACTGTATTACAATATTGAAGAAATACTGCAATATGCTCATCAGGAATCTCATTTGGATATCTTCCAAATTGATTTGATTGAACCATTTGAACAAGTGCTGGTTTCAACTCAAAATTGTTAGCCTGGATCGTAGGTCTTCTGATTGCAGGACCTGAAACAACAGGTACTGTATATTCCCGAAGTGCTCTACCAGCACCCTGAATCCGATTGTTGTTATCATCTGCCATGTCAACTTCTTTCCTTCTTCTTTGCTCTCTTCTCAGTTGTCGTAAGGTGCGTTCTATCTCAAGATTAATTGGTAGAAGTTTAGCACTTTTACTCTTGCACATAAAAAACCTTCAAAGAGAGCGAGAAACGATCACACAATGATAAAAAGAAAAAACAATTGTGCCTAAATTAACAATAGAATCTGAAGATGGTCTAATATTAATTAATCACCGGCAACGACGCTAAAAACTTGATCTACGTAAAAAGAGATATAAAATAAGTGTGAATAAATACCGACAAGTGTACCGGATCGGATCAAGCAATGTAGTGAGAGAAGAGTGTCGAACCACGAAGATTGATTAAGTAATAGACCTATATCAATTTCTACTATTATTTAGGCAATGATATTTGATGAGAATCAAATGTGAATGAATTATACTAAATGTGCAAAAAGGGAATTGTGTTGAAAAAGGATGAATTGATGGTGGGAAATTAGAATCCACCCTAATTCTACTAATCATATTGCCTTCATGTTATAATAACTTATAGCTATATGGATTTTCACAAGAAATTGACAAAACCTTAATCCTTTTTCAAGTTTTAAAGTATCATAACCCCAATGTAATTTAATAGCTCCCGCTAATTAAAACCAATGGAGGATTCTAATTTACCATCATAAATTTCCCAATTATATGATTGTCTAATATCTTTAAAATAATTTCTCCTAATCCCTTAGTGAAAAATTAAATAAAAATATTGCATGAAGCACTTAGGTCAATTTCTAATAAAATTTAATAACGTCGCTTCCGCATAAATTATTAAATCTTACTTGGGAATTCCTAATAAATCCTAAATTTCTCTTTCGAGTCATTTAAATTCCTATGCATTGATTTCAATTACAAAATACAATTCATAGTAGGACTTCTCATATGAAAATTCCGCATATCTATATGTCCTATAACATGAATACAATGATCATTTTAGTTGAATTATGGCTTCATCATGTTTCCCACAAAGATGATTTAGAACATTATGGTGTGGATTGCATAAAAACAATTGAAATAAATAGGTGCAATGGAATTCATATTGAATAATAAAAATAAACTGATAAATGGCATAAAAGAAAATAAAATAAATGAAACAATTGCTATAATCTTCAAGAGTTTGTAGAACTTCAATCTTCCGAAATGATTCCTAGAATTCTTCAATTGAAAGCAAACATCAGCAAAGTAACATTCTTTCTTCAAACTAAAATTTGGAATAACATGAAATGAAAAAGAATTAAAGAGAAGATAAAATCCTAAAGTTCCCAAGGGAATTCTAATGATTCAAAAGATCAAAACAAGAATGCCTCCCATGGTTCACACAAGGGGTCTATTTATAGATCCAAAGAGGAGGAGGATAAGGTTGATCTGATGAGGAATTGAGTCAGCAAATCAATCAAGATAAGATTTTGGACAGATTTTTGCATGGACATCTGAGAAACAGTTAAGGTTGGCTCAAGGCCAACTCAAGGCTGGTGGCCTTGAATGTAGGTCGGCTCAAGGTCGGCGAGCTTGAATGCAATTCATCGCTTGCTTCTTCAATTTTGTGCTCCAATTAACTTGTATTTTACTTTTAGGTCCTCAAAACCTGAATTTTCACAATAAACACCATTAAATACCATTTCTTTATATGTGATCTTATCTGTGAACAAGCTTGAGTAACCAAGTATGATATGCTCTGATACCAAATGATGATATGCCTTAATTTGAAAAAAGCATATACACATAACAGTTGAAGCAAATCTGGTCAACTCCTCCACAAGTGGCATGAACCCTAATCTCTTTTGAATTCAATTTGTAAATCAAATAACTTTAACACCAAATGATAATGTACTCAATTAGATTAAGCACACAACACAAGAACAAATGGAAATCCAATGATTAAGACTATTAAAAATGGCGTGGATCCCTTATACAAAGCTTCTACGTAAAAATAGCAAATTCCACTAGAATTGAATACTTCACAATGGCAATACAATTTAGGATCTAATTTCACTAAATTCTAAGCAATCCAATGATAAAATTGACCCTAAAAATGATGTGAAATAAAGAACAATTAGGACACAATCCAAATCACAACTAGATATGACACACTGGCATGAAATGGAATCAACTAAGGAATTGATATGACTCACAAATCCTTTAGTTACTACTCGCCACAATCTTTGAAGAATTGATAAGAGTCTTATGAAAATTGGAGTATGAACCCTAATTCTCATGAAAAATAGGCAGCACTTTGTTTATCTCTCAACTTCACTAAAAAACTCTACTTAAGCAAATATTTATACTTGCTCCACTTAGGGTTAAAATGACTAAACAATTACATCTATGCCACTAAAGGGTAGCCGATCCTAAGTCCACAATTACAACCAAATAAAATGTCCCAAAAGCTTACAAAATAAATTGTTCAAAGAAAAATAACAAATACAAAAATAGTCTTCACAAGCCAGTTCTTCAATGGAATTCGTCGGTCTAGCTTATCTTTGGTTTAGGTCGGACCATAGATAACCCACAAGCTGAGTCTCAGTGAGTTTGTCCATCGCCTTGTAAAGCTCAATAAGTGTGCCTGTTGGAATATACAATACATAAGTAATAGAAAAGAGGTTAGTATATAAATAATTCTAGGGTCGATTTGTTCAAAAAGGACCCTCTTTGCCAATATTTGAAATCCTTTAGTTCTTGCCCTAATGATAAGTCTTGTAGGATTTTGATTCCTATAAAAAATATCTTTAAATTTTATATTTTTAGCATTTTATTACGAAAGCTTATGTTTAAGTTAATTTTATTATTCCGAATATAAACATTTACTCTAAATTTCCATTTAAAATTCATAGATCTACAATTTCAATTAATTTCATTATTTAGCCTAATATTGTTTGAAATTTGTGTTTTAGAGAATTTATTCTTTTAATTTAATTTATCTGAACTTAAGTTAGGACTTACAATTATTTTTATTTATCAGTTTATATACCTATATACAAATATTTTTCAATTACTTCGCTTCCTAAATTTATTCAATAATATATTTCATAAAATTCAATTTGTCACATTTGTTATTTTCTTTTATTTGCAAAGGTCATTCTTTCTAATTGTTTTATTTTTAAAACCTATTATTATCGCAAATGATTAAAATGATATTTACGCATCGCGATGTTTGAATTTTTGTGGTAATCTCTCAAAGTTTTTAATATAGCGAGGTTGTTATTCTCGCTATCCCAACCTAAAAGTATTTATCGTTTTGCTTATTTTCTTTAAATTTTCATATAGTTTTTCAAAATTTTTGGGACTTTACATGTGACTTCTAAATTCCAATCTACTTATTATCACCTACTATTTTTGCATTCATAATCAAGACATGTCACATTTTTCTCCCCTCCTCATTCCTTCCCTCCACTTTCCCTCATTTGAAACGCAATGTTGATCAATGTAAAAGCACATTAACTGGGTGATTCCACCTCAACTTATGATTCCTAAATTCTATTGCTTTTAGCTGTCTTCTTTATATGTGTATTCTAAACAATATATTGATTGATGCAAAAACACATTTATCAAGATATTCGTCTACTTATGACATCTAAATTCTAATGTGCTTATTGTTGTAAACTATCTTTGCATTATGAATTAAGACATGTTACATTTTTTTCCCTTATCATTCCTTCCCTCCACTTTTGCTCATCTCAAACATAACGTTAGTTAATGCAAAAACACACAAACCATGTAAGTTCTTATCAATTTATGATTAACAAATTTCAATTCTTTTGGTCGCCTTTTTATATATGTATTCTAATTAATGTATTGATCAATGTAAAAACACATCTACCAGGAGATTCGTCCACTTATAACTTCTAAATTTCAATATGCTTATTATTGCCAACTATTTTTGCATTCATAATCAAGACATATCGAATCTTTCTCCCCTCCTTATTCCTTCCATCTGCTTTCTTGCATTTCAAAGATAATGTTAATTGATGCAAAAGCACACGAGCCAAGTGATTCTTCCTTGTAGACACATAACTTTTGCTCCCTTTTATATATATATTTTATCTATTTATTAATTTATTATTATTTTATTTATTCATTTACATTCATTTCTTTACAAGAAAAAAAAAGGGGGGAAGAAAAATGGAAACAAATGCAATTTGATTGCATAACAAGATTGAGACATCAGCCCATAACCTGTTGGAAAGCTCACGTGTGAGAATGCCCTACATCTGAAATTTAAACCTTGGTAGACACGAAAACATTAAAAAAAAATTTCTCTCCCTCACTTGGACACGTGGCAGCCTCCCATTAGACGATCAAAAGTATTGTAAATCATCTTCTTCCTCCTTTCACCTGATTTCTTACGATTTTCTTCTTCAAGAAGCCTAATTTCCAGTCATTTTTAGCCATGTTATCCACATGATTTCACCGAAATAATTCTGAAATAGTGTAGATCACATGGCTTACTTTAGATAGAGCCCTTTAACACGTCTTGATGCATTCATTGATGCGGTCAAAATTAGGTCTAAAGATGGAAAAAAAATCAGTTTTCCCACGAAGCAAATTCACCGGATTGGACCTGATTAAAGCAAATTAAAGCTCCTAAATACTATTTTAAGCATAAGGAATCAAACCTAATCAATGATTTATCAAAATTCTAAGCAAATTTCATGGGATTTGGGTATTAATCGGTCAAAGCCCATTAAATTGAAAATAAAAAATTCATTGTGAGAATTGATCTTCCATGCTTAATTCGAGCTTTGGAAGTATAAAAGAGACCTTGAGGAAGGCATTGGAGGACCAAGAAGAGCGATTCTCACTTCAAAAGACAAAAATTTTCTACTTTCTCTCTCTAAGTTCTCATTTTTTTTCTTCTTCTCTCAACGATGTCCTTACCACCGTTCCCGATCATTAGAAGCTTCATTAGAGGTTGCTATTGCAGTTAATGTCAAAGCCGCCATCTTTGACGCCAATCAGCAACACCAAAGGTTCATCATTCATTTTTTTTTCTTTTATTATTATCATTATTATAAATATATATATTTTTACCCTAAAATTATTATTTATTATAAAAAATAAAAAAAATTCTTTATTTTTATTATTAAAAAAAAATTTCCCTATTTTTTTTTTATAATTTTAGAATTTTCTAAAAAATATATAAAAATAATAATATTTTTTAGAGCTATTAAAAAATTTTCTAAAAAAATTATATTTTTATATAAATAGATTTTGGTCTCTAATAAATAAATAAATAAATAATAATAATTTTTTTATGAACTACGACTGGTCTAATCTTGAATACCAGGTATATAGACATCGACGAGACAACCTTAAACATTATTTTTTTATTCTATATATATATATATTTTACTTTCTCTAAAAATAATTAATAAAATAAATTTTAATCTTAGAAGGTTTAAAGTGGTAACCATAGTGTTTTTTTTTTTTTTTAAAAAAAAATAGCCCCCAAGCATAGAATCTCTAGTTTTTTCAAAATTTTTTTTTTTTTTTTTTGGATCAGCGGCCAAGTTAGAATTAACACTGCTCTATTCATTCTAACTTTATATTTTCCTGATTATAATCGGGTAGCAACTCCCTTTTTTCTTTTAAAATAAAAAGAATATTTTTTTTTTCTAATCTTAGTCAAGGTTTTACATTAAATGACATTAAGGTTTAGTGTAAATCAGATTAGAAAAGAAAGGAAAAAATTAAGCTCGATAGGATGGTGACTCCACTAGGGATCCCCAAGTAAGTTAGCCACTCAAACCTTCCAAAAAAAAAAATTATTTTATTTTTATTCATTGAAGTTTTTTTATTATTATTATATTCTTTATTATATTTTATGCTAGCTTTTGTTTATACAGGATTAAGACTTTTTTTATTTATTTCCATTGTGTATTAGATACGGTCAAACTTGAATCGTCTTATGACCTTAGGAGGGGAGCCATCATGTAAGTTTTGAGTACAGTGGAATGACCACCGCTCGAGGCCAAATAGGCTACCCCACTCAAACTTCAATGTAGCCCATGATTCGTTTCTTTGGAAACGTGAGAGGTTACAGAATTTGGAAACTTTTAAAACCTACCTGGTGCATACATACAGTCATAAATTAGCAAGTAAACACTAAAGTGATGTAAGACAAAGTTGTGAATACAAGTTTTGAAATATTTTCCTTGTAAAAGTAATATTGTAATTAGAGATGTAATTTTTTATAATTTAATAGAAAAATGTAAATTAGGAACTTTTGTAACTAAAGATTTTGGGTTGTAACTTTCTCTTGTAATCTTCTAAATGGCCAACATCGAGAAACCACTAGATTCAAAGCTCATACTAGATTTCTGGTTTACCCTCTACCATCTTGAAGAATAGGCTTATATTAACAAGAAGATTGGGCCAATTCTACCTCTTATGAAGATCGAGGCCAACATTTCCCTAATTCGGGCCGTGGTACATTTCTGGAAATCAAAATTTGTAGCATTTTTCCTTAGCCCACATGAAATCACACCAACAATAGAGGAATATACTCAACTCCTCCAAGCCCCTCCACTGGCAAATGATGTATATGTACCAAATCTAGAATTAGGGCTAGCTAGCATTTTCAGTAAGCTATTAGGAATCCGCAAATTAGTAGTTAATGAAGCACTTGGAAAGTGTAATGGACATTGTATCTATCTAACAAAATTGCAAACATGGTTTGAAGCCCAATATGATGTTGAAGATAAAAAAGATGTCCTATGCGGAGACCCAAAAAATTACAAACAAAACAAAGTTCATGCTTATATACTATCAACATTTGGAACTCTCCTTTTTCCTACTGGGGTCTTTTACATCCACAATAGGGTAGCTGAGCTAGTGGCCCAGTTTCTAGAGGGGAAATTCTATATCCTTGCTCTCTTAGCTGAACAAATTTGCAACTTAAACTTTGTGAAGAGAAAAAGGCATGCCATCTTTAGAAGTAACAACAACCTTATCCTAATCTAGTTTATAAGCCACATCAAATTCTTTAGGCTAAACATGATTAGATGATCATTGGCCCATTATATTGATCTCATTAAATTTTGTGGAGAAATTTGATGACATCCCTAGCTACTCTTGGGTTGAGATACTTGAAAGTTTTACTGTGGATGATATCTTATGGACTGCCAGATGGAATAATTGCAACAAAATCATCCTAAAGTGCAAAGATTTTCAAGCAGTTCCATTAGTCAAACTCAATTGGTGTATAGGCTACCATCCATACTCAGTGTTGCATCAATTTGGCACTATTCAGGATATAGTCCATAAACCATCACTACAGTCAATTATATTTGAGTATAAAAACCCTAACATGATAATTGTGGATAAGGTAGCTAAGTTTTTGGGAATAAAGGCTTTGTGGGAATCCCGAATTGGAAGCCCTAATATTGATTTAGGCGAATTTGAAGGCGAAGTTGGAAAACATCGGGTTACTAGGGACTTCATCATCAATCAACTATACAAGGTTAGCAAGAGAATCTACCGAGCTCCTGCTATCATACATCCTGCACCAAGTAATCTATGCCTAGAGATGAAAACCTATATGGAAAAAGTACAAGCTCGAATGGAGGTTCACTTTGATTGTGTGAGGTTGAGGCGGATGCTTGGAAGAATAGATTCAAAGATTCCCACCAATAAAATAAAGCTCTAGAAGCCCAATTAAGGATAGCTCATCAGAAGATCAAAGAGTTATAAACCCTAACCAGCCAGGTGAAAGGATAGAAAAGTAAGCCATTGCAAGAACCAGAAACCAAAAAAATTAGAAAGATTAGACATTAGGTTATTTTGTTTTGTTTTTTTTTTTTTTTCACAATGTAATCAAAACTTTGAGATTTGCAACTTTAATAAAATTTCAATGATTTTCCACTTTAATAATTACTTGCCAATTGTCGTATTTGCATTTGCTTGAATCATGCATGCATTCATCTTCATAAAAAAAAAATGTATATATATATAATGCACTAACAAAAGCTATACAATGTTGATACCATAGGTTTCAAGATAGTACTTAAACAATAAAACCCCATAAGAGAAAAGAACTCTAGAAGGACTAGATAGATATGAGCCAATTGGCATCTCCGACTTGATAGTTTTTAATGTTGCTGCCTATCTTGAAAAGTTTAAAGTACTAAAATTTGAGAATTACAATGGCATCGGATGTCTAAAGATGCATACCAAATTATACGTCCGAAAAATAGGCAAATATGTGTAGTACGATCAACTATTGGTACAAACTTTCCAGGACAGTCTCATTGGACCTGCCTTAACCTGTTACATGCAATTGGACCTCAACCAAATCAACACTTGGGAAAGGTTAGCTTGGGTATCCTATGAACAGTAGAAATTCATCATTGAGGTTTCTCCCTCAGTGTAGGATTTAGGAAGTATCCGTAAGAAACATAATGAGTCCTTCAAAGAATATGCTCAGCTTTGGCGAGCTTAGGCTGCAAGGGTCAGTACTCTAATCTTTGAGAAGGAATTGACATCCATCTTCATCAATACATTAGAGAAACCTTATTTCACTCACCTAATTAGGTAGAACTCTTCATGCTTTGTAGAAGTAGTAGCAGTAGGATGCAAAATCAAGAATGCTATCACTTCTGGAAAATTACCTATTAATGAAACATCCGGAGAAACCTCATCTAAGCCTTTCAATAACATCAAAGGAAAAGAAACCACCATTGGCATGGTTATATCTAGTAGGAATAACTGGCCAAGACCCCACCTTTCTTTCCAAACACTAAACACTTCAATCCAACCGCAACTAAATAACTAACCCCAAATCAACAAACCTCCTAGACAATTCAACTGTATCCCGATCCCATTGAGCTAAGTTTTTGCTAGCCTCTTGGCTGATAATCTAATTAGCTTTGAAATCCCTAATGAAAGATACAAACCTAGAAACTATAACCCTAACCTCAAATGTGAATACTATATGGGGTAGGTAGGACATTCATCAGACAGGTGTTGGAGACTTAAAAATAAGATCCAAGATCTAATTGAGGCAAGAGTAGTATAATTAGACTTTATTGAGTTGCCCACTCCTAATGTCAATAGTAACCCACTTCCCAATCATAGCCCTACCATTAACATGATCACATTAGAAGCACTTAAACTAGAGATTGATTTAGATAAGTTTCCAATAGAATAGATAACGTAGAATGTGTCACAAGCTGGCTTCCCATTATCAGTCAATCCAAGCAATAGAACAAAAGCCAAGTCAGTCATTTCTCAATTGTTATTGGAAAGTAAAATTCATGCAGCATACATTTGGGAAATGCCAGTTCCTAAGCCTAGCAAATTAACAACTTAAAAAGAATTAAAAAGAAGATGGCATGCAAGTGATCGCACGGTTAGTTTATTAGGGCAACATTTAGGGAAGTTCAATTATTTTGTTGACTACTCTATCCAACTGCCGATTCATGAAGAGCCTACTCCAAGTGTTTGGGGTTCAGATTTTGAAGAGGAAGAAAACCCCCAAAATGAAAAGAAGAATGATCAAACAGTTAACATGATAGGACTTGACTTTAAGCAAGTACTCTTAAAATGTTACAAAGAGCATGAACAAGAGCAAAAAAATCCCAAAAGTTAAGAAGTATACTTTTCATATTCCCTTAGCACCTAAAACTTATAAGGATGCCCCATTTAATTCTAAGGTGATTAATCAAGAAAAATCTCCAAGTTCTATAATTGGAGGAATCACTAAGTAAGGGAGGGTCTACAGTCTTGAAGAAAAGACCACAAAAAAGCCTAAAACTAGTAAATCAACCAATGAAGTCATAAAGCCGGAAGCAGAAGAAGAAAAGATGACTACCTTTTCAAAGATTTTTAAGTCTAGTCAATACAAAATCATTGACCAATTATTAAAGACCCTAGCTTAAATATCCTTAATGGGTCTTCTACTCTCTTCCGCGCCTCATAAAGAAGCTTTGTTCAGAACTTTAAAGGAGGTTAAGATGCCATAAGAAATGTTCGCTAAAAAATTGGGACATATTGTCAATTCCATTTTTTCCATTGATCAAATATCCTTTTCAATAGAGTAACTAGGGGAAGAAGGTAATCAACACACTAAACCACTTTTCATTGCAGTAAAATGCAATAACATGATTGTTTCTAAAGTCCTCATTGATAATGGGTCCTCCCTCAATGTATGCCCTCTAGCTGCTCTTAACCTACTGGGTGTTAATGTAGCTAACGTCATACCAAATTCTACTATAGTGAGGGCTTTTGATGGATCTAAGAGGAAAATTGTAGGGGAAATTGACTTAATGGTGGAGATTAGCCCATAGTTATTTGGAATCCCTTTCCAAGTCATAGACATCCTAAGGTCCTTTAACTTGCTCCTTGGGAGACCCTGGATCCATGCAGCACAGGTCATTCCCTCTAACCTCCACCAAAAGGTTAAATTCATTTTTAATGGTCAAATCATCACTATATTAGGTGAACAAGATTATGCCATTTACAAAGAAATGACCATACCCTACATAGGAGAAGAAGACCCAAATAACCTTAGACTCCAGATCTTTGAAGAGGTGTGCATGATTACTAATCCTAAAAGATAGGGATGTGAAAGATGCAATTTAAAGAGGGTTAAATAGGGACATTTGGCATTGGATATGTCCCTGCTCTAGAAGAAGAATTTCAAATGAGATTCAAACAAAAAAGAAAGGGTGACAGACTGTATAATACCCCTATGAGTTTTCCACCAATCAATGTAACATTTACCCATCCGACCAATATTGAGATGTTGATACTAGCTAAAGAAGACAAGTCTAACGAGCTTACCAATAAGCAATAGTGAGAATCAATGAGCATATCCTATAACTCCCAATTACTTCAAAATTGGTTCTCTTTCCCTTTAAATAGCAATAAAGCTGCTTTAGAGTAAGAGTGAACTGTGGTTTAGTATTCGTTGAGTTTTCATGTAATTTTCATTCAATGAATGTAACTCACATAAACAAAATCAATAAAATTTCAAATTCACTTCTTCTACTCATTCATTTTTTTTCTTTTTTATTTACACTTATCTAGATCTAATGATGAAAATCGGGGATATCTCACACACATAGAGAGTAAAAATGTCGATATCACCTCTAACTCTACAGGTTTAGATGATATCAATGACCATAAAGTGATTCAAGAAAACTGGCAATAATATGAGCAAGGTAGGATTTCATTTAATGAGTTGGTTGAAATAGTCAACTTAGGAAAAGAAGATGACCCTAGGAATCATAAGATTGGGGGCAATCTTAATAATGAATTGAAAAGAAGGTTGACCCAGTTCTTATCCAAATACCTTGATGTATTCACATGGTTTTATGAAGATATGCTAGGACTTGATCCCTCAATTGTGGTTCATAAGTTACCTACACAAGAAAATATGAAACCCAAAAAACAAAAATTAAGACAATTTCGGCTTAATAGTTTATTGAAAATTAAGGAAGAAGTTAAGAAATTATTGGAGGTTGGGTTCATTGAAGTATGGGATTATCTCGAATGGGTAGCTAACATAGTCCCTGTAATAAAGAAAAATGGGAAAGTTTATGTATGCGTAGATTTATGAGATCTAAATCAAGCAATACTAAAAGACAATTTCCTTTTACCCCACATAGATATCCTAGTAGATAATACTGCTGGAAACAATCTTTTTTCATTCATGGATGATTTTTCAAGGTATAACCAAATCAAGATTTTAGAGGAAGATAAAACCAAGATAACCTTCATCACAACGTAGGACACCTTTTGTTATAAGGTTATGCCCTTTGGTCTCAAAAATGCTGAGGCAACATATCAAAGAGCAATGGTTGTATTATTTCATGACATGATGCACTAGGTAATTGAGGTGTATGTTGATGATTTAATCACTAAATCTAAAAAAAGGGGAGGACCACATAGAAACTCTAAAAAATTTGTTTAAATAGTTAAGAAAATGTCAATTGAAGCTTAACTAAAAAAAAAAATGTACTTTTGGGGTTACCTTTGGGAAGCTATTGGGTTTTATGGTCAGTTAAAAGGTCATTGAAGTGGATCTAGATAAGGTCAAAGCAATATTGGAAATGCCACCTTCGCATACACTTAAAGAAGTCAGGGGACTACTTGGACACCTAAATTACATCGCTCGGTTCATTTCCCAACTCACAGACAAATGTCGACCTTTATTCAAACTACTTAAGAAAAATGCTGCCACCAAGTTGAATGAAGAATGTGAAACAACTTTCATAGAAATCAAGTAGTATCTCATGAATTCTCCAATACTAGTGGCCCTTAAACTCGAGAAACCATTATTCTTATACTTGACTATACTGCCTGAATCTATGGGGTGCATGCTCGGTTAAAAAGACGAAGAAGGAAGAGAACAAGCCATTTATTGCTTAAGTAAGAAGTTCACTGAGGGGGAACAAAAATATTCTAAGATAGAGAGAACATGTTGTGCATTAGTTTAGTTCATGCATTAACTCAGACAATACACGCTCTACTATTTAATCAAATTATTAAGAAGACATAATGCCCTAAAGTATTTAGCAAACAAACTAACCTTAATTGGTAGGATTTCTAAATGGAAAATTTTGTTGTCTGAATTCGACATCACCTATATAAACGAAAGTTCAGTCAAAGGTCAGGTTATAGCAGATCAATTGGCTAGACATCCACTTGAAGGAACTTCCCAAGGACTACAAATACAATTTCTAAATAAAGAAGTATTGACAACTGAAGGTGATCCTAATGTCGAAGAAGAAAATTTCTTAAATAGAAATTGTATTTTGATGGAGCTACTAATGTATATGGTTGTGGAATAGGGGTAGTACTGGTTTCACCTGAAGGTAACCGACTTCCTATAGCAACGAGGCTCACATTCCCATATACTAACAACATTGCAGAATATGAAGCATGCATTCTCGATCTTAAAATGGCTTCATGAATTAGAAGTATATGGGGACTCCTCACTCATCATTTGTCAGACTCGAGGAGAATATAAGAGCAAAGATCTAAAATTGGTACCTTATCACAAACACTTGTCAGGGTTAATGGAGAAGTTTGAAAAGATCACATTCACATATATACCAAGGATACAGGATTTTGCTTATGCCCTAGCTACATTAGCATCTTTGACCCAAATATCAGGAAAGGTAGAAATCCAACCTCTTAAGATTGAGATTAAAGACAAATCGACTTTTTATTTAGCTAATGAAGAAACACTTGATGATAAGCCTTGGTATTATGATATTAAGATCTTCCTTCAAGAAGGAAAGTACTTAGAAAAGGTTGATCGAAAAGATCGAAAAACGCTTAAAAGGTTGGTAAGTCATTTTCTACTAAGTGGGTCCACAATATATAAACGATTGCTTGATAGCACATTATTGAGATGTATAGATATGAAAGTGCAAACACTCTCATGAAAGAGGTACATGAGGGAAAATGTGATCCTCATATGAATGGTTACATGTTGGTTACGAAAATCATGAGACTGGGTTATTACTAGTTGACTATGGAAACTGACTGCATCAACATGTGAGACATTGTCATCCATGTCAAATTTATGCCAACAAAATAAATGATCTACCTCAAGAACTTCATACACTTTTTTCACCATGGCCATTCTTAATGTAGGGTTTAGACATATTTAGACCGATTAACCCAAAAGCATCTAATGGTCATTAGTTCATATTGGTGGCTATTGATTATTTCACTAAATGGATTGAAGCTTCCTCATATACCAACGTCACCAAAGGAGTAGTTGTCAAGTTCATCAAGAAGGACATTATTGCTCAATATGGCTCTCTTGAGTCAATTATTACAAACAATGGTACAAACATGAACAATAAGCTCATGACGGAATTGTGCCCATAATTTGGAATCAATCATAGGAATTCTACTCCATATCGACCACAAATGAATGGAGTTGTAGAAGCGGCTAATAAAAATATTAAGCGGATTATTGAGAAGATGATCGTTACTTATAAAGACTAGCATGAGATGTTGCCATTTGTGATCATGGCCTATCAAACCTCCATCAGAACATCAACGGGAGCTACACCTTATTCTTTGGTATATGGCACTAAAGTAGTATTAACAGTTGAAGTTGAGATTCCATCACTTAGAGTGTTGTCAGAAACTCAATTAGATGAAGCTGATTGGGTGAAAAAATAGGTTAATCAATTGTGCCTAATTGATGAAAAGAGGTTAGCAGCATTATGCCATGGTTAATGCTACTAACAAAGAATGGTTAGCGCTTTTAATAAAAGAGTGCGACCTCGAAATTATCAAGAGGGAGACTTAGTTCTAAAAAAGATTCTCTCAAATGTGCAAGATCCTAGAGGGAAGTTTACACCTAATTATGAAGGGCCATATTTTGTAAAGAAAGTGTTATTAGGAAGAGCATTGATTTTGTCATGAATGGATGGTCCGAATTTGAAGGACCTTGTAAATTTTGATGCAGTTAAAATGTACTATCTTTGATGAATTGATGGAATCTTATTGAATTTTAATGAAAATGCTGGCAATTATTGGTCTCTTGATGGTCTAATTTTTATCATCTATGTATAAAGTTGGTATCCCCATTGGTTGTTAGCATTAGACTGATCATCCATCCCATTATTGATAAGCTTCTTCTTCTTGTACTCCTGTTTTTACCATACACACTCAAACATGAGAGAAGTTGTGAGGAATAAAACAATGATAAATGTTGAAAACTCTTCAAATACTACATCATGGTTTCATTATTGTTCGAAAAGAAGTTTTTTTTTTTGCTATTTCAAGTTAAAGTCTCGAACAATAGAAGTGGAGATAGAGTTTGAGCAAAATGATTTGAATGGATAGAACTCTAGAATGAAAATGAATCTCATAGAAGCATGATTCATTTGATGAGGAAAGAGCTAATGAATGGGTGTTTGTAAACTTCAATAAAAGGGTTCATTGTTTGGGCACTATCCGTGAAACCATGTAAGATCTTTCATTATACATGCGTAGCAAAATAGTTAGCCTACATGAGCACTTTCTAAAATTCACCATTTCTTATGATTGCCAATTTGTAATAGATGCTTTCCCATGAAAGTTAGTCAGCCCATAGGGGCACTATTCCAAAAATCCATCATTTCTTCGGATTGCCAATCTATAATTGATGCTTTCGCACGAAAGTTCATTAGCCCACAAGGGCACTATTCCAAAAATTCATCATTCATTAGGATTATCAGTCTATAATAGACTCTTTTTCATAAAAATTAGTTAGCTCACAAGGGCACTATTCTAAAATTCATCTTTTCTTTATTAGTCCATAATGGATGCTCTCCCATTAAAATTGGTTAGCCCATAAGTGCACTATTAAAAAAAAAAAATCATTACTACAAGTTTTGATGAGGATCATCTAAAACTTAAGAAGATAGAATCAAGGACTTAAGATCCATTGCAAGAAATTTGATGACCAATGACTCGAGCTAGAGCAAAGAGGATGAATGGTGCTCTATAAGGATTGGTTATGGACCTACAAGCCAAAGAATCAAATTACATGAAAGGAGAACCAACACCTATTAATGTAATTCATGTTTCCATGGAAGAAGAGCAAGGATTTGAAGTTCTAGAATAAGAAATATTATATATTAAACCAAAATAGGAAAGGGAATTTGCAAGTTTGTTATTATATTTTTTAGTATTTATTGTGGTTTGTAATTTATATTATTTAGTTGTCTACTCGGTTACATGAGGATAAGGAAACAAATAGATTAGGCAACTTAGGTTTTCCATATTCTTGTATGACTCTATATAAGCCGTGCAAGGGTCGGCCATGAAGAACATCTCAACTTTGATATATAGAAAATACATTTTTTTCGTGAGTGAACGAAAACCACTTTTTGTTCTTTTGCAAAAGAACTTTTCCATAGAATTCTTAACCGAATTACTAGGAATTCCTATTGATAACTTAGGTTACAATCAACAGGTTTGATTGGGGTCTAGTTACGCATTGCTTATTCAAGAAAATCCTCGTGGTAATTGAAACCAACTAGAATCGTTGGGGTTCTAGGTTTAATATACCTAGGGTTTCACGCATCATTTGGTATTAGAGCTTTGACTTCTCGAATCAAGTAAATTCTATCATTTTCTTTAATTTTTCTGTTGTTCTTTTTCATATTCGTCTATCATTCTTTTCCATACTCGTTTGTTGTCTTTTCTATATTCATTTGTTATTCTTTTCCATACTCGTCTATTGTGTTTGCCATATTCGTCAGTTGCTCTTTTCTATACTCGTCTGTTGTTTTTTCCATATTTATAGTTTGAAATTCGTATAAAAAAAAATTTTGTTGTTCTTTTACATACTCGTTTGTTGTCCTTTCCATATTCATAGTTAGAAGTCGTAAAAAAAATAAAATTCATTCTTATTCGATTTTCACAATCTATTAGGATCGATGACATCTAAGGTTCTCAATTAAACAACCAACTGTTGTTCAATTCATAGTTCATCTTAAAAAAAAAAAAAGTATACTTACAAGAAAATAAAAAAAAAAAATCAATTCAGTTGCAAAATAAAAAATAAAAAAAATCAAGAATCGAAATCTCCTAAAAGAAAGAATTTTAGTTTTGGCAAGTTACAATTCAATTGCTAAATTCACTTTCCAATTCCAATCGCAATTTGTATCTTGTCTTTCTAAATCTTGTATTCGAAATTACATTCCATAATTTTGTAGATTTGGTGCAAATTTGTTGAATTGCTTGTTAAGGAATTGTTTTGATTTGTTTCTAAATTAGTAGTACATAATTTGCTCATATCTCTTAGAAATTCATAAGTGACCTTTCTTACATCGTGACTTGGAACTAATTAGTAAACATTAGTGTTGACTTAGTAATTTGAGTTTAGGAGTTCCAAATTGAGTTCCTAGCAAAAGAATTACAAAAAGTAAGTTATGAGATCATATTTTGTGAGAGATATACACAAGTGAAATTGTGAGCATATCATTTGTGAGCAATACACTAGTGGGTGTGAGGAACATACTTATATATTTCTTGTAATTGTGATCATAATTTGTTGCAAAATTTTAGAATTATGTCAGGACAGAACACTAATGGTGGAGAAAGTCGAGTGATGTTTAAGGAATTAATGGGAGAGATGAAGAGGATCATAACAGGTAAACTAGAGTAGATCCATGATAGGATGGATAGGATGAAAAGGAGTAGGGAACTGTCTAGCAGTACCACTGTCAAGCGAGGAGCAGGTAGACATAATAGGGGAGTAGTTTGGATAGGTGAAGAGGAGGAATTTGATTTTGGAGATTACCAACACGTGAGGGATAGGGGAAGTATCCCGAGGCGTGATAGTAATTTAGGGAGTATTAAGTTGAAAATCCTAACCTTTCTGGGAAAGAATGATCCATAATTGTATTTAGAGTGGGAGAGGAAGATGGATCATGTGTTTGAATGATACAACTACATTGAGGAGAAAAAGATAAAATTAGCTGCAGTAGAATTTTCATATTACGCTAGTATATGGTAAGATCAGTTGGTGTGTACTAGGTGCAAGTATGGAGAGCGACCTGTTAACACTTGGGAGGAGATGAAAACTACCATGCAAAAGCGTTTTATTCCTAATCACTACCATAGGGACTTACTTAGGAAAATCCACGGGTTGAATCAGGGGAATAACAGTATAGAGGATTATTACAAAGAGTTGAAGATAGCAATGATTAGGGCGAGAATTGAGGAGGATTATGAGGCCACTATGGCTAAATTCATCAATGGGTTGAATAGGGAGATAGCCGATGTATTAGATCTTCGCCATTATTTAGATATGGAAGAGTTGCTGCATAAAGCTATTAAAGTAAAGCGGTAGTTAAAATACAGGAGTGAGCCTAGGACCAGCTTGACTTCTAAAGCTTTATGGAAGTCCACGTGAAAGAAAAACTCCACCGATTTAAAGCCTAAGGAGGACGTGAGGGCTAAGAAACCAATTGCTACACCTAAGGGAGAGATTGACAGTAAACCCCCTTCCAAGATGAGAGATATTAAGTGTTTTAGGTGTCAGGGATTTGGGCACATTGCATCCTAATGTCTAAATCAGAGGGCTATGATTATTAGTGATAGTGAGGGTGTAGAGAGTGTGAGCTTTGAGGAGGAGGTGGAGTCACCATCGCAGGAGTATGATGATGTTGACTTAGAGGGACCCGTGAGTGGCGAGCTGTATGTCACGAGGAAAGTGTTTAGTGTACAACCTTAGGAAGATGGTGAAGGGATCTAATGTAAACATATTTTTCATACATGGTGTCATATGTAGGGTAAAGTCTATAGCTTGATAATCAATAGTGGCAGTTGCACTAATGTTGCTAGCACTTTGCTAGTAGAAAAGATGCAGTTGAAAGTAGTGAAGCATCATAGACCATATTGATTGTAGTGGATGAGTGATTGTGGGGAGGTTAAGGTGACCAAGCAAGTACCTATAGCCTACTCTATAGGGAGCTACAAGGAAGAGGTTATGTGTGAGGTGGTACCTATGCAGGTGAGCCATATATTGTTAAGGCGACCATAGCAGTTTGACAGGAAGACTATGTACGATGGGTACAAGAACCAATATTCTTTTGTTCTAAACAAAAGGAAGGTGACTCTAACTCTACAAAAACCATGGGAAGCTTGCGAGGATCAAGTGAAAATTGCTAAAGAAGTTAGAGCAAAACACGAGAGTGTGCAAGAGAAGGGAGAAAAAAGAAGAAGAAAAGAGTGAGAGACAAACATTGGCGAGCTATGAGGAAAGAAAGTCTAAAACACTAAGGGGAGAGAAAATTACTAGAAAAAGTGAGGTTAAGAGTGCAATATTGGCGAGAAAATAACTACTTGTACTTATGTACAAGGATGTTTATTTTACTTATACCGGAATTAACCTTTTGTTATCTAGTATGGTGTTTTCTTTTGACTTTATGACAGGTACAGATGGCATAGCCATGGATGAGAAGAAATTGGATGTGATCCGAGAGTGGCTAATACCAAAGGGACGTATCAAAACCGTGTTTCATCTAGGAGAAAAGGTTTGGGCGCATTTGAGAAAAGAAAGATTCGCACCACAACAAAAGCTTAAATTACATCCTAAAGGAGAGGGACCTTTCCAAGTCTTGGAGCACATCAATGACAAAACCTACAAGATTGATTTGTTGAGTCACTATGGTAATGTAAGTGCAATTGTAATGTTTCTGATCTTACTTTTTATAATGCAGGTGATTGGAGGATGAATCTTTTCGAGGAAGGAGGGAATGATGAGGATCATCTAGCACTTAAGAAGACAGAACCAAGGATTTAAGATCCATTACAAGGAATTGGAGGATCAATGACCCTAGCTAGAGCAAAGAGGATGAATGAAGCTCTACAAGGACTGGTTATGGACCTACAAGCTAAGGAATCAAATTACATGAAAGGAGAACCAACACCTATTAATGTAATTCATGTTTCCATGGAAGAAAAGCAAAGATTTGAAGTTCTAGAATTAGAAATATTATATATTGAACTGAAATAGGAAAGGGAATTTGCGGGTTTGTTGTTATATTTTTTAGTATTTGTTTTGGTTTGTAATTTATATTATTTAGTTGCCTACTCGGTTAGATGAGGATAAGGAAACAAATAGATTAGGCAACTTAAGTTTTCCATATTCTTGTGTGACTCTATATAAGCCGTGCAAGGGCCGGCCATGAAGAGCATCTCAACTTTGATATATGAAAAACACATTTTTTTCGTGAGTGAACGAAAACCACTTTTTGTTCTTTTGCAAAAGAACTTTTCCATAGAATTCTTAACTAAATTAGTAGGAATTCCTATTGATAACTTAGGTTATAGTCAACAGGTTGGATTGGGGTCTAGTTACACATCGCTTATTCAAGACGATCCTCGTGGTAATTGAAACCAACTAGCATTGTCAGGGTTTTAGGCTTAATATACCTAGGGCTTCACGCATTAAGTTGCTACTTTGTTATGACCATTCCCAATACTGGATAGTCAGCATATAAAGAACCATCCTAAATATCTCTTATCAGCAAAAATCATGTATCTCTTCGGTCTTTGTAGTGAAGTTTGAGGAAAACTTCACTACAAAGAGGAGTAGCTGTAGACACACAATTTTTGCTCCCTTTATATATATATATATATTTATCTATTTATTTTTTTAATTATTATTATTTATTATTATCTATTTATTTATTTACTTTCATTTCTCAAAAAAAAAAAAAATGGAAACAAGTGCAATTTGATTGCATAACAAGATTGAGGCATAGGCTCACAACTTATTGGAAAGCTCACGTGTGAGAATACCCTATGTCTGAAGTTCGAACCCTGGCAGACGTGAAAATGTTCAAATTTTTTTTCTCTCCCTCACGTAGACATGTGGCAACCTCCCATTGGATGACTGAAAGTATTGTAGATCATGTTCTTCCTTCTTCCACCTGATTTCTTACAATTTTCCTCTTCAAGAAGCCTAGTTTTTAGCCACTTTTTGCCGTGTTGTCTACATGATTTCACTAAAACAATGCTGAAATCGTGTAGATCACATGGCCTACTTTAGATAGAGCCCTTTAACATGTCTTGATTCATTCATTGATGTGGCCAAAATTAGGTCCAAAAACGGAAAAAAATCAGATTTCCCACGAAGCAAATTTGTTGGATTAGACTCAATTAATGCAAATTAAAGCTTTTAAATATTTTTTTAAGCACAAGGAATCAAAACTTATCAATGATTTACTGAAATTCCAAGCAAATTTCATGGGATTTGGGTATTAATCGGTCAAAACCCATTAATTTGAAAAAAACAAATTCATCTTAAGAATTGACCTTCCATGCTTAATTTAAGCTTGAGAAGTATAAAATGGACCCAGAGGAAGGCAATTGAGGACCAAGAAGAGCAATTCTCACTTCAAAAAACAAAAATTTTCTACTTTCTCTCTATGTTCTCATTTTTATTCTTCTTCTTCTTCTTCTCTCCTTCTTCTCTTCTCTCGATGATGTCCTTACAACCGCTCCCGGTGGTTGGAAGCTTCATTGGAGGTTGCCGTTGTAGTTGACGTTGAAGTCGCCATCTTCGACGTCGATCAACAACACCATAGGTTCATCATTCATTTTTTTCTTTTATTATTATTATTATCATTATTATAATATATATATATATATATATATTTCCCCTAAAATTTTTATTTATTATAAAAAGCATAAAAAATTTCTTTATTTTTATTAAAAAAACATTTTCCCTAAAAGAAAGTTAAAAAAAATTCCCTAATTTTTTTACAATTTTAGAATTTTCTAAAAAATATATATGTAAATAATAATATTTTTTAGATCTATTAAAAAATTTCTAAAAAAAATTACACTTATATAAATAGATTTTGGTCTAAAAAAATAAAATAAATAATAATAATAATTTTTTATGAACTACGATCGGTCTGATCGTAAACAGTAGGTACATAGGTACCTATGGGGTGACTTCAAACAATATTTTTATATATATATATATATATATATATATTACTTTCTCTAAAAAAATTAATAAAATAAAATTTAATCTTAGATGGTTTAAAGTGGTAACCATAGTGTTTTTAAAAAAATAGCCCTCGAGTGTAGAATCTCTAGTTTTTTCAAAAAAAAAATTCTTTTTTTTGGATTAGTAGCTGAGCTAGAATTAATACTGCTCTATTAATTCTAACTTTATATTTTCCCAATTATAATTGGGTGGCGACTCCCTTTTTTCTTTAAAAAAAATAATAATTTTTTTTTTCTAATCTTAGTCGAGAGTTTACATTAAATGAGCATAAGGTTTAACATAAATCGAATTAGAAAAGAAAGAAAACATTTTGGCTCGACACTCCTCAATTTATGATTCACAAATTTCAATGCTTTTGGCTACCTTATTTATATGTGTATTGTAATTGATGTATTGATCAATGCAAAAACACATTTACCAAGATATTTATCAGGTTATAACTTCTAAATTCCAATATGTTTATTGTTGCCTACTATCTTTGCATCATGAATCAACACATGTTACATCTTTCTCCCCTCTCCATTCCTTCCCTCCACTTTCCCTTATCCCAAACATAATGTTAATCAATGCAATTGCACAAAACTAAGTAACTCCTCAATTTATACTTCGGGAATTCTAATGCTTTTAGCTGCCTTCTTTATATGTGTATTCTAGTTAATGTATTGATCAATGTAAAAACACATCTTTCAAGAGATTCCTCCACTTCTGACTTTTAAATTCCAGTATGCCTATTGTTTTATATAACCATTGCATTATAAATGAAGACATGTCACATTCCCCCAATCCATTACTTCCCTTCACTTTCCTTTCCTTCATTGCAAACATGATATTGATCAATGCAAATGCACACAAATAGAGTGATTCCCCCTCAATTTATGATACATGAATTCTAATTCTTTTAGCTACCTTCTTTATATGTGTGCTCTAATTATGTATTGTTCAATGCAAAAGCACATTTACCAAGATATTTGACCACTTGTGACTTCTAAATTCCAATACGCTTATTTTTGCTCACTTTCTTTGCATTATGAATCAAGACATGTCACATTTCCTACCCTTCCTCATTCATTTCCTCCACTTTCCCTCATGTCAAACATAATGTTGATTAATGCAAAAACACACGAATTGAGTGGTTACTCCTTAGTTTATGATTCGTGATTTCCATTGCTTTTAGCTGCCTTCTTTATATGTGTATTCTAATCCATGTATTAATCAATGCAAAAACACATTTACAAGGATATTGGTCTAGTTGTGACTTCTAATTCCAATATGCTTATTATTGCCTACTATCTTTGCATTCTTAAGTGATACGTGTGACATTTTTCTCCCATCCTCATTCCTTCCCCCCACTTTCCCTTATCTCAAACATAATGTTAATCAATGTAAAAACATATGAATCGAGTGATTCCTCCTCAATTTATGATTCATGAATTCCAATGCTTTTAGTTGTATTCTTTATGTGTATTCTTATTAATGTATTAATTGGTGCAAAAACACATTTACCTTGATACTTGCCCACTTGTGACTTCTAAATTCTAATATGGTTATTGTCGCCAGCTATCTTTGCATTTTGAATTAAGAGATGTCACATTATTTTGTGTTGGTATTTACTTGACATGATGACACTGTGGACTTTGGATTAGTTAGAATACATTGGGGTTGCAACAGGGTGCATATAACAGTTTTCTTTTGTAAAAATAACCTAATTACAATTTAATCTATCAATCTAACAAAGGAGCATTAAAAAAAAAAAAAAAAAAGGAAGAAGCCGGAGGAATAAATATGAAATACACGCGAAATAAGATGAGGGTCGATTTTATTGAAAGAAAAAGCATTTTGGGATCTCTAGCTTTAGCATGATTGGATATGCCATCAACTTTACTTAAAAAAAAAATAAAAAAGAATATGAGTTTGTAAGGTTTATGAATTATAAAGCTTGGACTTTTAAATATTTAAGCATATATACGCGCTTGTACTGCAAAAAGTTTGAAAAAATATTCGAAACACTTACTTTAGAATCTTCTTCATGCGCGGACTACTAGCCTCTCTAATAATGTGTCGCCCTAGTCGTTGCTGAGTAGCTTAAAAATTGGAAGGCACTATTGCAACGAAGAACGTGCTCACCATAATATTTGAAAAAACAATAATTGGGTCATATAGCCAAATAACGGAGGATTTTAATCGCATTTATGAAGGATAATGTGGAATAATAATAATGTTGAATTAAGGAACAAATCTGCAGAATGATCAACAAATAGCAGCCATTCTTTGGTGGTAATGTATATAGTATTACAGTCCCAACTACCAAATTAGTAATGAACAAATACTTGCTCTTTCTGGTGTTCTTTTATCTTCCTTCACAAATATCATTTCCTTGCTGTCAGTTCGGTTCTATGTATGGGTTTCATTTTTTTACTTTTTCACTTTTCAATTTGGGAACTGGGGTTTGCGATTCAAGAATAATATCGTGGAAGAGAGATTCAAAGGATTTGAGTTTTTCTAATATACTAGAATGGGCTCAGTCTTTTATGTAACAAGCTACGTCTTCTAAGTTACATGGAGCTATCCTAGAGTCGATTATTCTATGTTTAGTATGGAACGTGAAGCCTACTTTAATGAAGGCTAGCTCTAGATTTTAAAACCAAGATTAGAAAATCAAATTTGAACTGAATCAATCGGTTCCTGATCTACTCGTGAATTGAATTTAACGTTTTGTAGGTTGGCAACTGTACAAAATGCAAAAAGAATGAGTATACAAGCTAAATATGAATATTTTCCGATAACGGTTGACGACTTTCGAAAAAATTAAATACTATCTTATTACCTCTACTACAGTTGGTTTGAACACACAAACGATAAAGACGAAAAGTAGCAGTCAGGACATAGAGCTTTGTACTTAACCTCTTCGCCTTTTTGAAGAGTGGATGATATGTTATGGGGGAAAAAATGATTACACATGTAATGGAATGTTTGAACTTGGAAATATTCCGAATGAAAGGTACTGAAATATTCCTTGATTATAATTAATCGGTTCCTAAAGGACGGCTCTACGGGGCAGGTTAGATAGTTGTTTCATATCTTTTTTTTTTTTTTTATGGGACACTTTGAATAGGTTATTTTTATGCGTATTCTATTTGCATATTTCCTTTACAAAATAGTTTTTATAATCTATGTGTTATAAAGGTTAACTAAATATAATAAAGTTACTAAAAAGTGAATGTGAACTTGACTAAGAATTATGATAAATATAGCGATTGTAAATAAATAAGAAGATTAGAAATTGTACATTTACTTATTTTTATAATGAATAGTTTTGTAGAAAGAGTTTTTCATTAAAAAACTAAATCTTTGTGTCTATTTTTATCTAGTTATTTTATAATACTTTATTTTGTCATAGGAGAAAACCTATTTCATTTTTATTTTTATAATGTCATTTTATGGCAGTTTGGAAGAGCTGAAAAAAAAAAATGTTAGGGGGGGGGGGGGGCGGAGGTAGGCAGGCATAAGAAATTCCATCCAAGCTATGCTTGAAAAATTCACATGCAACTGTTACTTATACTTTATAAATGTAACAACATTTTCAACGCATAATGGATTAAATTAAAGATAAGGATACAAGCCAATATTTTTATAGTTTAATAGCATGAATACTAGTCTATAAGTTGGACAGATCAGGTTTGAAGCCCTTTCTCCCATTTGAAATCCTTAGAAAAAAAAAATAATAAGGCTAAAAGAAAATTTAGAAAAAGATAACTAAAGGTTAATAATTTACCTACAACAAAGGTTTATATTTTACTCTTGTTTTGCATTGAATCCAATTATATTGTGAAATAAAGTGTGTATAATCATTTTTTAGTGTTTATTTGATAACAAGGTATTGTTCTAGTGTACCCATTTTTCATGGGCAATGAACTAGTAGCTTTGAAGTTAAATGACATGGAGAAGAGGTCATTGGTTGTGTAATGCTCCGAAACTTAGGATGCCACAGCTTGCCATGTGTTCTTACAAAGTAAAAGCGCATTAAGGCTCTTAACTAAGCTAATACTATGTAATCTGCAATAGCTGCTAACCATAATTGAAATAATTCATCTAATGTCATTCATGATAATTCAGCTAGATCTCATTACAAATCATAAATTGTTTTAAAGATAATCTTGGCACATTATTCTTATCAAAATCTAGAAACAATTGAAATTCTAACAATTAGCTATCTTATCCTACTCCAATAGTAATCACCATCTCAACAATATTGATGGGAATCAAACTTAAGGATCCAGTAGTGGGAAGCCAATTTGATCAAATGAGCCTACACATTCACATGTTATCTTTATTTATCTCATAATAATTTGTCTTTACATTATAGCAGGTATATTTTTCAGTTTTACAAGACGGGGAATGATGTGCTTAAAAAGGAGTTTAAGCACATGCAAATGAACCAATTAACAATCCCTAGAGGATAAGAACAAATTGGTTCAAATTGGAGCAAAATGTTAAGTGAACCTTAAATGTAAAAGATAATTTGAATGTTATAGTTCAAGGTAATGAATATCACAATGATGAAATCCTCAATTGATATCACTAAATATACTTGAAATCCCACGAGAATACCAATCACAACAACAAGAACAATGACCGTGCTCCACTTTCCCACAAATTGATTCACGGTTCAAGTGTGGCTAAATTGAAGGTTCAAAACCAATGCTAAAAACCAATCAATTAAGCAATAATAATTTGATTACAAATGCAATCAAATCTGATTAAGAAACATCCAATCCAACCTTAGATACAACTCACTAGTGATGAAATAGAAACACAATAAAAAGGAATTGATATTACTCACAATTTCTCCTTGTTGTACTCGCTACAATTCCAATTCTTGGGATTGAAATTGATAAGAGCAATTGAACTAAGGAATAACCCTAATTCTCTCACGTAAAAAAGGTGAAGTTTATTCTGAAAAATTCTCCCAAAAACCCTACTTAAGCAAGTATTTATACTTGCTCCATTTAGGGTTAAGAAGTCCACAAAATTACAACTATACCACTTTTAGGGTGGCCGGTCCTAAAAGAAAATTACAAATAAATGAAAGTGTCCCAAAAGAAAGATTACAACATAAATAGTCCAAAGAACAATTACAAATACAAAAATAATATAAATCCTCAAAGAGCCAATGCATCAAAGTGATGTTAATCTCTGCGGGCCATTAGATGATAATCTGATGATGTCCCGTAGCGATCAACTAATGTAAGTCATTTGGTATCTTGAGGAGAAATATTATTGTACCTATAAGATTATTACTCAAACATTTATTAGATAAAAGAAATAAGGTAAAATATGAGTGATTTGGATCATCATCTAAATCGAGTTTTGAGATCATCTAGAGTGCCGGAAAAATTCCTATCAGCGAGTAATTTCACTAATGCTCAATTGTGGGTCATTTATGGACCTACATAAATCAAAGAAGAACCAATCCTATATTGTTCTATGGAGGTGCAAGAAGCCGACCACATATGAGGGTTCTATTTGAAATTTTCTCTTGATTAGAATCTGACTACATTTTGTTATTTTTACTTGTATTTTCTTTTGTTAAATTTTCCTTATTTAGAGCAAGTATAAATACTGGTAAAGTAGGATTTGTAAGGGACTTTTTTTTTTAACATTACATATATGAGAATTTGTTGCCGTGGGAGAGCTCTCTTCACGCTACCTTACTCTTATTAATTTTATCTATGAAATTGTGGTGAGTTGGCTTAAGGAAATATTGTGAGTCATATCAATATTTCTTAAGTTGCATCCGATTATTTCTAGTGAGTTATATCTAGTTTATAATTAGTTGATCTTAGTTGTTTCATTCATGCTAAATTAGGGCTCTTGTATTGCTAGGTTTTCACACCAATTGTGAGAAATGGAATTGAATTGTTCCTTTTGTATTTGATTAGTATTGGAATCCAATTATAATACATCTTAATTTGATTCACGCCATTTAGGGTTATTAGTTCTTGTTTCATGCCATTTGGGGATTCTATCTTCATTCTTGTTTCATGCCATTTTAATTGGAAATTGGAATCAATTATGTTTGATTTGTTGAGTGGTATTGAGATTTCCCCTTGAGCACATCATCATTTGGTATCAGAGCAAAGGTTTTGAGAAGGGATTTACGTGATCTTCAATTTGGGATTTAGGGTTCTTATTCTTCCAATTCTTAATTAAAGTAATTGTATGTGATTGTATTGTGATATACCTTGTTGTTGTGGAATTGGAAGTGGAATTTCAAAATTAATCCTTTGTAATCTTCATCTTGCTGTGAGTTCATTGTTCATGGAAGAAGGGGAAGTTCTTGAATTGAATTCCATAATTTGGAATTCCATAAATTGAAGTAGTGTGATCGATGTTTATTGTTTCCTTGAGGATTTCGGAATTGGAAGTGCATTTTCATTTCAGATTTGCTCTTCTTGTGTGGAGGATTAGGAAACGTTTTGAATTTCAAAATCAATCATTAAGTTGAGGTAGTTATTGTGTATTGATCATCATAATGCACTTGTTGCCATTTACATTTTGTTACCGTAATTGGAAGTGAAGCCATGGAGTGTGTGCTGCACCGTGACTGTGTGTGTGTGGCGTAGAGTGTGTGTTTTGGTTTGAAGGGTGTTGCACCGTGAGTGTTTTTGTACCATGGAGTGAGTGTTGTGAGTTGGGTGTATAGTAGTGGTTGTGTGTTGAAGTGTGGAAGTGTGTGTGAAGCCATGGTGTGTGTGTTATTTTAGTGTTGTGTTGAACTGTGGAAGTGTGTGTGCGTGTGAAGTATTGTTATAAGGTTGGAAAGGAGTATCGTGTGTATTGTATTTGACCTGAAGTGTATTGTAGTTTTCTTGAATTGTTTTTGTGTGTCAACAAATAATTCATCGGCCATGTTGAATGATAGTGTAAATGGAGGAATTGGCAATGAGGTCAATAGTTAAGTTGATGGTGGTCAGGGTCATCGAGTTGCAGGTGGAAGAACATTAGAAGAGCAGTTGCAAGATATCACTACCATTGTTGCTACATCAGCCTACTATCTTTGCATTCTAAAGTAATGCATGTCACGTTTTTCTCTCCTCCTCATTTCTTTCCCCTCTTTCCCTCATCTCGAGCATAATGTTAATCAATGTAAAAACACATAAACCGAGTGATTCCTCCCGAATTTATGATTCACAAATTCAAAAGCTTTTAGTTACATTCTTTATATGTGTATTCTTATCAATGTATTGATCGATGCAAAAACATATTTACCTAGATATCCATCCACTTGTGACTTTAAACTGTAATATGGTTATTATTGTTTACTATCTTTGCATTTTGAATCACGACATGTCACACTAATTTTTGTTGGTATTTACTTGGCATGATCACATGGTGGACTTTGGACTATCTAGAATACATTGGGGTTGTCACCAGATGCATATGACAAGTTTCTTTTATAAAAATAACCTAAAGACAATTTAATCTATCAATTTAACAAAGGGACATCTATAAAATAAAAAGGAAAAAAAAAGAAAAAGAAGCCGGACGATAAAACTTGAGGCTCGATTTTATTGAAGGAAAATGTATTTTGGGACATCTAGCTTGAGCATAATCGGATATGCCATGATCCGACATGCCATCGATTTTACTTAAAAAAATAAAAAAAAATGAAAAGAATATGAGTTTATAAGGTTTATGAATTATAAGGCTTGGACATTTAAATAATTAAGCATATATAAGTGCTTGCACTGCAAACGGTTTGAAAAAAATATTCGAAACACATATTTTAGAATCTTCTTAATACCAGGACTACTAGCCTCTCTAATAATGTGTCGCCTTAGTCATTGCTGGGTAGCTTAAATATTGGAAGGCACTATTGCAACGAAGAACGTGCTCACCATAATATTTGAAAAAACAATAATTGGGTCATAATAATGTTGAATTAAGGAACAAATCTGCAGAGTGATCGACAAATAGCTGCTACTCTTTTGTGGTAATGTACATGGTATTGCAGTGCAAACTACCAAATTAGTAATGAACTAATGAAACTCGCTCTTTCTGGTGTTCTTTTATCTTCCTTAACAAATATCATTTCCTTGCTGTCGGTTCGGTTCTATGTATGGGTTTCATTTGTTCACTTTTTCAGTTTTCAGTTGAAGAGAGATTCAAAGGATTTGAGTTTTTCTAATATACTAGATTGGGCCCAGTCTTTTATGTAACAAGCTACGTCTTCTAAGTTACATGGAGCTATCCTAGAGTCGATTATTCTACGTTTAGTATGGAACGTGAAGCCTATTTTAATGAAGGCCAGCTCTAGATTTTAAAACCAAGATTAGAAAATCAGATTTGAACTGAATCAATCGGTTCCTGAGTCTACTCGTGACTTGAATTTAACGTTTTGCTGGTTGGCAACTGTACAAAATACAAGTGAGTTTATAAGCTAAATATGAATATTTTCCGATAAAGGTTGACGACTTTCGAAAAAATTAAATACTATCTTATTACCTTTACTACTGTTGGTTTGAACACATAAATGATAAAGACGAAAAGTAGCAGTTAGGATATAAAGCTTTGTGCTTAACCTCTCTGCCTTTCTGAATAGTAGATAATATGATATGGGGGAAAAAATGATTACACATGTAATAGAAAGTTTGAATATGGAAATATTCCGGATGAAGTCAGTGAAATTTTTCATGATTATAATTAATCGATTCCTAATGATCGGTTGGACGGGGCAGGTTTGATAGTTGTTTCATATCTTCTTTCTTTCTTTTTTTCTTTCTTTCTTCCTTTTTTTCTTTTTCTTTTTTTTTTTTATAATTTTTTTAACTTTTCATTTTATGAGTCACTTTGAATAGGTTATTTTTATTCGTGTCCTATTTACATATTTCCTTTATGAAATAGTTTGTATAATCTATGTGTTATAAAGGTTAAACTAAATATAATAAAGTTACTAAAAAGTGAATGTGAAATTGACTAATAATTATGATAAATATAGTGATAGTGAACAAATAAGAACATTAGAAAGTGTACATTTACGTATTTTTATAATGAATAGTTCTGCAGAAAGAAGTTTTCATTATAAAACTAAATTTTTGTCTGTATTTTTATTTGGTTATCTTTGAATGTTTTATTTTGTCATAGGAGCATACCTATTTCACTTTTATTTTTATAATATCATTTTAAGGCGTTTTGGAAGAGCTACGGAAAAAAAAAAAAAAAAGGGCATGAGAAATTCCATCCAAGCGATGCATGAAAAATTCACGTGCAATTGTTACTTATATCCCATAAATGTAACAACATTTTCAATGCATAATGGATTAAATTAAAGATAAGGATACAACTCAAGACCCTTGTAGCTTAATAGCAAGAATGTTAGTCTATAAGTTGGGTAGACATGATTTAAATCCCTTTCTCTCATTTGTAATCACTAGAAAATAAATAAAGAAAGAAAGAAAGAAAGAAAAAGGACACAAGAAAATTTATAAAAAGATAACTAAAGGTTTCTATTTTACCTATCAACAAAGGTTTATATATTACTCCTGTTTTGCATGGAATTCAATTATATTGTGAAATAAAGTGTATAATCATTTTTTAGTGTTTATTTGATAACAAGATATTGTTCCAGTGCACCCATTTTTCATGGGCAATGAACTAGTAGCTTCTAAGTCAAAAGGCATGGAGAAGAGATCATTGCTAGCTAACTGTTAGCCATTTTGTTCTTGGAACTGCTAGGGAAATTCCTTCAGTAGAGTAGTTCCTTCAGCCCTATCCAATTCACACATACTCCTACCAACTTAGGAATCAATGTCCACCATTTTGTTGCAGTCCCCTTCAACATGAACACAACATAATCTACCTTGTTGTTGATAGGAATCAGACTTTTCCAGGACCTATCACTAGGGCCCGAGCTAAAGGTCTCTAGAATCTAGTTATGAGGGTTTTGCTAGAGAAACCTAACCTTGAGAAGTCTAACTCACTTTCTACATCTTTGCACTATAATTTTGATGCATTTCAACAGGTTCATTTGTCAGTCTTACAGGATGCAAAAACACCCTTATTACTGAGTGAATCAAGGTTGTCAACTGAACCTGATTCAAAAGCTTCTTGAAGACCGGCATCATGAAGGACCATTTCTTTATATATTTACTCTTTTATGAACTATTTTGGTTGTATTTTGATTTTGGGACACTTTTATTTCTTTGTAACTTTCATTTAGCGTTAGCCACCTTAAAAGTGGCAAACTTGTAATTTTGAGCAGTTTTTAACCCTAGAAGTAGCAGGTATAAATACTTGCTTAAGAGAGGGTTTGAGGCTTATCATTTTGCAGATAAAACACCTCCTTTCACATGAGAATTAGGGTTCATACCTTGGTTCCAAACTCTTATCAATTTCAATACCAAGAGTTGAAATTGTGGTGAGTGCAACATCTTGAAATTGTGAGTTATATCAATTTCATTTTGTTGTGATTTCTTTTCTTCTCTAGTGTGTCATATCTAGGGTTGAATTGAGATAGTTCTTGGTCAGAATTACTTGTTGTTATTCACGAATTCTTATGCTTATTTGAAGGAATTATCAAATTGATTCGATTCATCTTTGAGGATTTCCTTGATAACGTGTTCTTCATTATTGGAAAAGGGATTGTTTTGTTATGGTTTTCTTTTGTCAAATTGAGGATTCATTTGCGTGGATTACATGAAATTAGAGTGTTGTTAGAAGGCATTTTCATTGTGGTATTCTAATTATATCATTGGTTGTTTGAATTTCATCATTTCATCATTAGGGTTCAATTGAAAAGTGCCATTTTTCGATCCGATTTTGCCTTGACTTGAGATAGTTTTTCTTAAGTCTTTTGGATGTGATTTTAAGTGTGTTTAGGCACATCATCTTTTTGGTATCAGAGCTCTTGTTGAGAGAAGGGAATTGGTTGTATTCAATTTCGTGGAAGTGATCATCAATTAGGGTTGATCAAGTGAAAACCAAAATTGTGTTGTTGTTGTTGTTTGAGATTGCAAAATTACTTTGGATTGGGATTTGATTTGCTGATTGTTGGAGTTGATTTGGGAAGGTTAATATATCACTTTGTGGACACTAATTCACGTGGAAGAGCAGAAGTACAAAGTGAAGTTTACTTTAGCAATTTTTTTTTGAAATTTTGAAACTTACCAATTGTTGCCGTGAAGTAGCTTGTGGCGTGAGGAGTTGTGTTGTTTGTTGTCTTTGAATTCCATTATGTAATTCTGAATTGGTGAAGTATAATTTTCAGATTACATTAAGTTTGATTAGTAAGGAATTATTTGAATTCAAATCATATGCAATTAAGTTGTGGGAGTTAATGATTGCTATTTGAATTTGAATTCATTGTTACCAATTGAGGAAGGCTTGCAATAAGTGAAGTTATTTGAATTTAAAATTGAAAGTTGCTGCCTATAGTGGGATTCAGAATTCATTTTGGGAAAGCTACTTATTAATCTCTTGTCTTCATTATTTGCCGTGGAAGTTGAAGACTACTTGTAATCAATATTCACCTTGTTGTTGCCGTGGAAGTGATACATCTTAATTCTAGTTGTTGCTTGTGTGTTGCCGTGGAGTGAACTTGTGGAAATTAAAATTATTGCACCGTGATCTTAAAAGGAGTGGCGAATATTGTTCACGTGTTGATTGAGTTAAATTTCACAATGTTTAGTGAAATGCTTCAATATGCTAATGTATTGCGACGCTCATTAAGTACACTTGCTAGTAAAGAGGAAGAACAAAGGGAAAATTTGTTCCACACTTCTTGTAGGATATAAGGAAATTTGTGTGTCCTAATAATAGATGGTGGTAGTTGTACTAATGTAGTAGCTGCATCGTTGGTATCGAAGTTAAAGCTTTCAACTATTCCATATCCTAAACCTTATAAACTACATTGGCTTAACGATCAAGGGAGTTTGTATGTTACCCAAAGAGCTAGGGTACCCTTCAGTATAGGGGACAAGTATTGTGATGAAATTAAGTGTGATATCTTGCCCATGTGTGCATCTCATATTTTGCTTGGCAGACCTTGGTTATATGACAGGAGGGTCTTACATGATGGCTTCAGAAATACATATATGTTTCAAAAGGAGGGCAAGCGAATTATTCTGAATCCTATGCCACCTTCAGAGGTCCATAATGTCCAGCAACAGATTAATCGACCATCAGAGGCTAAGAAGGTTTTGATTCAAAATAACGTTTCTGAGGGAAAAAAGGTATTGTTGATGGGACAGGGTGAGATGGAGAGATTAATCATAGAGGAGGCTCCAACATACTTGCTTCAGTTGAGATTTGTCTTAGGGCTACGGGAATCACAGCCTCTACCTCTAGCAGTTTCTTAGGTATTAAATGAGTATACTGACATTTTTCCTGATGATTTGCCAGCAGGATTACCACCCTTGAGAGGGATAGAGCATGCCATTGATCTTATGCCCGGTTCAATGTTACCAAACCGACCCGCATATCGCATGAATCCTGAGGAGGCTAAGGAATTGAAACGTCAGGTAGATGAATTGGTGGAACGAGGGTTTGTTAGAGAGAGTCTCAGCCCATGCGCTGTTCCTGCCCTTCTTGTTCCCAAGAAGGATGGAACTTGGAGAATGTGCATTGATAGCAGAGTCATCAACAAAATCACCATTAAATACAAGTATCCTATTCCTAGACTTGATGATATGTTGGATGAGCTGTATGGTTCACAGATTTTCTCTAAAGTCGATCTTAAAAGCGGATATCACCAGATTCGGATGAGGGAAGGGGATGAATGGAAGACCGCTTTTAAAACACGTCATGGACTTTACGAATGGTTGGTTATGCCCTTTGGTTTAAGTAATGCTCCTAGTACTTTTATGAGATTGATGAACCATGTATTGAAGGAGTTCTTAGGAAAATTTGTTGTGGTTTATTTTGATGATATTCTGATCTACAACAAAGACCTAGAACAACATGTGGAGCATCTTCGGGTAGTATTCTCAGTATTGAAGGCACAACAGTTATTTGCGAATTTTCAGAAGTGTTCCTTTTGTCAAACTAAGGTAACATTTTTGGGTTTTGTTGTGTCAGGTGCAGGAGTTAAGATGGATGAGGAGAAAGTGAGGGCAGTTAAGGAATGGCCAACACCCACTTCAGTTACTGAGGAAAAAGTTTTCATGGGCTTGCATCTTTTTATAGACGCTTTGTCCAAAATTTCAGTAGCATTGTCAGCCCTCTCACAGAACTGACTAAGAAGAGTGTTCCTTTCATCTGGAGTGAAAAGGCACAGAGGAGTTTCGAAGAGATTAAAGAAAAACTCACTTGTGCCCCATTACTGATCTTACCTGATTTTGACAAAATTTTTGAATTGGAATGTGATGCTTCAGGGATTGGAATTGGTGCTGTATTAATGCAGGAGAAGAGGCCTATAGCATATTTTAGTGAAAAATTGAGTGGAGCAACTTTGAACTATGCTATATATGATAAGGAATTTTATTCCTTAGTTAGGGCTCTCATGACGTGGCAGCATTATCTCCTCCCAAAGGAGTTTATTATTTATACAGATCATGAATTTTTGAAACATTTCATGGGTTAACATAATTTGTCTAAGTGGTAGGCTAAGTGGGTGGAATTTCTGGAGGGTTTTGCTTATGTGATTAAGTACAAAAAGGGCAATCAGAATATTGTTGCTGACGCTTTATCACGACGATATGTACTAATCACTTCTCTTCAGTCAAAATTACTAGGTTTCGAACTGTTGAAGGAACAATATGTATGTGATGAGGAATTCAAAATTGTCATGGAGAGGTGTCTTGGAGGCGGGATGTATGATGGTTATTGTGTGATAGATGGCTTTCTTTATAAATCAGGAAAACTTTGTATTCCATCTGGATCTGTGAGGGAATTGTTGGTGAGGGAAGCACATGCAGGTGGTTTGTCAGGGCATTTTGGTGAGAAGAGAACTCTAGCCATATTGAGGGAGATTTTCTACTGGAAAGGCATGATAAGGGATGTCCATAGGGTATTAGAAAGGTGTGGTGTTTACAAGAGAGCCAAGGGGAGGAAAGGCGCGCAGGGTGAATATATGCCTTTACCTATACCATCTAGACCTTGGACTGATATTAGCATGAATTTTGTGTTGGGATTACCCAGAACACAAAGAGGGAAAGACTCTATTATGGTGGTTGTTGATCGATTCAGCAAAATGTCACGTTTTGTACCATGCCACAAAACAGACGATGCTCTTTTTATTGCTAACCTTTTTGTGCAGGAAATTGTCAAATTACATGGAGTTCCACACAGCATAGTATCAGACAGAGATACTAAGTTCCTTAGTTTCTTTTGGAAAACACTATGGAGAAGACTGGGTACTAAACTGATGTACAGTACCTCTTGCCATCCCTAGACTGACGGACAAACAGAGGTTGTCAACCACATGCTTGGGAATCTTCTTAGAGCAACAGTTGGCAAGAACCTTACTGACTGGGACTTGTGTCTTCCTATTGTTGAGTTCGCTTACAATAGGTCTACTCATAGTTCAACCAGTAAGTCTCCCTTTGAAGTTTTTTATGGCTATAACCCTTCTATTCCATTGGATTTTATAGCTGGACCAACAACAAAGGAAGAAAGTCTTAGTGGAGTTGACCGAGCACAACAGATTCAACACATACATGATCGGACCACTGAACACCTTCAGAAGACCCAGGAACAACAGAGGATCTAAGGAAATAGGCACAGGAAAAAGCATCTCTATAATCCAGGTGATTTAGTCTGGATTAATCTTAGCAGGGACAGGTTTCCACACAAAAAGTCACAGAAGCTATCTCCTAGATTAGACGGACCATTCAGAGTCTTAAAGCGCATCAACAATAATGCTTATCGCATCGAGTTGCTAGGAGATTATGGAGTATAAACCACTTTTAATGTTTCAGATCTTTCACCTTATTTAGCAGATGACTTGCACGAAGATCCATCAGATTTGAGGGCAAATCTTCCAGAAGCCCGAGGAGATAATAGTAATCAGACTTTTCCAGGACCTATCACCAGGGCCCGAGCTAAGGGTCTCTAGAATCTAGTTATGAAGGTTTTGCTAGAGAAACCTAACCTTGAGAAGTCTAACTCACATTCTACATCTTTGCACTATAATTTTGATGCATTTCAGCAGGTTCATTTGTCAGTCTTACAGGATGCAAAAACACCCTTATTACTGAGTGAATCAAGGTTATCAACTGAACCTGATTCAAAAGCTTCTTGAAGACCGGCATCATGAAGGACCATTTCTTTATATATTTACTCTTTTATGAACTATTTTGGTTGTATTTTGGTTTTGGGACACTTTTATTTCTTTGTAACTTTCATTTAGGGTTAGCTACCTTAAAAGTGGCAAACTTGTAATTTTGAGCACTTTTTAACCCTAGAAGTAGCACTTTTTAACGTGTTCTTCATTATTGGAAAAGGGATTGTTTTGTTACGGTTTTCTTTTGTCAAATTGAGGATTCATTTGCGTGGATTACATGAAATTAGAGTGTTGTTAGAAGGGATTTTCATTGTGGTATTCTAATTATATCATTGGTTGTTGAATTTCATCATTTCATCATTAGGGTTCAATTGAAAAGTGCCATTTTTGGATCCGATTTTGCCTTGACTTGAGATAGTTTTTCTTAAGTTTTTTGGATGTGCTTTTAAGTGTGTTTAGGCACATCAGTTGTCCTCAAGTACTCAGAAGGTAACAAATGTCTTCTCAATCTCCTACACCCAATTCTATAGCTCTATTCTATCAAGCATTTTGGGTTTGCTGTTGCTATGTTAACAACCCCACTAAGTTGTTCACAATTTATAAGAGTTGAGTAGTTTGGTCTACAATTTGACCCTATCCCCATTGTGGCTGCTAACCATGAAGGTTCCCCTCATTTGGGTTGCCATGCATAACACTCCTCGATGAGCCCAATCCAGTAATTCTTTTTAGAGGCATTTTGTTTAAGATAAGACAACTGGATAGACTCAAAAGTTAGTATTAGCTTAAATGTTAGTGTTATTATATGTCAGTATATGCATATGTACCTTTGCACATACTTATATACGTATATATGAAAAATGTAGAAATTAAGAAAGCTACAAATACAAATAATGATAATAATAAAATAAATTACTAAACAAAAGCAATCATCCTATAGCTTCACCTACTCTCTTCAAATCCCATCGTCTTACAAATCTAATGCCTAATCCATCTAAAGATCACAACTTACTTTTTACTATTTGATGTGCCTAAAAGGGAGTTTAAGCACATGCAAATAAACCAATTGAACAACACCAAAATGACAAGATCAAAATCAGTTCAAAGGAAACAAAATTGCATGATCCCTTATGATGTAAGATGAGCCGAATGTTATAGTTTTCAAGGGAACAATATTTCAAAGATGAAATCGTCAATTGCAACACTAAACACACTTCAAATCCCACGTGATTAACACATAAAACAACAAGAACCAATCTAAGATTCCCTTTCCTAACAAAGTAAGCCACTGTTCAAATGAGGCTAAATTGAAGGTTAAAAACCAATCAATTAAGTAATAAGAATTTAATTACAGATGTAATCAAAATCTGACCAAGAACAATCCTAATCAACCTTAGTTATGACTCACTAGTGATGAAAAGGAAACACAACAAAAAGGAATTGATATTACTCACAATTTCTCTTTGTTGCAACTTGACACAATTTCAATTCTTTGTATTGAAATTGATAAGAGAAATTTGGATTTTAGGAAAAAACGCTAACCTCACACATGAAATGTGTTCTATTTATGAAAATTTGGCTTCTCAAAACCCTACTTAGGCAAGTATTTATACTTGCTCCCTTTAGGGTTAGAAAGTCCACAAAATTACAACTATGCCACTTTTAAGGTAACCGGTTTTAAATGAAAATTACAAACAAAATGAAAGTATCCCAAAAGAAAATTACAATATAGAATGGTCTAATAACAATTACAAAGTACAAAAATAATATAAATCTTCAAGAGCCAATGCTTCGACGTGAAATCAATCGCAGCGGGCTTTTGGATGCAAATCTAATGATGTCCCGTAGCCATCAACTAATATAAGTCATTTGGCATCCCGTAGAGAAATATTATTGTACCTGTAAGATTATTACTCAAATATTTATTAGATAAAAGAAATAGAGTGAAATATTAGCAATTTGGATCATAATCCAAATTGAGTTCTAAGAGCATCTATGGTGTCGAAAAATTTCCCATCATCTCCTCAGGCTTCTGAAAGATTTGCCCTTAAATTTAGAGGGTCATTTCTGGAACTAAACCCGAACATCTCTGTTAGCCCATTCTCCTAGTTACCTGATGTAGTGGAAGTAGTTCTGATCTACCCTTGAAACTAATGTACCTTAGATGGAGTCATCGGTGACAGTATATGCGAGACCCGCCCATACTGAACATATAGGTGTTCTTGAATCCATCATGTAACACCTGCCGATCAAACAACTAGGGTCTACTCAACAGCAAATGGAATGCATGCATAGGAATCACATCACATAGGATCTCATCGTAATATTTTTGCCCAACACTCACAGGCACCTTTGCTCTTAGCGTAACATGCATACTACCCCAATTATCTAACCAATGCAAGTCATAAAGGCTAGGATGTGGCCTAGTGGATAAATGTAATTTGTCTACTAGTGCAGCAGATATCACATTTGTACAACTACCACTATCAATGATGAGTACACAAAGATTACCTCTGATCATGTAAGAGGTGTAGAATATGTTCTCCCTCTGTATATCTTTAGCATCAAGAGATATGGTTAGCGTCTTGCGTAACACATTAATAGGTAGATATTTTTCACCTGTACGCTCCTCATGTGTTTCTATAGTCTGGTCATCATAATACTCCTATAGTGCTACAGATAAATCTATAGGCTCAGCCTGTTCCTCTTCATCTTCAACATCTTCCCCAACGCCCTCCATAACAGTCATCACCTTCTTATTTGGACACTGTGCTGCCATATGCCCAAATCCCATGCACTTAAAGCATTTGATTTGGTGTACTTTTCCACTAGTAGATCCAAGAACAGTCTGCCTCACATTTGGTGTTATCACCTCTTTACCCTTCCTAGAGGGTATATTTTCTCTAGTAGTGTTAACGGTAGTTTTGTCCATTACTTTCATTATCTCTCCTACTGCCTTTGCCCCTCCTGATCGACCATCAACTGTCATGGGTTTGGTAGTAGTATTGGGCTTGCTGCTTGGAGCCTTGAACAAGTTGAACCTCCTTTGCCTCTCCACTTTCAAGGCCAACTGAATAGCCTCATCAAGTGTACTATAGCGCTACAGTTTAACAACACATGCCATCTCATATTTCAGCCCTGAGACGAAATGTGCTAGGGTTTGTTTTGGAGGTTTGATTGACCTACATATAATCATGAGGGTTTCAAATTCTTGCACATAATCATCCACTATCTTGCCTCCATACCTTAAAGTCTATAGTCACATAAATAGTTCTTGTTTATAGTGCTTAGGAATAAATATTTTTCTCAACACCCTTTTCGTATCCCTCCATGTCTGAATCTTAGCCTCCCCATCCCCACGCCTATTGATAATCAAATTCTTCCACCATAGTGCAGTGTATCCTGTAAACTCAACAGCAGTCAATCAAACTCTAGTATTATCATCGATCTCATAGCATTCAAAGAGACCCTCAACCTTATCCTCCCAGTCCAAATAATCATCAACTGATTTCTTACCATCATAAGAAGGCATCTATAGCTTCACATACTCTAATCCCCGAGATGGCATGAAATCCCTATTCTGATATAGATTAGCCCTAAAGTTGTCATCCTTTTCTTCCCTGTAAGGATGATGATCCCCATCCATCCTTCTATTTAGATTTCCATCTCTCACTACTCTATCTCTCTGAAGGTTCTATGGAGCTACCCGAGGTGGTACCTAAAGGTTCACCACTGGTGGTTGTGCTAATGTCATTCTATCAATCCTAGTTACCAAAGTAGCAACTATGGTAGTAAGATCCTAGAGCTGTCCTTCTAAAGTCCTCTTACCTGCAATATTATGACCCTAACCTCCATTAACCTGGCTATTGGCTTCATTGCTAATTCCCCCATTCACACTTTCTTTGGACATGTTGTGATTTAAGAAGTAATCCCACAAATTTCAACACACTCCTTCAACAACACCAACCCACATGTTTAACAACCACAATAATGCAATAGCTCACGTTTAAAAAAGAATTATAGGTACAAGGAAATAATTTAGTACTATAAGTAAAGTTCAATAAATGGCGTACACACACAACTACTTTTAAGTAGTTAGAATTAAATTCAACTACAAGTGCTTAAGTAACTAGTCAATTACTTTCACACTTTAATGTCTTGTTTAAATTCAAATTCTACTACTTAAACCTTCCTTTTCTTGCCTTGATTCCACACTACAAATAACCACAATGTGCAGCACCTCAAAAAATACAAAATAATCAAAATCTACCGCCACTCTACTACTCTTATTCACGGTTCCACCAATTCATGCCACTAACAATAATTCACTATATTACACACACCAAAACCCATGCCAAATGCACATACTTTTCACTAAATTTTACACAGCACAACACCTCATAAGCACTCTTTTTACACACGTTGCAACGCACACATACACACTCTTCTACACTTTAACTTCTCCACTTCTATTTAAATTGCAAACCGCAACTGCAACAACAAAGGCAGCTCAAATTTCAAATTCAAAATGAGCTTAATAAGTGCAAGATTCCACAAATGGTAAGAAGCTATTTCAAATTCAAATGAAACACAATTAACTATGACTTAATGTGTGTTTTGAAATTTCAAATTAACTTCTTAATGTACACTTCAATTTTGATTTCAAATTTGAAAATGACAATTATGATTCCTCCAATTTTCAAAAATGCACACACTACACAATTTCACTTCACAATTGTAACGCTTCCACAATTGGTAAGAAGTAATTTTCAAATTCAAATAACCATACATTAACTTCTTCAATCTTAATGTTTGTTTTCAAAATTAAATAATTTCCAATTCTTTCACACTACTCAAATCTGGAAATGCTCAATTACTCCTCTAATGTTTCGAAACAAATAATGTAAGGATCACAATTTTTCTCGCTACACAATTGCTCTTTCGAAATTGCATTCAAAATGCACTTTTTCCCTCTTCCTCCATGGTGAAGTCCAAAACATAGAAGCTTCAACAAGTAATCAAAACTCACTTTAACATGTAGCAAATTCAACTTCTACTCAAGACAATTCACGTTACTTCAAATAACTACAACAACAATTTCAATTTACTCCCAATTTTGGAATTGAAGATGTAAGAACAAGAATCCTAAATTTCCGAAATTCAAAATCAAACAACCCTTCTCACAACCTCAAGCTTTGATACTAAAAAGATGATATGCCTAAAACCAAGATTAAGTACATGCAAAACCAATTTGGAAGACAATTAGCAAATGTCATTCAAGCTAGTTTCAATCACATGAACAATGATGTCAAATCTTCATTACTCGTAACCAGTTATTCCAAACAATGGCATAATCAATCTTAAATCCAAGTATGATATAGCTCTGATACCAAATTATAATGTGCCTAAAAGGGAGTTTAAGCACATGTAAATAAACCAATTGAACAACTCCAAAATGACAAGATCAAAATTAGTTCAAAGGACAACAAAATTGCATGATCCCTTATGATGTAAGATGAACCAAATGTTATAGTTTTCACAAGAACAATATTACAAAGATGAAATTGCCAATTGCAACACTAAAGACACTTGAAATCCCACGTGATTAACACATAAAACAACAAGAACCAATCCGAGATCCCCTTTCCCAACAAAGTAATCTGTGGTTCAAATGAGGCTAAATTGAAGGTTAAAAACCAAGGCTAAAACCAATCAATTAAGTAATAAGAATTCGATTACAAATGCAATTAAAATTTGACCAAGAATAATCTTAATCAACTCTAGATATAACTCACTAGTGATGAAAAGGAAACACAACAAAAAGGAATTGATATTACTCACAATTTCTCTTTGTTGCAACTCGCCATAATTTCAATTCTTGGTATTGAAATTGATAAGAGCAATTTGGAGTTTAGGAAAAACCCTAACCTCACACATGAAATGTGTTCTATTTTTGAAAATTTGGCTCCTCAAAACCCTACTTAAGCAAGTATTTATACTTTTAAGGTAGCCGGTCCTAAATGAAAATTACAAACAAAATGAAAGTGTCGCAAAAGAAAATTACAACATAGAATGGTCTAATAACAATTACAAAGTACAAAAATAATATGAATCTTCAAGAGCCAATGCTTTGACGTGAAATCAATCGCAGCGGGCCTTTGGATGCAAATCTAATGATGTCCCATGGCCATCAACTAATGTAAGTCATTTGGCATCTCGTGGAGAAATATTATTGTACCTGTAAGATTATTACTCGAATATTTATTAGATAAAAGAAATAGAGTGAAATACGAGTGATTTGGATCACTATCCAAATCGTGTTCTGAGAGCATCTATGGTGCTGGAAAATTTCCCATCACCATTTGAAACCTACACTTACATATCATCACCTAGTTTTGAAGGATCATCAAACCTAAGTGCTAATATCACTTGAGTTGTAATGCCTTGGAACTCAAGACGCTATAGCTTGCCACGTGTCCTTACTAGCCTAGGACATGTTATGGCTCTTAACTCTACTTTATATGATAGGAATCATATACCTATAGGACTTATCACCAAGGTAAGAGCCAAAAGGCTACAAAATTTAGCATTGAGGGTCCTCTTTGAACAATTAGACCACGAGAATATTTGTTTAGTATCTTTTTTTCTAATACATATTTGTTGTGCATTTCAGTAGGTACACTTGTCGGTTTTTATAAGACGGTGGATAAATTCGCTAAAGCTCAGTTTATGGGTTATTCATGGACTTACATAAATCAAAGAACAACTGGTCTAACAATTGCTCCATGGAAGTGACGAACAAGCTATTTTGAGAATTTATTTGTAATTTTCTTTTATTGATTTAGGACCAGTCACTTGTTGGTTTTATTTGTAATTTGGCTTTATTGTTTTTACCCTAATTGGAGCAAGTATAAATACTTCCTAAGTAGGTTTTAGAGGGGACTTTTGAACTCATATATTTCGGCTACCTATTCATGTGAAAGAGGGTTCCATCTTTTCACAAAATACTCTTATCAATTCTTCCATAAGATTGTGGTGAGTGGACTTGGATTTGTTGTGAGTAGTATCAATAAATTACAAGTTGATCTTAATTCCAACTAGTGCATAATATCTGGTGAGGAATTAGTTACTTTATGTTGTCATTAGTTCACGTCAATTAGGGTTTATTCTTCAAGATTTGATTCATGTCATTTTTGAATTAGAAATTGGATTCAAATAGTGTTGTTTATTTGATTGGTTTTGGAATTCCAATTGGGTTCATTGTAAATTGTGTATTTAATCAAGTGGTTCTTGCAATTAGGGTTCATGTGGAAGTAGATTCATGCCCTTTTTTTTTATGATTTGTGTTTAGTGGATTATCCAATTAGCATTTGTATGATTGCAATTGGATTACTAGGCACATCATCTTTATGGTATCAAAGCAAAGGTTTTGAGAAGGGATTTGTGTGATTTTGAATTTGGGATTTAGGGTTCTTATTCATCCATTTCTTAATTGAAGTCATTTGAAGTGGAATTGAATAATTATATGAGATTTTATTGTGATATACCTTATTGTTGAGGAATTGGAAGTTGAATTTCAGAAATGATCATTGTCATCTTCATCTTGTTGTGAGTTGATTGTTTGTGGAAGAAGGGGAAGTTCTTGAATTGAATTCCATAATTTGGAATTCTATAAATTGAAGTAGTGTGATTGGTGTTTGTTGTTTCCATGAGGATTTCGGAACTAGAGTGCATTTTCATTTCCAGATTTTGTTTTTCAATTGCGTGGAGGATTTGGAAATAATTTGAAATTCAAAAGCAAACATTAAGTTGAAGGAGTTATTGTGTATTGTTAATCATAATACACTTTGACTATTTTGAATTGTTTACTTACCATTTAGAGAAGCATCATTAATTGTTTCCATTGTTGTTTGCCATTGTGATTAGAAGTGTGAGTTGCACTGTGGGTGAAGTGAGTGTGTGGTTGAAGGGTGTTGCACCGTGGTGAATTGTGTGTGTGTGTGGCGTAGAGTATATGTTGTGATTGAAGCTTGTACTGTGAAGTGAGTGACGTGTGTTGAAAGTGTGGAAGTATGTGTGGACTGTGGAGTGGAAAACTGCACCGTGAGTGTGTGTGTATACCATGGAGTGAGTGTTGTGAGTTGGGTATGTAGTAGTGGTTATGTGTTGAAGTGTGGAAGTGTGTGTAGAGCCATGGTGTGTGTGTTATTTTAGTATTGTGTTGAACCGTGGAAGTGTGTGTGCGTGAAGTATTGTTATAAGGTTGAAAAGGGGTATTGTGTGTGTTGTATTTGACGTGAAGTGTATTGTAGTTGTATTGATTTGTTTAGTGTGTCAAAAGATGAATCTATCGGCCATGTTGAATGATAGTATGCATGGGGGACTTAGTAATGAGGCCAATAGTCAGGATGGAAGTGATCTGTATCTATCTATTAATTTACTATGCTAAACTTTGACTTTGTTTCCTACTAATGATGATGAGTAGAGGGAAAACTTGTTTCATACCTCTTGTAGACTACAAGGTAATCTATGTGCTATTATTATTCATGCTGGTGGTTATACTAATGTAGTGGCTATATCATTAGTATCGAAATTGAAACTTGTAACTACCCCATATCTAAAACCTTATAAATTGAATTAGTTGAGTGAGCAAGGTAGTCTCTATGTTACCAAGAGGGCTAGGGTACCTTTTAGTATAGAGGATAAATATCATGATGAGATTTTATGTGATATCCTTCCTATGTTTGCATCCCATATATTGCTTGGCAGGCCTTGGTTGTATGATAGGAGGGTTTTGTATGATGGCTATAGAAATACTTATATGTTCCAACAGGAGGGTAAACGTATAGTGTTGAACCTAATGTCACCATCAGAGGTCTAAGAGGTTCAAAGGTAGATGAGTCAACCTTTAGAAGACCAAGAGGTTCAAAGGCAGATGAGTCAACCTTCAAAGGAATTAGAGGTTTAGAGACAGATAAATAAACCTTCAGAGGTCTAAGAAGTTCAAAGGTTAATGAGTAAACCTTCAGAGGACCAAGAGGTTCAAAGACATATAAGTAAAACTAGGAAGAAGAAGAACTTATTGGTGGGACAGTATTTGTTAGGGAAGGCCATAGCTAATGAGAGATCATTATATTTATTGCAGATGAGGTATATCTTAGAGATGGAAGGGCGAGAGCATCTACCACCTGTAGTATCTTAAGTACTAGATGACTAAAATGATCTTTTTATAGATAAATTGCTAAGAGGATACAAAGTCTCTACTACATTTAATGTTATAGACCTATCATTCTATTTACCCGATAATGTTCATGAAGACCTAATAGATTTAAGGGCAAATCTCCCTGAGGCCTAAGGAGATGATAAGAATCATATACCTACAGGACCTATCACCAAGGCAAGAGCCAAAGGGTTACAAAATTTGTCGATGAGGGTCCTCTTTGAACAATTAGACCTTGAGAATATTTGTTTAGTATCTTCTTTTCTATTGCATATTTGTTGTGCATTTCAACAAGTACACTTATCGGTTTTTACAGGACGGTGGATAAATTCGCTAAAGCTCAGTTTGTGGGTTATTTATGGATCTACATAAATTAAAGAACAATCGATCTAACATTGCTCCATGGAAGTGAAGAACCTATTTGTAATTTTCTTTTGTTTATTTAGGACCGGTCACTTGTTGGTTTTATTTGTAATTTGGCTTTGTTGTTTTTACCCTAACTGGAGCAAGTATAAATACTCACTAAGTAGGCTTTAGTGGGGATTTTTAAACTCATATATTTCGGCTGCCTATTCACGTGAAAGAGGGTTCCTTCTTTTCACAAAATACTCTTATCAATTCTTCCATAGGATTGTGGCAAGTGGACTTGGATTTGTTGTGAGCAGTATCAACAAATTACAAGTTGATCCTAATTCCAACTAGTGCGTAATATCTGGTGAGGTATTAGTTACTTTATGTTGTCATTAGTTGATGTCAATTAGGGTTTATGCTTCAAGTTTTGATTCACGCCATTCTTGAATTGGAAATTGGATTCAAATAGTGTTGTTTATTTGATTGGTTTTGGAATTCCAATTGGGTTCGTTGTAAATTGTGTATTCAATCAAGTGGTTCTTGCAATTAGGATTCATGTGGAAATTGAATCACGCCCTTTTTTTTATGATTTATGTATAGTGGATTATCCAATTAGCATTTTTATGATTGCAAATGGATTACTAGGCACATCATGTTTATGGTATCAAAGCAAAGGTTTTGAGAAGGGATTTGTGTGATTTTCAATTTGAGATTTAGGGTTCTTATTCATCCATTTCTTAATTGAAGTCATTTGAAGTGGAATTCAATAATTATATGATATTGTATTGTGATATACCTTATTGTTGTAGAACTGGAAGTTGAATTTCAGAATTGATCATTATCATCTTCATCTTGCTATGAGTTGATTGTTTGTGGAAGAAGGTGAAGTTCTTGAATTGCATTCCATAATTTGGAATTCTATAAATTAAAGTAGTGTGATTAGTGTTTGTTGTTTCCTTGAGGATTTCGGAACTAGAGTGCATTTTCATTTCCATATTTTGTTTTTCAATTGCGTGGAGGATTTGGAAATAATTTGAAATTCAAAAGCAAACATTAAGCTAAAGGAGTTATTATGTATTGTTAATCATAATACACTTTGACTATTTTGAATTGTTTACTTACCATTTTGAGAAGCATCATTAATTATTTCCATTGTTGATTGCTGTCGTGATTAGAAGTGTGAGTTGCACTGTGGCTGAAGTGAGTGTGTGGTTGATGGGTGTTGCACCGTGGTGAATTGTGTGTGTGTGTAGCATAGAGTATATGTTGTGATTGGAGCTTATACTGTGAAGTGGGTGTTGTGTGTTGAAAGTGTGGAAGTGTGTGTGGACTGTGGAGTGGAAAGCTACCTTATGAGTGTATGTGTATACTATGGAGTGAGTGTTGTGTGTTGGGTGTGTAGTAGTGGTTATGTGTTGAAGTGTGGAAGTGTGTGTGGATCCATGGTGTATGTGTTATTTTAGTATTGTGTTAAACCGTGGAAGTGTGTGTGTGTGAAGTATTGTTATAAGGTTAAAAAGGGGTATTGTGTGTGTAGTGTTTGACATGAAGTGTATTATAGTTGTATTGATTTGTTTAGTGTGTCAAAAGATGAATCGATTAGCAATGTTGAATGATAGTATGCATGGGGGACTTAGTAATGAGGCCAATAATCAGGAAGGAAGTGATCTGTATTTATCTATTAATGTACTGCACCGAACTTTGACTTTGTTTCCTTCTAATGATGATGAGCAGAGGGAAAACTTTTTTCACACCTCTTGTAGAGTATAAGGTAATCTATGTGCTATTATTATTGATGGTGGTAGTTGTAATAATGTAGTGGCTGCTGTTAATGACGGTAATCACACAAATTTTACAATCCTTTTCTACGACTCTCTTTTACGATCAATTAGGCAAGCGCACTTATCAATTGTAATAGTATAGAGTTGAGTTCAGATATCGTTCCTGTAAGGATCAGCAAGTACTAATAATAACTCTAAACCAACTATCCAATCGCATAATTTCGAAAGATTCAATTTAAATTAGAAACACTTGAAAAAACCTATAGCAATTAAAACTAACACAATAACTTGATTACTAAATCAGATAATTAAGAGAATACCCTACCCTTAGTACTCCTCTAATTGTCATGTAACTTCACCCTTTCAATAAATTAGTTAACGAGAAATGGTTATCTCTGAACCGCGGAGTATCTAACACTAAGCCAATATTCCTTCCAGATTTATTAGCTCTTAACCCTTATCGCATTAATAAAGATCCCTTTTTTTATCAAAATAGATTAGAATTGCATTAACACTCTTAAACCCTCCATCAGGTTGAATTATCTAATTTAACCTAATACGGAAATTTCATGTTCTCTATCCCTAGATTACATACGAATTCCTTTATTCATGTACGATTTATTCAAACAAGAGATTTTCCAATCAACTTCAAGGAAATCAATGCAAACTCAATGCTGGCCATACATCAAATTAGAAACACTAAATGAACAACATGAATAAATTCAAATAATTCCACTATTCATTAACTATGCAATCAATCCAATATTACATGACAATTAGGGTTCGTAAGGTTCGGGTATGAAATAAATTAGCCACTCATGGTTTTCAAGTTGTAAATCAATGAAGATGAAAAACCCATGTGCATAAACCCTTCGGAAGAGAAAGATGAATCCGTTGATGTTGTTTCTCCCTTAGATAATCTTTCTCAGTCTCCTCCTCTTCTTCTTTTCGTCGTTTTTTCTATCTTCTTCAGGTTAGGAACCCCCATCACTCGGAAAATGAAGAGATATATATATATGGAAACCGAAAAATCTCTTGAAACGGCCAAACTTTTCCATATACACGGTCTCGATCCATGGTTATACACGGTCGTGCCTTGCAATAGTGTCCGAAGTAAAAAAAAACCCACGGCCAATAACACATGGCCGTGTACTTAAACCGTGTAAGCTTCTGTTGGTTTTTCAAGCCCAACACACGGCCGTGCTCTGGAAATACACGCCCGTATACTTCCCCTGTTCCTTACAAAAAGCATTTTTCTTCGTGTATTCTTCTCCGATCTCAATCCAAGTCGATATCTCCTCTAAAAATAGTGGTCCTCATCCCTGAAACTGAAATATTTCTCTTTTAAGTATCAAAATTCTTCAAGATAACATCAACTTATTACACAAACAACTAGAATTCATCTAAAATACAAGTGTTAATTTATACTTATCAAACTCCCCCACACTTAAGCGTTTGCTTGTCCTCAAGCAAGATTTTCATTAACTCGGCAATCAAAAATTTCTTTTTGCATCATTGATTCTCATAGTTTACCCACATAATATGCAATCTCTACTCAATCCCACCATTAGTTGTTTACAAGATACAAATACCAGAATTCTCAAGGCTAATCCAAGTGACTTAATCTAGTACTCTCATCATTTAAACACAAATTCCCAAAAGTGAAATCGAACATAGATCAATGCCAGTAGTGTAAAGTATACTTCCCTCTTAACTACTCCTATAAGCAATGCAATAAGAAGTAAAGACATGTTGTATCCACTTATCTCTTGGATTTTTCTTTCCTTTAGTCCTTTTAGATAAAATTGGGAGATTTTCCATTAAGTACTTAACTTAGTTAATCGACTTATGTAACAAATTTTCAATCGATAATCCCGAGCTCATCACTCAAGTTAACAGACGTTATCCCCTCAGCGTAGAAGGCGTCCCTCGGATTTACTTGTTCGAGTCAAGTCAACTATCTATTTTCTTTAACCTTTCAACCGAAATGGTTTCCTTGGTCAGTAAGTCCCAGACCAGACGATCTTAGGCTACTAGGTTTTAAGATACCCCTTTGAACCTCTACCATCTCAATCAAATTTAAATTAATTAATTTCAATTACAGCTCAATTAAGTTTAGTTTTCTCAGACTTTTCTCATGACCCTTGTAGCGAGCTTTTAGCCATTGATCCTGAGTTCATCAACTAAGTCAATAGATGTTATTCCCTCAAGAGGGCACCCCTCAAGCTTAATTACTCAAGTTAATGAGGCCCACTTTTGAACTTCTCTTTTTCTTTTTTTTTTCCAAAGATAATTACTCCCAAAGTTCTCAGTTCCAATAATTGCAAAAAGGAATCACCAAGTTACAAGTATCCTCTACTCCTTTACTCAAAATTGCATAACTCACATTAATAGCAAAAGAAAGAGCATACTAAACCTACTAGAGATCTTAATTCACTTTCAATTCTTGAAATAACTGCTTAAACAACAAGTAATTCTCTTCACTTGGATTTCAACTTGTAATTATAACAAAGTATTTGTAAAACAAGATAAGAGAGTAAACATTTGCAAAATTCCCAAGAATTTTCAGCATAGTAAGTAATATAATGAAATCTTAGCAATTCTTGATTGTCAGTAATTCATTAAATACATCTTAAGTGAGGAAACTTTATAATTTTGATTCATTAAAACTTATATTTCATGCTTCTTATCTCAGTTCCCTCCCTTACACTTAGATTTAGACATTGTCCCTAATGTTTACATTGAACTACACAAAAAGGGAAGAAAATGGAAATAAAAGAGAAGGAGAAACGAGACTCCCCTAGATCAATATCAGAATCACGCATCCAACATCCACTTTTGCAGAAGAACTCAAATCAATAGCATTCATGCGCACAAGACCATGAGTTCTTGAAAAGAACTCCAAATACTTATCCTCCCTAATCTTTTCATGCAACCAAAGTCATGTACTTCATCAATTTAATAGAATCTCTAAAATGAAAAACCAAAAAAAAAAAATAAAAGCACAAAGAAAGAACAATAAAAGCATCCAAAAAGAACAATAACAGCATCCATCCCTGTTTTAATACAAAGTCTTGATAAAAAAGAAAACATAAAATCCCACAGAAGGGATTCCAACAGTTAACACCCAACAATCATCCTTCAATCCTCATCCTCATTATCCGACCCATCTCGATGGCCACTGATCCACGCAAAAAGAGATATAAAATGAGCGTGAATAAATACCGGCAAGTGTACCGGATCGGATCAAGTAATATAGTGAGAGAAGAGTGTCGAACCACGAAGATTGATTAGGTAATAGATCTTTATCAATTTCTACTATTATTTAGGCAATGATGTTTAATGAGAATTGAATGAATTATGCTAAATGCTCAAAAAGAGGATTATGTTTGAAAAATGATAAATTGATGGTGGGAAATAGAATCCACCCTAATTCTACTAATCATATTGCCTTCATGTTATAATAACTCATAGCTATATGGATTTTCACAAGAAATTAACAAAACCTTAATCCTTTATCAAGTTTTAAAGTAATGTTACCGCAATTTAATTTAATAGCTCCCGCTAATTAAAATCAAACGAGGATTCTAATTCACAATCATAAATTTCCCAATTATATGATTGCCTAATATCTTTAAAATAATTTCTCCTAATCCCTTAGTGAAAAATTTAATAAAAATATTGCATGAAACACTTAGGTCAATTTCTAATAAGATTCAATAACGATGCTTCCACATGAATTATTAAATCTTACTTAGGAATTCCTGATAAAACCTAAATTTCTCTTTCGAGTCATTTACATTTCTATGCATTGATTTCAATTACAAAATATAATTCATAGCAGGACTTCTTATATGAAAATTCCGCATATCTATATGTCCTATAACATGAATACAATGATCATTTTAGTTTGAATTATGGCTTCATCATGTTTCCCACAAGGATGATTTAGAACATTATAGTATGAATTACATAAAAACAATTAAAATAAATAGGTGTAATGGAATTCATATTGAACAACAAGAATAAACTAATAAATGGCATAAAAGAAAATAAAGTAAATGAAACAATAGCTATAATCTTCAAGAACTTCAATCTTCCAAAATGATTCCTCGAATTCTTCAATTGAAAGAAAACTTCAGCAAAATAACTTTCTTTCTTAAAACTAAAATTTGGAATAACATAAAATGTAAAGGAATTAAAGAAAATATAAAATCCTAAAGTTCCTAAGGGAATTCTAATGATTTCAAAGAAAGACAAAGGATGCTAAACAAAGAATCAAAACAAAAGGATTCTAAAACAAAAGGGGATGCCCTACAAAAGATGCTAAACAAAAGGGGATGCCTCCAAGGTTCACACAAGGGGCCTATTTATAGATCCAAAGAGGAGGAGGATAAGCTTGATCTGATGAGGAGTTGAGTCAGCAAATTAATTAAGATACGATTTTGGAGAGATTTTCGCAATGGATATCCGGGGAGTAATGAAGGTCGGCTCAAGGCCGGCTTTAAGGCCGGCGGCTTTAATGTTTTTTTGAGGCCGGTTTAATATAGGCCGGCGGCCTTCCGTGCAACCCTCCGCTCGCTTCTTCAATTTTGTGAAAAACTCCTCCAATTAACTTGTAATTTACTTTTGGGTCCTCAAAACCTGAATTTTCACAATAAACACCATTAAATATCATTTCTTTATATTTTCTTTATAATATTGAAATAAATTTAATATAAGTCCAAAAGAAAATATAAGTATAATGTGATCTTATCAGCCGCCCTCTTCATGTCAAGAGGAAGAACCCGGAACTTGTGTATCTGCATCAACCCGAACGTCTTCATCACTCAAACAACTGAAAGATGCAAAGTCTATACCCAACTTAGTGAAGCAATTTTGAATAAATCTTTTTAACCTGCTTTGTTTTGTCAAAATTCTGTCTTATTGCTCCTTCAATCCCTGAACTTGGGTCTTTAATTCCCATATAGTTTTCTGAACTTCATCATCTTGAGTCCTTTCTTTTGGGGTAGCTCTTTCTTCTTCACCTTCCCCAGCCTCAGCTACCTGGTTAGGGTCCTACCCCTCAATTTCATCCAACTCATCATCGGAGTCTTCCTTATTGTGTTGAGGTTTATGCCCCCACCCAATAATGGGTACAGCTGATAGTTGAATAGTCATTCCAATGAAATCGTCAGGTTCACGTACAGAGAATAGCTCTAAATTTTTCAGAATTTGTGTAATCTAGGTACCCATAAAGACTAACCTATTCCCTGCTTTTACTTATCGAAGTAAACAAAATGCAGCAAACACCCCGACATTGATAGGAGTCCTAGTTTTCATACTCCATAGCTGGAGCACATCCTGGGCATTGACCACACCTTCCGAATCGATATGGCCCGTAGTGGAACGAGCAAAGATGTAATGAAGCACCCGAAAGGAGAGCCGCCTAAAGTTGAAACCTTTTGTAGAAGAAGAAGTGTAAGCACCCGATCCCAATTGTGGCCAATAATCTCTTACTCGAAACCTGTAGGGAAATCCTAAGGGTAATTAGCAAAAGGTTGGGGAGCGGAGGAATGCAGATTCATAGATATCCATGGCCTCAATAAAATCCATCATTGAATACCTCTAGTATTGACCCAATGCAAGGAACTCAACTTCATTATCTATCTCAGCACTCATGGGCTCTCTGATGGTGAAGGTAGCGATAAAGGTGAGTGTCAGGTCCAAATAGATCTTGTCCTCGATAGAAAAAAATCTCACCCAACCAGAGTCATGCAAAAGACCCTTAACTTCTTGATGAATGCCAAACTGCCCCAAAACATTCCAATCAAGAGCCACATTTGGTCTAACAATCTTGGTGCTCTTGTAGTTATGGTAGATCGGCCGATGCTCGACCCTTATATTTACAGGATAGCGGATCGCTCCCCTACTACTACTAGCCTCGTCATCACTGCACCTCTTCTAAGCAACGATCTTTATCCGAGGCATCTTAACTTTTGAATCCGGAGGAATGGGTGCAAAAATCACAAGAATTAGTGGGAGTGATGAATTTTTTAGACTCCATGTATGGTCAAATACACGGGTGTGTAAAATACCGTGCAAAAATTTCCAGTATACACACCCTATGGTACATGACCGTATATGTAGGGCATGTAACCCTCTGTGCATGAAAACTACCTTTACACGGCCGTGTAAAATAAGAATATGTGATCGTGTATCTCCGTGAAAGCATAGTACTCACCTCTGTTGAGTGTTCTAGCCCTTCCAAACTTGTTGAAACATAATTCTCATGTCATCCTCAAGATCCATAACACAAGTATCGCATGGGTTGTTGAATGGTTATGATGAAAGAAAAAATTACCTAAAAACCGCATGGGTTGCCTCCCATCAAGCGCTTTTGGTTAACATCGTTTGCTCGACGGAATGAGAATGCACTTGATTAATTCACAAGAGGCCCTTTTTTTACCCTTGAGTCCCAAAATATAGCTTTAATCGTTGCCCATTTACCTTGAAGGTATGTCCACTTGGGTGTTCCAATTCCACCGCTCTATGAAGGGAGACTTTTATCACCTTAAACGGCCTAAACCACTTCGATCTCAAGTTACTTGGGAAAAGCTTCAGTCGTGAATTGAATAAGAGAACATGATTTCTCTTACGGAATTGTTTCGGATGATGAATCTGTATGTCATGATACCTCTTCATCCTCTCCTTATAAACTTGCATGTTGTCATAAGCCATTGCACGCCATTCATCAAGTTCATTCAGCTGAAACTTCCTCTTCTTACTAGCGGCCTCTAAGTCCATGTTGAGAGTACACAAAGCCTAGAAAGCTCTATGTTCTAACTCCAATGGCAGGTGGCAAGCTTTCCCAAACACTAGTTGGTATGGGGTAGTGCCTAAAGGAGTTTTGAAGGCTGTCCTATAGGCCCACAACGCATCATCCAATTTTTCCGACTAATCCTTTTGGTGATGCTCCACTGTCTTCTCTAGAATCCTTTTTAGCTCACAGTTGGAAACTTTTACTTGACCACTCATCTGTGGGTGATAGGGGGTTGCTAATCTAGGGGTGATCCCATATCACTTCAGCACCTTCTCCAATTGCACATTATAGAAATGTGTTCCCTTATCACTAATTAAAGCCCATGGTGTTCCAAACCTAGAGAAAAGTTTCTTCAAGAACTTTACCACTACTCTGGCATCATTGGTGGGCAAAGATTGGGCCTCTACCCATTTAGACACATAATCCACCGCCATGAGTATATACTTGTTCCTAAAAGAATTAAGGAAGGGTCCCATGAAATCAGTCCCCCACACATCAAAAATCTCACACTCCAATATGAAAATTTGGGGCATTTTATCACATTTTGACATACTCCCCACTCATTGGCATTTGTCACAAGTCTTCACAAAGTTGAAGGAATCCTTGAATATAGTTGGCCAATAAAATCCTGATTCCAAAATCTTGTGGTCTGTCCGATTCACACTATAATGACCGCCAGTTGGCTCGGTGTGATAGTGCTTTAAAATCTCTTGCCCTTCTTGCTCGGATACACATCGTCTAATCACTTGATCTGCACAGACACGGAACAAGAATGGTTCCTCCCAAAAATAGTGCTTTAACTCAGCAAAGAAACACTTCTTTTGCTGAGAAGTTTTGTCACTAGGGAGTACTTTACAGACAAGGTAATTTGCAAAATCAGCAAACCAAGGTTCAAAGGTGTTACTTACCTTGTTAATCTGATAGAGTCCTTCCTCTGGAAAAGTATCATCAATATCCTCTTCATTCAATTTCTCTAATTTTGGGTTCTCTAATTGAGATAGATGATCAACAGCTAGGTTCTCAGCTCCCTTTTTGTCCCAAATCTCCAAATCGAACTCTTGTAGAAGCAAGATCCACCTTAATGAGTCGCGGTTTTGCATCTATCTTGGATAATAAGTACCTGAGAGTTGAATGGTCAGTGTGAACAATTACCCTAGACAAAATTAAATAAGACCGAAACTTGTCAAAAGCAAAAATTACAGTAAGAAGTTCCTTTTTAATCGTGGTGTAGTTCTCTTGGGCACCTGTGAGGGTCTTACTAGCATAGTAAATAGGCTAAAAATGCTTATCCCTCCTTTGTCCCAAAACCGCTCCAACAGTGAAATCACTTGTATCACACATTAATTCGAAAAGAAGATCCCAATCAGGAGCCACCATGATAGGTGCTTAGGTTAACTTTTCTTTAAGCATATTAAACGCTTGAACGCATTCATTGGTGAATTCATAAGGCATGTCCTTTTCTAATAGCCATGTTAGAGGAAGAGCTATTTTAGAGAAATCTTTAATGAACCATCTATAGAAACCGGCATCCCAAGGAAACTCCGAATGGCTCTGACCTAAGAAGGTGGTGGAAGTTTTGTAATTGTGTCCACCTTTGCACTATCCACTTCAATTCCTTTATGAAGATTTTATGCCCTAGAACGATGCCCTCCTTTACCATGAAGTGACATTTTTCCCAATTCAAAACTAGATTTCTCTCTTCACATCAAATTAAAACTCTTTACAAATTAGTGAGACAATTATCAAAAGAATCACCGAATATGGAGAAATCGTCCATAAACACCTCCATGTTGTCTTCTACTAAGTCCTCAAAGATGGTTAGCATATACCATTGGAAAGTCGCTGGTGCATTGCATAGCCCAAAAGGCATATGCTTACACGCGAAAGTACCATAAAGACAAGTAAACATGGTCTTTTCCTGATCCTCAAGAGCAATTGGAATTTGAAAATACCCTGACATTCCATCTAAAAAATAGTAATATAGATGTTCTGCCAACCTCTCCAGCATCTGGTCCATAAAAGGGAGAGGGGAATGGTCCTTGCGAGTTGCCTCATTCAATCTTCTATAACCTATGCACACTCGCCATCCCGTTACAATCCTCATGGGTATGAGTTCATTTCTTTCATTGGGCACCACAGTCATTCCTCCTTTTTTTGGTACCACTTGTACAAGGCTGACCCAAGAACTGTCAAAGATAGGATATATTAACCCTGCATCCATAAGTTTGATCACCTCTTTCTTCATAACCTCTCGCATATTAGGGTTTAACCTCTCTGAAGTTGCACCATTGGTTTGAAATCATCCTCAAGCAAAATCTTATGGGTGCAAAACGAAGGACTAATACCTCGAATATCAGAAATCTTCTAAGCGAGAGCACGCTTGTGCTCCCTTAAGACCCCCAATAGGCTATCCTTTTGCTCCCATGTCAAACCAGTAGTAATAATGACAGGGAGTTTAGAATTAGCCTCCAGAAAGGCATACTCAAGATATTTAGGGAGTTACTTCAACTCGAGTTCTGGGGTTCCTCAATCGATGGTTTCAGCTTTCTTTCCTCACTAGATCCTATCTTCTCAAACCCTCTTTTACACACCACCTCCTCACAAGCATTCAGTTGGGCCATCACATTCTGAATATCAAAGTTCTCACACTCTTCTCCTCCAATTGCTATCAAGCTAAATTCCAAAAGGTCATGGCATAACAATTCCTGCATAGAACTCATCACAAACATATTAACACAGTCAATAGCGTAGCAAGAATCATCAGTGCTTAAAGATTGTTTCAGAGCTACTAGGATTGTCACAATCAACTCATCTTCACCCACTCTTAAAACCAGTTTCCCATCAGCAACATCTATCACCGCTCATGCAGAAGCAAGGAATGGTCGTCCCAAGATTAGTGGGACCTCTACATCTGCATCCATGTCTAAGATAACAAAGTCAACAGGAAAAATGAACTTTTCTACCTTTACTAGGACGCCTTCTATAATTCCTTTAGGGAATTTGATCGAGTGATCAACCAGCTGCAAACTCATCTTTATAGGCTTTGGCTCACCAAGTTTGAGCTTCCGAAATAGTGAATAGGGCATCAAGTTTATACTTGCCCCAAGGTCTACCAAAGCTCTCTCCACAGGCAGTTCACCTATTAGGCATGGAATAGTAAAACTGCTTGGATCCTTGAGTTTCTTAGGCAACTTGTTCTGCAAAATAGCTGAACATTCTACTCCAATGACTGTAGTAGAAACCTCTTCCAGCCGTTTCTTATTCGATAGCAAATCCTTCAAGAACTTTGCGTACCTGGGCATCTGTGCAAGAGCTTCCATGAACGGTATACTAATATGCAATTGTTTAAACAAATCTAAAAACTTACCGAAGTGTCCTTGCTCTTTATCTTTTTTCAAGCGGCCCAGACATGGAATTGGAGGCTTGTAGGGCTGAACTGTTGATGTCTTGGCCTTTCCTAGATCTTCCTCCTTATCAAGCTCCTTTTCCTTACCCTATGTAATGGCTTGTTCCTCTTCAGCAACCTTGTCTTGTTTAACCTTAACCTCTTGTTCTTGTACAACCCCTAACACTCCAATGGTGTCAGAATGCAATTCCCTTCCACTCTTAAGGGTCATTGCCTTCACCTGCTCCCTTGGATTAGGTTCTATGTTCCTAGGTAAGGACCCTTGTGGTCTCTCTAATAACATTTTTGCAATCTGACCCACCTGGTTTTCAAGATTGTAAATGGAAGCCTCGTGATTTCTTAAACCAGTATATGTTGCTTGCTGGCGCTGCTCTAAGGTTTAAATGAACTTGGAAATCATATCCTCTAAGTTAGACTTCTTTTTAGTAAAAGGTGGTGGAAGAGGCCTTTGGAATCCAGGTGCAGGTGCATTACCCCGAGGAATTGGTGGATTACTCCATGAAAAATTAGTGTGATTACGTTAGCCTAGATTATATGTGTTGTTGTAAAGGTTGTTCTGAGATTGCACAGGATTGCTAACATAATCAACTTGCTCCATATAATCATAACCCACTGACGTGGTTGATTGATTAGTTGGAAAATATTAGGGTGACTCAGATATTGCCATCCTATCAACCTTTTTGGCAAGAGCATCAACCTTTGCTACAAGGATGGTCATCTGATCGTTGCCAATCGTAGTTTTAATAAATTGAATTCTTGTTCTTAATCTTACTACGAAGCAATAGGCAAGCGTACCTATCGTAGCGTAATATAGCGAGTAAGCACAAGGTCGTCCCTTAGAGATACACCAACTACTAGTACTAACTCCGTTCCTATTATCTAACTGCCACTTAAATATGTTGATTGAAACTTAATTACTCTAATCTTAAAACTAATAACTCACTAACAATAATGGTTCGGAAGATTTATCAATTAACAAAAGCAACCTAGATCTTATTCTACTCCTTCTCTATCATGTAATTCATTAGATTTATGAAGATTGGCGTAATTGACTTCTTATATTGTCGAATTCTCTAGTCAAGTTAACTACTTTCTCAAGTATATTAACCTATCTAATCCTAGGTTTATCAAATAGGATCTCTCCTTAGTTAATAGCAACCTAGAATTGCATAAAGCACATGAATTCGCATCAACATAGTCGATGTAAACAGAAGACTCTTGTTTCCTATCTCTAGAAGAACAATCGAATCTCATTAATTGCATTAAATCTAATCATAAGAGCAATTTCTCAATTAACTAATATGATATCATGCATAAATTCATATTCCGGATCTGTGAATCTAAGGAACAATTGAAGGGCATGCAATTAATCATAAGAAAGCCAGCAACTTCGCATTAAAAACCAAATCTTCATCACATGACAGAGAAGTTTCGAATAAAATCTAGATTTAGAGTCTACTCCTCCATAAATTGGACAAAAGAAATATAATTACTGGAAGAATAAATAAAATTCATAGTCACAACCCTTAAAGATAGAATCCTCTTCTTCGTGGGTCTTCAATCTCCTTTGGAATTGACATAATCTTCTTTCCCCTGCTGTTATGAGAGTCAGAGCAAGTACAAAATTCGTAACCTCTGTTCTAGGGCAACTAACAGTCTATTTATACATGTACCCGGGTTGGATACATACACGAGCGGATACACGAGTAGTGTATCTCATGCTTGCTTCCAAGTGTCCTTATGTGAATATACACGAGCAAGTACATGGGAGTGTACATTGGTCATGTATTTGAAACATCGTTGAACAGCAGCAAAACTTAGATACACAAGCAAAGTACATGGGCGTGTACTTTCCAGACATCCACTTCAATATACACAAGCAAAGTACATGGGCGTGTATCTCGCTTGTGTACTTTCCAGAATTCTTTTCTTCACATGTAATGTATCCAATTCCTTCCAAACTTGATCCGACTCTTCAAAACTCCTTCCCTTAGCTCCAAAATACTCTAGCAGATCCTGAAATTAACATTCATTCCATTAAGCATCCTTTTCTTCAACAAATCATCTAAAAATTCAACAATAAAGCACAATTTCATTACTCTAGATAAGGGTATTTTGCAACTTATCATCATCATTTCAACTTCATAGATCCCTACTGCTCTTTGCCTTATCCTGCCATTACTCCACTAATGGTTATTCTTCACCATGTTTTCAAACAGCTGTAGAGACTCCTCAGGAGTCTTTACATTAAGTGTACCACCGGCAGCAGCATCAATGGTTTGTCGAGTCGGGTAATCAAGACTGTTATAGAAGGTAGATACCTGCAACCAATTAGGCATCTGATGATGTGGGCACCACCTGAGTAAGTCCTTAAACCTCAGCCATGATTCATGAAGAGGTTCATTATCCATCTGAGTAAACGACGTGATATCATTTCTTAGTTTGGCAATTTTGGAAGGTGGGAAGTAGTAGTCTAAGAATGTTTCCGCCAACTGGGCCCAGGTCGTGATGGAATTTTGATCTAAAGAATTGAACCACTGCTTTGCTTTTCCCCTCAATGTGAAAGGAAAAAGACGTAACTTCAAAGCTTCATCTATCACCCTGTTCTGTTTAACTGTTTCACAGATGTCTAGAAACATCTAGAAGTGAGCATGGGGGTCCTCATCAGCTAAACCATCGAATTGGCATTGATTATGGATCATGTTCATTATAGAAGCCTTAACTTCAAAATTGTTGGCCTCTATTGCAAGTCTTACTATACAAGAGCCCATGCTATCCAAAGTCGGTCTAGCATACTTAACCATCGTTCGGTGTTGATCTGCCATTACTGCAACTGAATTCTCACCCTCACTAAACTGCAATTCCTCTTCACCTAATTGCTGATTTTCAAAAATTGGATTTCCCACAGCTTATTCAAAGGCACTCCTCAACCTTCTTCTGGATGTCTGCTCAATCTCTAAGTTAAAAGTAAGAAGTTTGGACGTAGAGCTCCTTATCATAAACTACAAAGAAAATCAAGGGAAAATTAGTTACCTCCAAAAGAGTGAATGTAACACAACAAGTACTAAAGAATAAATGGTTAAAGTAGCCAGCGTTGAGCTTTCTTAATATCGTCGATCCCCGGCAACGGCGTCAAAAACTTATTGATGACCATAATCACACAAATTTTAAAATCCTTTTCTACAACTCTCTTTTACGATCAATTAGGCAAGCGCACCTATCAATTGTAATAGTATAGAGTTGAGTTCAGATATCATTCCTCTAAGGATCAGCAAGTACTAATAATAACTCTAAACCAACTATCCAACCGCACAATTTTGAAAGATTCAATTTAAATTAGAAACACTTGACAAAACCTATAGCAATTAAAACTAATACAATAACTTGATTAGTAAATCCGATAATTAAGAGCATACCCTACCCTTACTACTCCTCTAATTTTCATGTAACTTCACCCTTTTAATAAATTAGTTAACAAGCAATGATTTTCTCTAAACCGCAGAGTATCTAACACTAAGCTAATATTCCTTCTAGATTTATTAGCTCCTAACCCTAATCGCATTAATAAAGATCCCTCTTTTATCAAAATAGATTAGAATTGCATTAACACTCTTGAACCCTCCATCAGGTCGAATTATCTAATTTAACCTAATACGGAAATTTCAAGTTCTCTATCCCCAGATTACACACGAATTCCTTTATTCATGCATGATCTATTTATACAAGAGATTTTCCAATCAACTTCTAAGAAATCAATGCAAACTCAATGTTGGCCATACATCAAATTAGAAACACTAAATGAACAACATGAATAAATTCAGATATTCCACTATTCATTAACTATGCAATAAATCCAATGTTACATGACAATTAGGGTTCGTAAGGTTCGGGTATGAAATAAATTAGCCACTCATGGTTTTCATGTTACAAATCAATGAAGATGAAAAACCCGTGTGCATAAACCCTTCGGAAGAGAAAGATGAATCCGTTGATGTTGCTTCTCCCTTAGATAATCTTTCCTGGTCTCCTCCTCTTCTTCTTTTCGTCGTTTTTTCTATTTTCTTCAACTTAGGAACCCTCATCACTTGGAAAACAAAGAGATTTATATATGGAAACAAAAAATCTCCTGAAACAGCCAAACTTTTCCATATATACAGTCTCGACCCATGGTTACACACGGCCATGCCTTGTAATAGTGTCCGAAGTAAAAAAAAAACACCCACAGCCATTAACACACGGCAGTGTACTTAAACCGTGTAAGCTTCTGTTGGTTTTTCAAGCCCAACACACGGCCGTGCTCTAGAAATACACATCTATGTACTTCCCCTGTTCCTTCCAAAAAGCATTTTTCTTTGTGTATTCTTCTTCGATCTCAATCCAAGTCGATATCTCCTCTAAAAATAGTGGTCCCCATCCCTAAAACTGAAATATTTCTCTTTTAAATATCAAAATTCTTCAAGATAACATCAACTTATTACACAAGCAGCTAGAATTCATCTAAAATACAAGTGTTAATTTACACTTATCAGCTGCATCATTAGTATCGAAATTGAAACTTGTAACTACCCCACATCCAAAACCCTATAAATTGCATTGGCTGACTGAGCAAGGTAGTCTCTATGTTACTTAGAGGGCTAGGGTTCCTTTTAGTATAGAGGATAAATATCATGATGAGATTTTATGTGATATCCTTCCCATGTGTGCATCCCATATATTGCTTAGCAGGCTTCGGTTGTATGACAGGAGGGTTTTGCATGATGGCTATAGAAATACTTATATGTTCCGGTAAGAGGGTAAATCTATAGTGTTGAACCCAATGTCACCATCAGTGGTCTAAGAGGATCAAAGGTAGATGAGTTAACCTTTAGAAGACCAAGAGGTTCAGAGGCAGATGAGTCAACCTTCAAAGAACCCAGGGGTTCAGAGACAGATAAATAAACCTTTAGAGGTCCAAGAAGTTAGAGGCTGATGAGTAAACCTTCAAAGAACCAAGAGGTTCAAAGACATATAAGTAAAACTAGGAAGAAGAAGACCTTATTGGTGGGATAGTATGAGTTAGGGAAGGCCATAGCAGATGAGAGTCAATTATATTTTTTGCAGATGAGGTATATCCTAGGGATGGAAGGGCGAGAACTTCTACCACCTGTAGTATCTTAGGTACTAGATGACTACAATGATTTTTTTATAGATAAATTGTTAAGAGGATATAGAGTCTCTACTACATTTAATGTTACAGACTTGTTATTCTATTTACCCGATAATGTTCATGAAGATCTAATAGATTTGAGGGCAAATCTCCCTGAGGCTCAAGGAGATGATAAGAATCATATACCTACAGGACCTATCACTAAGGTAAGAGCCAAAGGGTTATAAAATTTGGCGATGAAGGTCATCTTTGAACAATTAGACCTTGAGAATATTTGTTTAGTATCTTCTTTTCTATTGCATATTTGTTGTGCATTTCAGCAAGTACACTTGTCGGTTTTTATAGGACGATGGATAAATTCGCTAAAGCTCAGTTTGTGGGTTATTCATAGATCTACATAAATCAAAGAACAACCGGTCCAACGTTGCTCCATGGAAGTGAAGAGCCGGCCATTTTGAGGATTTATTTGTAATTTTCTTTTGTTGATTTAGGACTGGTCACTTGTTAGTTTTATTTGTAATTTGGCTCTGTTGTTTTTACCCTAATTGGAGCAAGTATCAATACTTGCTAAGTAGGTTTTAGAGGGGACTTTTGAACTCATATATTTCGGCTACCTGTTCACGTGAAAGGGGGTTCCTTCTTTTCATAAAACACTCTTATCAATTCTCCCATAGGATTGTGGTGAGTGGACTTAGATTTGTTGTAAGTAGTATCAACAAATTACAAGTTGATCTTAATTCTAACTAGTTCGTAATATCTGGTAAGAAATTAGTTACTTTATGTTGTTATTAGTTCACATCAATTAGGGTTTATTCTTCAATTTTTTATTCATGCCATTCTTAAATTGGAAATTAGATTCAAATAGTGTTATTTATTTGATTGGTTTTGGAATTCTAATTGGGTTTGTCGTAAATTACATATTTAATCAAGTGATTCTTGCAATTATGCACGTGGAAATGGAATCACGCCCTTTTTTTATGATTTGTGTTTAGTGGATTATCCAATTAGCTTTTGTATGATTGCAATTGGATTACTAAGCACATCACTATACCATAAGGTCTGTATTTCCTATTAATCATAATCAACATAACATTTAATGATATAATAAATGACTCAATTCAATCACATTCACAATATGCATACTTCTTTTAAGAGCTCTTTATAGATAAACTTAAAAATACTTTAGATATCATTTATTCTAAATACTCTAATCCTCTGTAGTCTAAATAAGTCCCAATATTATTTCAATAGCTTTAAAGGTAAATCTTCACTTAGTCACCATAATAATAAAAGAAAATTACATCATCTCCTTCTTATACATTTAACTCTAAGCTTTCATCATGAATAGCATATTCATCTGTGCCTACAGCTAAAAAAAAGAAAATCCCTAAGGTGTGAGCTAATGCCTAGTATGTATAACCCACAAACACATACACATGGATAGGCATAAGTTAAATTACATGCATCAGTGAAGAAATCAAACATCATGCAAAAAATTATTATTTTATTTAAGTCATAAAATAGTAATGGGTACACATGACCCCGTTAAACCATATACACATACTTATTACATAATATGGTGTTGAGAGTTGTCACTACAAGCTTTAACACCCATGAGTCTTTAAAACTACCTAGAGCATTTTTAAGTGTAACTCCACTAGGGACAACATCACATAAGGATCATTGGGGTGCCCTTAAGGATCTGCCACTATAGGCCCCTTGGCCAAGCCAAGCACAAACAATAGGCAACTTAATCCAATCCATTATATATTATTCTACTTTACAACTATCCTAACAATCACAAGAAATAACAACAGTTATACGAACCTAGAAACGTAGTCTTAAGCATAGCTTATCCTAGACTAATGGATAGACCGTAACATGTAAAAATGTTAATAATTCACTCTTTAAACTTATCTAGGTATAATCTAAGTTACTTAATTATATTTACTTAATCGTTATAAGGTTCCTTCTCTTATTTTACTGAAATTTCTTAGGTTATACTAAGTGTTTAGGTTGAATGGAAATTTAAATAGGTGTAAATTAAATCTAATATGGTAATGTCTCTAGGTACACGGTCATGCCTTAGGCCTTATACTTTGGCATGATTAGATACATAACCGTATATCTTTTTGTGAAATTTAGTATTTTAGCACGCTTAGGGATATAGTCATGTAGTTGGTCGTGTACCTTTTGTGTATTTTCATGATTTGACATGCCTAAGTGTATAGGCATGTCCCTTGTCCATGTATGTTTTTGTACATAATGTGTATTTATACATAGGTAGGTATACGAGCGTGTACCTAATCGTACACTAGGTTGTTCCTCATGAACTACTTCTCCTCTTCTCCAATTCATTCCTCAGCCTAATTTCTATTATCCTAAGTCTAATTGGATCTTTCATTTTGTTAATTCCTAATACATTATATAGATTGATGTACTTCTCTCAATCTATGATTCAAATCCTTTTATCGTTGATTCTTTGTTTGTTCTGCCCCCTTGATCCAAATTTTGTAAATCATGTAATAAAAGTTTGTTTAACCCTCAATTCTATCGTCAAAATTAATAACTTGATCATTAGAATCCCTTACTTGATGAAACTAGATTGATCCTTGTGGACAATCTCATTTGGATTTGGTTTAAATTTCCTTAACATTGATATATGAAACACATTATGTACCCTAAACAAGCTTTATGGTAGCGCCCACTTATAAGCTACAATACTCACTCTTTCTAGAGTTTCAAATAGACCTACATATCTTAGTTTTAACTTCCCTCTCGAACTAAACCTAATCACCCCTTTAGTTGGAGAAACTTTCAACAATACATTATCTCCTACCTAAAATTCTAAAGGGCTTCTTCTTTTATCAACATAACTCTTTTGTTGGTTTTGAGCTATCTATATTTTCTATCTTATCTATTTTACTTTATCTACAACCACCTAGACCAATTCGAGTCTCAGCATTTGTCTTTCCCCCACTTCATCCTAATGTAATGGGGATTTGCATTTTCTTCCTTATAAAGCTTCATAAGGAGCCATTTATATGGTAGCTTGATAGTTATTGTTGTAGGCAAACTTAACCAAAGGTAGGTGCTCATTCTAGTTACCTCTAAAGTCTAGCTCATAGTCTTTAAGTAAATCCTCTAGGACTTTGGATAGTCCTCTCAAATTGTCCATCTATTTGAGGGTAGAACGTAGTACTAAATTGTAGTTTTAGGCCTAAGACTTTATGTAAGCTAGTCCAAAATCAACTTACAAACCATTTATCTCTATCAGAAATAATTGTTACTAGCATTTCATGTAACCTTACTATCTCCTGAATGTACATCCTAGCCAATTTCTCTAATTTGTATCCCACTCTAATAAGCAAAAAGTGAGTAAACTTAGTTAGCCGATCTACTATCACTCATACTAAACCTTGTTTTTCTTTAGTATTTGGGAAAGTTGTAACAAAATCTATTGTCACATGTTCCCATTTTCACTCAAGAATTAGGAGGGGCTGTAATTCTCCAACTAGCCTTTGATGTTCAATTTTGATCTACTGACAAGTAAGACACCTTGATACGTACTCAACTATCTCCCTTTTCATGTTCTTCTACCATTAGTGACTCTTCAAGTCTTTGTACATCTTAGTGCTTTTGGGATAGATTGTATAGGCAAAATAGTATGCCTCTTTCATGATTTCTTTCTTTAGTTCTACATCCCTCGGCATGTACAATCGTGTCCTATGTCTTAAAACCACATTTAAGTCAGCATTAAATTCAAAAGCCTTGCCTTGTTCCATTATGTTATTGATTTCTTAAATGTCCACATCCTCTACTTAAGCAATCTTGATTTTGTCCACTAGAGTTGGTTGTATGCATAAAGTGGCCATCTTTGCTCCAACTTCTTTGGTCAAAATATTTAGTTCCAACTTATGCATGTCATTTAGTAATTCTTATTGTGAAGTGGTTAGAGTAACAAGATTACACTATTTTTTCTTGCTAAAGGCATCTAACAACGCAATGGCTTTTCCTAAGTAGTACTAGATTCCAAGTCATAATCTTTAACTAACCCCAATCATCCCCTCGAGCACGTATTTAACTCCTATGTGAAGATATACTTCAAGTTTCTGTGGTCTGTAAAAATTTTTCATTTCTCCCCATATAAGTAGTGTCTGTACAATTTTAATACTAGTAGCACTACTGCTAACTCTAAATCATGAGTCGAGTAATTCTTCTCATATGATTTCAATTGACGAGATGCATATGTTATGACTTACCTACCTTGCATCGAAACACAACCTAATCCTTAGGCTAAGGCATCACTATAAATAGTGAATTCTTCCCCACTCTTAGGTAATGTTAAAATTGGTGCTTACATAAGCTTCTCCTTAAGTTTTTGGAAATTGGCTTCACATTTATCCTCTTACTCAAACCTCATTTTTTTTTAGTTAATATAGTGAGAGGAGTTGTTATCTTAAAGAATCATTCTGCAAATCTTTTGTAGTAACTCGCTAAACTTAGCAAGCTTCTTATGTCTATTATTATCTCTGGCTTAGGCTAGTCTATTACAACTCTCACCTTTCTTAGGTCCACAAAGATTCCATCTTTGTTAATCACGTGATCCAAAAAAACTACTTTAGCTAGAATTCACATTTCTTAAAGTTAGCATATAGTCTCTCCACTTTTAAAAAGTTTAACACCATCCTTAAATGTTTTTCATGTTCGTCATTACTCCTAAAGTATATCAAAATATTTTCTATGAAGATGACTACAAACATATCTATGAAGTCCCTAAACATAAGTCTTGAAAGCTATTTTCTAGATATCCCCTTTCTTAATCTACAGCTAGTGGTATCCTGATCTTAAGTTTATCATAGAAGATACATTAGTTCCTTGTAGCTGGCCAAACAGGTTATCTATCTTGGGAAGAGAGTACTTATTCTCGATGGTGACTCGATTCAATTCTCTATAATCGATGCATAGTCTCATGCTTCTATCCTTCTTCTTGACAAAAATGACTAGCACACCTTAGGGAGATGTATTGGGTTTTATGAAACCTTTATCTTGAAGATCATGTAATTGTTCCTTTAACTCTTCAAATTCAACTAGCACCATCCTATATATTGGTTATAATATTTGTATAATACCTTATACCAAATCATTGTTGAACTAAATCTCCTTGGCTAGAGGTAAACCATGAAGGTCTTCTAGAAACACATTTAGAAATTCTCGCACTATTGACACCATCTCTAACTTCATTTCTTCACTAACTTCAATAGTGAAAGTAGCCAACATACTCTTTCCCCATAACTCATAAGTGGGTAATCCTATTGGTCTTTATGTTTCCAACTCAAATTCAAATGAATCTTCTCTAGGTGTGTTAAAGTGTACCACCATGTTATGATAATCAATGGTGGTGTGATATTCTGACAACCAATTTACTCCAAAGATAATATTAAACTATACCATCTCCATAATCAATAGGTTTCCTGGCATCACCTTACCCAATATCTCTATCCTTACTCTTTTGCAGATTTTATCTAACATCCCTCCAACTCCCAAAGGAGTATTGATAGCTAATTGATCATCCATACACTCAATATTTAATGCACACTCATGCACAAATGGTTTAGACACACAAGAAATAGAAGCACCAGTATCGAATAATACATAAACATTGTAGGCATGTACTTAAAGTGTACCTATAATGGTGTCCATATTTAGAAGGTCTCGATACTACTGCTATTGAATTATAAATACCCTGGTGGAAACCTATTGTCTTGGTCCCCCCGTTTATGGCCTAATAAGCTATACTCTTGTTAGTGGTCTTATTACCTATTGAGCTAGAGCTATTTGATTTCTTATCTGCCCCTAAGGACAGTCCACTGTCTTGTGTTCCCTTTGCTTACATGCATGGTAAAATACTAGTGGGGCAGACCTTTCATTACAATGTCGGCTTATATGTCTTGTCTTTCCATAGAAGAAACATGCACCTTCTGACTATCTACATTCCCTTAGTCTATGGGGAACATAACATCTAGTGCATCTGATTGCAGTGGCTGTTGAAGAAAGTGTCAAAGGCATTAGTCTATTCTATCAAGGAGGGGCTGTAATAACTTACGATCTACTTTAAAACATCCAGGGTCTGAGGATAGTCCACTGTCTTGTGTTCCCTCTACTTACATGCATGGTAAAATACTAGTGGGGCAGACCTTTCATTACAATGTCGGCTTATATGTCTTGTCTTTCCATAGAAGAAATATGCACCTTCTGACTATCTACATTCCCTTAGTCTATGGGGAACATAACATCTAGTGCATCTGATTGCAGTGGCTGTTGAAGAAAGTGTCAAAGGCATTAGTCTATTCTATCAAGGAGGGCTTGTAATAACTTGCGATCTGCTTTAGAACATCTAAGGTCTAAATTTCTCATTCATGTCACTTATGGGACTAAATTGCTCAGAATCAATTTCATCTTCTTCATGGTCAATTCCTTCTTATATTGTATAACTCACCACTCTTGATCTTTAACTACTACTTGTAAATCTATGGCTTTAGCCTTTATAGCACTGCTTAGGTTTTACCTCGATCATGCTAATTAAAGTCCATTGTGTCTATCCATATTGCTATAGAGTCGTTAAATGACCCATTTAAGTAGCTATTTACTCTATCATTTCATTAAAATTGATCATTCCCTTACAAGTAAACTACTTGTTACTTGCAATGTGATATTGACAATTATGGTCTTGCTTTGAGTGTGGGTGCCTAATTTTTCCAAGAAGAATTTTGAATGTTCCATGAGAAATTAGGTGATTTTGGTATCTTAGGTTGTGTTATGTGGAATTGGAGTTTGATGTGCCGAGGATTAGGTGACAATATTAAACATAATCAACCAATTAGTTAAATCAAAGTAAATTTATATTTTCAAGTTAATAAAGGTATGAACAACTCTCAAGGATATGACTGACTCCAAGAATTGAGCAAAAATGCTATCAATTTGATATGATGTCCGAATCAACATTGTTTGATGTTTGCCCCAATCAATAGAATGATAAGAATAAGGATGTGAAGCATAAGAGCTTAGTGAAGGGTTGATTGGAAAGTGTCATAATGTTTTTAATATAGGAATTGACACTTTTATTAGGTTAGTTCAAGTCATTAAGGGCATAATTGTAATTGGCAATAAATTATAAAATGTAAAAGCTATTGAAAATATTAGGCTTCTTGTGAATGAAAACTCATGGCATTAAAATGCCATGGGGCTTCTTCAAATGGGAAGGCTTTTGTTGGAACAAACCTAAATAATAGCTTTAGACTTTTGCTCCATGGTGATTTCTTTTGAATAACTTGATGAGACACTTGAATGAAATTAGGTATAACCCGATTTAGTTGATTAAAGGGTAACTTCTTTCAATGAATGAAGGCTCAACTTAAACTAAGTTGTCTTGATGCATTCTTAGATCCATTTTGTGGCACTTTGTTTGAATGCCCAAGGCTATCATTTAAATGAGGTGCCTTTGATACACTTTGACAATAGACTTCTCTCTTTTTTAATTCCTTGTCTTGTGTTCATATCAACATGCTTGTACTTCCAAATAACATTACATGAGATGTGAATGTCTCTAAACAAGTTTAGTCTTCTTTTGTCATGAAGTTGAGCAAAATCTACCGAGCCAAATTTGCTAGCCCTTTAGCCTTAACTTTAGTAACTATTTTGCTAGGTCATTGATTCTATCATTAAGTTGTGGTTCTTGAAGATTTTCCTTCAATATGGTTCTTCTTCTTTAGCAATATATAGAGATAAAGCTGACACATTAATTGTAGTTAACACACCATAATCTCCATGTAATTTTATCTTATGTGCATTATGATTATGTGCTCTAAAACTTTGAATGGATTACATACTGTTGGTGTTAATTTTAAAGCTCACTGACCTAAAAATATTTTCTTTCTGAAGTGAATCAAGAATAAATCTTCAACTTGAAATATCAACTATCATCTTCTTCTACTTCCTTGGACTTGAAACCTCCTGGTTTGTCTCTAATGTTGGTGATGTATGTTTTGAACTTGTTGGGCTTTCTCTATTTTGCTCTTACTGTTTCCTCTTTCATTGGGATATGGTAGAAAATGTACTAAAGTGGTAAATTTTATTTGTAAACAACAATAGGAGATTTAGTAGTGGACTTGTGAATTGATTTGTTGTATGCAAATGCAAGAATTTCAAATCTCTTTTTGAAACAATGCTCCATGAAACTCTATGCTATCACATGATCTCTTGTAAGAAAAGGTCAATAACAAATGAAGCATCTTTTGTTTTTTGACAAGGTATGAAATGTAACATTTTAATAAATTTATCTAGTATTGCCATTATTGTGTTCATTGGTCTCTGAATTTATGGTAATCTTAGAACAAAATCTATATAAAATGGTATTGATAATAGCATGTATTTTCATTTTTAGGCCTCTTGTAAATTGCATACATCTTTACGACTCAATGTACATCTTTTGTAATATCCATCTAATAAAAATTACTCTTTTCAGAACTCAAATATGCATTTTTCACCACAATGTCCCACTAGACCCTTAAAATGGGCCATTCTCAATGAGAACACTAAAAAAAATCACTAGGAATACATAATTTACCCATTTGAACAAGAACCTTTCTAATAGATTATTATCATCCATAGCAACTGCATGCCCACAAGTACGAATAATAACTATAAAAATGGTGGTTTGACACTTAATTTATGGATGTAAGTACTTAACTTTAGAATTCAAAGTTAGACCCCACAAATAGAAAAACTTTCGGTGAGGTGTGATGATTCGCCCTAATTATAATAAAGATACCAAAAATATATTTATTTAAAAATAACTTTAAAATCCAAATAAATCATATCTACATTAGATATAAACATAATTTGAAGTAGCTATAGATAATATATAAGTACTATTCAAAATAGTTTATATACAAATTTAAATAATTGTAATTATTAAATAAAAAAACAAATAAATATTAAGAGTGGCAATGTTGTAAATAGGACAATGGGACAAGGGTAATTTTGTCTTTTCCTAATGGGACTATATATAAATGAAACTAACTTAGGATTCTTCTCTTTTGCATATCTGACAATTCAAGCCACCTAGAGAGATTGAGTGTCACAAAAAGAGAGAGAGAGAGAGCTTCTTTAGGAAAACTTAAAGCAATCTGAGGAGGTAGCGCGACGTAGTAAAAGGTAACAGTTTAGGAATTATTATAAGAATTATTCTAACAAGTGAAGACCAATCATGGAACAATTTTTTGTTGTGTACAAGGAACATCAAGACAAGGGAATTCTCAAATTAAAGAGTCGATACGCGGGAAGCTCGATGTAAGTATTCTAACTTACATTAATTGAGGAGTATTTACATATTTTAAAGATTTAATGGAGTCTAAGGATAAAGAGGGACGAATTTAGAAGAATTTGGAGTAAAATAATTAGGGTTCATGGGATTGGCTGAGAGATGCACGACCTCCTAACACGGTCATATTATGACTGTGTTGAATTTAAAAGTATACCAAGAGATATATAGTCTCTAAAATGATCATGTTTCGACTATGTTGAATTACCAAGATGTGTTAAGAGATACATGGTCATGTTTTGACCATGTTGACTTCAAAAGTTATGCTAAGAGATATACGGCCTCCCAACACGGTCGTGTTTTGGCCATGTTGAATCAAGAGAAACATGGCCTCCCAACACAAACATGTTCCAACTGTATTGAAGTCAAATCTCACTAATAGATACACGACTCTTAACATGGTCAAGTACTAGCTTGTATTGGGTAACACGGCTTCCAACATGGCCATGTTAAGTGATGGACATGATCATTGTATATCAAATTATCTTCTCAATTAACCAAGTTCCACACAATCGAGGCAATTAGTTTAACCATAGATGACCTAATAGATTAAGAGGAATTAAAATAAATATATTATATTTGGATGAGTACTAAGAATGATGTCTTGATGATCATACAAATCTCGACTTAACTGAAGTTTGGGATAAGAAGTTCTTTTGGCTAGGATTCTAAGTATGTGTTTACTTTATTTGTTGTATGTGATTGTTGAGAACCTATCTAATGAGTTGTATGTGAAATAGTGAAATGTTAAGATGTTATGTGAATTAAGTGGTATCATGAAGTAATATAGTGTTATTTGTTGAATGAGATATGCTGCTTGTACTTGGCTTGGCCTAGGGGCCCAAAGTGGCAGATCCTTAAGGGGCAGTGCGATAATCGATATGCCGCGTAATGAAGTCATGTATCGGAATGATATGAGGTAGATTAGGATTAGATGGGTCTTGTAGTGGCAGTTCTCATTAGGGTTAGATGCGGCTCGTAGAGGCAATTCCCACTAAGAAAAAACTTGTGTGTACTGGGGTCTTGAGTACCCTATGTGTTATAATTCAGTTTGGTGTTGATGTCTGAACTGAATTATAAATGAGTTGTAGATAAATGTTGCATGCATGTATGTGATATTAATGTAGTGTGCCATGCACATGTAGGTGTAGTACTCACATACTGAGCTTAGGCTCACCCCCCAACTTATATTTTTTTTTTAGCTGTAGGTGAAAATGGCAACAACTAGAGTATGATGAGAATAGGAACTTAGTGGGATATTACATGGATGAGATGGGAAGAGAACACTATTATTATGTGGAGGAAGAGTGATAAGAATTCTGAATATTTGTAAATTGATAATTTATTGTTAAATTAAAGTTATGGAGATAAATTATAGCTTAAGATTTTGTTATTGTTAAATAATGAAATTTGGAATGACTCATCTATGAGTCATTCATTTGATTATAGATATAGTAGTATGATGGATAATGTATATGATCAGGTTTTGAAGTATGATAGAGTTTTAGAGCCCTAGAGTGTCGCTTAGTAGTAGTGACACGTGGCGAGCTGTGATACTCCAGGTTCTAGGGCGTTATAGCTTATGAGGTATCAGAGCTTAAGTTGATGATCCTTAAAAGCTTAGGTTTTGATCAAAAGAATATAAGTAAGTGGTATCAGAGCACTAGGTTTTGATGATCTTTAGAAATTAAGATGTGATCAAATAAGGATTAAGTTGACGACTCCTAAAGTTAAGTAATGATAAAAGGTATAGGATTCAATCAATAGAAAGCTAAGTAAATGATCTATAAATCTATAAGAATGAAAAGAGTAGGTAAATTAGGGGATAACTATTATGGTGTGGTAGTCCAAATATTGTATGCGATTGTATTTTGTTGAATATTCTTGTTTAGTTATGTATAGGTATATATATATGTTTGAGCTTAAGTATACATAAATGTATATTGTCACTAACTTCCCTTATAAATTCTAACTTTGGAATCATTCCGTTATCTCAATTTACATAGAATGCCTCCATGAAGAAATATCATACAAGGTTCATCTAGTGTTGGATAAGGTAGAGATGCCCCAAAGGATAGGAACCCTTAAAGACCACCTCAGCAGGAAACCCTAGAGTAGACTAATATCACTATTGCTCAACTTTTAGAGACTGTAAATGCTCTAGTGGGAATTTTAGCACAATAACAATAGCAAGCTATGAGACCTTTTAGGCCAGTAGAGTAATCTTGTAGGCTGGACAAATTTATAAGATTGGCTAAGGAGTTCCACCTAAAGGTTAATGATCTAATAGAGGCTGGGTATTGGATCATTGAGACTGAAAGGACCTTTGAAGCCTTCATGGTCCCTGAAGATAAAAAAGTAAGTTATGCTGCTTATATGCTGAAGGGAGCAATTGCAGATTAGTGGACTAGTATGTCTAGACTAATAGGAGCTCCTAACCAATGGTAGAGGTTTAAGGAACTCTTTTATGAAAAGTACTTTCCCAGCAGCATCAAGGATAAAATAGAGGTAGATTATTATAATTGCCAATAGAGCACTAGATCTATAAAGGCATGTGAAGTGGAGCTAAATCACTTAAGCAAATTCTTTCCAGAGGTGATGAGAGGAGATAATGCCTCTCGTGCTAGAAGATTCTTGAGGGGACTAGAGCCTACCCTATAACATAAAGTGGGGGCTTTTCAATTGACTACTTATGTAGGAGTAGTTGACAAAGCAAAATACCTAGAGTTGAGCAAAATGAGAATAGAGGAACAATTATCCCGCAGATCAAGACCAAGTCTTGGGAAAAAAGCTTGTTTCTAACATACCTTATGTAGATAAAGGGAAGAAGCTAGCTGTATATCCATCCAAACCTATGGCTTATGCGCTTAGACCTCTTCAAACTAGGCCTGTACCCCTAGCATTGCCTTCCCCATGATGGGAATTAAACCATTGCAACCTTAAAATCCATTAACCGAGCCAAGAGCTAGACCTTAGCATTAAGACTTCTTGATAGGAATCAAAATCCTATAAGACCTATCATTAGGGCAAAAGCCAAAGGATTTCAAATCTTGGCGATAGGGGTCTTCTTGGAATAAACCAATCCCAGAAGTTATTTATATATTAACCTCTTTTTTATTACTTATGTATTGTGTATTGTAGTAGGCACACTTATGGGGCTTTACAAGGCAATGGACAAACTCACTAAGACTCAGTTTGTGAGTTATCCATAGGCCAACCAAAACCGAAGATGAGTTGAATCGATGGATTGATTTGAAGAATCGGCATGTTGAAGACTATTTTTATTTGTTTGTTATTTTCTTGGAACCATTTATTTTGTAAGTTTTTTGGGACATTTTATTTGGTTGTAATTTATGTTTTAAGACCGGCCACCCTATAGTGGCATAGTTGTAATTTTCTAGTCATTTTAACCCTAAAGGGAGTAAGTATAAATACTTGCTTAAGTGGGGTTTTCGAGGAGGAGAATACACTTATCTTTACTGCAAATTTCTTGAGAAATTAGGGTTCATCCTAAGTTTTCATGAGGACTCTTATCAATTTCATCATTGAATTGTGGCGAGTTGCAACCTAGGAAATTGTAGTAATATCAATTCCTAAGTCGATTTTCCTTTTCATAACTAGTGTGTAATATCTAGTGTTGATTAAGATTGGTTCTTGGTTTTGATTTTATGTCAATTATAGGTGCAATTACCATCCTATTATTGTTATCAATGTAGTGAAATTGTATCCTATATATTGTATTGTTGATTGCCTTTCTTCAATTGCGTGGAAGTTCCTTTGTTGTAAGAAGTTCACGCCCATTTTATGTGTTCGTGATTGGGATCTCATTGGATATTTTGTTAAGTACTTAATTCAATAGAGCAACATCATCATTTTGGTGTTGATCTTCATTGATTTTACAAATTGGATCACAAACAATTTTAAGGTTCATGTCCAATTAGAGGATTGATCCGGTTTTTGGTTTTTGCTTGTGAAGTTGTTTCAATTGCGTATTTGCATATGCTTAAACTCACTTTTAAGCATATCACTTCTTGAATAAATGGGACCAAGACATTTCACATATTATCTTTATTTATTTTATGTAATTTGTTTTGCATTTCAATAGGTACATTAGTCGGTTTTTATAGGATGGTGAACCAACACACTAATGTCAAGTGTAAGCTATACTTAAACCTACAAAGACAAGAGGAACCAACCTTATTTCACTTAGAGAAAACCAGCCATCTTCACCTCATTCCACGTGGATGAATAGGTTCTTCAAGTGATCCTTTAGGACGGTTTTGCTCTATTTACACTGTTGTAATTTCCTCCTTTAAGACCAGTTTTTGCTTTGTTTTACATTGTTGTGATTTCCTTATTTAGAGTAAGGTATAAATACTTACTAATTAGTTTTGTAAGGGACTTTTAGAGAGATAAAATTTCTGACTTTGTGTTATAGGAGAACATCCTCTTCACACCTCCACTCTTATCAATTTATAATTGAAATTATAGTGATTTCTTGCTTAAGGATTATTGTGTGTAATATCAATAATTCTCAAGCCTTTCCAATTATTACTAGTGTGTAATATCTGGTACATAATTAGATTTTTATTTTTATTTCATCATCACGCCAAATTAAGGTTCTTCCTATTGCTAGGTTTCACACCAATTGTAGAAGTTGGATTCAATTGTTCTTCTTTTATTTGATTGGTATTGAAATTCAATTGAAGCACATCATAATGTGGTATTAGAGCACGGTTTTGTAGAAGGGGAATTCGTGAATCACAAATTGGGAATTAGGGTTCTTATCCTTTCATTTTGAAAATTGAAGTTATGAGAAGTGGAATTGAGTTCTTGTGTTGAATTATTCCTTAATTCCATAGTATTTGTGAATTGAAATTCAAAGGAGATTGAATTAAGGTTCCTTTGCTGTGGATGAATTAGAGGAATCATTGTAATTGGCTTCTAATAGAAGGTATTTGAGTTAATTTTTGTGTGTTATTCATTGTAATTTCGAAATTAGAGGTTGTGGTTCAAAATTTCATCCTTGGGTAGTCATTTTGCCATGGAGAATTAGGAAGTGTTTTGAAATTGAATTCAATCATTACTTGTGTAGTTATTGTGTAATTGAGGTTATGTATTGCATTAATTGTTTGTTGCACCGTAGGTATGTGTGAGTGTGTGTTGCCTTGGTTTGTGTTGTTGTGTTGGGTGAACTGTGAAGAGAGTTGTGTTATTGTGTTAGTTAAACCTTGAAGGTGAGTATGTTGTTGTGTTGTGAATCAGAGAACTTTGTGCCGTAGAAAGTGAATTGTTGTTGTGTTTTGTTGTGAGTGTGTGTGTGAGTAGTATCGTGAGTTGTGTTGAGTGATAAAAAAATAAAAATTTCAAAATCATGTCAAATGATAGTGTGAATGGTGGGATTGGCAATGAGGCCAATAGTCAGGTTGGAGGAGGTCAGGGTCGTCGTGTTGTAGGTGGAAGAACACTAGAAGAAAAATTGCAGGATCTTATCACTATTGTTGCTACATTAGCAACATGGGTAGATTAAATGACGATGCCACAACCACCAGTGGCAAACCCTCAAGCACCCCCACCTCAGGTAACCCATCAGAATGTTCGTAGGGAAGGAGCTATTAAAGGTAATAGGGGTAGGAGGATGAAGGAGAATATCCTGCTTTTAGGGAGGAAAGGGATGATAATTTTGAAAATGAGTCTCACCTTAATCGTGATTTCAAACCGCCTCATGGTTTAGAATATGTAAAATTGCAGATGCGTTATTTGTCGTTGGGGTTTGCAGATGATTATTTAGATTGATGTTAAGTTAGGGCCTTGTAAGTGCATGAGATGATGATCCACTTGGGTTTATTTGCAGTTGTAGAATTATAGGCAATGCCGTTATGGGGAGTTTTGTTGTTGCAGATGAGAGATGTGAGGTTGATATACTACTGGAAGGAAATGAAATGGTAAAAAAAAAAGTTTTACCATAGACTATAGCAAGAGTGTTTATGCGTCTCTAAATACTGGGTAAGGAGGCAAAAGTGACGAGTAGTATGAGGAGTCAAGACTGTGATCAATATGGGTCAGTTGAACCTGAAAAAACCTTAGCACGATTGTTGCGGTTAAGTATGAGGTTGCTACATTGTAGACTCTAGGGTATGACACCCTTAATGAGCTATTCAACTAGCTTTGAAAGTAGAAAGACAGAGGCGATCTAATCCATTTAAAAAGCGAGCAATAGGTATGGAACTTCTACAAAACCTCATGAGTTAGATAGACAGTAGATAGAAAAAAAGGGAACAGAGGGAATTGATAAAGCTATAGATATAAATACAACTTTTACTAATAGAGAGGGAAATTTCTGGAAAAGTGATAAGAATCAAAATTCTATAGGACCTATCACTAGTGCAAGAACCAAAGGGTTATAAAATTTGGTGATGAGGGTCCTCTTTGAACAAACTGACCCTAAAAATATTTGTAACTAACTTCTTTTCTATTACTTATTTATCTTGCATTCCAGTAGGTATATTTCGTTTTTACAGGGCGATGGATAAACTTGCTAAAGCTTAGCTTGTGGGTTATTCATGAACTAACATAAACCAAAGAAGAACCGGTCCAACAAATTACTCAATTGAAATGAAGAACCGACCACTTGAAGACCATTTGTATATGTAATAGTTTCTTATAGAGCTAGCCATTTTAATTTTGTACTTGTAATTTTCATTTTTGGAACTGGCTACCTAATGGCAACTTTGCAATTTTTTTTTTGTTTTAACCCTAATAGGAGCAAGTATAAATACTCGCTAACTAGGTTTTTAGGGAGCTTTTGTGAATTTGAAGAAAACACTTTTATTGCCATGAGAGAGAGAGTCCTTGCTAAAACATGCACTCTTATCACTTTCTAGGAAATTATGGCGAGTTTGGCTTAGAATTTCTTGTGAGTAATATCTAGATCTTCTATATTGCTTCCTTTTATTACGAATATGCAATATCTAGTGATAATAGGTTAATTTTATCTACTTGTTATTTCACGCCAATTTAGGGTTCATATTGCTAGGATTTCAAACTAATTTTAAAGATTGGAATTGCATTTTATATGTAATTTAATTGGTGTTGGAATTCCTTATAATACATCTAATTTGGGTTCACACCATTGAGATTGTTCATCCTTTATGTTCATGCCAATTTAGGAATTTTGTCTTGTTGAATTCTCCAATTAGATTATGTTCATGTTCTTGAATTATTTAGGCACATCATAATTTGGTATCAGAGCAAGTTGTTTCTTACAATTAAGGTTCACGTGGCCATTATTCATCATGCCATTTTTGTGAACTTGGTTTAGTTAAATTCTTTAATTGGTTTGTGTTCATGTGCTTGGAATTTTAAGCACATCATAATTTGGTATTAGGGCATAGGAATTGAGGAAAGGATTTATGTGATCATCATTTGACAATTAGGGTTCATGGAGTTAATTTCTTGATCCAAAATTGTTGAAGTGAATTGTAGTAGTGCTTGTGGAGTTTATTTCATTCTTGTTGTTCTTGATTGAAGTGGATGTGGAAAACTTGTGGTAGCTTGCTTAGCTTGAGTTTGCCGTGAGTAAGAAGGAGTGATCCTTAGTGATCATTTTGGAAAAGTGAAAATTTGAAACATGGAAGAGTGAATTGTGTTGGTAATTTTGGAAATTGTATTTGTCATTTACAAATTCCAAATTTGCATTGTGTGGAGATAAGGAAAATATTTGAAAATTCAAACACATCTTTAAGTTTGAAGCAATTCATTGAGTAGCATTGATTGAGATTATTTGAATTTGAATTTGAATTTGCCTCTTACCATTTGTGGAGAAGGTTGCATTAAGAGTGTTTTTGAATTGTTATCGTGATTGTGTTACATGTGTGGCAAATTGGAGTTGTGTTGTGAAGGGTTGTTACAATGTGAAGTGTTGTGTGTGTTAAGATGAATTTGTTGCACGTGAAGTGGTGTTGAGTTTGGAGTTGCATCGTGTTTGTATTGTGTGTGTGGCAGTGTGAGTGTGTAGTGAAGAAAATTGTAAATTGTTGTGGAGTTATGTTGAGAAGAAGGTGCTACATGTAGAGTATAAGATTGTGTTTATACCATGATTATAAAGGGAAATATAGTGGTAAAATTTGAATGTCAAAACAAGCATTAAAGTGTGGAAGTTATTGAGTATTGATACTTAAACACTTGCTTAATTGAATTCATTAACTTACTACTTAGAAGTGCTTAATTATTGTTCCACTTGTTGTTGCCATAATTGAAGTGTGGTGAAGTGTGTGTTGCATTGGTTGCTTAATTGCACTGTGGGTATATAGGAGTATGTTGTCGTAGTGTGTGTGGTGTAGTGTATTATTGGTTTATTGAAGTAGTAAGTAACGATGTCAAGTGACTTGTTTTTGTCTACTGAATGTACTGTGTAGAGCCTTGACTTCTTTTTCAACTATTAATGATGAGCAGAGGGAAAATTTGTTTCAAACTTCTTGTAGGGTGCAAGGTAACTTATGTGTCATTATTATTGATGGTGGTAGTTGTACTAATGTTGAGGTTACCTCATTAGTATAGAAATTGAAACTTAGTAACTACTTTGCATCCAAAACCCTACAAATTACATTGGTCTAAGTGAGCAAGGGAGTCTCCATGTGACTAGAGAGCTAAGGTACCTTTCAATATAAGGGATAAATATCATGATGAAATAGAATGTGACATTCTTCCCATGTGTGCATTCCATATATTATTTGCAGGGCGTGGTTGTATGATAGGAGGGTTTTACATGATGGTTATAGAAATACTTATATATTCCAGTTGGAGGGTAAATGTATAGTATTGAACCCTATGTTACCATAGGAGGTCCAAGAGGTGCAAAGACAGATAAGTCAACCATTAAAAGTCTCTAAGGTTCATAGTCAGATGAGTTAACCTTTAGAGGGCCAGGCAGTTCAAAAGCAGATGTGTCAACCATTAGAGGTCTAAAAGGTTCAAGGCAGATGAGTAAACCATCAGAGGGTAAGATGGTTTAAAGACATATAAGTGAAACAGGGAAGGAGAAGAAATATTGGTGGGACAGTTTAAGTTAGGGGAGGTCATAGTGGATGATAAACCATTATATGTGTTGTAGATGGAAATATCCTAAAGATAGAGGGGCAAGAGCAACTACCTCCTGTGGTATCTCAAGTACTGGGAGACTACAGTAATATTTTTACAAATGACTTGCTAGGAGGATACAGAGTCTTTACTGCATTTGATCTATCAGATTTGAGGACAAATCTTCTTGAGGCCCTAGGAGATGATAGGAATCAAAATTCTATAGGACCTATCACTAGGGCAAGAACCAAAAGGTTACAAAATTTGGCAATGAGGGTCCTCTTTGAATAAACAACCCTAAAAATATTTGTAGAATAACTTCATTTCTATTACTTATTTATTGTGCATTCCAATAGGTATACTTGTCGATTTTTACAAGGCGATGGATAAACTCGCTAAAGTTCAGCTTATGGGTTATTCATAGACCGACATAAACCAAAGAAAAACCAGTCCAACAAATTACTCAATTGAAATGAAGAATTGGTCACTGGAAGACCATTTGTATATGTAATAGTTGCTTATGAAAGAAATTTTAATTTTGTACTTGTAATTTTCATTTTTGGAATCGGCCACCTGTTTGCAACTTTGTAATTTTTTTGTTTATTTAATCCTAATAAGAGTAAGTATAAATACTTGCTAACTAGGGTTTTTAAGGAACCTTTATCAATTTGAAGAAAACACTTTCGTTGCCATGAGAGAGAGAGTCCCTCTTCCTAAAACATCCTCTCTTATCTATTTTTAGGAAATTGTGGCGAGTTTAGCTTGGAATTTCTTGTGAGTAATATGAAGATCTTCTAGGTTGCTTCCTTTTATTACTATGTGTAATATCTAGTGATAATAGGTTGATTTTATCTACTTGTCGTTTCATGCCAATTTAGGGTTCATATTGCTAGGATTTCAAACCAATTTTAGAGATTGAAATTGCATTTTATATGTAATTTGATTGGTGTTGGAATTCCTTGTAATACATCTAATTTAGGTTCACACCATTGAGATTGTTCATCCTTTATGTTCACGCCAATTTAGGGATTTTGTCTTGTTGAATTCTCCAATTGGATCATGTTTATGTGCTTGAATTATTTAGGCACATAAAAAAGGAAAGGAGGTTGTTGGGGCTAATATCAGACAAACATTACCTAGGTCAACAAGTAGCAAAATGCGTTAAATCAAATGCTTCAAATGCATGGGTTTTAGACACATGGCCGCTTAGTGTCCTAAGAAAAGGGTGATGACTGCTATGGAGGTGGAAAATTCAGAGGGAAATGAAGAAATATTGGAGCCTAATGATTTGTCAATAGTGTTACAAGAGTATTATGGTGTTCCTGATGTCGAGGCACGTGAAGATAAGGGAACAGATAAATATTTGTCTATTAATGTATTGCATAGGGTAATGAATATATCTTCGGATGTTGAGGATATATAGAGGGAAAACCCATTCCATACTCCCTGTCAGGTTTTAGGTAACTTGTGTGATCTTTTCATTGATGGTGGTTGTTGCACTAATGTCGTAGCTGCTGCATTAGTAAATAGATCACAACTAGTCAATAGTCCACATCCTCATCCCTATAAATTGCATTAGTTGAGTTTACAAAATAGTATGTTTATCATTCAAAGGGCTAAGGTTCTAATCAGCATATAAAAAAAATACTATCATGAAATTATTTGTGATATTCTTCCTATGTGCACATCTCATATACTATTGGGTAGACCTTGGCTATTTGACAGGAGAGTAGTGTATGATGGGTTTAGAAACACCTATGTGTTTCGTAAGGATAAAGAACGAGTTATCTTAACTCCTATGTCACTAGTTGAGGTATAGGAGTTCCATGAATAGATCAACAAAACTACTGGACAATCAAGACGTTAGAGTGACAAGCATATGCAAACTTAAGTTTTTAGCTTAGGAAAAGACCCATTAGATTTGAGGGCAAATCTTGATGGGAAATTTTCCAGCACTATCTATGCTTTTAGAACTAGATTCAGATGATGATCCAAATCGCTCATATTTTACTTCATTTCTTTTATCTAATAAGTTGAGAAATAATCTTACAAGTATAAAATAATTCTCCATGGGATGCTAACATGTCCTACACTAGTTAATGGCCATGGGACATCATTAGATTTACATTCAAAGGCCTGTTGCGACTGTTTCCATTTCGAAGCATTGGCTCATGAAGATTTATGATATTTTGTACTTTGTAATTGTTCTATGGACTATTTTATGTTGTATTTTCTTTTAGGACACTTTCATTTTGAATGTAATTTTCATTTAGGACCGGCCACCCTAAAAGTGGCATAGTTGTAATTTTGTGCATTTTCTAACACTAAAGGGAGCAAGTATAAATACTTTCTTAAAATAGGGTTTAAGGAGGCCATTTTTCATATTTGAACATACACTTTTCGTGAGGATTAGGGTTCTTCCTAATTGTCATTAGACTCTTATCAATTTCAATCCCAAGAGTTGAAATTGTGGCGAGCTCAACACTTGAAATTGTGAGTAATATCAAATTCATTTTGTTGTGATTTCTTTTCTTCTCTAGTGTGTAATATCTATGGGTGAATTAAGATAGTTCTTGGTTAGATTTGTTTCATAATCATTTCAAGATATATTGAGTTTGTTGAGTTACTTATTATAGTGTTATTCATCAACATTTGCCTATCATTGTTCATGTGGAATGCCCAGTTCTAAAGAGGAGAATCACAATTTTATTTTGCTGCTGAATCTTGAAATTTATGTGATGATTCAAGCTTGATTAGTATATATTGAGGATTTAATTATTTGTAATTGGATTAGTTCATTGTTTATTGATTCTAGATCCATTTATATCTTTTGGAATCACGCCAATTCTCCAATTGTTGAACCAAAATTAAGGATTGCATTTAGGGTTGGATTTTTATTCCATTTGATTGTGCTTAAATCCCATTTAGGCACATCATCTTCTAGTATTAGAGCATCATCATACTTGGATTCATTCTTGGTCACGTCCTTGTTGTGGGAATTGGTTCATAATTATTGAGGAATTGTGCAATTGTTGAACTAGTTTGATTAACATTGTCTAATTGTCTTTCAAATTAGTTTTGCATGTGCTTAATCTTGGTTTTAGGCACATCAAATCTTCGACAAGCACGAGGAGATGATGGGAATCAAACCATTGCAACCTCAAAATCCATTAATCAAGCCAAGAGCTAGACCTTAGCATTGAGACTTTGTCTTGAATAAATGGGACCAAGACATTTCACATACTATCTTTATTTATTTGATGTAATTTTTTTTACATTTCAACAAGTACATTTATCGGTTTTTACAGGATGGCGAAGCAACACACTAATGTCAAGTGTGTAAGCTATACTTGAACCTACAAAGACAAGAGGAACTGACCTTATTTCACTTAGAGAAAACCAGCTATCTTTACCTCATTCCATGTAGATAAATAGGTTCTTCAAGTGATCCTTTATGACTGGTTTTGCTCTATTTTACATTGTTGTAATTTCCTCCTTTAGGACCAATTTTGCTCTATTTTACATTATTGTAATTTCCTTATTTAGAGTAGGGTATAAATACTTGTTAATTAGGTTTTGTAAGGGACTTTTGGAGAGATAAAATTGCAAACTTTGTGCCGTAGGAGAACATCCTCTTTACGCCTCCACTTTTATCAATTTCTAATTGAAATTATGGTGAGTTCTTGCTTAAGAATTATTGTACGTAATATTAGTAATTCTCAAGCCTTTTCAATTATTAATAGTGTGTAATATCTTGTACGTAATTGGATTTGTTATTTTTATTTCATCATCATGCTAAATTAGGGTTCTTCTTATTGCTAGGTTTCACGCTAATTGTGGAAGTTAGATTCAATTGTCTCTTTCATTTAATTGGTATTGAAATTCAATTGAAGAACAATACCCCACCACAGGTGGGTCAAGGTATGAGGTGTCCTAGATGTTTAAGACCACATGATCTACAAAAGTGTAATTGGCTAGAAGGGGCATGCTTCTCCTATAGCAAAACAGGACACACTAGTAGGAGCTACATTGAAAGGACCTTCCCTCAAACCTTCTATTATACCTGTAAGAAGAAAGGGCACAGATCATTTGAGTGTGGTGCTCAATACACTCAGGCAACTACACCACCACCAGCCCAACAGCCTATACGACCTGCACCTAGAGGACCATTAGGTAGAAATCAAAATGTGGGGCCAAGACAGCGAGCACATGGTAGGGTGTTTGCATTACAATAGCAACAGTAGCAATAGGATGCACATGATCAAGATACCATAGTAGGTACACTACTCATAAACTCAAATATTGCTTATGTATTATTTGACACGGGTGCAACCCATTCATGCATATCACCTATGTTTATGAATGTATGTGGATTAAAATTTGTTGTATTGGAGAATGTTATGATTGTAAATACTCCTTTTGGAGTAGGAGGGAAATTAGATCAAATATGTAAAGATGTAGAGATTGTAATCTATAGCAAGAAAATGCCAACTAAATTGTTTGTGTTAGAGATGATAGAGTTTGATCTAATTTTAGGAGTAAACTAGTTGTATATGTACAATGCCACTATAGATTGTCACAATCTAATGGTTAAGTTTAATTTTCTTGATGAGGAGCACGTTGTATACGAGTTAGATCCATGAAGGCCTACGACTCTTCCAACATACAAGTTGTGGAATAAAGGAAGATTGCCAACCTTATCAATGGGGATAGGACGGGTTAAGGAATTGAGAACTATGCACATAGTGAATGAGTATACACATATTTTTCTTGAGAAATTGTTGGGTTTACCACTAGCCAGAGGGATAGAGTTCTATATTGATCTTGTATTAGTAATGACACCTATATCTAAAGCACCATACAGGATGGCACCTACTGAACTATCTGAACTAAAGACTCGGCTTCAAGAGCTTCAAGATAGTGGGTTTATTAGACCAAGTGTCTCACCATGGGGTACTCCAGTGCTATTTGTCAAGAAGAAGGAAGGGAATATGAGGCTATGTATAGATTATAGGGAGTTAAACCAAGTCACAATAAAAAAACAAATACCCTCTCCCTAGGATTGATGATCTATTTGATCAATTACAAAGAGCTCAATTCTTCTCCAAAATTGCCTTGAGATCAGGATAGCATCAGTTAAGAATCAAGGAGGAAGACATACAGAAAACTGCTTTTAGAACTCGGTATGGGCATACGAGTTTTGGCTGATGCCTTTTGGTTTGACAAATGCTTCAACAGCCTTCATGAACCTCATGAATAGAGTGCTCAAAGATTGGTTAGATCAATTTGTAGTAGTTTTTATAGATGATATCCTCACCTATTCCAAAAATAGGGAAAAACATGAAGCAGATCTCAAAACCGTATTAGAAAAACTCAGGGAAGAAAAGCTTTATGCAAAATTCAATAAGTGCGAATTTTGGTTAGAATAGGTATCCTTCTTAGGACATGTGGTGAATAAGAATGAAATATTGGTGGACCCAAAGAAGGTAAAGGTAGTAAGTGATTGGCCAAAACCAAGAACTGTAAAAGAAGCATGGAGTTTTCTAAGATTAGCTGGGTACTACAAACGCTTCGTAAAAAGATTCTCCCAGTTAGCCACTCCCTTGACTCAACTGACAAAGAAAAAGGCCAAGTTTGTATGAAGTGAGGAATGTGAGAGTAGCTTCACAACATTGAAAAATAAATTAATGATAGCTCTAGTGATGTGCCTAATTCCAAGCTTAAGCACAATCAAAAGAATCAAGGAAAACTCCTCAATTCACACACACAAAAACTGGTTCACTTAACTAGGTAAATGCGGAAATCCTAAAGGCAATAGAATGAAATCCAAAGAGCTCCAATTGCTATTATCAATCCAAACAAGTAATCTTCACCATATAATAACAATTATAATTGAAACCCACGTGAATCAAATCAAGAAAATAAATGGGTCAAACCGCAAATTCCAATCCCTTCCTTCAACTATCCAATTCACGTCACAATGAAGAGAATGATATCATATATCAACACAATCAATCCTATAACAAGCTATTGATCACGAATTGCGAATTAAAACAAGTCCAAGAACATCCAAATCAACCCTAGATATGACGCACTAGTGATGAAATGGAAAACAACAATAAGGAACCGATATTACTCACGATTTCTCCTTGTTGCACTCGCCACAATTTCAACTTCTTGGGATTGAAATTGATAAGAGAATTTAGAATTAAGAAAACCTTAAGCCCTCTCACGAAAATGTGAAGTGTTTGTTCTGCAAAATAAGCCTCCTCAAACCCTCTCTTAAGCAAGTATTTATACTTGCTATTCCTAGGGTTAAAAAGTGCTCAAAATTACAAGTTTGCCACTTTTAAGGTGGCTAGCCCTAAATGAAGATTACAAGGAAATAAAAGTGTCCCAAAACCAAATACAACCAAAAATAGTTCATAAAAGTGTAAATATATAAAAGAAATGGTCTTCAAGATGCCGATCTTCTATAGGATCCATCGGCCTAACTCATCGCCGGTTCAGGTCGGTCCATGGATAACCCACAATTTGAGTCTGAGGGAGTTTGTCCATTGCCCTATAGAATATGATAAGTGTGCTTGTTGGAAAACACAATACAAGAATAATAGAAAAGAGGTTAATATATAAATAATTCCGGGGTCGATCTGCTCAAAATGGGCCCTCAATGCCAAGATTTGAAATCCTTCAGTTCTTGCCATAATGATAGGTCTTGTCGGATTTTTATTCCTATCATCTCCTCCGGCCTCAAAAAGATTTGTCCTCAAATCTAGTAGATCAAATGCAGTAGAGACTTTGTTTCCTCCTAGCAAGTCACCTGAAGAAATATCTTTGCAGAATCCCAATATCTGAAATACTACAGGTGGTGATTGTCTTCTCTCCTCCATTTCCAGGATGTATCTCTTCTGCAACACAAATAATGACCCATTATCCACTAAAGTTACCCATGTATCAACTTGTTCCACTGAAACTGTTTCCTCTTTTTCTAACTCATCTGTATACTGCTGATCCTCATGGTCTTCTAATGGTTGGCCCAACTGCTTATTGCCCTCTAAAACCTCTGAAGGTGAACATAACTGTCTCTGAACAGTCTGGCTCTCTGGTGGTCTGCTCATCTGACTATGATCATCAGGATCCTCTAAAGGTTGGCACATCGGTGTCTGACAAATTTTATGCTCTAAGGGTTGGCTCGTGTCACTAGAGCCCTCAAGAACCTTTGAAGATTGGCATACTTGCGTCTGCACAATTTGGTCCTCCCAGTCTAGGTAATCATCTGCGGAACCCCTACCATCAAATGAAGGCATCTGTAGCTTCGCACACTCTGGTCCTCGAGGTGGTCTAAATTCTTTGTCCGGATATGGATTAAGCCCAAAATTATCATCTCTATTTTCCCTAAGAGCATGATAATCTCCCTTTACTCTAGGTGGTGCCATAAGGTTTACCACAGGTGGTGGTGGCAATGTCATCCTATCAATCCTTGTTGCTAATGTAGCAACAAGTGTGGAAAGGTCCCGAAGTTGTTCATCTAGAGTTCTTCCATTTGTATTTCGACGACTTGGTCTGCTACCCACTTGGCTATTGGCCTCATTGCCAATGCACCCATTTACACTATCATATGACATGTTTGTGGATGCGATTTATCTAAAGTACAAATGTAATGTCAAATAATTTGTAGCACACTCCCTTCACTTCACCACGTCACAGTAACAAGTTTGGATAACAACACACACACTTGTACACCCACGGTGCAACAAGTCACCAATGCAATAAATACTTTTTATCACTTCAAGTATATTAGAATAAGTGAAGCACAAATAAATACTTCTAAGTAGTTAAGAAATTAAATTCAACTCACAATTTTTGAAGTAATAAGTTCAATTACTTTCACACTTTAATGTTTGTTTTTGAATTCAAATTCTACTACTTCAATTTTCCTTTATTGCCACGGTTTCACACCTACAATTGATCTTGATGTGCAGCACCTTTAATCCACATAAATCCACAAATTTACACCACCACACACACCTTCAATCACGGTGCACTCACTCCACCAATAACTCCACGGCAACAACACAAACAACAACAACAATTAAGATGTATCACTTCCACGGCAACAACAAGGTGAATATTGATTACAAGTAGTCTTCAACTTCCATGGCAAATAATGAAGAAAAAAGATTAATAAATAGCTTTCCCAAAATGAATTCCGAATCCCACTATAGGCAGCAACTTTCAATTTGAAATTCAAATAACTTCACTTATTGCAAGCCTTCCTCAATTGGTAACAATGAATTTAAATTCAAATAGCAATCATTAACTCCCACAACTTAATTGCATATGATTTGAATTCAAATAATTCATTACTAACCAAACTTAATGTAATCTGCAAATTTTACTTCACAAATTCAGAATTACACAATGGAATTCAAACAACAAACTTCACAACTCCTCACGCCATAAGCTACTTCACAGCAACAATTGGTAAGTTTCACAATTTCAAAAAAAAAATTGCTAAAGTAACTTCACTTTGTACTTCTGCTCTTCCACGTGAATTAGTGTCCACAAAGTGATATAATAACCTTCCCAAATCAACTCCAACAACCAGCAAATCAATTCCCAATCCAAAACAATTTCCCAATATCAAACAACAACAACAACACAATTTCGGTTTTCACTTGATCAACCCTATTTGATGATCACTTCCACGAAATTGAATACAACCAATTCCCTTCTCTCAACAAGAGCTCTGATACCAAAAAGATGATGTGCCTAATTCCAAGCTTAAGTACAATCAAAAGAATCAAGGAAAACTCCTCAATTCACACACACAAAAATCGGTTCACTTAACTAGGTAAATGCGGAAATCCTAAAGGCAATAGAATGAAATCCAAAGAGCTCCAATTGCTATTATCAATCCAAACAAGTAATCTTCACCAAATAATAACAATTATAATTGAAACCCACATGAATCAAATCAAGAAAATAAATGGGTCAAACCGCAAATTCCAATCCCTTCCTTCAACTATCCAATTCACGTCACAATGAAGAGAATGATATCATATATCAACACAATCAATCCTATAACAAGCTATTGATCATGAATTGCGAATTAAAACAAGTCCAAGAACATCCAAATCAACCCTAGATATGACGCACTAGTGATGAAATGGAAAACAACAATAAGGAACCGATATTACTCACGATTTCTCCTTGTTGCACTCGCCACAATTTCAACTTCTTGGGATTGAAATTGATAAGAGAATTTAGAATTAGGAAAACCCTAAGCCCTCTCACGAAAATGTGAAGTGTTTTTTCTGCAAAATAAGCCTCCTCAAACCCTCTCTTAAGCAAGTATTTATACTTGCTATTCCTAGGGTTAAAAAGTGCTCAAAATTACAAGTTTGCCACTTTTAAGGTGGCTAGCCCTAAATGAAGATTACAAGGAAATAAAAGTATCCCAAAACCAAATACAACCAAAAATAGTTCATAAAAGTGTAAATATATAAAAGAAATGGTCTTCAAGATGCCGATCTTCTATAGGATCCATCGGCCCAACTCATCGCCGGTTCAGGTCGGTCCATGGATAACCCACAATTTGAGTATGATGGAGTTTGTCCATTGCCCTATAGAATATGATAAGTGTGCCTGTTGGAAAACACAATACAAGAATAATAGAAAAGAGGTTAATATATAAATAATTCCGGGGTCGATCTGCTCAAAATGGGCCCTCAATGCCAAGATTTGAAATCCTTCAGTTCTTGCCCTAATGATAGGTCTTGTCGGATTTTTATTCCTATCATCTAGTGTGGGCTCTACCAAAGATGGGAGAAGAATTTGAAGTATTCAACGATGCATCAAATCAAGGTTTAGGGTGTATGCTTATGCAAAATGGGAGAGTCATTGCATTTGCCTCCCGCCGGTTGAAATAATATGAGAAGAATTACCCTACCCATGATCTAGAATTAGCTACTGTGATCTTGGCACTGAAATTGTGGAGACACTATCGTTATGGGGAGAAATGTAAAATCTTCATAGATCATAAAAGTTAAAGTATTTGTTTGCCTAGAAGAAGTTGAATATGAGGTAAAGAAGGTGGTTAGAACTGATAAATATTTATGATGTGGAAATTCATTATTACCTTGGAAAAGTAAATGTGGTTGCAGATGTGTTAAGCAAAAAGAAACACATAAATATTGCAGGATTAATCACATCCTAGAAGATGATATTAGAAGATATGGATAAGCTAAAATTGGAAGTGGTGACACGAGAAGTGGGAAATAGGTTGGCTACACTTAGCATCCAACCCAATCTTATAGATCAAATTAAAATTGCACAAATGGAAGATCTTGAAATTTAGAAGATAAGGAACAAGTTAGAATAGGGTGAAGCCACATAATTTATGTTAAACACTAAAGGGGTAGTCAAGTATGGTAATAGATGGTGTGTTCCAAATAATATAGAGTTAAAGAAGAAGATTATAAAGGAAGCTCATTACTCAGGGTATACAGAACACCTAGGAATCACCAAGATGTACGAGGATCTTAAGAACACTTACTGGTGGAAAAATACGAAACAAGAGATAGCTGAATATGTGTTTAGAATCTAGGGCTTTACACCGTAAGTGGTATCAGTTGAATGGAAGTTCTAGGGTATTACAACTTAAGGTGTCTCACCTGTTAACAAATAAGGATTGAACTCTAAAGACTAGCTAGTGAGTTACAACCTTTTCCTATACTTGAATGGAAGTAGGAACATGTAACTATGGATTTTTTCACAACGCACCTGAGAATAAGGGAGAAATATGATGCAATTTGGGTGATAGTAGACAGATTGACCAATTCCACACATTTTTTGCGGATTAGGCTAGACTATAGACTAGAAAAGCTTGCTCAAATGTATATTAAAGAGATTTTTAGATTATACAGGATACCAACTATGATTACATCTAATTGGGATACTTGTTTTGTGAGAAAATTCTAAAAAAGTCTACATCAAGCTCTAGGAACCAAACTTCAGTTTAGTATAGCATTTCATCCTTAAACAAATAGGCAATCTGAAAGAATTATTCAAATTCTTGAAGATTTACTATGAGTTTGTACCTTGGATCAAGGGGGTAGCTAGAGTGATCATTTGCCTTTAGTAGAATTTGCTTATAACAACAGTTACTAGGCAACTATACAGACAACTCCCTATGAAGCATTATATGGTAGGAAGTGCAGATCTCCCTTACACTAGGATGAAGTGGGAGAAAGACGGGTATTGGGGCCTGAGATAGTATAGGAAACGGTAGATAAGGTTAAAATCATAAGGTAATGAATTCTATTAGCCCAAAGTCGCCAAAAAAAATTATGCAAACAAATGGCGATGCCCTCTAGAGTTCAAGTAAGAGATAAAGTCTTATTGAAGATATCTCCAACTAAAGGGGTAATCAGGTTTAGATTGCAAGGTAAGTTAAATCCAAGATATGTGGGTCCATTCGAAATTCTAGAAAGAATTGGAACAGTCACATATAGGTTGGCCCTACTGCCAAGTTTGGCTAGAGTACATGATGTATTTCATGCATCAATGTTAAGAAAGTTTGTACCAAACCTAGATCAAGTGATGGCCTTAGAACCTTTGAAGGTATAACAAGACTTGTCTTCTATAGAGAGACCTATGAGGATAGTAGATACCAAGGAACAAGTTTTAAGAAGAAGAAGTATTCTTTATGTCAAAGTGTAAAGGACAAATCAAATAGAGTGAGAGGCGACATGGGAATTAGAAGAAGAAATGAAGAGAAAACATCTAGAACTATTCCCAATTCTAAGTAACTTTCAAGGACGAAAGTTTAAATAGGGGGGGAGAATGTAATACATGGTTCTAAATAGTTTATATACAAATTTAAATAATCATAAATAGTAAATAAAAATAAATATATGTATAAATATTATGAGTGGCAATGTTATAAATAGGACAATGGGACAAGGGTAGTTTCGTTTTTTTCCTAGCGAGACTATATATAAGTGAAACTAACCTAAGGTTCTTCTCTTCTGCATATCTGACAATTTCAGCCACCTAAAGAGATTGAGTGACATAAAAAGAGAGAGAGAGAAAGCTTCTTTAGGAAAACCTAAAGCAATCTAAGGAGGTAGCGCGGTATAGCAAAAGGTAGTGGTTTGGGAATTATTGCAAGAATTATTCTAACAAGTGAAGACCAATCACGAAGTGATTTTTAGTTGTTTATAGGGAACATAAAGATAAAGGAATTCTCGGATCAAGGAGTTGATATGCAGGAAGTTCGATGTAAGTATTCTAACTTACGTTAATTGAAGAGTATTTACATATTTAAAGATTTAATGGAGTCTGAGGATAAAGAGGAACGAATTTAGGAGAATTTAGAGTAAAATAATTAGGGTTTGTAGGATTGGCCGAGAGATACACAACCTCCTAACATGGTCATGATACGACTGTATTGAATTTAAAAGTATACTAAGAGATACACAGTCCCCAACATGGTCATGTTTTGACCGTGTTGAATTCAAAATTTATGTCGAAAGATACACGGCCTCCCAACACGACTATGCTTCGGCCATGTTGAATTAAGTCAAACATGACCTCCCAATACAATCATGTTCCAACTGTGTTGATGCCAAATCTCCCCAAGAGATACACAACCCTTAACATGGTTGTGTACTAGCCTATGTTGGCTAACATGGCCTCCAACATAGCTATGTTAAGTGATGGACATGATCATTGCATATCAAATTATCTTCTTAATTAACTAACTTCCATACAATCGAGGCAACTAATATAACCATAGATAACCTAATAGATTAAGAGGAATTAAGAGAAATATATTATATTTGGATTAGTACTAAGAATGATGTCTTGATGATCATATAAATATCAACTTAGCTTAAGTTTGGGACAAGAAGTGCTTAAGGCTAGGATTCCAAGTATGTGTTTACTTTATTTATTGTATTTGATTGTTAGGAAGCTATCTAATGAGTTGTATGTGAAATAATAAAATGCTAAGATGTTATGTGAATTAAGTGGTATCATGAAGTAATATAGTGTTATTGGTTGAATGAGATATGTTGCTTGTGCTTGGCTCGGCCTAGGGGCCCATAAAGGTAGATCCCTAGGGGGCATCTCGATGATCGATCTGCCACATTGTCCTTAGTGGAGTCGTGTATCGAAATGATATGAGGTAGATTAAGATTAGACGGAACCTGTAGTAGTAGTTCCCATTAGGGTAAGACGAGGCCCATAGAGGCAATTGCTACTAGGAAAAAACTTGTGTATACCGAGGTCTTGAGTACCCTATGTGTTATAATTTATTTTAGTGTTGATGTGTGAACTGAATTGTAAATGAGTTGCGGATAAATGTTACATATATGCATGTGAGGTTAATGTAGTGTATCATGCACATGTGGGTGTGGTATTCACGTACTGAGCTTAGGTTCACCCCCCTTCTTATATATTTTTTTTAGTTGTAGGCGAAAATGATGAATAACTAAAGTATGATGAGAATGAGAACTTGCGGAGACATTACATGGATGAGATGGGAAGAGAACACTATCATTATGTGGAGGAAAAGTTACAAGAATTCTAAATATTTGTAAATTGATGTTTTATTGTTAAATTAAAGTTATGGAGATATATTGTTGCTTGAGATTTTATTGTTGTCAAATAATGAAATTTGGAATGACTTATCTGTGAGTCATTCATTTGATTATAGTCGTAATAGTATGATGGATAATGTATATAATCAAATTTTGAAGTATGATGGAGTTTTAGTGCCTTAGCGTATCGCTTAGTAGTAGTGACACATGCGAGCTGTGATGCTCCATGTTCTGGGGTGTTACAATTACACATCAAGTAAAATAGATTATTAGCTATGTTTGTAGGCAATACTACAATATCCTTTTGCATAATTTGATTTGCGATATTGTTTTAAAATAAGTGTACCAAAATAAAATTAAAATCTGATGCTAAATTTTCCCACCCGTCCCCCCTAAAATTTATTACTCATCTCACCAACAAAAAAAAAAAGTCGTTTTACTAAATAGAAAAAGAAATGAAAAACCTAACACTATTCACCCTCCCTTTCTTTGTCTCTCATCTCCCATTCTTTGTCTCTCTTATGAAGTATTACTAGAGTCTCTGCCTCTCATCCACCATAGATCATCTCTCTCTAAAAAGGACATTTTTCTATAGATTAATTTAACCACCATTAGTGGCTTTACGTTCCCACTATCAATGAACAACTAGAAGCCTCCTTACCATTCATGAACAACGCTAGAGTCTCACAACTAAGTCCATAATGATTCTCTCACTTACTTGATTTCATAGCAACTTGATAAGTAGTAATCACTACAGTTTATCAATACTTTTTCTTCACTTATGCTCATTATGTGTTTAATAAGTGAAATCATATTCTTATTTTGATGAGTATTTAAGTAGATAACTGAGTAATAGTGATGTGGTTAAGTACATTTTAAGGAATCTTTGACTTAAATTTTACTTTCGGAATTTATTGTTTTTATAAATGTATTGATTCATTTGATTTGGTACTTACTAGGTTTTAAAATTGATCCATGATTTTAATGTGTAGACTAAGGTTATTAATTATTGATTGTAAGTTTAACCCATTGAGTGTGAGATATTTGTAGGTGATTGATGTGCCTAAAACCAAGGTCTAAGCACATGCAAATGAACTAAAGGAACTACTTCAACTCTCAAAATCAAAACCGATTCAAAAGGGTAAAAGTTACGTGAACCCTAGTGAAGATGCAATGAGATCCAAATACTCAATGATGCAATTACAATTCCACAACGATAATTTCTTCCAACATAACACTAATCACATGTAAATCCACGTGAATAATACAAAAGATCAACAAATCTTCAACTCTAAGAACCCCTTTCCACTAAATGCTAATCACAATTCAAGAAGCATACACAATGGATGAACCGAATTCAAGTGAAAAAGTAACTCAATTAAGTACAAAAATTTGAAATGACTATGAAGCAAATCTAACCAAGAACTATCTCAATTCAACCCTAGATATTACACACTAGAGAAGAAAAGAAATCACAACAAAATGAAATTGATATTACTCACAATTTCAAGTGTTGCACTCGCCACAATTTCAACTCTTGGGATTAAAATTGATAAGAGTCTAATGACAATTAGGAGAACCCTAATCCTCACGAAAAAGTGTTTGTCTAATTCTAAAAAATGGCCCCTTCAAACCCTACTTTAAGCAAGTATTTATACTTGCTTCCTTTAGGGTTAGAAAATACACAAAATTACAACTATGCCACTTTTAGGGTGGCCGGTCCTAAATGAAAATTACAATCAAAATGAAAATATCCCAAAAGTAAATACAACATAAAATAGTCCATAGAACAATTACAAAGTACAAAATATCATAAATCTTTATGAGCCAATGCTTTAAAATGGAAACAATCGCAGCGGACCTTCGATTGCAAATCTGATGATGTCCCGTAACCATCAACTAGTGTAGGACATGTTGGCATCCCATGGAGAATTATTATTATACCTATAAAATTATTTCTCAAATACTTATTAGATAAAAGCAATGAAGTAAAATATGAGTGATTTGGATCATCATCCAAATCTAGTTCTAAAAGCATAAACGGTACCAGAAAATTTCCCATCATCTCCTCGAGCTTCTAAAAGATTTGCCCTCAAATCTAGAGGATCATATTTGAAATTGAGCCCTAACATCCCTGCTGGCCTACTCTCTCTGCTATCAAATGTGGTGGAAGTAGTTCTGATTTGTTCCTGAAACTGACGTACCCCAGATGGAGTCATAGGTGACAATACTATGCGAGACTCGCCCATTCTGAACATGTAGGTGTTCCTATATCCATCATGTAACACTTGCCGATCAAACAACCAGGGTCTACCCAACAGCAAATGGAATGCATGCATAGGAATCACATCACATAGGATCTCACCGTAATATTTCTGCCCAACACACACAGGCACCTTTGCCCTTAGTGTAACATACATACTGCCTTGATTATCCAACCAATGCAAGTTATAAGGGCTAAGATGTGGGCTAGTAGACAAATATAATTTGTCTACCAGCGCAGCAGATATAACATTCGTGCAACTACCACTATCAATGATGAGCACACAAAGATTACCTTTGATCTTGCAAGAGGTGTGAAATATGTTCTCCCTTTGAATGTCTCTTGCATCAAGAGATATGGTTAGAGCCCTACGTAATACATTAATAGGTAGATATTGTTCACCTGTCCGCTCCTCATGTGTTTCTGCAGTCTGGTCATCATAATACTCCTATAGTGCTATTGGTAAATCTGTATGCTCAGTCTGTTCCTCGTCAACCTCAACATCTTCCCCAGCACCCTCTATAACAGTCATCACCCTCTTATTTGGACACTATGCTGCCATATGCCCGAATCCCATGCATTTAAAGCATTTGATCTAGCGTGCTTTTCCACTAGTAGATTCGGGAATAGTCTGCCTCACATCTGGTATTAACTCTTTACCCTTCCTAGCGGGTATATTTTCTTTGGCAGTGTTTGGGGTAGTTTTGTCTACTGCTCTCACGGCCTCACCTACCGCCTTTGTTCCCTTTGATCAACTGTTAGCTACTATAGGTCTGGTTATAATACTAGGCGTACTGCTCAAAGCCTTGAATAAGTTGGACCTCCTTTGCCTTTCCACTTTCAAGGCCAACTGAATAGCCTCATCAAGTGTACTATAGCGCTGTAGCTCAACAACACACACTATTTCATATTTCAAACCTGAGATGAAGTGTGCCATGGTTTGTTCTAGAGGTTCGATGGACCCTCACCTAATCATGAGGATTTCAAATTCCTACACATAATCATCTACTGTCTTACCTCCCTGCCTTAAAGTCTACAATCGCATAAACAGTTCCTGTTTGTAGTGTTCAGGAATAAATCTTTTTCTCAACACCCTTTTCATATCCCTCCATGTCTAAATCTCAGCCTCTCCATCCCTACGCCTACTGATAATCAAATTCTTCCACCATAGTGTAGCGTATCCTGTAAACTCAATAGCAGCCAATCGGACTCTGGTATTGTCATCGATTTCATAACATTCAAAGAGACCCTTAACCTTGTCCTCCTAATCCAAATAATCATCAACTGATCCCTTGCCATCATAAGAAGGCATCTGCAGTTTCACATACTCTGATCCCCGAGGTGGCCTAAAATCCCTATTTTGATATGGATTAGCCCCAAAGTTATCATCCTTTTCTTCCATGTATGGATGATGATCCTCATCTATCCTTCTATTCAGATTTCCATCTCCCACTACTCTATCCCTCTAAGGATTCTATGGAGCTACCCGAGGTGGTGCCTGAAGATTCACCACTACTGGTTGTGGTAATGTCATCCTATCAATCCTAGTTGCCAAAGTGGCAACTATGGTAGTAAGATCCTGGAGCTATTCTTCCAAAGTCTTCCTACCTACAATATTATGACCTTAACCTCCACTAACCTGGCTATTGGCTTCATTGCCAATTCCCCCATTCACACTTTCATTGGACATGTTATGACTTAAGAAGTAATCCCACAAATTTCAGCACACTCCTTCAACAACACCAACCCACACATTTAATAACCACAATAATGCAATAGCTCACGTTCCAAAGAGAATTTTAGGTACAAGGAAAATAATTTAGTACTCCAAGTAAAGTTCAATAAATGAAGTACACACACAACTACTTTCAAGTAGTTAGAATTAAATTCAACTATAAGTGCTTAAGTAACTAATCAATTACTTTCAGACTTTAATGACTTGTTTAAATTTTAAATTCTACTACTCAAAACCATCCTTTATTGTTAAGGTTTCACACTATAAAAAATCACAAATTGCAGCACCTTAACATAAGCACAAATGCACAACTCCACCGTCATAAAATTCCCTTACTCACGGTTCCACTACCAATCACACCACTAGCAATAATTCTCAATTTAACATACACAAAACTACACAAAAAAAATACACACACCCTTCACTAAATTTGCAAAAACACAACTCCACATACATGCCTCTTAAGTCACGGTGCAACAACCTCCCCAAATACAAAACAACGTCACACCACTTTACAGCACCTCAAGTGACACACTCACACCGCCACATGCAACACAAACTTCACCAATTCACTACTCCTCCTCAAGGCAAATTCAAGGACAACACGTTGCAAATTCCTCACTTAAAATACAATTCCAAACCGCAACTTACACAAAAGGTAGCAATTTAAATTTGAAAATCAAACCACTTCACTAATTGCAACCTTTCCACATTTGGTAAGAAGTAATTTTCAAATTCAAACAAACACACATTAACTCCTTCACTCTTAATGCTTGTTTTGAAATCAAATAACTTCCATTCTTCCACACTTCTCAAATCTGGAAATTGCAAATTGCTCTCCCCAATTCCGAATTCACAAATGTCATACACAACACTACAACACACGGCAAGGATTTCAAGGTAACACTTTCCTAGCCTTCAAATTTCACTTCCCACAAATGATGATAATGATGATTTCCCTTAAACTAATTACGGTCAAATCAAGGAGACAAACAATATGGTGAGTACTCCATGTCCACAACAATTAACAACAAGGAAATCACTTCAACAACACAATTGAAATAATTCAATTCTTCAATGCACAATTTTCGGATCAAGGTAATAAAAACTCTAATTTTCGAATTCCAAATTGCAAATGCCTCCTCTTAAACCTCCATCTTTGATACCAAATTATGATGTGCCTAAAACCAAGGTCTAAGCACATGCAAATGAACCAAAGGAACTACTTCAACTCTCAAAATCAAAACCAGTTCAAATGGGTAAAAGTTGCGTGAACCCTAGTGAAGATGCAATGAAATCTAAATACTCAATGATGCAATTACAATTCCACAAGGATAATTTCTTCCAACATAACACTAATGACATGTAAATCTACGTGAATAATACACAAGATCAACAAATCTTCAACTCTAAGAACCCCTTTCCACCAAATGCTAATCATGGTTCAAGAAGCATACACAATGGATGAACCGAATTCAAGTGCAGAAGTAACTCAATTAAGCACAAAAATTTGAAATGATTATGAAGAAAATCTGACCAAGAACTATCTCAATTCAACCCTAGATATTACACACTAGAGAAGAAAAGAAATCACAACAAAATGAAATTGATATTACTCACAATTTCAAGTGTTGCACTCGCCACAATTTCAACTCTTAGGATTGAAATTGATAAGAGTCTAATGACAATTAGGAGAACCCTAATCCTCACGAAAAAGTGTTTGTCTAATTTTGAAAAATGGCCCCCACAAACCCTACTTTAAGTAAATATTTATACTTGCTCCCTTTAGGGTTAGAAAATGCATAAAATTACAACTATGTCACTTTTAGGGTGGCCAGTCCTAAATGAAAATTACAATCAAAATGAAAATATCCCAAAAGTAAATACAACATAAAATAATCCATAGAACAATTACAAAGTACAAAATGTCATAAATCTTCATGAGCTAATGCTTTGAAATGGAAACAATCACAACGGACCTTTGATTGCAAATCTGATGATGTCTCGTGACCATCAACTAATGTAGGACACGTTGGCATCCCATGGAGAATTATTATTGTACCTATAAGATTATTTCTCAAATACTTATTAGATAAAAGTAATGAAGTAAAATATGAGTAAATTGGATCATCATCCAAATCTAGTTCTAAAAGCATAAACGATGCCGAAAAATTTCCCATCAGTGATGTTGCCCTAATGTTGAAATATTTGGGTCTTCACAAATGGTTTTATGAATTTATATGCAGAGTTTCATGAGACCTCTAAACTAGAGGTATTATTGATATTAGTGGTTAATGAGCTTTCTAAAGAGGTTAAAAGAAATTTTATTAAGCATTATTTCTACATTTTATAGTTCTAATCCTACCTCCACAAACTTATTGATTTGTTGTTGGTTATTACTTTGCATGGATCCAATAGTTCCAATCTAGACAATTTTTCCTGGATCATTGCAATAACCCTCTCTAAGCTTTGGTGAGTAGTCTTATTGCTTTGGTGGATTCTATTTTAAGTTAACTCTATCCCTTCAAATATAATATTAACTATGATTGATTTACCCATTTGTGAGTGGCAATGCTTTCTTGCTGATAACTTGGATGTGCATGTCATTACAAAATGTTACCTTGTCCTTCTACATAGTGTAATATTAGTTCAATTAAGAGGATTGAAATTCAATTCAACTCCATGCAAAAATAAGATATGATGAGTAGCAACTTTATAATTTAAACTACAAGTAGTTAACTCTTTTGGTATTTTAAGAATAACATATGTATGATACGTTTACAATCACAAATCTCAATAAGTTCCTACATTTGATAACTCTAGATACTAATTTTACCTTTGCTCCTTTTTTGTTATTTACTATTATAATTAATTTGTAAGCTATAACACATCAAAGTGGTTGGCAATATATCTATATTAGGCATTGGTGCTTAGGTATGTAGTTTCCACCTATGCTTATATTGTGTATAAAATGCTCTTAGATACTCTAAAGGACTTTGTATTGAATTCTTAGTTTGAAAAATGATTTTATTTTCCTATAAAATCATGTTTATTGGATGGATGATATGTTACACTCTTGAGATAAAATTTTACCATGGCTTAAAAATTCAAGTCACTAATTTAAAGAATTATCTTACAGTGAATTATGTAGATTGGTTGATAGATAAATCTTTAAGATGCATACCTTTACTAATTTTTGCAACTTATGTTTGCATATCTAAGGAACTATAGGAACTTGCCATGGTACAGCCACAAGTTAAGCTCTAAGTTGGAAAGGCTGATGGGGGCATTGAATGCAGTTTAGAGCTTGGAAGTTATATTTAGTTGGTCTCGTGCCGATATGTAGTAACACATGTCAATGTGTGATGGACTGTGGAAATATAGAATTTAGTTAGATACGACATATCATCTAGGTTGGTTTTCATTTATTTGCATAACTTCTTATCATACTGTATTGGTTACATTTCAGTTTGTGCACAATGGAGCACCAATTTATGCAAGAAGACACAAGTTGTTTACCTATATGAAGGAACTATATGATATTTGAAAAAATTTTCTATTGTTCTGGAGCTCTTTGATTAATTTCAAGAAGCTAGATGCTCATTACTAAGTTTTTTAGGTGCCTATAAATGGGAAGCAATGAGGGTTTTAAGATAGAATATATTGTCGTGTTCATTGCAATATTGTTTCTTAAAGCTTTGGTTTCTTCTAACCATGACATGTTGCATGGATTACATGCTTTTAGTGTTAAATAATATATTTAATTGTGGTTTTGCTATTTTTAAACGTTGCCAATGAATCATTTTTAGTTTCATTTAAACGTCACACAATATAAGACATTTGGCTATGTTTCCACTTTTTAGTGACATTTATCTTATTAATGTTGCAAATTTAATATGTGATGGACCTTTTGCAATGTTTATTAGTCAAGTTTATTAAATGTGGCCAAATATTTTTTGCAATGTTTTTTTTTCATGTTTAGCAAAGTTTATTAAACATCATCTAAGACTAATTTTGTTGTAGTGCCTTTAAGGATCCATATATAAGTTTATTCTCATGCCTTACTTCCTTTTGTTGATTAGATTTACATTTGTAACTACCTATATGTATATTTTCCATTTTTTTGCATTTTTCTTATTATAAGTACAAAAATTCCTATTCAGAAATGATACATAATCAAGGTTTGACAACATATAATTTATTCAACCTCTAATTTTTTATTCTTTTCCCAATATTTTTACATCTCTAAGTACACCACAAATTACATGTAATTGAAGAATTTAAGCTAGGATAAATGTGTAAAATTCCATATTTATCACTATCCCAACTTAAGGTCTTACTTGTTTTCAAAAAAATCAAATGCAACTTTTTTAAGGGAAAAAAAAACACTTATGAAAACCAATTTACCTTTTTGAGAATAAACCATCTACATCCAGTTCAACCTAATCATCACTCCAATATGCACCTAACAAAAAAAGCATGGGTGAAGAATTCATTCCCTCACTTATAGTTCCATTTTGTACAAAATTCAAGCTAAGCAAATCTTTCCATGTAAACCTTCCTACTTAATCGATCAAATGTATGAAGGACATTAACATTAGAATTCAAGGATTAATTTATGCCCTATAAAGTTCCATCAACTTATTTAAATCAAGATTCCACTATTCAAAATCATGTTTGACATCAATCATGATTAGTTGAGAAGAAGCTTCACACATTTTCTATACCTAGACATGTGTGTTTACACTTCTAATTCACGAGAAAAAGACATTCAAAGGGTCTTTACTTTCACATTTAAGTAATTTAGTGCTCGAAATTTTATTCTTTAAAAGTTTAGTGCCTAACAGAGATACTATGTCGTATTTTAAAGTATAGGCACTAAATTTTTAAAGAATGAAACCTTAGGTGCTAAATTTTTTAAATCCAAAAGTAGAGACGCTTTGTATGCCTTTATCCCTCTCATTCACTTCACAAGCATGGAAAAGAACAAGTATAAGATGCAAAATCATATTTCATCTCCTTAATTACTTTTTCCAAGTTCTTCTTTTTCAACCTTTTCTTTTTCTTTATTACACAAAGAACTCCTAACTTTGTTTAGGCACCTAACCTCTTAACTTGATATTTTATTTTGTTTTTCAATTGATTTTGTTGATCTTTTCTTTTTTATTATGGGTTGTGGAATAACTTTTTTACTTGCAGCTTTATTGTTTTTTATTTGGAAAAATTATCAAGGTAACTTGAGTGCACGCAATAGTTCATTTATGTATTTTGTTTGGTAGGAAATGCAAATAGAAACCTCATCCTTGTCATTACTAGCTGAAACCATTAACTACTAAAAGCGATTTACAACCATAAATACTACAAATTAATAAGATGAGAATTGAGTATTATAAATGCTAGAATTTAGATCAATATTGTTTAGGTAAATATTATTTTTGATACCGAAATTTTGTCTATTTTTATAATTAATAATTTGAATTTAATTTACTACTTACAAACTTTTTGAAGTTAATTGTAATATCTAGACATACTCTATTCATATAATTAATTACAAAAATAAAAAAAAATTTAGACAACTAATTGTAACAAAAATTGCTAAAATTTAGACATTAAATCAATAGTTCTAAATATTAGACAGTGGAATTGTTTTGCTTTATTGGTTGAAAGAAAGTTGAAATGGTATAACGACTCTGTCTCATGTGCTTGTATGCTAGCATTGTGGCAGGATTAGTGTTGATGATTGTAATCACACAAATTAAAAATCCTTTTTACCTTAACTCTTCCTTACAATCAATTAGGCAAGTGTACCTATCGAGTTCAATAGTATAGGGTTCAAGCACAGATATCGTTCCCTCAGGGATTTGCGAGTACTAATACTGACTATAAACCCACTATCCAACCGCAAAATTTCAAGTGAATTCAATTAAATTAAATCACTTAACAAAGAAATGTAATACTTACTAAACACATAATCAAAATTTAGTAAATTCAATAATAAAAGAGATACCCTACCCTTACTACTCCTCTAATTATCATATGACTTCATCCTTAAAGTTTCAAATAACAAATGACAATTATCTCTGAACCACGAAGTATCTAATACAAAATCAATGTTCCTCTCGGAATCATCAATTCTTAACTCTAATTACATTAACAAAGGCTCCTCTTTCATTAACGTTATTAGAATTGCATTAACACCCTAGGACCCTTAATTAGGTTAGATTATATCAATTCAACCTAATACAAAAAACTTATGCTCTTTATCCCTAGATTGCCTACAAGTCACTTTATCCATATTTGATCTATTCCAATAAGAGATTTTCTAATCAACTTAGAAGAAATCAATGTAAATTCAATGCTAGCCAAACATTAAATCACAAAACATGATAAACAATATAAATAAATTCAAAGAAAACTAACCATTCATGAATTGTACAATTAATCCAATGTCATATGATAATTAGGGTTTTGTAAGGTTTAGGTATGAAATAAGTGGTTTTCAAAATTAAAATCAATGGAATAAAAAGACTCATACAAATAAAACCCTCTGAAGATAAGAGTCAAATTATTGTTGATGATGTTTCGTCTCCTCCCACGAATTCAATTCGTGACGTCTTCTTTCTTTCCTTTCTTTTTGATTACTTGATTTCGTTCTTCTCCTCTAGATGTTGGTTCTTGACGGCCTTTATGATTCGGAATGCTGCCCTAGGGTTTTTAGAATGAAGCTAGGGGGAAAAGTCCTCTAAAAGATAAAATAAGGCATCTATTTATAGTTCTGCGAAAACAGGGTTTAGCACGAGCATCGGCATGGCTGTGCTCAAGGCCATGCTAACTTCAAAATACGTTATTTTCACTGCCCAGTTCAGCACAGCCGTGCTCGGGGTAGGGCTGAAAGGAATTCTTATCACTAAGCATCAGCACAGGCTGTGCTGAACCTAGGGCATATTTTGGCATAGCTGCTGGTCATGTTTTTCATCTAGCACGGGTGTCTGCATGGGTTATGCTGAAGGTTGTGCTGAGCTGAAAATCACTTTTCTTCATTTTTCGCCAAATTTCACCTCGCCTTTGCTCATATCATCCTCAAACCTTTCTTTTATCTCCATTGATGCTTGAAATTAAAATTTAATCATATAAATACCCTTTTCTTCATAAATCACATGAAATCCATATAAAATTATAACTAATAAGCATTAAAATTAAGGGTCTTTTAACACTTATCAATTAAAACAAAGCTTTTTCGATAGGTCAAACTTTTAACTCTTAATAATATTTTTTGGTTAAATTTTTTATAATCATTTGTCAAGCTTATAACACATTGGAGTTATAACGATTAGCTAGCACCGATTTAAGCCATAAACATTGATATATTACCTGTTGACTTTCAATAAAAATATAATGGAAATGTAATCATTATTATATGCTTATTACATTATTCAAAGTGGATACAAATCAATGTAAGAAATCACAATGAATAAAATTATAATATCATTTATATCCTTGTTGTGGAGTGATGGATGGGTGATAGTGTAATCAAGTGGTGTTTTCTATGGCAAGCTTTTATATCAAAGATGAAAAGATATTTTTTGAATCATTCATTAGGTACAATCCTCTACCTTAAGGCTTTCTTTTTTTCCAAGAATCTTTCAATCGGAAAAGGGCAGCTAAGTTTTCAAACCTCAAAACCTTGCAAAGGATATGATGCCTTTCTCAATGTCTTCCACTCACCCAATGGATCCACTAGGCAAGGGAAATTTGTTGATTGATTCCATTACCATCCAGCATAGGTGGGTAGAGTTCACTCATCTGGTAGTGAGTGGAAGATGAAGAATTTAGCTATAGCTGCTCACCTTTTCACTATTCACCTTTAAGTGAGAGGGGGCTTAACAATCTACCAACCAATCTTTCTATCTTAAATTTTTTATCTTTGGTGCTAATGGAGCAAAGGAAACAGTAGACGAATTCATCTATCTACCTTAGAAATGGGTTAAATCTATTGAATGAAACCCTAGAGACAGGGTTGACAGGTATGAGTTGATCGGATGTAGGAAAGCCCAAGCAATCCGTTCCTATCAATCATTTGTCAAGAAGTAGTAGAGAAGGAATCATCTTTTGAAATCTTATTGTTGAAGGTGTAAAGAGGACTGAGAAATCGTACCAGAATTTTTTATATAAAAGCTTTTATATGAAACTCATAAAATAGCAATTCATGAGTTGGAAATATGAATTGCTATTTAATATTTTAGGTAAAAGCAATTATTTGAAATAGTTATTTTGTATATAAAATCCAACTTAACACTGTAATAGTTATACCCCAACATACATTATTAAATAACTCATTTAATAGGCAAAATTATTTAAATTTTAAACAAATATATAAATATAAACTACTTTCACTATGATGTGATTAATAAGAAAAGAATATGAAAGAAAGAATGTGGAGATAAGGAATTATAGGAGAAATTTGATCATTCTAAAGAGGGAAGGAATTCTACTCATTATATAAGACAAAAGGGGGTATGATATACAATTATTAAAATACCCATGAAAGCAATAACATTTGCACAAAGTAAGGGCAACTGAGTAATTGTAAACATTTCCCCCCTTTCCTTGATTATTCTCTTAGATTTAGGCTAAAACACTGATGTAGGTTCCCAATAAATATTTCTCTTCAATTTCCTTCCCTCCTATTTTTTCTCTTGCACAAGTAATGGAAATTCAAAATGTTTCCTCCATTTTTCTCCCCTCCTCATTCCTTCTCTCCACTCTCCTTCATCTTAAGCATAATGCTAATCAATGTAAAAACACATAAACAGAGTGATTCCTACTCAATTTATGATTCACGAATTCTAATGCTTTTAGCTGCCTTCTTTATATATGTATTCTAATGAATGTATTAATCAATGTAAAAATAAACCTACCAAGAGAATTGTCCACTTGGGACTTCTAAATTCCACTATGCTTATTATTGCTTACTATTTTCGTATCATGAATCAAGACATGTTACATTTTCCTTCTCTCCTCATTCCTTCCCTCAACTTTCCCTTATCTCAAATACATTGTTAATCAACACAAAGACACACAAACCAAGTGATTCCTCCTTAATATTCATTAATTCCAATGCTTTTTCTACCTTCTTTATATGTGTATTCTAATAAATTCATTCATTAATGAAAAAATAGATCTACTAAGAAAATCGCTTACTTGTGACTTCTAAATTATAATATACTTACTATTATTTATTATTTTTACATTCTGAATTAACACGAGTCACATTTTCCTCTTGTCCTCATTCCTTCCTCTACCTTCCTTCATCTCAAACATAGTGTTCAACAATGTAAAAGTACATGAACCACGTGACTTGTCCTCAATTTATGACTGACGAATTCCAATTCATTTAGTTGCCTTCATTATATGTGTATTCTAACCAATGTATTAATCAATGTAAAAACATGTCTACCAAGAGATTCATCTACATGTGACTTTTAAATTCTAATATGTCATGCCTAAAGGGGGCATAGAAGTTTCCGCTAAAAGTTATCATGTCAGGTGTGCACCCGTTATATGATAATCATCTTACGAGTCAGAGATCATAAGACTCTAAATAATTAATTACATTTATGATTAATCATATTACATATAATCATACAATAAAAATATAACTATAGATTCCATGTCCTACAATCAATGAAGATTGCAAAGAGTCAAAATCCCCCACCAACCAGTAAAATGGAAAAAAAACTGTAAGTCTCATAAATTCAAATTTTACATCAAGGTCTTAAAATAGCATTTCATCTAGAAAGCCTACCAATTACAATCCTTACTTTATCATCCTTGGCTTCCAAAAACTCTCGACACTTTACATCTTATCCCATCCCAGGCTTTTAAGATTTTTACCTGCAAAACAATCTATGGAGGGGTGAGCACACAATGACTCAGTGAATGAGAGTGCAACACTCTCAATGCTACACATCCACAGCAATTTCAAATCAAGTTATCAAATCATATATTATGCATGAGCAACCATATGAATACGGCATCTCACACGGTCTTCCGGTAACCGACGTGAAGTTTAAGGTTTCCACCCCCCGTAACCTTAGGTAAGGGATTCCGAAGCCACTATCAGTGCTTGAGTCTCACAACCAATTCAATTACTCTTAACTCTCCGATAGTTAAAATATCTTTTAACTTTGATGTTATAAGCTCAAGTGTTCTCATACACTGAGCGCTTCCATGCCTCATGCACTGAGCAACACCCTTAAGGACCAACTGGACTCAAAACTGTCAAGGTGTGACAATCCCCTAGTCACTTAGTTCGCACTTGGTAGAACAGTAATCCTCTAATTACTTCCAGCGAGCCCAATAGCAGCGATGGCCTTTAATTTCATGTAATGTCTCATGTACATGCCTATCCAGTTTTAAATTAAGTCTAATCCTTCAATTAATTGATTCAGGGTGATCAAATAATATATAATCACAAATCAATCCACATTCAAAATAATAAAGTAGCTATCAAACATTTAAGACTTATAAGTCTACGAATAACCAATAGAAACCAAGTCAATCTCATAAGTAAAACAAGTACACCTTACATTCACATTCATCACAATAAGAAACATCAAACATTACATGTCACTGATATGATAAGGAGGATCAGATTGACTAATAAGATTCCAAGAGTGAAAATACGAGCACCAAAAAAAGGAGGACATAGGCGTCGGGAGGACCCAAGGCGAAGTCCAGCCAGCCTTAAGCCGGCCTTGAATAAAGGTCGACTGAGTTCACCTCAAGGCCATAAATTGGTTCATATAGCATTTGTGGTGAGCATCATTATTGAATTCTTGGAATTCTTTAACCATAGTGATTGATTTATAGAATGTGATTTCTATCGTTCTATGATTTGATTGCGAAACAGTTTAATTTTATCATTCTTGGCATCTATAAATTGATAATTTTATCCATATCTTTGATTTTATACATTAGTACTAAAATCTAGAAAACCCTAAAAATTGGAGTTATTTGATTATTATTGACGATTTAGTTGTGTGTGAAGTAATTCGTATCTAAGTCCGCATCATTTGGTATCAGAGCATATCCGAATCCGCGTCATTTGGTATCAGAGCATACCGAATTCCACATCATTTGGTATTAGAGCGAAGGTTGGATTTCGTAAGGATTCAGAGCGAAGGATTCAATCAGATCGAGGGTTAAATTGGTAAGGCTGTTGATTCTCAATTCAATTGTAGTTTTAATTCAATACTGCTGTTGGTTGGGAAATTTGGAAATTTTTTTTGTGAATTGTATTACTGTGAATTGGTGATTAGGCTGTAGTTGAGAATTGGGGGTTTTTGCTGAATTCAGTTGTTGGGTGTTGATTGTTGTGAAATTGGTGTTTGGGGCTGTTGTTGGGAATTGGGTTGTTGGTGAATTTCTATTACTGACTATTGAAGGGTAGAGATGTCATCACAAGGAAGTGTTCAAAACAACAACAATAGGAATGATGCTGATAATGGGGGTGAGGTTGTGACTAGGGCTGAGTTCAATCAAATCCAAGAAAATCTTAGATTGATTATGGAGAGATTGGAGGTTAGGGATAGAAGAAGCCATAGTTGTGTAAGAAATAGGAGGAGACACTCTAGTAGTGAATCTGATGCTAATAGTGGAAGGAATAGGAGAGGAAACAATGTTGACAGGCGTAAGGGGATTGAAAACATCAAGTTGAAAATTCCACCTTTCATTGGTAGTAGTAAACCAGAGGAATTCCTAGACTGGGTGCCACGGGTAGAAAAGGTGTTTGACTGTTATGAGTGGGATAAGCGCATGAAGGTGAAGATGGCGTCTTTAGCATTCTTGGAATATACTAGTTTGTGGTGGGACAAATTACAAACGGAGAGACATAGGGCTGATAAGGAGAAGGTGCGTTCATGGGCCTTGATGAGACGCAGATTTGTGCCAAACTACTATAAACAGGAGATGCTGATGGAGTTGCAATCTTTGAAGCAGGGTAAAAAGAGCATAGAAGAGTATGTGAAGGAGTTTGAGACATTAGTGGCAAGATGTGATATCAGGGAAACATCAGATGAATCCATAGCTCGATTCATCAATGGGTTGAAGATGGACATTGTCAGTGTAGTGGAACTCCAGCATTATCAGACTCTTGAGGATGTGATTAAATTAGCTAGTCGGGTAGAGCGGGATCAGCGCAGGCGGGATCAGAAATCATATCAACACCATAAATCAGATGATGGTGAGAGGGAGAAGGATAGGAAGGAAAAGGGAAAAGCAGTTGTTAGTGAGATTGTTGACCAAACACAACAAAAGAGGAGCAGGGATATCAAATGTTTCAAGTGTTTAGGACTTGGCCATATTGCTTCTCAATGTCCTAATAAAAGGGTTATGGTCATCAAAGGGGACAAAGTTGAGAGTGAGGAAGAAGAACAGAAGTGTACTGAGACAGAAGAAGAAGATGAAGACATAATAGCGAGTCCAGTACAAGGAGTTTATGCTAATGGTTCAGCAGATGAAACTGTTCCAAAATCAGAGGGCCAATTTATTTCATATCCAGGCATGGTGCAGGGAAAGACTTGTTGATTGTGGTTGATACAGGTAGTTGCACTAATGTTGCTTCAGCAAACTGGGTTACTAAATTGGGTTTGCAAGTGGACAGCATCCAAGACCTTATGCACTTCATTGGTTGAGTCCACAGGGACCAGTTCATGTACACAAACAGGTTCGTGTTCTATTGCTTATTAGTGTTTTATATTGACGAAATTGTTTTGTGATGTAGCTGCCATAGAAGCTACACATTTGATCATTGGAAGACCTTGGCAGTATGACCTTAGAGCCAAGCATGATGGATACACCAATGAGTATACCATTCAGCAACAGGACAAGACATACAAGCTTCTTCCTATGAGTCCAACTGAAGTACAACACACAAGACTGATTTGCCTTAAAAGCCCAAGGGGAAAGAGGAGTCTATTTATGTGGCCTAGCAGGATGGACAATACAGATTCGAGGTCGAATCATTTTTAACATGGAGGGAATGATACAAATTTCCCAAAGTGAAAATACGAGCACAAAAAGGAGGACATAGGCATCGAGAGGACCCAAGGCGAAGTCCGGCCAGCCTTAAAGCCGACCTTGAATAAAGGCCGACCAAGTTCACCTCAAGGCCGCCGGCCCTGGAGCTGGCCTAAAATGTAGGCCGCTGGCTTTAATTTTCCGGCCTAAGAGAAGGCCGTCGACTTTTGTTGCCGGCCTTGAGCCGGCCCTTGAATTTTCTGCACCAAATTTTTAGGATGTTATAAATAGGGACCTTAGGTTTTTCGTGGAAGAGGGGAGAATCATTTTGTTTTGTAAACACAAAAGACACTTGAGTTGTGTGAGTCTTCTTTTGGAGATTTGAGAATATTGAGAATCAAAATTTTGATATATTCGTATTGTTCTTATCAAATTCTTCGTTCATATAGAATTTGTGGCGAGCATCGTTATTGAATTCTTAGAATTCTTTAACCGTAGTGATTGATTTATATGAACGTGGTTTCTATCGTTCTATGATTTGATTGCGAAACAGTTTAAGTTTTTATCATTCTTGGCATCTATAAATTGATAATTTTATCCATATCTTTGATTTTATGCATTAGTACTAAAAATCCAGAAAACCCTAAAAAGTTGGAGTTATTTGATTGTTGTTGACGATTTGGTTGTGTGTGAAGGAATTCGTATCCGAGTCCGCATCATTTGGTATCAGAGCATATCCGAATTCGCATCATTTGGTATCAGAGCATACCGAATTCCGCATCATTTGGTATCAGAGCATATCAAATCCGCTACTCAACCAAAGTAAAAATCAGTCAAGCCAGACACAATTCATGATCAAAAAGTTTTTGAAACAAGGGTTTCATGTAAGATCAACTCAATAATAGCATAAATACGACTTTCCTTACTAATCATCAAATCAACCACTAAGAATTGATTTTACAATCCTCGTTCCTCGACATCTTGCCTCATTACACTTCTCAAGTGCTCCATTCACTCACTTAAGAGTTAAACAAATGCTAAGGGACTTCTTCCCCCCTCAATTTTTAAAACTTAAAAATTAAAAATGTTTTAAAAAAAATCTTTTTTTACCTACCAACAATATAATTTTAAAATATTAAATTAATATATTTTTCTAAAAACCCCTTTTTTAAAATTTTATCTTTTGCATTTTTTTTTGTTTTTTTAATGTTAATTTAAAAATAGCTGTTTTTTTTCAAATGCTATTTTCCTAAACCACCTCCCCCCTTTCCCCAAACCCACCTCCCCCCCGTCACTTTTACAAACATATACATTAGAACAGTGCCAAGATGCAAACTACTAACACACACAGCCAAATCATCCAAAAAATAAGATACAATTCGCACACCTTTCGCCCTAACACCTCTCTTTGCTGCAAACACCTTTTAAACACACCCCAAAAAAACCTTCAATAGCCCTCAGCAATGACAGCAATAACAGTGGCAATAACAACATGTGATTAGCAATAATAACAACAATACAATTATAGCAGCCATGATGTGCCTAAATAATTCAAGCACCATGAACATAATCCAATTGGAGATTTCAGCAAGACAAAATCTTAAATTAGTGTGAACACAAAGGTTAAACAATCTCATATGGCATAAACCCAATTAAATATATGTATTACAAGGAATTCCAACACAATCATATGACATTATAAAGTGCAATTCCAATCTCTAAAATTGGTTTGAAATCCTTGTAATATGAACCCTAATTGACGTGAAACAACAAGTAGATAAAATCAAACTCTTATCACTAGGATATTATACAGTAGTATAAAGGAAGTAACCTGGAAGAATCTTGGATATTACTCACAGAAATTCTAAGCAAATGACCACAATTTTCCTAGAAATCGATAAGAGTGGATATTTTAGCAAGAGCAAAACTCTCTCTCCACGGCAACAAAAGTGTTTTTCTTCAAATGACAAAAGCTCCCTAAAAACCATAGTTAGGCAGTATTTATACTTACTTCTATTAGGGTTAAAACAAACCAAAAAAATTACAAAGTTGCAATTAGGTAGCAAGTTCTAAAATCAAAATTTCAGTTACAAAACTATAATGGCGGTTTCCATAAGCAACTATTACATATACATATGGCCTTCGATGGCGGTTTCTTCATTTTTATGAGTAATTTGTTGGAATCGGTTCTTCTTTGGTTTATTGTCAGTCCATGATAAACCACAAGCTGAGCTTTAGTGAGTTTATCCCATTGCATTGTAAAACCACATGGGTATACCTGCTGGAATGGCACAACATATAATTAATAGAAAAGTAAGTTAGTCTACAGATATTTTTTGGAGTTGGTTTGTTCAAGAGGACCCTCATCGCCAAATTTTGTATAAAACCCTTTGGTTCTTGCCCTAAATAACAGATCCTGTAGAATTTGAGTCCTTTCATCTCCTCGGGCTCAAGAAGATTTGTTCTAAATTTGATAGGTCAATGCAACAAAGACTTAGTATCCTCCTTAGTATGTTATTTGTAATAATTCACTATAGTCTCCTCAGTACTGAGATAAACACAGGAGGTAGTTGCTTTGCTCTCATCGTTGGATATGTTTCATACTGGCAATATATAATGGTCTATAATCCGTTATGGCCTCTCTAACTCAAACTGTTCCCACTTATTAATGTCTTCTTCTTCTTGTTCACCTTGTCTTTGAATCTCTTGGCCTCTGCATGGTTACCCATTTGCCACTAAGCCTTTTGGTGTTCTGATGGTTGACACATTCTACTTCGGACAGATCTTAGTCCTCTGAAGGTTAACTCATTTGACTATGAACCTTAAGGGACCTCTGATGGTTGACTCATTATCTTTACACCTCTTGGACCTTTGAGGGTGACATAGGGTTTCAATCTATACGTTTTTCTCTTGATGGACATAATCAAATATTCTATTAGCCATCATGTAAAACTCCTATATTAACACGTTGCTAAGCAATATATAGGATGCACATATAGGAAGAATGTCGCATTCCATTCTCATGATATTAATCCCCTATATGAAAGGTAACCTAGATCTTTAGGTTACATGGAGACTCCCCACTCACTCAACCAATTGTAATTTGTGGGTTTTAGATGTGAAGTAGTTACATAGGGCTGATAAGGAGAAGGTGCGTTCATGGGCCTTGATGAGACGCAGATTTGTGCCAAACTACTATAAACAGGAGATGCTGATGGAGTTGCAATCTTTGAAGCAGGGTAAAAAGAGCATAGAAGAGTATGTGAAGGAGTTTGAGACATTAGTGGCAAGATGTGATATCAGGGAAACATCAGATGAATCCATAGCTCGATTCATCAATGGGTTGAAGATGGACATTGTCAGTGTAGTGGAACTCCAGCATTATCAGACTCTTGAGGATGTGATTAAATTAGCTAGTCGGGTAGAGCGGGATCAGCGCAGGCGGGATCAGAAATCATATCAACACCATAAATCAGATGATGGTGAGAGGGAGAAGGATAGGAAGGAAAAGGGAAAAGCAGTTGTTAGTGAGATTGTTGACCAAACACAACAAAAGAGGAGCAGGGATATCAAATGTTTCAAGTGTTTAGGACTTGGCCATATTGCTTCTCAATGTCCTAATAAAAGGGTTATGGTCATCAAAGGGGACAAAGTTGAGAGTGAGGAAGAAGAACAGAAGTGTACTGAGACAGAAGAAGAAGATGAAGACATAATAGCGAGTCCAGTACAAGGAGATATGCTAATGGTTCAGCAGGATGAAACTGTTCCTAATCAGAGGGCCAATTTATTTCATATCCAGGGCATGGTGCAGGGAAAGACTTGTTTGATTGTGGTTGATACAGGTAGTTGCACTAATGTTGCTTCAGCAAACTGGGTTACTAAATTGGGTTTGCAAGTGGAGCAGCATCCAAGACCTTATGCACTTCATTGGTTGAGTCCACAGGGACCTGTTCATGTACACAAACAGGTTCGTGTTCTATTGCTTATTAGTGATTATATTGACGAAATTGTTTGTGATGTAGCTGCCATAGAAGCTACACATTTGATCATTGGAAGACCTTGGCAGTATGACCTTAGAGCCAAGCATGATGGATACACCAATGAGTATACCATTCAGCAACAGGACAAGACATACAAGCTTCTTCCTATGAGTCCAACTGAAGTACAACACACAAGACTGATTTGCCTTAAGAAGCCCAAGGGAAAGAGGAGTCTATTTATGTGGCCTAGCAGGATGGACAATACAGATTCGAGGTCGAATCATTTTTAACATGGAGGGAATGATACAATTCCAAGAGTGAAAATACGAGCACAAAAAGGAGGACATAGGCATCGAGAGGACCCAAGGCGAAGTCCGGCCAGCCTTAAGCCGACCTTGAATAAAGGCCGACCAAGTTCACCTCAAGGCCGCCGGCCCTGGAGCTGGCCTAAAATGTAGGCCGCTGGCTTTAATTGCCGGCCTAAGAGAAGGCCGTCGACTTTTGTTGCCGGCCTTGAGCCGGCCTTGAATGTTTCTGCACCAAATTTTTAGGATGTTATAAATAGGGACCTTAGGTTTTTTCGTGGAAGAGGGGAGAATCATTTTGTTTTGTAAACACAGAGACACTTGAGTGTGTGAGTCTTCTTTTGGAGATTTGAGAATATTGAGAATCAAATTTTGATATATTCGTATTGTTCTTATCAAATTCTTCGTTCATATAGAATTTGTGGCGAGCATCGTTATTGAATTCTTAGAATTCTTTAACCGTAGTGATTGATTTATAGAACGTGGTTTCTATCGTTCTATGATTTGATTGCGAAACAGTTTAATTTTATCATTCTTGGCATCTATAAATTGATAATTTTATCCATATCTTTGATTTTATGCATTAGTACTAAAATCCAGAAAACCCTAAAAGTTGGAGTTATTTGATTGTTGTTGACGATTTGGTTGTGTGTGAAGGAATTCGTATCCGAGTCCGCATCATTTGGTATCAGAGCATATCCGAATTCGCATCATTTGGTATCAGAGCATACCGAATTCCGCATCATTTGGTATCAGAGCATATCAAATCCGCATCACTGACCAAGTAAAATCAGTCAAGCCAGACACAAATTCATGATCAATAAGTTTTGAAACAAGTTTTCATGTAAGATCAACTCAATAATAGCATAATACGACTTAACCTTACTAATCATCAAATCAACCACTAAGAATTGATTTACAATCCTCGTTCCTCGACATCTTTGCCTCATTACACTTCTCAAGTGCTCCATTCTACTCACTTAAGAGTTAAACAAGATAGCTAAGGATGTACTCTTCCAACATCCTCAATTATCAAAATCATAAAATTTATAAAAATGTAAAATCATAAGTCTTTTTCACCTACATCAACATATATAATATATAAAATATATATATAACTATATAGTATCTAACCCTATTTACTTATTTATATGTGCATGTATTTTTAGTTTAATTAGATGTTAAGTTGAAAAAATATGTTTTCTTAGTTTTCTTCAAATTGCTCCATTGTCCTAATACTCACTCACCATCATGCACACACACACACTCTCCAACCGTGCACACATTCACATACATATACAGTTAGAACAGCTCGCAATGATGCAAACATATCTACACACACAAGCCAAATCATACAAACATAAGATACACAGTTCTGGCACACCTTTCGCCTCATAACACCTCTACTTTGCTGCAAACACCTTCAAACACACACACAAACGCTTGCAATAGCCCTCCACACAACAGCAACAATAGTGACAGTAGCAAATGCAATAATAATAGCAGTAATAACAGCAATAATAACAGTAGTGATAGTAGCCATAACAATAGTAACAGTAGCAATAAGAGCAAGAACAGCAGCAACACCAGCAATGACAACAATAACAGTGGCAATAACAACAACAACAGTAGTGATAGCAATAATAACAACAACAATAATAGCAGCATGATGTGCCTAAATAATTCAAGCACATGAACATAATCCAATTGGAGAATTCAACAAGACAAAATCCCTAAATTAGTGTGAACACAAAGGATGAACAATCTCAATGGCATAAACCCAAATTAAATGTATTACAAGGAATTCCAACACCAATCAAATTACATATAAAATGCAATTCCATTCTCTAAAATTGGTTTGAAATCCTAGTAATATGAACCCTAAATTGACGTGAAACAACAAGTAGATAAAATTAACCTATTATCACTAGATATTACACATTAGTACTAAAAGGAAGCAACCTAGAAGATCTTGATATTACTCACAAGAAATTCTAAGCCAACTCGCCACAATTTCCTAGAAATTGATAAGAGTGGATATTTTAGCAAGAGCAACTCTCTCTCTCACGGCAACAAAAGTGTTTTCTTCAAATTGACAAAAGCTCCCTAAAAACCCTAGTTAGCAAGTATTTATACTTACTTCTATTAGGGTTAAAACAAACCAAAAAATTACAAAGTTGCAATTAGGTAGCCAGTTCCAAAAATCAAAATTACAAGTACAAAACTAAAATGGCCAGTTTCCATAAGCAACTATTACATATACAAATGGCCTTCCAATGGCTGGTTCTTCATTTTAATTGAGTAATTTGTTGGATCAGTTCTTCTTTGATTTATGTCACTCTATGAATAAACCACAAGCTGAGCTTTAGTGAGTTTATCCATCGCCTTGTAAAAACCAACAAGTATACTTGCTGGAATGCACAACAAATAATTAATAGAAAAGAAGTTAGTCTACAAATATTTTTGGGGTTGGTTTGTTCAAAGAGGACCCTCATCGCCAAATTTTGCAACCCTTTGGTTCTTACCCTAGTAACAGGTCCTGTAGAATTTTGATTCCAATTATCTCCTCGGGCCTCAACAAGATTTGTTCTCAAATTGATAGGTCAAATTCAGCAAAGACTTTGTATCCTCCTAGTAAAGTATTTGTAAAAATATCACTGTAGTCTCCTAGTACCTGAGATAACACAGGAGGTAGTTGCTCTTGCCCCTCCATCTCTTGGATATATCTCATCTGCAGCATATATAATGGTCTATCATCCATTATGGCCTCCCCTAACTCAAACTGTCCCACTAATAATGTCTTCTTCTTCCCTGTTTCACTTATATGTCTTTGAACTCTTGGCCCTCTAATGGTTTACTCATTTGCCCTAAGCCTTTTGGACGTTTGATGGTTGACACATCTACTTCGAACCGCTTAGTCCTCTGAAGGTTGACTCATTTGACTATGAACCTTAAGGACCTCTGATGGTTGACTTATCTATCTTTACACCTCTTGGACCTCTGATGGTGACATAGGGTTCAATACTATACGTTTATCCTATTGCTGGAACATATAAATACTTCTATAGCCATCATGTAAAACCCCCTATCATACAACCACGGCCTGCTAAGCAATATATAGGATGCACATATAGGAAGAATGTCGCATTCCATTTCATCATGATATTTATCCCCTATACTGAAAGGTACCCTACCTCTCTAGGTTACATGGAGACTCCCCTGCTCACTCAACCAATGTAATTTGTAGGGTTTTGGATGTGGAGTAGTTACAAGTTGTAATTTCGATACTAATGATGTAGCTGCAACATTATTACAACTAGTACCATCAACAATAATGACACACGAATTACCTTACACCTTACAAGAAGTGTGAAACAAGTTTTCTCTTTGTTCATCATCAATAGTTGTAAAAGAAGTCAAAGCCCGGCATAGTACATTAGTAGATAAATACAAATCACTTAACATTGTTGCTTACTAACTTCAAGATGCCAATAATACACTTCACCACACACACCATAGCAACACACTCTTACACCACACCTACACTTATGGTGTAATACACACAAAGGCACTTCCACGGTACAACAACAACTAGTGCAACACATACCCTTAACGGCTTCACACACACACTCCCACAATCACGCTACACACACTCTCCCATGGTTCACTTTTCTTTACACCACAACACACACACACTTCGGTCATAACAACAACACCCTCTATACCCACGGTACACATACGTTTGCTACACTTCAACACACAACCAAAGGCAACAAACACCTTCACAACAACACTACTCTAACACTACACAATAACCACTACAAAAGAAGAACACAAAACTCCACTTAACTTCACTCACACTTTTACACTTCAATTAAGGTAACAACAAGTAAAAGTATTATTAAACACTTCCCTAAATAGTAGGTTAATAATTCCAACTAAGCAAAGTGTTCAAATATATTACTCACTAATAACTTCCACACTATAATGCTTGTTTTGAAATTCAAAATTTACCACTAAATTTCCCTTCATAATCATGGTATAAACACAATCTTATACTCCACGTGCAGCACCTTCTTCTCATCACAACTCCACAACAATTTACAATTTTCTTCACTACACGCTCACACTACCACGCATACAACATAAACATGGTGCAACTCCTTCAAACCTTAACACCACTTTACGTGTAACAAATTGACCTTAACACACACAACACTTTACGTTGTAACACCCCTCACAACACAACTCCAATTTGCCACACACACAACACAATCAGGGCAACAATTCAAAAACACTCCTAATGCAACTTTCTCCACAAATGTTAAGAGGCAAATTCAAATTGAAAAGATGTGTTTGAATTTTCAAATATTTTCTTTATCTCCACATAATGCAAATCTAGAATTTGTAAATGACAAACACAATTTCTGAAATTACCAACACAATTCACTCTTCTATGTTTCAAATTTTCACTTTTCCAAAATGATCACCAAGGATCACTCCTCTTTACTCACGGAAAACTCAAGGAAAGCAAGCTACCACAAGTTTTCCACACTTACTTCAATCAACAACAACAAAAATGAAATAAACTCCACAAGCACTACTACAAATTACTTCAACAATTTCAGATCAAGAATCAACTTCAAAAACGCTAATTTTCAAATGATGATCACACAAATCCTTTCCTAGTATGGGTAACAGTAGACTAGCTAACCAAGTCTACTCACTTTTTTGCTATCAAAGTGGGATACAATATAGAGAAATTGGCCAAAATGTATATACAAGAGATTGTAAGGTTATATGGAGTGTCAATAACAATAACCTCTAATAGAGATACATAGTTTATAAGCAGATTTTGGAATAGCATACATAAAGCTTTAGGCACAAAACTGCAATTCAATATTGCATTCTACCCTTAGATAGATGGACAATCTAAGAGGACAATCTAGATCCTGAAGGATTTGCTCAAAGCTTGCGTGCTAGACTTTGGAGGTAATTGGAATGAACACATACCTTTGGTTGAGCTTGCCTACAATAATAACTATCAAGAAACCATCCAAATGACTCCTTATGAAGCTCTATATAGAAGAAAATGTAGATCTTCATTACATTAGGATGAAGTGGGGGAAAGATATATGTTGGGATTGGAATTGGTCTAAGAGGTTGTGGATAAGGTAAAGCTGATAAGATAGAGAATATAAACAACTTAGATCCGATAAAAGAGCTATGCTGATAAGAGACGACACCCCTTAAAATTCCAAGTATGAGATAAGGTACTGTTAAAAGTTTCTCCAACTAAAGGGTTGATCAGGTTTAGTTTGAGAAGGAAGTTAGACTAAAGATATGTGGGCCCATTTGAAATTCAAGAAGGATTGGCAATATAGCTTACAAGTTGGCTTTGCCACTAAGTTTGGATGGGGCAAATAATGTATTTCATGTATCTATATTGAGAAAGTTTATGCCAAATCCAGATCAAATAGTGGCTTTAAATCTTTTAAATGTACAACCAAATTTATCCCTTGTTGAAAGATCGGTAAGAATTGTGGACGTTAAAAACAACTATTAGGGAGGAGAGTGATTCCCTAAATCATGTTACAATAGACAAATCAAACAAAATGTGAAGCGAAGTGAGAGCTAGAAGAAGATATGTGGAGGAAACATCTAAAACTTTTTCTAGACTTAGGTAACTTTCAAGGACAAAAATTTTTATAAGGGGGGAAGAATGTAAATACATAGTATATGTTAAATTATTAATATTTATTTAAAAAAAAAGTAAAACTAAGATTAAATATGTATTTATTCTAGAGATATAGGGGCAACTTAGTCTTTTCATGGTTAAGATATATAAGGCCCATTTGACTTAGTGCCCCCTTTTTACCAATTACACAGCATCAAACAATGAGACATTCTTACTAACTCTTAAGGTGGCCTAATGAACACCTACTAAGATCAATCTAGTTTCATTAGGTAAGGCTTTTGATAATCAAGATGTTTGTTTCTGATGATGGAATAGTGGATTTAAGTAAAATTTATGACTTGTCATTAGAGTTCGGGATAAGGAGCAAGATGAAACAGGCATGGGATCAAGTGAATTGAGGAATCAAATCATAAATTGAAACAAGTGCATCAATCCATATAACGTAATTGGATTAACAAATTTATAGAACCAATTAAACTTAGAATCATAGAAATTAGGCTAAGGAATAAATTGAACAAGAGGGAAAATGGTTTGTGATGGAGTAATGTAATACATGGTCGGGTACATGCCCATATACCTACCCATATAGAAATACAAATGTGAATAGAAAGATACATAGACATAGGACATGCTCGTATACTTAGGTATGTTAAACTATGAAAATTCACAAAAAGGTACATAGCCACAATACACGATTGTGTACCTTATCATGTCGAAGTACATGGCCAAATACATGACTATGTACTTCGGTGTGTTGGGAAACAATTTTACACAAAAAGGTGCACGGCCATTAGTACGGCCATGTTCTCTCCCATGTTCCTCTACATGACCATTCACACGACCGTGTTGTTCTGGAACACTCACCATTCAATTTTATTTTGTTATCTTACCATTCTAAATTACTACTTACACACAATAAAAAAATGGGGAAGGAAATTTTGTAATTAGGATAAAATTAACCAATTAGTGAACTTAGATTAAGTTATATGATAGAACTGAATTTAGTCATTTATGATTAACAAGTCTATATCCCTTCCCTAGAGACATAAAAGATAACTGTGAGAACATTTCTCTAGGTATATGTAATCTTTGTTACTACTTGTGATTGTTAGGTTGGTTGTGGAACTAGAATAATTTATAATGAATTAGGTTAAGTTGTTTATTAGTTGTGCTTAGCTTGACCTAAGGACCCATAGTGGCAAATCCCTAAGGAGTACCCATATGATCTTTATGTGACACTGTCCTTAGTGAAGTCATGCCTTGAGACCCATATGGCAATTCCCAACATCATGCTATATATTAAGTATATATATGGTTTTGCAAAGTCATAAGTACCCCTTTATTATTCTATGGACTAAATGAAATAGTAATCTATTGTATAATTGTTGATGTCTACATTGATGCATGTGACTTAACTTATGCTTGATCATGTGCACGTGTTTTTGGGTTATACATACTAGGCATTAGCTCACCCCTTAGAGATCATTTTTTAGTTGCAAGCACAAATAAACACACTTCCTATGATGAGGACTTAAGGACATATATTCGGGAAGGAGATGATGCAAATTACTTTTACTGCTATGATGGCTAAGTGATGATTATCATCTGAAGTCTTTTAAATATTGATGGCACTTATTTTGATTTTAGAGGATTAAAGTATTTAGAAAAGTTGATATCTAGAGTATATTGAATTGATGTATCAAGAGCTCTTTGAAGAAGTATATAGATTGTGAATGGGACTTAATTGAGTCACTTATTTACATTTTCAAATGTTTATGATGAATGTAATTAATAAATATTGTAGATTTTATGGTATAGAATGGTTAAGAGCCTTGACGTATCTTTATCTTATAAGGAGATGTAGTAGGTTGTGGTGTCCGGGTTTCAGGATGCTACACTCACATTGTGAGAATCTAAGGCAAACTTAATGTAAGTTAAGTCAAAATCTTTCTAAGCCTCACCATCTGATAGGAATCAAATTCCTATAAGACTAATCACTAGAGCACGAGCCAAGGGTTTACAAAATCTAGCTATGAGGATCTTCCATGAACAACTAAACCTTGAGGATGTTGATTTAGTATCTACTTTTGTATTATATAATTTTTGTGCATTCCAGCAACTACATTTATTGATTTTATAGGATGGCGAATAAAACACACTAAGGATTAGATTGGGGACATTCTTAAACTCACATCCAACGGTCCATAATGTGTTCACTTAAATTAAAGAACTGGCCACTTGAAGACCATTTTTGTATTTGTAATTTGTCCTTTGGAAAACCGACCACCTTAGTAGCATCTTTGTAAATTTTAGTACATTTTTACCCTAATTAGAGCAAGTATATATGCTTGCTAACTAGGGTTTTTAGGGGGCTTTTTGACATTTTTTTGAAAAATACACTTTGTTGCCATGAGAGATATCCTCTTGCATGCATCTACTCTTATCAATTTCTTTGGAAATTGTGGCGAGTGTGGCTTAAGGATATTGTGAGTCATATCAATCATTCTTAAGTGACTTCCAATTATTACTAGTGTGTAATTGGAATTATTTGTTTATTCTTTTCCTTTGTTACGCCATTTAGGGTTCCTATGAATTAGGGATTCACGCCATTTTAGATTGCTATTGTTTAATTGATTCTTCAATTGAATTGTGAATGCACATTTGGAATCAAGCACATCATAATTTGGTATCAAAGCATAGGTTTTAAGAAGGGATTTACATGAATTTCATTTGACATTTAGGGTTCTTGAATTTTCTTCTTAATCCAAATTGTTGAAGTGGAGTTGAAGTACTTAATTTTGAATTTTGTTGTGTTATATTTGTTGATTGTTGAAGTAGACGTGAAGATCTTGTAGAAGCCTTTTGTCCTTGATCTTGTCGTGAGGAGAAGGGAAGCAGGAGGTGTGTTTCTTTTGTGATTGTTTTGGAAGTGGAAATATATTCCTTGAGACAAAAGAGGAGTGAATTACTTATTTGTGTTTTCGAAAATTAAGGATTATCATTTGCATTTCCAGATTTGCCTTACATGGAGAATAGGGAAATTATTTGAAGTTTAAACACATTCATTAAGTTTGAAGAAAGTTATTATGTAGTATTGATTGAATGCTATTTGAATTTTGAATTACTTCTTACCATTTGTGGAGAAGTTTCATTAAGAGTAGCATTTGAACTTATTGTGCCATGATTGTTTGGTGAAGTAAGTGTCTTGTGGATTGTAGAAGGGTGCTACACGTAAAGTGTAAGTGTAGGTTGTGTTTGAAGCTTGCTCCATGATTAAGGTGTGCGTGTGTAGTGAAGTGAGTTTGTGTTGTGAAGGGTGTTGCAACATGTTGTGTTGTGTGTATTGTGGTGAAGGGTGTTGTATGTGGAGTGGAAGTGTGTATAAATGCTATGAGTCAAAGGGAGTTATAGTAGTTAAATTTTGAATTTCAAGAAGCAAGCATTAAAGTGTGGGAGTTATTATGTATTGATGCTTGAACACTTTACTTAGTTGAATTCATTAATCTACTATTTGGAGAAGTGTTTAACTATTACTTCTACTTGTTGTTGCCGAAATTGAAGTGTGGGTGAAGTGTGTTGTTAGCCTATTGAAGTTAGTAAGCAACCATGTCAAGTGATTTGTATTTGCCTACTAATGTACTATGCCGAGCCTTAACTTCTTTTCAAACCATTGATGATGAGCAGAGAGAAAATTTGTTTCACACTTCTTGTAGGGTACAAGGTAATTTGTGTATTATTATTATTGATAGTGGTAGTTGTACTAATGTTATGGCTACCTCATTAGTATCGAAATCGAAACTCATAACTACCCTGCATCCAAAACCCTACAAATTACATTCGCTAAATGAGCAGGAGAGTCTCTATGTAACCTAGAGAGCTAGGGTACCTTTCAGTATAGGGGATAAATATCATGATGAAATTAAATGTGACATTCTTCCTATGTGTGCATCCCATATATTGCTTAGTAGGCCTTAGTTATATGACAAGAGGATTTTACATTATGGCTTCAGAAATACCTATGTATTCTAGAAAGAGGGCAAACGTATCATCCTGAACCCAATGTCACCTTCAAAGATCCAAGAGGTTCAGCAACAGATCAGTAAACCATCAGAGGTCAAAGTGGTTCAAATACAAGCTAAGAAATCTAGGAGGAAAAAGGTCTTATTGATGGGACAGAGTGAGTTGGAGGAGGCCATAACAGATAAGAGCCTAGTATACTTGTTGCAGATGAAGTATGCCTTAGAGATGGAAGGGCGTCAACATCTACCCCTTGTGGTATCTCAAGTATTGGATGAGTACAGTGACCTTTTTACTGATAACTTGCCAGAGGGTTTGCCACCTTTGAGAGGTATAGAGCATGCCATCAACTTCTTACCTAGGTCAATTTTTCCAAATCGACCTGCGTATCGCATGAATCCCGAAGAGGCTAAAGAATTAAAGCATCGGGTGAATGAGCTAGTTGAACAAGGTTTTATCAGGGAAAGTCCCAGTCCTTGTACTATTCCAACCCTTCTTATTCCGAAGAAGAATGACACTTAGAGAATGTGCATTGATAGTCAAGCCATTAACAAAATTACCATCAAATATAGGTATCATATTCTTAGACTTGATGATATGTTAGATGAACTGTATAGTGCACAGGTGTTCTCTAAGGTGGATCTTAAAAACAGGTATCATCAAATTTGGATGAGAGGAGACGAGTGGAAGACCACTTTTAAAATATGCCATGGACTATACGAATAGATGGTTCTGCCATTTGGTTTGAGTAATGCTCCTAGCACATTTATGAGGTTGATGAATCATGTAATGAAGGAGTTTCTAGGTAAATTTTTTGTTGTTTATTTTGATGATATTCTGATATACAGTAAAAGCCTAGAAAATCATGTAGAGCATCTTCAAGCGGTATTTTCAGTCTTAAGGGCACAACTGTTGTTTGCAAATCTCCAAAAGTATTCCCTCCACTAAACTAAGGTAACATTTTTAGGATTTATTGTATCTGGTTCTAGTGTCAGGGTTGATGAGGAGAAAGTGGGGGCTATTAGAGAATGGCTAACACCAAAATCAGTCATTGAGGTAAGGAGTTTCCATGGACTAGCTTCATTTTATAGATGCTTTGTCCATAATTTTAGTAGCATTATCAGTCCATTAACTGAACTGACCAAGAAAAATGTTCCTTTCATTTGGGGTGAGAAAGCCCAAAAGAGTTTTGAAGAGATAAAGGAAAAACTTACTAGTGCTCCAGTATTGGCTTTACCTAATTTTGATAAAGTTTTTTAGTTAGAATGTGATGCTTCTGAGATAGGAATTGGTGCTGTGTCGATGCAAGATAAGAGGCATATTGCCTACTTTAATGAAACGTTGAGTGGTGCAACTTTGAACTACTCTATATATGATAAGGAATTCTATTCCTTAGTGAAGGCTTTGATGACATGGCAACATTACCTCCTTCTAAGAGAATTCATTATCTACATAGATCATGAGTCACTGAAACATTTTAAGGGTCAGCAAAATTTGTGTAAACACTAAGCCAAATGGGTGGAGTTTTTGGAGAGTTTTGCATATGTGATTAAGTATAAGAAGGGTAACCAAAATATGGTAACTAATGCTTTGTCACACAAGTATGTACTTATCACTTCTCTTCAATCGAAACTGCTTAGTTTTGAATTGCTGAAGGAACAATATATGCATGATGATTATCTAAAAGCAATTATTGAGAAATGTTCTAAGGGAAAGATATTTGAGGGGTATTACATGATTGATGGATTTTTGTATAAAGCTGGAAAATTATGTGTACCCTGTAGGTCTGACACGAATTTGATATGCTCTGATACCAAATGTTACAAAATTGGAAATCGAATCCCTTTCACACAAATCAAATCGTTAATAACAATTTTAGGTTTTTTTTTCTGGATTTTGGTACTAATGAATAAAAACAAGGATATGGATAAAATTACCAATCTATAGATGCTAAGATTGATAAAATTAAACTAATTTGCAATCAAATCATAGAACGATAGAGACCACGTCCAATAAATCAATCACTTAAGATTAAAGAATTCTAAGAATTCAATAATGATGCTAGCTATAAATTCAAAGGCCGGCGGCCTAAATACATAAGCCGACGGCCTTCCGGCCTTCATGTAGGCCGGCGGCCTTGAAGTTAACTTGGCCGGCCTTTATTCAAGGCTGGCTTAAGGCTGGCCGAACTTCACCTTGGGTCCTCCCAATGCCTATGTCCTCCTTTTTTGGACCCCATACTACCACCTAGAGCTCGGATTGACTTTGTTTTCTTTGGCGCTCGTATCTTAGCTCTTGGAATCGTATCATTCCCTCCATGCTGAAAAAGATTCAACCTCGAATCTATATCGTCCATCCTGCTAGACCACATAAACAGACTCCTCTTTCCCTTGGGCTTCTTAAGGCAAATCAGCCTTGTTTGTTGTACCTCAATTGGACTCATAGGAAGAAGCTTGTATGCCTTGTCCTGTTGCTGAATGGTATACTCATTAGTGTATCCATCATACTTAGCTCTGAGGTCATATTGCCAAGGTCTTCTAAGGATCAAATGTGTAGTTTCCATGGGAACTACATCACAAACAATCTCATCAGTATAATCACCAATAAGTAATGGAACACGAACCTGTTTGTGTACATGAACAGCTCTCTATAGACTCAACCAATGAAGTGTATAAGGTCTTGGATGCTACTCCACCTGTAAACCCAACTTAGTAACCCAACTTGCTGAAGCAACATTAGTGCAATTGCCTGTGTCAACCACAATCAAACAAGTCTTCCCCTGCACCATGCCTTGGATATGAAATAAATTGGCTCTCTGATTTGGAACAGTTTCATCCTGCTTAACCATTAGCAAGTCTCCCTGTACTAGATTCGCTATAATGTCTTCATCTTCCTCTTCTGCCTTAGTACTCTTCTGTTCTTCTTCCTCACTCTCAACTTTGTCCCCCTTTATGACCATAACCCTTTTATTAGGACATTGAGAAGCAATATAGCCAAGTCCTAAACACTTAAAACATTTTATATCCTTGCTCTTCTTCTGTTGTGTTTGGTCAACAACCGCACTAGCGACTGCCTTTCCCTTTTCCTTCCTTTCCTTCTCCTTCTCACCATCATTTAACTTATGGTGGTGATATGATTTCTAATCTTACCATTTCCGATCCTGCCTGCATTGATGCCGCTCAACCCGACTAGCTAATTTAATCACATCCTCAAAAGTCTGATAATGCTGGAGTTCCACTACATTGGTAATTTCCATCTTCAACCCATTGATGAAACGAGCTATGGATTCATCTGATGATTCCCTAATATCACACCTTGCCATTAGTGTCTCAAACTCCTTCACATACTCTTCTATGCTCTTCTTACCTTGCCTCAAGGATTGCAACTCCATCAGCATCTCTTGTTTTTGTAATCTGGCACAAATCTACATCTCATCAACCTTTTCATCAAAGCCCATGAACACACTTTCTCCTCATCCCCCTACGTCTCTCAATTTGTAGTTTATCCTACCACAGACTAGCATATTCAGAAAATGCTAGAGACACCATTTTCACCTTCATGCGCTCATCCCACTCATAACAGTCAAACACCTTCTCAACCCATGGCACCCAGTCTAGGAATTCCTCTGTTTACTACTACTGTGAAAGGTGGAATTTTCAGCTTTATGTTTTCAATCCCCTTACGCCTTCATCATTGTTTCCTCTCCTACTCCTTTCACTACGAGCATCAGAATCATCACTAGAATGTCTCCTCCTAATTCTTACACCATTATGGCTTCTTCTATCCCTAACCTCCAATCTCTCCATAATCAATCTAATATTTTCTTAGATTTGATTGAACTTAGCCTTAGTCACAACCTCACCCCCATTATCAGCATCATTCCCATTGTCGTTGTTTTGAACACTTCCATGCGACGACATCTTCTACCAATCAAATTTTCAACAAAGATATTCACAAAAACCCAATTCTCAACAACACCCCAAACACCAATTCACAGTAATTCAACACCCAACAATTGAATTCAACAAAGATATTTACAAAACCCCAATTCTCAACAACAGTCCAAACACCAATTCAACACCTAACAATCGAATTCATAGCAATACTTATCAAAATAAATTCCCAAATTTCCCAACCAACGGCAGTATTGAATTAAAACTACAATTGAGTTGAGATTCAACAGCCTTACTGATTTAACCCTCGTTCTGATTGAATCCTTCACTCTGAATCCTTACGAATCCAACCTTTGATCTGAATCCTTATGAATCCAACCTTTGCTTTGAATCCTTACGAATCCAACCTTTGCTCTGTACGAATCCACCTTTGCTTATTGATATCCAACCTTTGCTGACACGAATTTGATATGCTCTATACCAAATGACACGAATTTGATATGCTCTGATACCAAATGTTACAAAATTGGAAATCGAATCCCTTTCACACAAATCAAATCATCAATAACAATTTTAGGTTTTTTTTTCTGGATTTTGGTACTAACGAATAAAAACAAGGATATGGATAAAATTACCAATCTATAGATGCCAAGATTGATAAAATTAAACTAATTTGCAATCAAATCATAGAACGATAGAGACCACGTCCTATAAATCAATCACTTAAGATTAAAGAATTCTAAGAATTCAATAACGATGCTCGCCACAAATTCTATAGGAACCAAGAATTTGATAAAACAATACGAATAAAGTGAAAATCAATTCTCAATATTCAAGAATCCCAAAAGAGGGTTCACACACACGCTCAAAGTGTTTGCTTACAACCAAAATATCACATGTCCTCGTAAAAACCCTAAAGAACACTATTTATATCATGTCTAAAACAAATTGTGCAAAGCCATTCAAGGCTGGCTCAAGGCCAGCCAAAGGCCGGCGGCCTTCATGTAGGCCAGCACCAAGGCCGATGGCCTTGAAGTTAATTCGGTCGGCCTTTATTCAAGGTCGGCTTAAGGCTGGCCAAACTTCACCTTGGGTCTTCCCGATGCCTATGTCCTCCTTTTTTGGACCACGTACTGCCACCTAGAGCTCGGATTGACTTTGTTTTCTTTGGCACTCGTATTTTGGCTCTTGGAATCATATCAGGGTCTGTAAGGGAATTGTTGGTGAGGGAAGTACGTATAGGAAAATTGTCTGGTCATTTTGGTGAGAAGAGAACCCTAGCAATGTTAAAAGAAAATTTTTAGTGGAAGGGTATGATAAGAGATGTTCATTGGGTATTGGAAAAGTGTGGAGTTTGCAAAAGAGCAAAAGGGAAGAAAGGTGTTCAGGGTGAATATATGCTTTTGCCTATACCTACTAAACCCTGGACTGATATCAGCATGGATTTTGCTTTGGGTCTACCCAGGACTCAAAGGGAAAGGTTCTATCATGGTGGTTGTTGATATATCAGCAAATGTCCATTGTGCCTATCACAATCAGATAATGCACTTTTATCTAACCTTTGTGCAGGAGATTGTTTAAATACATGGTGTGCACATAGTATAGTATCCAACAGAGACACTAAGTTCTTAACTCTTCTAGAAGACACTATGGAAAGACTTGGTACTAAACTTATGTATATACCTTTGCATCCCAACTGATGGCCAACCGAAGTTGTTAATTGTACTCTTGACACATTACTAGAGCAATGGTTAGCAAAATCTTATTGATTGGGATTGTGTCTTCCTATTGCGAGTTCGCTTATAATAGTCTATGGCTATATCCTACTGTTTCATTGATCTTATAACAGATTGCAACAAAGGAAGAGAGCTAAGTGAGTTAAGCGAGCCAGGAGATTAGAAACTTCATGAAAACAGCTAAACGTCTCAAAAACACAGGAGCACAAAAACTTCAAGGAACAAGAACGAAAACCAGAATTTATAATCCAAGTAACCTAGTCAGGATTAATCTCAGTCAAAGACAGGTTTCCTCATAAGAAGTCACAGAAGCTATCACCCAAATTAGATGGACCTTTCAAAGTTTTCAGACGTATCAACAACAATGCCTATAGAATAAAATTACCAGGGGAATATAGCATCTCAACTACCTTTAATGTTGCAGATCTATCACCATATTTTCCATATGACATTCATGAAGACCTATCAGATTTGAGGGCAAATCTTCCTGAGGCCCGAAGGGATGATAGGAATCAAATTCCTACGGACCAATCACCAAAGCACGAGCTAAAGGTTTACAAAATCTAGTTATGAGGATCTTCCATGAACAACTAAACCTTAAGGATGTTGATTTAGTATCTACTTTTGTATTATATAATTGTTGTGCATTCCAGTAGGTACATTTATCGGTTTTACAAGATGGCGAATAAAACACACTAAGATTAGATTGGGGACATTCTTAGACTCACATCCAACAATCCATAATGTGTTCACTTGAATTGAAGAATCGACCACTTGAAGACCATTTTTGTATTTGTAATTTATCCTTTGGAAAACCAACTACCTTAGTGGCATCTTTGTAATTTTTAGTATATTTTTACCCTAATTGAAGCAAGTATAAATACTTGCTAACTAGGGTTTTTAGGAGGCTTTTTGACATTTTTTTTAAAAAATGCACTTTGTTGCCGTGAGAGACATCCTCTTGCATGCATCTACTCTTATCAATTTCTTTGGAAATTGTGGCGAGTTTGGCTTAAGGATATTGTGAGTCATATCAATAATTCTTAAGTTGCTTCCAATTATTGCTAGTGTGTAATTGGAATTATTTGTTTACTCTTTTCCTTTGTCATGCCATTTATGGTTCCTATGAATTAGGGATTCACGCCATTTTAGATTGCTATTGTTTAATTGATTCTTTAATTGAATTGTGAATGCGCATTTGGAATCAAGCACATCACCATCTATTAGGTGTCTTAACTTTCCATCATCAATCCTCCCATTCTTATGCCATCACATAAAATTAGCTGTCTTTGAAGATATAAACAATCATTGCAGTCTTGGAATTAAGGGAAAATGTCTTAGAACCTTCTGTGGGATCTTGGTTATCTTGCATGAAGTATCATTATCATCATCATTTGCGCTTAAACCACAACTTTCTTTCTAATGAGATGTACTACATATCTAACAAGATTCTTTATCCTTGTCCTCCTTCTAATAGAGCATGCAATCATTGGGACATGCATAGATTTTCTTATATTCATGTCCAAGATCCTTAACCATGTTTTTAGCATGGCTAAAAGGCTCTAGAAGCTTTGCATGAGGAAATGCTTCTCTTAACTCTTTCATAAGTGCACAGGCGTTACTCACTCCATGGAGACATTTTACAAGGTATAGTTGAATGGTAAAAGAAAGTCTTGAAAATTTCTCACATCCAAGATATAACTCTTAGTATTCACACCAAGTTCATCTAAAACTTCATTGTCAGATTCATTAGCTCTAAATGTATCACAGATTAATCCTTCCATGTCATCAAAAGCATCTCTTGCATTTTCTTCAATTTCATTGCTTCTACTCTCTTATGATAATAAATCCTCCCCATGAAAAATCCATTTAGTATATGTTGTATCAAAACACTTCAATATCAAATGCTCTAAAACAACCTTTCTCTCTAACCAATTACTATTCTTACACTGTAAACAAGGATAAGGAGTTTCATTCTCTATAGTTGCATTAGAAAATGAAAAATCAAGAAACTCTCTGATTCCTTTACTATATGCTGAACTTGAGGTTGATTCAAAAATCCAACTCTTATCCATGATTCGAATCAGTTTTTTTTGACATCAACACTAAATATTACTATGAAGATTGGTAAAGAAAATTATATAGAGAGAGAGATAATGTATTTGGAAACTGTTGACTTTCTCTTTATTATCATCTATAAAACAATAGTTTAGTTTTACTTAACTAATTGGTGAAGCTGAAAATATTTTTTAAAAAATATCTTTAAGATATATGCTTGCAAATATCTATAGATATCACTTAAACTTATGAATTTCAATTATGATATACTCTTTCTCGTATCTTTCAATAGTAGAGTTGTTGATGCAATCTAAGGGCTTTCTAACTAAAATGCATTGATTGCGTTTATACAGTATATCTATAATTTGACCCTTTAAATTGAAATCAAGAAAGAAGATCATTTATTCATTATTATGTCTCTAATGTAATCTTTTAATTATTCACAATTCAACATGAATATTTTTCCCCTTTATTGTGATGATTATTGCAAAATTTGAATTTCATTAATTAAAAAGATACAATAACTTTATAAAATATTTCAATGCTTATCTTTTTCTTCTCTATATATTATTTAGGATAGGGTAAGATGAATTGACTTTATTTCATCATAATGACATAACATTAATCAATTTGTAAATGCATTATAATTAAACTAAAACTATAATATAAGTGAATGAAAATCTCTCCAAATAGTATATGATTATTTTTTATAAATGCCCAATTCAAAATCACTTCAAGCTTAAATGTTATCATTAAATTAATTGTGAGGATTTTATCTTAAGGTTTAAAAAAATTAAAATTTATATATTTAATTAGAAAACTATTAGAATTAACATTTTAATAATATGTACTTATAGATTGTTACAACTGTGGTGTTACCATTATTGTTTAACTATACAGATGTATATTACATGTACATGTTGGTTTTATGTGGAACTTATAAAGAAATGCAGCCTTTCAAATTATAAGAATGCAACATCACATTCTAAGTATTGTGTTATTTCTAAATAAGTCATGTAAAATTTATTTCTCATTCATAAGTAATTTTCATTCTTCATAAAAGACATGTCTCTTAAATATAAAAATTTACAAAGAAGAAGAAGAAGAAGAAACATTGATAGCAAAAATGTATTAATAATAAAAAGATGTGAATGATAAAACCAAACATTATAAATGGCAGCAAAATAGAAAAGAAGAAGAAGAAGAATGAAAGTTTACAAGAGACAAAAAAACTTTACAAGCAGTATTAAATTGTTCAAAGTTGCAACTACTCCATAAATATGTTTTTTCCCCTACATAAAGATGTGTTTATTGAATACATAATCAAAGAAAAAAATTTGTGGAACCATATATTAATTTTACTTTTTAATGCAAAAAATTATCGAATAAAGAGAAATTTGAAGTTAGGTTTAGCTATTCTTGCATTGAGAACTTTCAAAAATATACTATGCCTAGAAATATTGATTTAAGTAATTATTAGCACACACACACATATATATAATGCATATAACCTCATCCACTTTGAAGCTATTTCATATTTTTTTTCTTATTTGTTTGAAGTTTATTAGTCAATACAAATTATTTGCAAACTCTCTCATGCCATCATATGTATGTAATTGAAAGTCATAAATTTTAATTAAGGTTTTACTTATCATTTGTGCCAAATTTTGTGGAATCGTATATTAATTTTACTTTTTAACACAAAACGTTGTTGAATAAAGAGAGACTTCAAATTATCTTAATAAACACAGGATAGTTTTAGTTAGTCTTGTATTGAGAACTTTTTTAATATATAATATGCCTAGAAATATCGATTTAAGTAATTACTACAAAAAAAAATCCCCACTTACATAAATATTAGCAATTGACACACCCACAATGCATGTGCAAAAGAAAAAATATAAAAAAAATATTCATATTGAAATGTACTTTTCTTACATGACTTATGAATTATTGAGAATATTAAGAAAGAAATCATATAGAAACTTAAGAAAAGAAAAAAGAAAGACTATAAATTAACAAATAACATTTCATATATAAGTTGGGGTTATATCAAAATCATATAATTTAATAACATTGTGTGTCCCTTTTTTCATTTTTCAATTACATTACAACAAAATATGTATTATTAAATACAATAATTAAAAAAATACCTACTTAGTCTCAAGATAAAAAAAGCAAAAAAAAAAAAAGGAAAAAAGAAAAATAGATTGCACCTTCACACAAATGAGATATTATTAAGAAACTTTGTATATGAATGTTTATTTTCAATTTTGCTATTTGATGAAAAAGATTAAAACACTAATTTTATGTTTCCATAGGAAAAGAAAGTCAAGAGATTAATGAAATATATAAACGTAAAATACATTCAAGTTTCATCAATGAAATATTAAAGTGGTTCATCTAAGTTGAAAACTCTCCAATCTCTTAGCCTACTTTGTGTTTTTTATTTCTTATCAAAAGATGAATACTATTTTTCTAAAGAAAAGAATGCTAGATAACAGCATAGCCTAATAGCATATGAACATTGGTATCCGAATCTCTCCTTTCATTATAATCAACAAAAATAAATAAATAACAAAACATTGAAGGGGAAAAAACTACATCTATGCAACACCAATACTTCTTTCAACAAAACTTTAATATGCTTCATTGTTCATGTACTTCATTGTATTATATCATAATTGCTAAATTCTCAATTATATAAGATGTACCCATAGTACCTGTGCCAAGTTTAGAAAATATATTTCTTCATCAAAATCAAAAGTGCAAGGCGCATCTACTTATAAGAAGTATCAATTACAAAGAAAGAAAAAAATTAAACTTGAAAGTTACTACCAAAAAATGAAAAAGGTAAAGAATAATTGATTTTGAAAAATAAATAGCATTGTAATTTTATTATGCATAGTAATTCATGAATTTTTTTTTAAATCCTAAAAAATTGCGTATGTAAGAAAAAGAAAAAAGAAATTTAAACTATAATTCTAAGCCTCAATCATGCTCTTGATCCTTCTCGATTCTTTATGTGTGATTTGACTATGCAGAAGTATTTTACGCTTTATGGTGTTAAGAGTAAGATATGGAGAGAAAATGTGGAATTGAGAGTAGGACATTAGGTTAAAAAGACAAAAACAACAATGACCATTTTGACGATATTTCTTTTTTTTTTATTATTATTATTTGTTTGAATTTTATTAGTCAACACAAATTACTTATACAAATTATTACTTTTATCAAATATTTATTAGCAACGTGATATAACATCAAAAAAATTTGATGCAATTGTATAGTTTAAGCAACACATGTTCAAGGTGTTGCAAATTTAATGTTGCCTTAAGCTATTTTTGGTGTAGTGCTGGTTATAAATGGAGTGAACGTAGGACTTCTGATTCCTTGGGATCCGACGGAGGAAATAAACAAATCCCCCCACCCCCAAATAAAAAAAAACTCTAGTTATAAGCTTCTGTTTGTTGTTTCTCCCTCATAGGATCTCATAAAACGATCTCTCATAGAAATTACAATAAATTAAATAATCGACAAAAAAGAAGAAGAAGAAGATAGTAACAAGTATAAGTTAAATATTCTATAGACATATCAAATGCCAAACGGAGGCCTGACATCATGGAAATATCTCATTCTCTTCTAGAAAGAATAATAATAGATGAAGCGCAAGCCAAGTTATACTTTCTCATTTCTTGAAGCTCTACTTTTTGACCCAATTCCAATTCCATTCCTCCTTTATAAGGAGGTAATGTCCAAGCAACAAGCAGAACAGCCAACGGCATTTCTTTTCAATTATTTTCATTCACGAATCAGGCTTCGTTTTGTTCACTCAGCTTTCTCTCTCTTTCGCCACCGCTCCAAACGAACGACTTCGTAACATACAATTTACGATATAATGAATCCTGCCCCCACCCCCGAGGTCCTCCGTGATTTCCGACCTTTCTTCAAGGTCTACAAAGACGGCCGCGTCGAGCGATACGATATTTTCCATGAAGTCCACCCAACACCCGCTGGCACCGACCCAAAAACCGGGGCCCACTCCAAGGATGTCGTGATCAACCCAAAAACCGGGGTCTCAGCCCGTTTGTTCCTTCCTGCCACCATTAATCCGGACGCCCAGAATGGCCCGAAGAAGCTCCCCCTCCTTGTCCACTACCACGGTGGCGGATTCTGCGTGGGCTCCGCCTTCTCAAGCGTCACCTGGAACTTCCTCACCACCATGGTCTCTCTCGGCAACATCATGGCTATGTCCGTCGACTACCGCCTCGCTCCCGAACACCCCCTACCCATTGCCTACGAGGATGCTGTTGAGTCACTTAATTGGATCGCGGGCCATGTGGGTGGGTCTGGTCCTGAACCGTGGCTGAATAAGTATTCCGATTTGGGCAGGGTCTTCCTGTCCGGGGAGAGTGCGGGGGCCAACATGGGACAGTATGTAGTGACTCGGGCAGGGGGCAGTGGGCTCTCGGGCTCTACGGGTGTGAGGATAAAAGGATTGATTGCTAGTGATCCGTACATTGGGGAGAAGAATGTGGATAACATGTTTAAGTTCTTGTGCCCGGGCAGTTCAGGGACGGATGACGACCCGAGGATGAACCCGGCGGTTGACCCGGAATTGAAGAAGATGGAGGTAGAGAAAGTGCTGGTGTCTGTAGCGGAGAGGGATTGGTTAAGGGATGGAGGAGTGAAATACTATGATGTTTTGTGTAAAACCGAGTGGAAGGGAAAAGTTAAAGTGGAGTTCGTGGAGACTAAGGAGGAAGGCCACTGCTTTCATTTGTTCAAGAAGAATGCCAAAGCTGAGATTTTGATTAAACGTTTCATCGATTTCATCAATGAGGATTAACATTGTTGTATTGGGATTACTATTGTTTTATAGCTAATATTGATTAATAATTCTAGTTGCATAATTCTAGGTAATCAGATTGTTGCTACTTGCTTCTTAGTTCTTGCATATGCATAGTTCGAGTGAATTTCATCGATATTATCTTGTCCTAAAATATTGGAGGCCGCAGCGGCTCTAGTGCTCATGTTCACATGTGAGGACACACAAAGCATTATAAGATTATGACTAGGTGGATGCGGATCAGAATGATTTTAGTTTATTTTTTAATCCAACCAAATTATCAAATCATAACAATATGGTTTGATTTTTTATTGTTTCAAATGGAACCATATGATCCAATTTTTATGTTTCTTTTTTTTCTAATTCAATTTAGTTTATGAATTAAACCATATTTTGTTTTATAAGAAAGTATATTTACTTAATAAGTGATCTCATATGAGTAATACTAAATTCATTTAATAATAACATGTAGTGATATTATATAAAAAATTAATAAAGTTAATATTCAAGCAATTAAAAAATTTTAAATGTATAATATAATTAATTTATTCCTCAAGTTAACATGTAATATAAATTTTGAGTCAACCTGTATACATATTTGCTAAATTATAGTTATAAAAAATTAATTTACATATTTTTCAATATATGTAAACTAAATTTTTTTAAATGTTATGTTACAATAATAAAAAAAATTATTATTATTAAAATATCAATATTTTTTTCAAAATAATTTAATTCGATTTTATGATTTGGTTTGAATTACCCTTCCAAACCAATCATAAATTTTTTGTTTGATCTAGATTGGAAATTTTTCAAACCAAGTTACCAAAAAAGAACAAAAAAAATCGTATTTTCAGTTTGATTTAGTTTGGTTTGGTCAATTTTTTTACCCACCTCTAATTGCATCTATAATATTTGATTCTACACTCTTTTATCATTAATTGTTACCTAAAAAGCAATTAATCTTGATTGATGAGTAAAAAAGCCTACTTGATAACCTAATGTAAACACCACATTTTTGCCCTAGGAATCAATAATTTTCAATAATAATCAATTTTCAAATTTTCCTAATTTTTCCCAATTTTTCCTTAATTTAGCATAAATAATAAAAATATTCAAAAATGAAAATAAATAGGAAAACACTTCAATTTTGAAAAATGATTTTAGAAATAGCAATAATGAATAATAAATATTTTTTACAAATTTTTGAAATTTCAAAAAATACAAAAAAATAAAAACAATTGCATCGCATATGTACAATTTGCGATGTAAATAAAATCGGGAAATTGGGCCAGCTCAGCTGGCTCGTGTGTGCGCATGGGAACCGTGTGAAGGTTGAAGGTCGCGAGTTCGAATCCCCCCGCAGGCGCTCGGCAAAAGTTTTTCGTTCTTTTCCCTGGAGCTGCCACGTGGCAGCATGTGATTGGCCGAGGGAAGTCACGCGCGTCGCGCGTGATCGTCTTCTTCGCGAGCCCAGCCGAGAAAAAAAATCCGACAGAAGTCCGACGAAGGCGAAATCGGCCGTTTTCTTTTTAATCTTCTAGATTAAAGTCGAGATAAGGCCAAATCCATCAGATAAACCAAAGGAGCACAAGAGATTAACATCAAATCGCCGGGATAAAATCAAATCTAAAAACGGAAAAAATTCGGATTTATCCAAATCGGCCGATTTGAGCTTATCCAAGAGGTTTTCCGGACGCCTATAAATAGAGAAGAGCAGGAGGAAGCCAAAGCACGAAGAAACACGAAGAAAAAGTGAGAGAAAGAGAGAGAAAGGAGTGAATCGGAGTACGCCGGAGAAGCTTGGAGCCGAGACCATCGATCGGAGTTGGAGCAACCGCTAGGAGGCGATCTGGGAGTAAACCGCCACCACCATCGGATTCAGCACCCTCAAGAAGCTAGGATTCGACACTTCACCCGCCGCAAACGACCGCCGGAACGCCGTGAACGAGCCAACCCCGCCGCCGTCTCCGACAGATCCGACCCGATTTGACCCGACCGACCCGACCCGCGTAGCGACCCGGATCCAGGTAAGTCGGATTTTCCAGATTTTTTATTATTATTTATTTTATTTATTTTGTTTTATTTGATTATTCTGAATTTATTTATTATTTTGTTAGCCATTTATTTATTTGTTTATATTTTCAATAAATAGGAAAATGTAAAAATTATATTTTCCTAGAATTTAATAATGTAGAAAATAAAAAAAATATAGAGAAGGAAAAATAAAATAAAAATAGTAATAAAAATGTAGAAAAAAAACAATAAAAATATTAGGAAAATAATAATAAATTTCAAAATAGGATAGAAAGTAAACTTAGGATGAAATTTTCAACAAAAATAAAAAATTATAAAAATCATAAAAAACTCATAAAAATCATAAAAATCACAAAAATCGTAAAGATTCATAAAAAACAAAATTCAAAAAATTACAAAAAATAAGTTTAGCACTTAGAAAAAACCATTTTCTCCAAATAAACTCAAAATTGATGTTTTCCCTCAAAATCATTTTCAAAAATCAAATTCAAAGTTTAGGCTTAGAAATTTTTAGAAAAACCCCAAAGACGTTAAGAACTTAAATCAAAAGAGTTTGCAAGAATTAAAATTCACCAACAAATCTAAATTTTTTTCAGAAAAGCGAACTACGGCTTGTTTGATCCTGAGTAGCAGGTACGTAGGCACCCATTCGGGTCAACCCCTAAAATGTATGAAAAATCATTTTCTCAAAATAATTCCAAAACATAATAAAAAGTAACAGAAACACCATGAAACACATTTCTAAAGATGAACAGTTTTAAGAGATTAGGTGGTAACCGTAAAGGTTTTAATAGGTTAGCCTTCGGACTTAGAAGCTCTGGTTTTCCCTTTTCCTCTTTTCACAAAAACGAGAAGAGGAAAGAACGACGACTAGTGGTCCAAATTAAGACTAATCCGCTCCTTTAGTCTTAATTCAATTTTCCCAACAACAGTTGGGTAGCGACTCCAAAATTAAACGAAATTCCTAACTCAAGTCGATGATCTAGATTAGATGAGCATAGGGTCTAGTTTAGATCGGATTAGGAATGTGAATTCAAAAATTAGACTCGACAGGATGGCGACTCCACTGGGGACTCCATACCAGCAGGCTAGCCACCTGAATCTCTTCAAATCTTTATCTTAAAGAACTGTGTTTTTTAATTATTATTCCGTTGCTAACTTTTCAGGGTTTAGTTAGATTTTGTATTTTCTTTATTGTGGGGGTTTCTTGCATACATACATATGCTTGTGTGAGTAGATGCGGTCGAACCCAGACCGTCCTAGCAACCTAAGTCGGGGAGCCATTGTGTAGGTTTCGGGCGAAGTGAGTTGATTCACCGTTCGGGACCGATTAGGCTACCCCACCCTATGCTTCGATATGGCCTGAGATCCATTTCTTCGAGAATGCGGGAGGCCATAGAGCTCGGGAACCAGTTAGAACCCACCTACTTGCATACATGACATCGTAAGAAGGGTTGACAATTGGATGACAATGTAATGGTTTGTTATTTTGTCCTTGGAGTTCAGGACTATTTCCCTGTAACGTTTTCATAGTTCTTGTTGTAACTAGGTTGTTTCCTATTGTAATAGATGGCTAGCAGTGCAGTCAACCGCCTCCTCCGCAAAGAAATTCGGGTGTACAAACCTTTGGACCCAAAATTGGTACTGGACCACTGGTTTACCTTGTATAACCCAGAGGAGCAAGCCTTTATCCAACAAAAGATCGGCCCCATCCTCCCACTGACTAAGACAGAGGCGAATTTGCCTATGGTCCAGGCCATGCTCCAGTTATGGGAGATCGAGCCCGCAGCTTTCTTCATCGGACCGCATGAGATCACCCCTACCCTGGAGGAGTATACCCAGTTGTTACAGGCTCCAGCACTGACTGATCAGATTTACGCGCCAGACCTTGAGGCCGGGCCAGCTGGTACGTTCAGCAGACTACTGGGCATCCGCAAAACAGCAGTCAACAAAGCCTTGGCAGACTGTAACGGGTATTGCATACGCATGGATGATCTAGAAGCCTGGTTTATTGCCCGAGAAGACAATGGGGATAGAAAGGACATCCTGTGTGGGGACCCTCAGACTTACAGACAAAGAAGGGTGAAGGCTTTCATCTTGACAGCCTTCGCCACCATACTGTTCCCCACCGGAACTTTCTATATTCACTACCGGGTTGCAGAGCTGGTAACCCAATTCCTGGAGGGAAAATCTTACATCCCGGCTCTACTGGCTGAACAGATCTGAAATCTGAATTTCCTCAAGAAGAAGGGTCATGGGATCCTCCGCTCCAGCATCAACCTTCTGCTGATATGGTTCGTAAGCCACCTCAAATGCTTCGGGCTGAACATGGTCAGGAAAACCCTGGCCCAACAGGTGGATCTGGTGGATTCCTGTATAGAAAAGGTGAAGCTACCCGACGACATTACCAGCTACAGTTGGGTAGATCTGCTTAGAAGCCTTAGCGCCGAAGATATTTTGTGGACAGCCAGGTGGAGTTGCTGCAATAAAATCATCTTAACCTGCAGTAATTTCCAAGCAGTGCCGTTAATCGGGATCAATGGATGTATTGGATATCACCCAAACTCCGTAGTCCGCCAATTCGGTACCGTTCAAGACATAGTTTACCGGCCTTCACTCGAAGCAGTCACCTTTGAGTATCAGGATCCGAACCTGTTGGTAGCCGAGAAATTTGCTAAGCTGGCAGAGGTCAAAGCGCTCTGGGGAGCCAGAATCGAAAGCCCGAATGTGGACCTAGGAGAGCTAGATGGCGAAGTGGGAAAACACCGAGCCACCAGAGAGTTTGTAATCCGCCAGCTATACCAGACAGGGGAAAGAGCATACCGGGTTCCAGACGTCACTCAGCCAAGACCAGATAGGATCGATCCCGAGACAGAAATCTACCTGGAGCAGGTCAAAGCCCGGATGGAAGTGTACTTCGAAGCCGCAGATTACAAGAAAGACATCTGGAAGGGACGCTTCAAGGAATCCGACCAAAGGAACAAGGCCTTAGAAGCACAATTGGAGAAATCCCAAGCCAAGGTCAAAGAACTAGAAGCTATCATCAGTAGGAAACCTGAGCCTCCACAACAGAAGACAAAGAAAGCTAGGAAATAGATTATCATTGTAATCTTTCATTTTATTTGAACTCCAGAATTATTAAGTAAAGTTTGGATAATACATTGTCAATTAGTTGTCAACCCTCTTTATCTTTTAGCATTCGCGTGACACATGCATTTCATTCTTGCATTCATCATACTAAAATAAAAAAAATAAAATGCGGATCCAGGTATCGAAAATAGCTTCCAAGCAACTGAACCCGCCCAGAAGCCCAGTCCTTACACGCTCAAGAGCAAAAATGGCCAACAGCAGTGACAACCGCAATAACACTAACGCTGAAGCTGCCTCAGATTCCAGGATCATATCCCTAGAGCAGACGGTCCAACAGTTGGCTGCCCAAGTTCACCTCTTGACTGAAAGCATCAGCCTCCTGCGCAACACCCAGCCGACTCAAGAAGAGTATTCAGGGGCCAGGAAGGGAAAAGCTGTGGAGGGACAGCCTCCGGAATACGAAGAAATCAATTCCCACCTAAACCCAGCTTTCGAGTATGAGCCGAAAGTCAGCCAGGGGCCGACCTCTGATGATCTGAAAAAGGAGATGGAAGAGAGACAAAAGGAGATGGAGAAGCGACTCTTCCAGCAGCTCAATGACAAAATGAAAACTATTGAAGGCCCTGATGGTTTTGAACAGGCCGGAATCACCAATCTACCAGCATACAGGGAGGAAGCATACCCTGACAAGTTCAAGACCCCAGATTTTGAGAAGTATGATGGGACCGGCTGCCCCAAGATGCATACCAGGCTATATGCCCGGAAGATGAGCAAGTATGCTCAATATGATCAACTCATGCTCCAGACCTTCCAGGACAGCCTCACAGGCCCTGCATTGGTCTGGTATGCTCACCTTGACTTCAACATCATCAACACCTGGGAAAAGCTAGCCCGGGCCTTTTATGATCAATACAAGTTTAACATAGAAGTTGCTCCATCTGTAATCGATCTGGGGAATCTCCGAAAAAGACATACTGAGTCGTTCAAGGAATATGCTCAACGCTGGAGGGCCCAAGCTGCCAGGGTAGCCACTCCGATATCTGAAAAGGAATTGACATCCATATTTGTAAATACCTTGGAAAAAACTTATTTTTCACATTTAGTCGGCCAGACGTCCTCCAGTTTTGCAGAAGTAGTGGCTGCAGGTTGCAGGATCGAGAATGCCATCACCACCGGCAGGCTCCACTCAATGGAACCTCCTAGGGTTGCACCAACCCAAAGGCCCTTAGGAGGGAATAGAGTTAAAGAGCCCACAGTCAGTATAGTGCATTCGAGTAAGGCAGAAAAACCTGGGGCTCGGGTGACTTTCCAGACCCCGAATACCCCAGCCCAGCAACCAACGACGGGTCATGCACAAGCTGCCAGGCCCCCAAGGCAGTTCACTCCAATCCCCGTACCGCTCAGTCAGGTCTTCGCTCGGTTGAGGGCGGACAACTTGATAAGTTTCGAACTCCCCAACGACCGATACAAGCCCAAGAACTTTGATTCCAACCTCAAGTGTGACTACCACATGGGTCAAGAAGGACACTCCACATATAGGTGCTAGAGGCTCCGGCACAAAATCCAAGACTTGATTGACGCAGGGATCGTACAATTGGATTTTGTAAACACTCCAGCGCCCAATGTCAACACCAACCCGTTGCCTAATCATAGGCCTACCATCAACATGCTCACATCAGAAGAGTCAGCTCCCAAAGAAGCCGTCAAACAGAATCCAGCTAAGCAACCCGTTTCGGGAGAGACTCCAAAGGTGCACATTAAAAAAAGATGGTTATTCGGGGACCCTACGGTTGGCCCTTTGGGAGAATCACATGGGAAGTTTCAGTACCTGGTGAACTATTCTTACACCCCAACTGAGCAAGGGCCGCCTAGTGGGTGGGGGCCGGAATTCGAGAAGGAAGACAATCTAGCAAAGGAAGAGGGGAAGACTGTCAACATGATTAATTCCCATCGGAAGCCCAAGGTCATACGATTCTATGAGGGACAGTCAGTGGAGGTACAAATCCCAAAGAAAAAATATGTATTCAATGTCCCTGTACCAGCAGAGAATTACAAGGCTGCACCGTTCGACTATCGGGCCCTCGAACAAGAGCGACCTCCTATAGTGGGAGGTATCACCCGCTCTGGGAGATTATACGACCCCAAGTATAAGAGCCCGACTGAAGAACCCAATACAGAGAAAACGGAGGAAGAGGGAGAAGGTCTTGCTACATTTACAAAGATGGTAAAAGCCAGCGAATACAGGATCATGAAGCAATTGAATAAAGTTCCAGCGCAGATATCTCTCATGGGCCTCCTTACTACATCTGAGCCCCACGGGGAAGCACTCTTCAGGGTGCTAAAACAGATTCAAGTCCCGGAGGGTATTGCTACAGACAAGATGGGTGACGTGGCAAACTCTATCTTTACCATGGATCAGATATCTTTTTCTCCAGAAGAGCTAGGAGAAGAGGGAGACCGACATACCAAGCCACTATTCATAGTGGTCCGGTGCAATGATACTATCGTTTCCCGAGTACTTATTGACAACGGATCATCCCTCAATGTATGCCCATTGGCAACACTTGGCTTATTGGGGGTCGATCCAAGCAACATAAAACCTAGCTCCACAGTGGTCAGAGCTTTCGACGAATCAAAGAGAGACATTGTGGGGGAAGTGAACCTACCAGTGGAAATCGGTCCACAAGTATTTCACATCTCTTTCCAAGTCCTCGACATCCCAAGATCTTTCAACTTGCTCCTAGGACGGCCTTGGATACATGCTGCTGGTGCCATTCCCTCTAGTCTCCACCAAAAGGTCAAATTCATCACCAATGGGCAGATAATTACAATACTGGGCGAGCAGGATTACGCCATATACAAAGAAACTGCCATACCTTACATCGGGGATGAAGGTTCAGAAAGCTTGGGATTGCAAATTTTCAGTGAAGTGAATATGGTGACCAGCAAGGAGGGTCATCAGTTCAAAGAGGGGCAGCACGGGACCTTCGGACTGGGATATGTTCCTACGGCCATGGAAGAAGTACAAGCAAGGGGCAGAATGAAGGGGAAGTTGATGGACACCCAGATGTGCATTCCCCCTCTCCAACAAACTTTCAAAAGGGCAAATACCATTCAAGAGCTTCAAATAAACAAAGAAGACAACAAAGGGGAATCAATCTCCCGCATGTCCAACCAACGTCCAGCTCTGAACAACTGGTTTTGTTGTCCTACCAATAGTACTAGATCTCTTACCATCGAACATCAGGGATATTTCGCGCAGGTAGAATGTAAAAACGCTGATATCGTTTCCAATGCTGCTGGGTCAGTTGTTGAAGACGATATCTTAAACCATGAAATAATACAAGAAAATTGGCTAAGACATGAACAAAGCGGAATCTCGATCGATGAGCCTGTGGAGACAGCAAATCTAGGAAGCGTGGAAAACCCTAAGAGCCTCAAAATTGGGACCAATTTGAGTGCCGAGCAAAAACGAAAGATAACCGAGCTATTAATCGAATATGCAGATGTGTTTGCCTGGTCATATGGTGACATGCCAGGGCTAGACCAGTCAATAGTAGTTCACAGGCTTCCCACAAGAGAAAATGTCAAACCTAAAAAACAAAAATTAAGAAGATTTAGGCCTGACATCTTGCTGAAAATCAAAGAAGAAGTCAAGAAACTACTAGAAGTAGGGTTCATCGAAGTGTCCGACTACCCAAAATGGGTGGCAAATATAGTCCCCGTCATGAAGAAGAACGGAAAAGTGCGCGTATGCGTGGACTTTCGGGACTTAAACCAAGCCACGCCAAAGGATAACTTCCCCCTACCTCATATTGATGTTCTAGTGGATAACACCGCAGGAAACCATCTCTTCTCATTCATGGACGGTTTCTCAGGATACAATCAAATAAAAATGGCCGAGGAAGACAAAACTAAAACAACCTTCATCACGACGTGGGGAACTTTCTGTTACAAAGTCATGCCCTTCGGTTTGAAAAACGCCGGGGCAACATATCAGAGAGCCATGGTCGCCATACTTCACGACATGATGCATCGTGAGGTTGAGGTATATGTCGACGACATGATAGCTAAATCCAAAGAAAGAGAAAGCCATGTAGATATTATGAGGAAGTTGTTTAATCGACTGAGGAAATTCCAGCTTAAGCTAAACCCAGAAAAATGTACTTTCGGGGTCACAACGGGGAAATTGTTAGGGTTCGTCATCAGCCAGGAAGGCATTAAGATTGACCCTGATAAGGTAAAGTCCATATTAGAGTTGTCTTCCCCACGTTCCGTTAAAGAAGTAAGAAGCTTGCTGGGGAGGTTAAATTATATAGCTCGGTTTATCTCACAACTCACTGATAAGTGTCGACCGCTATTCCGTCTATTAAAGAAGAACGCTGAAATAGAATGGGACAACGAATGTGAAGAAGCGTTCAGGACAATCAAAGACTATCTTATAAAACCCCCGGTCTTGATAGTTCCGAAACAAGGAAAACCTTTATTCTTATACCTCACCATACTCCCCGAATCCATGGGATGTGTGCTGGGGCAGAAAGATGAGGAGGGAAGAGAACGTCCCATATATTATCTGAGCAAGAAGTTCACTGATGGGGAACAGAGGTACTCAGAGGTAGAGAAGACGTGTTGTGCATTAATTTGGGTCATGCATCGGCTAAGGCAATATACCCTTTATTACCATATTGAGCTGTTGACAAGACATGATCCTTTGAAATACCTGGCAGAGAAGCCAGCGCTGATGGGGAGAATCTCCAAATGGCAGATGCTTCTATCCGAGTTCGACATCACATATGTGCATCAGAACTCGATAAAGGGGCAAGCCTTGGCCGATCAGTTGGCCGAACACCCTGTCGAGACGGGTACCCAAGAAATACGAGTCCAATTCCCGGACGAGAACATATCAACAGTAGAAGACATACCAGTAGAAGACTCTGGGAGAGAGCAGAATGCTGGGTGGAAGTTGTTTTTCGACGGAGCTGCCAACGTATTCGGTTGTGGAGTTGGGGCGGTATTGATATCCCCAGACGGCACTCAATTCCCTGCAGCGACAAGACTTACATTTCCCTATACCAATAATATCGCGGAATATGAAGCGTGTATTCTTGGCCTCAAGATGGCCTGCCAAATGGGAATCCGCGAATTAGAGGTGTACGGGGACTCGTCGCTCATCATACTACAAACAAGAGGGGAATACAAAACCAAAGACCCCAAACTGGTACCATACCATCAACACCTAACAGCACTAATCGAGGAGTTTAAGGCAATCACCTTCACGTATATCCCGAGAACTCAGAATCAGTTCGCAGATGCCTTGGCCACATTAGCGTCCATGGTGCAAATAACAGGGGGAGCCGAAGTTCACCCGATGAAAATAGACATCGGAAGTCGGCCCGCTTATTGTTTGACGGTTGAAAAGATACAAGATGATAAGCCCTGGTATCACGACATCAAGACCTTTCTCCAAGAAGGTAAATACCCTGAAATGGCTAGCAAGAATGACCAAAGAACGCTCAGAAGGTTGGCAAGCCATTTCTTATTAAGTGGGTCTATACTCTACAAGAGATCACATGATACCACCCTGTTGAGATGTGTGGACAAAAATGAAGCATGCGAACTCATGAAGGAAATACATGAAGGGGTATGTGGACCTCATATGAACGGCTATATGTTGGCCCGAAAAATCATGAGGTTAAGGTATTACTGGTTAACCATGGAGTCGGATTGCATAAAGTATGTTAAGCATTGCCATCTGTGCCAAGTATACGCAAACCGGATAAATGCTCCACCCAACGAGCTACATTTGTTATCAGCACCGTGGCCTTTCTCCATGTGGGGAATCGACATAATCGGCCCCATCACTCCAACGGCATCCAATGGCCACAGATTTATACTGGTAGCGATTGATTACTTCACCAAATGGGTAGAAGCGTCATCATATACCAATGTCACCAAAGGGGTAATAGTCCGCTTCTTAAAGAGGGACATAATAGCTCGATATGGAGTTCCTGAGTCAATCATCACCGATAATGGTACCAATCTCAACAATAAATCGATGACAGGTTTATGTCAACAATTCCACATAAACCACAAAAATTCAACTCCCTACAGACCTCAAATGAACGGGGCAGTAGAAGCAGCTAACAAAAATATCAAGAAGATCATCGAAAAGATGACAACAACTTACAAGGATTGGCACGAAATGTTACCATTTGCTCTCATGGCTTATAGGACTTCAATAAGAACATCTACAGGAGCTACCCCTTACTCATTGGTATATGGTACAGAAGCAGTTCTACCAGTGGAAGTCGAAATACCATCATTCAGAATATTGTCAGAAACTCAATTAACGGAATCGGATTGGGTAAAGAAAAGGCTTGATCAGCTGAACTTGATTGATGAAAGAAGACTCACCGCACTATGTCATGGTCAGTGTTACCAGCAGAGGATAGCCCGAGCATTCAACAAAAAGATGAGACCTCGGTACTTCAAAGAGGGTGACCTAGTACTAAGAAAAGTTCTCCTGAATGTCCAAGACTCCAGAGGGAAATTCACTCCTAATTATGAAGGCCCTTATGTGGTAAAAAAGGTTTTGTCAGGTGGGGCCGTAATATTAACTCAGATGGATGGTCCAGAATTGAGAGACCCCGTCAACACCGATGCTGTAAAGATGTATTATCCTTAGGCAAGGGAATTGAAATTTTGCCAATGTTTATGAAAGCCAATGTTCGATACAAATTTCATTGAGTTGAGTTTTTACTTTTCTACAAGTAAAGCTAATATCCCTGAGTGGTCAACAATCCTAATCAATTCTCATCACAATAAATACACCTAAACACATTACCCACCATTTCGTCAATAAAAGATAAACAATAAAATGATAATGAATCTCGATAAAATTCGTGATATAATTTTATTTATTCTTAAGCATTAGAACTTAGTGCATTAGTAGGATAACATTACCAACGAATGAGTCAAACGCATCAAGAAGTGAAGCACATCAAGATTTTCAACCCCGTATCAAGATGAGAAGAAGAGAAGCAGAAGCGAACCGATACGAAGGGTCGGTTGTTTAGTTGCTATCCACGATAAACTGGCAAGCGTCTTAAAATGGTTAACCATCGTCACATTATGAAAGGCATTACATCATTTAGCTCGGTAGGAAGCATATTCGAAAGCATGAGATGAGTCCGCCCATAGTAGGGCACTCGTCTAGTCATTCATTTTTAATAAGGTAGTTAGCATGACATGGGAACTTCCCTAAACATCATCTCCTAAGGTTAGCTCATGGGGGGCCCTTTCCTAAAAACCTTGTTCTCATGGTCAGCCCATAAGGGGCACTTTTCGAGGCAAATTTCAATTCTAGGTTAGGCAGCCCATAGGGGCCCTTTCCTAAAAACCTTGTTCTCATGGTCAGCCCATAGGGGGCACTTTTTGAGACAAATTTCAATTCTAGGTTAGGCAGCCCATAGGGGGCCCTTTCCTAAAAACCTTGTTCTCATGGTCAGCCCATAGGGGGCACTTTTTGAGACAAGTCTAATTCAAGGTTAGGCAGCCCATAGGGGGCCCTTTCCTAAAAACCTTGTCCTCATGGTCAGCCCATAAGGGGCACTTTTTTAGGCAAATTTCAATTCTAGGTTAGGCAGCCCATAGGGGGCCCTTTCCTAAAAACCTTGTTCTCATGGTCAGCCCATAGGGGGGACTTTTTGAGACAAGTCTAATTCAAGGTTAGGCAGCCCATAGGGGGCCCTTTCCTAAAAACCTTGTCCTCATGGTCAGCCCATAAGGGGCACTTTTTGAGGCAAATTTCAATTCTAGGTTAGGCAGCCCATAGGGGGCCCTTTCCTAAAAACCTTGTCCTCATGGTCAGCCCATAAGGGGCACTTTTTGAGGCAAATTTCAATTCTAGGTTAGGCAGCCCATAGGGGGCCCTTTCCTAAAAACCTTATTCTGATGGTCAGCCCATAGGGGGCACTTTTTGAGACAAGTCTAATTCAAGGTTAGGCAGCCTATAGGGGGCCCTTTCCTAAAAACATTGTCCACATGGTCAGCCCATAGGAGGCACTTTTTGAGGAAAATTTCTAATTCAAGGTTAGGCAGCCCATAGGGGGCCCTTTCCTAAAAACCTTGTCCTCATGGTTAGCCCATAGGGGGCACTTTTTGAGGCAAATTTCCATTCTAGGTTAGGCAGCCCATAGGGGGCCCTTTCCTAAAACTTTCTACCTCAAGGTTAGCCCATAGGGGGCACTTTTCGAGGCATTTTATCAAAGGTTAGTCAGCCCATGAGGGGCACTTTCCTAAACCCTCCCGATTAGTCAGCTCTCGGGGCACTTTCGGTCATATTTCTTTCCAAGGTTGCAAGTCTGATAAGACGCTTCCTATCATCATTTCTCATACATTTCTACTCAAAGCTTGAGATATGTCATGTCGCCAATTAGTTAGCTCATAAAGCGCTTTTTGGAGAAGGAACATTACCTTGAATCATTTGGAACATATTCAAATCGTAGGATTATCAGCTCTTGGGGCATTTTCCTACCAAAACCTAATTTAGGAGGCCAAAAATGGCGTCTTTTGTTTGTCTTTGTAGTTAAGTTTTTCAAACTTTACTGCAAAGAGGGGCAGCTGTAAACACCCCATTTTTGCCCTAGGAATCAATAATTTTCAATAATAATCAATTTTCAATTTTTCCTAATTTTTCCCAATTTTTCCTTAATTTAGCATAAATAATAAAAATATTCAAAAAATGAAAATAAATAGGAAAACACTTCAATTTTGAAAAATGATTTTAGAAATAGCAATAATGAATAATAAATATTTTTTACAAATTTTTGAAATTTCAAAAAATACAAAAAAATAAAAAAAATTGCATCGCATATGTACAATTTGCGATGTAAATAAAATCGGGAAATTGGGCCAGCTCAGCTGGCTCTTGTGTGCGCATGGGAACCGTGTGAAGGTTGAAGGTCGCGAGTTCGAATCCCCCCGCAGGCGCTCGGCAAAAGTTTTTCGTTCTTTTCCCTGGAGCTGCCACGTGGCAGCATGTGATTGGCCGAGGGAAGTCACGCGCGTCGCGCGTGATCGTCTTCTTCGCGAGCCCAGCCGGAGAAAAAAAATCCGACAGAAGTCCGACGAAGGCGAAATCGGCCGTTTTCTTTTTAATCTTCTAGATTAAAGTCGAGATAAGGCCAAATCCATCAGATAAACCAAAGGAGCACAAGAGATTAACATCAAATCGCCGGGATAAAATCAAATCTAAAAACGGAAAAAATTCGGATTTATCCAAATCGGCCGATTTGAGCTTATCCAAGAGGTTTTCCGGACGCCTATAAATAGAGAAGAGCAGGAGGAAGCCAAAGCACGAAGAAACACGAAGAAAAAGTGAGAGAAAGAGAGAGAAATGAGTGAATCGGAGTACGCCGGAGAAGCTTGGAGCCGAGACCATCGATCGGAGTTGGAGCAACCGCTAGGAGGCGATCTGGGAGTAAACCGCCACCACCATCGGATTCAGCACCCTCAAGAAGCTAGGATTCGACACTTCACCCGCCGCAAACGACCGCCGGAACGCCGTGAACGAGCCAACCCCGCCGCCGTCTCCGACAGATCCGACCCGATCCGATCCGACCCGATTTGACCCGACCGACTCGACCCGCGTAGCGACCCGGATCTAGGTAAGTCGGATTTTCCATATTTTTTATTATTATTTATTTTGTTTATTTGATTATTCTGAATTTATTTATTTATTATTATTATTTTGTTAGCCATTTATTTATTTATTTGTTTATATTTTCAATAAATAGGAAAATGTAAAAATTATATTTTCCTAGAATTTAATAATGTAGAAAATAAAAAAAATATAGAGAAGGAAAAATAAAATAAAAATAGTAATAAAAATGTAGAAAAAAAAACAATAAAAATATTAAGAAAATAATAATAAATTTCAAAATAGGATAGAAAGTAAACTTAGGATGAAATTTTCAACAAAAATAAAAAATTATAAAAATCATAAAAAACTCATAAAAATCATAAAAATCACAAAAATCGTAAAGATTCATAAAAAAAAATTCAAAAAATTACAAAAAATAAGTTTAGCACTTAGAAAAAACCATTTTCTCCAAATAAACTCAAAATTGATGTTTTCCCTCAAAATCATTTTCAAAAATCAAATTCAAAGTTTAGGCTTAGAAATTTTTAGAAAAACCCCAAAGACGTTAAGAACTTAAATCAAAAGAGTTTGCAAGAATTAAAATTCACCAACAAATCTAAAGTTTTTTCAGAAAAGCGAACTACGGCTTGTTTGATCCTGAGTAGCAGGTACGTAGGCACCCATTCGGGTCAACCCCTAAAATGTATGAAAAATCATTTTCTCAAAATAATTCCAAAACATAATAAAAAGTAACAGAAACACCATGAAACACATTTCTAAAGATGAACAGTTTTAAGAGATTAGGTGGTAACCGTAAAGGTTTTAATAGGTTAGCCTCCGGACTTAGAAGCTCTGGTTTTCCCTTTTCCTCTTTTCACAAAAACGAGAAGAGGAAAGAACGACGACTAGTGGTCCAAATTAAGACTAATCCGCTCCTTTAGTCTTAATTCAATTTTCCCAACAACAGTTGGGTAGCGACTCCAAAATTAAACGAAATTCCTAACTCAAGTCGATGATCTAGATTAGATGAGCATAGGGTCTAGTTTAGATCGGATTAGGAATGTGAATTCAAAAATTAGACTCGACACCTAACTAATCAAAAACTAATATACTTGATGATCAATTTTGATGGACAATGATTTCAAAATTTAGGATATATTATGTTCAAAAAGAAAGGATTTAATTAATCAAAATCTTAAACTAATGAAATTTTCCTATCGCTAAATAGCATGTTTTTAAGTATTCCTACAGTCACGTAGAAGAGTGTTCGAGGGTGGAAGCTATCATTAAGGGGTTCCATTTGGAACTAGGAGGAGTTAGAGAAGAGTGTACAAAGATAGGAGGGAACCATAGATGTTACTCAATGTAAACATGATAAAGGGGGATCTTGTGTGTTTCATTTAATGAGAAAGTTGAGGATTTTGAGGAAAATATGATAATTATCAATTTATGAAATTAAAGGGTAAATATCACATTTAATATCTTGATTTTACTTATTTTTATAATTAACTGCCTAAAGTTCTAAAATATTAATTTATTACAATTTACATGAATTGTATTTATTTTTGTAATTAACTACCTAAACTTTACCTCTTCTTACAATCAACAATCTTACATGAATTTTGCCTATTTTTTAATTAATTTCTTAAACTTCACCCTTTCTTATAATCAACAATCTAACTTTACGCATTTTTATAACTATAGAGTGTTAAATTTGGTTCATGGGCTTTTAGCTTAATATTTTAATAGACTTGACTCTTCAGAACAAGGTAATAGTGCTCGAAAAGTTAAGTCTATGATTTGGGATGATTATGGGAGATTTGACACAGTGGGCTTAAGGTAGGGCTTGTTGGACTGGCCAATCCAATCTAACATTTCTCAATAAGGCTCACACATTAAAGGCCTCTAATAGGCCTAAACTCATAAAAAGCCCATATAAGGCTTATTCACTCAGAACCATTGATTATCATCACTATCTAACAAATAAAATTCATAACTAGACCCTATAATTACCTAAGGCATCCTCATTTAAAGGGGACTCTTCTTTAGAAAAATGTCATTACTTTGTTGAATTTTCCTCTAAAGATCAAAACCACAATATTCTCAAAAACACTCACCTATCACCATAACATTGAGCCTTATTCAAGATCACTTACTCCTCCTCCCCATTTCAATCACCATTGATCATCCTCATACATGTCGCTTCTCTTGTTAGGCCACGTGTAGCACATTCTCATGTTGCACACACATAACCCCCACACTCAAATCTATACCCCAACATTCATTTGGCAACTTTGATAAGGAAGACAAAGTTGACAACATGGTATGTTGTGCCTAAAAGGGGATTAAGCACATGCAAATTAAACCAAATAACAATCTCTAAGGACTAACACAATTCGGTTCAAGGTGAAGCAATTATAGCATGACCCTAATTGCAATATATGAACCAAATGATGAATTACATGAAATTAATCGACACAATAGTATAATCCTCAATGGTAATCACAAATATACTCCAAAACCCACGTGATTACTACTAACAATCCACAAGAAAATAACTGTGATCCCCTTTCCACAACTAATACTTTCACGGCTCAAGAAGCATGCACAATGGATGAATCGAATTCAAGTGTAAAAGTAACTCAATTAAGCACAAACATTCGAATGATTATGAAGCAAATCTGACCAAGAAATATCCCAATTCAACCCTAGATATTACACACTAGAGAAGAAAAGAAATCACAACAAAATGAAATTGATATGACTCACAATTTCAAGTATTGCACTCACCACAATTTCAACTCTTGGGATTGAAATTAATAAGAGGAAATTTTGAACTAGGAAACCCTAATTCTCTCACGTGAATATGAGTGTTTGTTTTGAAAAATTGGCCTTCTAAAACCCCTACTTAAGCAAGTATTTATACTTGCTCCTTTTAAAGTTAGAAAGTACACAAAATTACAACTATGTCACTTTTAGGATGACCAATCCTAAATGAGAATTACAAACAAATGAAAGTGTCTCAAAAGAAAATACAACATAAAATAGTCCATAGAACAATTACAAAATACAAAATATTATAAATCTTTATGAGCTAATGCTTCGAAGTGAAAACAATTGCAGTGGGCCTTTGAATGCAAATCTGATGATGTCCTGTAGACATTAACTAATGTAGGACATATTGGCATCCCAAGGAGAAATATTATTGTACCTGTAAAATTATTTCTCAAATACTTATTAGATAAAAAGAAATGAAGTAAAATATGAGCGATTTGGATCATCATCCAAATCGAGTTTTGAAAGCATATATGGTGCCAAAAAATTTCCCATCATGGTATCACCAAGGAGAAAGATACCCAACTCTACTAACGAAAAAAATCAAGAAATTGATACTAATGGTGAAACTACTAAACAAATTACACCCACCCTTAGTGATGCAAACCAAGGAAATACTACACAAGAGAGTGCACCTAATAACATCTAAGTTATGTAAGTAATCCAGGAGAACAATAGGAAGATAGATCTCTTTATTACCATGTGGACTCAATTCATGCTTGCTATGGTCGTGATTACTGATATGCATTAGGGTACGGCCTTACCAAACCCTATTCATGCTTCATTGCAGTGCGCTCCTTAGGCACCTCAACAAATCAAACCTCCTATTGTCAATGAACAAGTTGAAGCTAAAGAGTAAGCTTTAGCCCAAGAACTTGCACCTACATAACACCCAACTATTGAGGTAAAGGGGAAGGGGATTCAAAGCGGGGGCTCTTCATCTTCGCACGATACTTCATGTGTTACTGTTGCTGAACATATAAATCATCATAACCCTATCTTCGTTATACCAGTAGAGCTTAGAGCCTTTATTCTAAGAAGTTCATTTGTTACTAAGGAAGATTTGGACGCATATATGAGATAGATATAAGTGAAATCTACTATAAAAGTCCTGGAACTCAATCTTCCTTATCATCATTGTATCATTATGAAACCCTACCCGAAGAACTATATGAGTCTTAAGTTCATACTCTTTAATGGCAAGAAAGGAACCACTAAGGAGCATTTACTAAAGTTTATTGAGACACTAGAAGTCTATAGATTGGATAATGACTTGAAACTTAAGGAATTCTCTAAGTCTCTTACAGAGAAGATGTATACATGGTATGTTAGTCTTCTTTCAAGATCAGTGGACTCCTAAGGGAACATATGCAAGATTTTCCTAGAAAAATATTTCTCAACCAAGGAAAAGGTAACCCTCATTGACATGGGAATAATTCATCAAAACTTAAGGGAAGACCTTACAGACTACATTAAGCAATTTAGAGAGTGCTCCCTTAATATTCAAGATATTTATAACAAGAGGGAGTTGGTAAAGACTTACATACAAGGAATGTTTACCGAGTATACTATTCATTTAGAGAATTTATCCTTGGTTTCATTCGTAGCATTAGTTGAAAATGCACAATGAACTAATGTAAAGAAAATGTGAAAGACAAAGGGGCAAACATACAAGGTTCAATAAACAAGGGCCATCCATGAATTATATTCAAGTTAGGGATTCCAAGGTAGAAAAGAAGCCTAAAATGGAGAAATCCAAGTTTGAAAAGTTAATGTACCCATGCCCAATGTATAAGGTCCATACAATGTTTGACATATAGCCATGGGATGGAAATATTAAGCTCTCCCAAGAGTTAAGCATCTCCCTACCCTTGAGGAGAGAGATGATCCAAAATTCTGCATATTTCATAAAATTGTGGGTCATTCCACTAAGGATTGTTTTACCTTAAAGAAGACATTTAATGAGAGGGTATGGACTAGGGAGCTTATCATTGAAGATAACAATATTTGCAACAATCTCCTTTCAACTCATAACAATCAATGTAGGGTAGTGAATGCCATCACTAATGACCCTACTACTATGGAAACAAATGACAAGTTACCTATCGTAGCAAGCAAGAAAAAGGAAAGTGAGTTGTGGTCGAAGAGGATGAGTGCCCTCTTATTGTTGCCACACTTCTGAAAATATCAAATTTTAGAAATTTCTTCGACCTTCTTGGGTTTGATGAGAAGGTCAGGCTTGTAGCAACTACTGCACTTAAATAAATCTTAGAATGCCAATATGTGAAGTGTAGTATGGCGTAACTTGTGAAAAGGATGGCTTATGCGCACAAAAATGCAATTCTATTCACTAATGTTGACATGTGTGTCAAGGGTTTGAATCATAACCATCCTTTGTATGACGAAGGTACACTTAATGGGTATTAGTGAAAAGAACATTTATTGACACTAATTCTTCCTTAAATATCTTGCTAATGTCTACCTTCCAAGCTACTAGAATTGATATTCGACGACTTGTGAGGCAACCTATTTTGGTGAATGATTTCACTCACTCTCCTACAAAAATGGTGGGATGAGTCAACGTCAATTTTAAGGTTGGGCCAATCCACAGCACCATTACCTTTCATGTGATCGATGTACCTGTATCCTATTACTTACTCATAGGAAGAAAATACCTACATGATCACAATTTGATTCCCTCAACGTTACATTAATGTATCAAAGGCCATTGGAAGGAGAAAAATGTGTTTGTCTCTACTATTAAGAATCCCTTTGAGAATGATAAATCGTATTTCATTGAGTCAACCTTCTAGGATGAGTTTGTTGAAGAAAAGGAGATGACTATTGCAAGGCCTACTAGCATTCCATTACCCACATGGGATGAGATCCAAGAAAGCTAGCAAAAGAAGAGAAGAACGAGTGGATGCCATGGAAGCAAAAAGAAGAATAAGAAATCAGTTGAAATTGAAAGTTATGTCAAGGAAAACAGGCAAACAATATATCGTTTATGACGATCATAGGGGTCTAAGGTGGTATGCTTATCTTCATCAAATCCTATACAACTGCAAGACGTTCAGCCTACCGCACAACAATTACAAGATTAAATACAACCTCAAGCTAAAGAGATAAAAGAATTGGATCTAGCATAGCCTGAAGAGTCACCATGGCCAATCTTTGTTAGCAAAAGTTTATTATAAGAAATAAAAGATCCCATCATAGAGTTGTTAAGGGAATATAGAGACTTTTTTTCATAGACATATGAGGAAATGCTAGGACTTGATCATAATTTGGTGGTACATAGATTAAATGTTGCCCTGTGAGTTGTGCCTATGAAGCAAACACAAAGGATCTTCTATCTTGAGATTGAAATCTAAATCAAGCAAGAAATTTAAAAGTTGCTCCATGTTAATTTTATTAAGCCAATTGAACATCTTATGTGGTTAGGTAATGTTGTACCAGTGAGGAATAAGAATGGCCAAATATGTGTTTATATTGACTTTCGAGATTTAAACAAGGCTTGTCCAAAGAATGATTTCCCTTTGCCAAATATTGACACTTTAGTAGATGCAATTGTGGGGCATAAGTTATTCTCATTCATAGATAGTTTCAATGGCTATAATCAAATCAAAATGGCCATTAGATATGCTAAGCATATTGCACTCAAAATGTCGGTGGGAAATTTCTATTACACCGTTATGTCTTTTTGACTCATGAATGCGAATGCGACCTATCAAAAGGCTACGAATACCATATTTCATGACATGATGCATGACTTCAAGAAAGACTATGTTGATGATATTGTCATCATGTTAAGGAAAGCACTTGATTATTTAATTCACCTATAAAAGGTTTTTTAATGGTTTCGATTGTTTAAGCTTTGCATGAATCCTTTGAAGTGCATTTTTTTGTGTGGTTTTAGGAAAGTTTCTAGGATTTGTGGTGCATGGGAAAGGAATTGATGTCGACCTAGCAAAAATCTAAGCTATACTATCTATGCCGTCTCTTGTTGCTCTAAAAGAATTGAAGACCTTCATGGGCAAAGTTTCTTATATTAAACCATTTCTGCCAGCACTTGTAAAGATTTTATAACCCTTACATCAACTAATGAAGAAAGGAACTCTATTTGAGTGGGGACAAATACATGGAGAATTGAGTCAGAAGATTAAAGGCATATTGGTTTATCCTCAAACCATGACAATGCCAATAAAAGGGTTGCCATTGATTTTATATTTGACTTCCACTAATAAGTCCATTAGGGCCCTTCTTACACTACAGATAGATGGCCAAAAGTGACCTATATACTATTTGAGTTATACTCTTTAAGGGAGTGAGGTCAATTACCTAACTTGTAAAAAGTAATATCTCACACTGATTGATAGAGCCATTTTATACTTAATCTTTATAGTATAAATTGTGTTAATTCATTATTGATTTTATAGAAATCATAAGGAAATGGTACTTAATTCTATTATGGTGATAAATCAGGTTAAATGGAGTCAAGGATGCTAATTTAAGTAAATTAGAGAAGTCATCTACAACTTGGATCAAGACAAGGATTTACACCGCCGGAGGGAAGTACATGGGCGTGTAATTGAAGTACACAGCTGTGTACTTGGTTTTGAATCAACAGGAAGATACACAGTTGAAGTACACGGCCGTGTATCAGAAGCACGGTTTGAGGCACGGCCATGGCGCAAACCGTGTTACACATTGCACGAAAAGGCGAAAATGTGGACTTTCAACAGAGAGAGACACGGCTTAGGGCACGGCCGTGGTGGCAGCCGTAGGAGAAACCATGCTTGAAGCCTTGGTGGAAGCTAGACGTGCCAAGGAGAAGAACTTATAGATCATGCACAGAGGAAGGCACGGTTGAAAATCTAGCCGTGGGTGGAGCCGTGCTACACACTGGACACGGAAGATGATACGTGAATTATGCACAGAGGAAGGCACAACTTGACCAACGGCCGTGTGGTAGGGCGTGCCAAGCAGACGAAGATTCACTTCTCGAAATCTACTTGGAAAAGGAAAGATATTTTCGTATCTTGCTAGCAAAAGATCACATGACATCCCTCTAACAATATAAATAGAACCAACCCTAAAGGGTGAGCACAACTTTTTAATCTTTGGATCTTGAAGAACCTTGGATCATCTTGGAGGCAGAGCAGGCAACCGGGTTCATGATGTTTCTACTTTTTATTTTCGTTTTGTTGATGAGCATGAGTAGCTAAGATACTTTTCTAGCCAAAGGGTCATAGATGTTTAATTCTCCACGAATTGTGAGGTCGAATTGACTTGTATTTATTCTATTCTTTGTTTTTGGATATTCATATATCTTCTGATCATTTTGTCATTATTATCTTTGTTGATTGGTATGAATAGAGCTCTTCTACTCAATTAGCAAGTTAATATATTGTCAACTAGCACGTCAAATCCGTAATTGTTTGATTGTTCTAGTCTCAGTGACACAATAACATGTTTGGTTATAAAATAGATGATCGAATTCATGTTATGGAGGTGTGTGATCATGTTTAAATAGGTTATCTTATAATCTACTGGCATGAATTGGTGGTCTCTCTAGTTTTTAATGCTAGTGGTAGATTAAATCCTAAGCGCTTGTCTGGGGTTGTCTAATCGATAAGAGAAATAATCAAAGAGCTTCTCTTGGTTATCGAGGAAGTACGGAGAGATAGGTTGTTAGAGCTTGTTAATAACCATAACCAGTTTATCTAGGAATAAGAATAGAAAACATTTGCATCGATGATCAATTTCTTGAATTAAACTATCTTGATTCCTTTGGCTAGGCTTTTATCAATATTCAATTTTCTTATCTTGTTTTAACTTTATTCGATTCACAAACCAAACCCCCCATTTTCCTTTTCCTTTTTATTCTCCTTGGATAGAAATAAATTTAACCAATCTCTGTGGATTCGACCCTACTCACCACTATATGCAAATCATATAATTGTCTAGGAGTAGGTTTTATTTTTGTTGGATTCGACACCCATCAAATTCTTGTATGACTCGTTCTTCTCAGACAAGTAAACTAACTTATAATCCGGAGATTGAGAAGACTCTAAAGAGGCTGCGATAAGAAGCTAGATCATCCACTAGACTGAACTTAGCATCGGATTTGTCTGATTCATCCCTTGATTCAGAAAAAGAAGACGATATGGCAAATCCCGAGAGAACATTGCGAGAATTGGCTGCACTGGATGTGAATCAACAACCACTTTGTATTCACTATCCCGAACTAGCTATTGAATTCAAGTTAAAATCTGGGTTGATACACCTGCTACCCACTTTTCATGGTCTTGAGAATGAAGATCCTCACAAGCATTTGAAAGAGTTTCATATAGTGTGTTCTAGTATAAGGCCGCAAGGAATAACCGGCGAACAAATCAAGCTACGTGCTTTTCCGTTTTCTTTAAGTACTAAAGCTAAAGATTGGTTGTTTTATTTACCTCCAGGTTCTATCACCACTTGGACAGATATGGTGAGACTCTTCTTGGATAAATTCTTCCCCGCTTCCAGAGCCGCTGGTATAAGAAGAGAAATTTGTGGTATCAAACAGAGGGACACCGAGACTTTTCATGAGTATTGGGAGAGGTTCAAGCAACTGTGTGCAAGCTGCCCACAACATGGGATATCTGAACAACTCCTCATCCAATATTTTTACGAAGGCCTACTTCCGATGGAGAGGAAGATGATAGATGCTGCAAGTGGAGGCGCCATAGTAAACAAAACCCCTGGTCAAGCTAGGGAATTGATCTCCATTATGGCTGCCAATTCGCAACAATTTGAGTATAGGCATGATACATCTTCAAGGAAGGTAAATGAGGTAAGTGTGTCTAACCTTGAACATCAAATTTCTAATCTAACCTCCCTTGTGCAGTAGCTAGCTCTTGGAAAAACACAGCAGGTGAAGGCTTGTGGAATTTGTGCTGCTCCTAATCATCCGACCGACATGTGCCCCACTTTGCAAGATGACAATCATGAACACGCCAGTGCTGTAGGCGGATTTCCAGAACAACTGCAGAGGAAGTATGATCCCTATTCAAATACTTACAATCCCGGATGGAGGGATCATCCTAACTTCCGATATGGCAATAACCCTCAACATTTCCAACAACTCCAGCCTAAGCCATCACACCAAGTACCCCAAGCTCCTTCCACCTCAGGTATGTCTCTTGAGGACATTGTTAAGTCTCTTGCTGTTAATACAAAACAATTTCAGGAGGAAACAAAGCAGAGCCTTCTAAACTTGGAGAATCAGGTAAGCCAACTTGCTTCTGCTGTAAATAGGTTAGAAACTCAAGGTAAGTTACCTTCTCAGACTATCACAAATCCGAAGCAAAGCGTTAATGCAATTACCTTGAGGAGTGGAACAGCATTGCAGGGATCAATTAAGAAAGGACACTCGTCTAATCTTGAGGAGGAGACCAAGAAAGAGATTTCGACTCTAAGCCAGCAGGGAACCAGATTAGCAAGTCTCTAGTTGAGCCATCAAAGGTCACATTGATACCACCTCCTTTCCCCTCCAGATTGGCGAAATCCAAGAATGAAGCGGAAGAAAAAGAGATTCTAGAAACTTTTCGCAAAGTCGAGGTAAATATTCCTTTGCTTGATGCAATTAAGCAAATACCGCGCTATGCTAGATTTCTCAAAGACTTATGTACTAACAAAAGGAAGCTAAAAGGCAATGAAAAGATTAGTGTGAGTGAAAATGTTTCAGCTATTATTCAGAAGAAGCTTCCTCCTAAATGCAAGGATCCAGGTATGTTTACTATTCCTTGCAAAATAGGTAATCTTGGAATCGCTAAAGCCATGTGTGATTTAGGAGCTTCTATCAATGTCATGCCTTTGTCTGTTTATCAACGTTTAAATGTTGGTTCCTTGAAGGAAATGGGTGTCATTGTTCAACTTGCTGACAGGTCCAATGTTTATCCTGAGGGAGTTCTAGAGGATGTTTTAGTTCAAGTCAATGGGTTGGTTTTTCCTGCTGATTTTTGTGTGCTTGACATGGACGATAGTGATTCTCATACTTCATCACTGATATTATTAGGGCGACCATTCCTTAAGACTTCTAAAACGAAAATCGATGTAAATGATGGCACCCTCACTATGGAATTTGATGGTGAAGTGATTAAATTTAACATTTATGATGCCATGAAACATCCTAACGATATTTCCACTGTTTTTGTTGCGGATGTTATTAACCCATCACCACAGGCACCTAAACTGGAATCAAAATCCTTATCCGAACATCTAGCCAGGAACGTCTAGCCAAAGACGTTAAATAAAGGCGCTTCATGGGAGGCAACCCATGTCAAAAAAAAAAAAAAATCTTTTAGTTTTGTTTTGCTTTAGTTTTGTTTTGTTTTAGTTTAGTTTGTTTTTATTTTAGTGTAGTTTTGAACTCTTTGGATCAGCTGCAGCAAGGATACATATCATTAGATGACACTTTCCAGAGCTTAAGGGAGAACTCCAATACCAGGAAAGTACCAATATTTCCTTTCTCTTATCCTCTAATGTTCCTTGAGTTGTTCATTCCTCTTTCATTGTGCTGAATTTGGAACAGTGAGGACATTGTTCAAGCTAAGTGTGGGGGAGAGGATAATGAAATATAGAGAATAGAGAACTAACTTATACTCTGAATGTTTGTCCTTAAGCAATTTTAAGCTAAATTTTTTTTCAAAATTATCATGACATTTGGATATTGTACTAAATGTTGTAATAAGCATCTACAAAATGTGAAATTAATTTGTTCAAATGTTTTACTCACCCACTGCTGTGATTAGAATACATGGTTAAAATTAAGTAGTGAAATCTTTAAGAAACAAATTTACCTTGTATTTAGCTTTAGAATTGGAAGTCTAAGAGTAAGTCGAGTCCCTAAGTGAAAAATAAACAAGTTTACTTCTGGGTTATATTAGTTACTGTATACTCTTTGAAGTTGTTTGTAAAGCAATCATAACACTTAGTGAAAAAAAAAAAAGAATCAAGCATAGCCATTACTCCAATGATTCAACTAATTGAGTTAAGAGTATTCAAACTTGAATGTTAGAGTGAGGAAGAGTCCGTAGGGGTATCTCAAAACCCGGTCACTTGAGTGATGAGCTCGGGATGTGCCGACTCAATGAACTCACTATAACGATAAAGGCGAAAAAGGAAAAAGTTCATGAAAAGAAGCGGGCAAAAACCCGTCAAAATAGATGCTTGAATAGATCAAAAGAACATGAATGTAAACATTCATTGAATAAAACAAGAAGTATAAAAGAGAGAATATCTAGCAAAGAGCTTATACCATATGCTTTTACTTTATGCTGCAAGGATTATATGCTTGATAATATCCAATGAAGTTTAATTGGGTGTTTTTCCTTAGTGGATTAAGTATTTACTTTTGGAATAAAAATTCTTTTGCTAAACATGAGGATTAAAGTTTGTTTTGTTTAGATTAGCTATTAAATTTTGTCCATGGTAATTTGATCACAGGAAACCAGTTTGGTTGAAGTAGTAGACATTAAAATTACAAGTCATGAATTACAAATGAATAGATACTTGGAATGATGAAAAGAAAGTTTGTATAATCTATGACAGATTTCTCAATTGATTTGATTCAATTGCTTGAGGACAAGCAAGAGTTTAAGTGTGGGGGAATTTGATAGAGCCATTTTATACTTAATCTTTATAGTATAAATTGTGTTAATTCATTATTGATTTTATAGAAATCATAAGGAAATGGTACTTAATTCTATTATGGTGATAAATCAGGTTAAATGGAGTCAAGGATGCTAATTCAAGTAAATTAAAGAAGTCATCTACAACTTGGATCAAGACAAGGATTTACACCGCCGGAGGAAAGTACATGGGCGTGTAATTGAAGTACACGGCCGTGTACTTGGTTTTGAATCAACAGGAAGATATACGGTTGAAGTACACGGCCGTGTATTGGAAGCACGGTTTGAGGCACGGCCATGGCACAAACCGTGTTACACACTGGACGAAAAGGCAGAAATGTGGACTTTCAACAGAGAGAGACACGGCTTAGGGTACGACCGTGGTGGCAGCCGTGGGAGAAACCATGCTTGGAGCCGTGGTGGAAGCTAGACATGCCAAGGAGAAGAACTTGTAGATCATGCACAGAGGAAGGCACGATTGAAAATCTAGCCGTGGGTGGAGCCGTGCTACACACTGGACACGGAAGATGATACGTGAATTACGCACAGAGGAAGGCACGACTTGACCCACGGCCGTGTGGTAGGGCGTGCCAGGCAGACAAAGATTCACTTCTCGAAATCTACTTGGAAAAGGAAAGATATTTTCGTATCTTGCTAGCAAAAGATCACATGCATCCCTCTAACAATATAAATAGAACTAACCCTAAAGGGTGAGCACAACTTTTTAATCTTTGGATCCTGAAGAACCTTGGATCATCATGGAGGCAAAGCAGGCAACCGGGTTCATGATGTTTCTACTTTTTATTTTCGTTTTGTTGATGAACATGAGTAGCTAAGATACTTTTCTAGCCAAAGGGTCATAGATGTTTAATTCTCCACGAATTGTGAGGTCTAATTGACTTGTATTTATTCTATTCTTTGTTTTTGGATATTCATATATCTTCTGATCGTTTTGTCATTATTATCTTTGTTGATTGGTATGAATAGAGCTCTTCTACTCAATTAGCAAGTTAATATATTGTCAACTAGCATGTCAAATCCGTAATTGTTTGATTGTTCTAGTCTCAGTGACACAATAACATGTTTGGTTATAAAATAGATGATTGAATTCATGTTATGGAGGTGTGTGATCATGTTTAAATAGGTTATCTTATAATCTACTGGCATGAATTGGTGGTCTCTCTAGTTTTTAATGCTAGTGGTAAATTAAATCCTAAGCGCTTGTCTGGGGTTGTCTAATCGATAAGAGAAATAATCAAAGAGCTTCTCTTGGTTATCGAGGAAGTACGGAGAGATAGGTTGTTAGAGCTTGTTAATAACCATAACCAGTTTATCTAGGAATAAGAATAGAAAACATTTGCATCGATGATCAATTTCTTGAATTAAACTATCTTAATTCCTTTGGCTAGGCTTTTATCAATATTCAATTTTCTTATCTTGTTTTAACTTTATTCGATTCACAAACCAAACCCCCCATTTTCCTTTTCCTTTTTATTCTCCTTGGATAGAAATAAATTTAACCAATCTCTGTGGATTCAACCCTACTCACCACTATATGCAAATCATATAATTGTCTAGGAGTAGGTTTTATTTTTTTTTTGTTCGACACCCATCATTGATATTTACCACACAAAAGTTTTGACATTATTTCTTTGCACACCTGATTAATTTGGTTACTTAGTCAGACCCCATTAAGTATTGGTTATCTCGACCAGCCTTATCTACTAGGATTGCAAAGTGGTTACTTCTTCTTAAGGAATTCAATATTTCAATTTAGTCTTCTAGAGCCATCAAATCACAAGTAGTAGCAGATCTACTGGTGCACTTCCCCAATGCACAAAAGAAGGTAGCTATAGAAACCGTACTAGAAAATTTTCATGAAGATTCTTTAATGGCCGAGATAAAAGGTAAATGGTCACTCTAATTTGATGGCTTTGTTGGAAGTAAAGGTTAAGGGGCAAGAGTTGTGTTGACTTCACCTGAGGGTTAAGAAATACCATTGGCATTTGAACTCAATTTCTATTATACCAATAACGAAGTTGAATACAAAGCCCTTTTACTTAGATTGATATTTGCACATGAGATCTACACTCATCGGTTATATATTTAAGGAAATTCCAATTTGATCATCAAACAAACCAATGGCAAGTTTGCACTTAAAGAACTTGTACTCGTGCTTTATAGGGCTATAATGCAAGCTTTGGTGACAAAGTTTTAGTTAGTTCATTATGATCACATGACTCGATCTATCAATGGGTATGTGGATGCTTTAGCTACATTGGCATTGAAGGTTTTAATTCAAGAAGTCTGTAATAGCTTAAGTGTTCAAGTACTTAGGAAATCTATACTATATACCACATTAAATCTTATCGATGAAGGTAAAGAAGCAAGTGATGATTGGGGCGTTTCATTGAAGGAACAATTAGTGTACCCTAGTGTAGCTTCTATTTCTACACCGAAAGATTTCATTCGCTTGAATGGCACATTATATTACAAAGGTCTAGAGGGTATTTTGTCCCGATGTATTAGCATGAAGGAGGAATGCCTCAAGCTAGATAAATATCACAAAATCTAGTGTAGAGAAAAGGGACCACTGCTATACCATTGCATTCAACATGCTGAATACTATTAGCCATCAATGCCCAAAGATGCATTTGAAGTGCAAACAAGTTGTCCTAACTGCTCTAAACTACCATATGAAAGGGAATGTAACTTTGTAGCCATGGTGAGAGTTTAGAGGTATCCATATAATGATTACTTGATAAATAATGTCTTACCCACCAATCATACTGATGCTAGATTGGTAAAACAAAAGGCTAAAAAGTATCTCATGCATGAAGACGAATTGTACAAGGTTTCATTTATAGGTAAACCTCTTAGGTGCATTTCACCCCTTGAGACAGAAAAGATATTAAAAAAATCTCATGCTAGAGAGTGCGAGGAACACCTAAGAGGAAGGAAACTATATTATCACCTACTTAATATGGGATACTATAAGCTAACCACGTAAGTTGGTGCCTTTAATTTGATTAGGAAATGTGTCAATTGTCAGCAACATGGTAACACCATTCAAGCTCCAGTAGTTACACTTCATAGTGTAATAACCCCATGGCCCTTTCACACTTAGGAATTTGATCTTATCAATCCCATTCACTTTCCATCAAGAGGATGTATATGGTTTCTAGCAAGAACCAAATGTTTTACCAAATGGGTAAAGGCTACTCCTTTAAAGAAGGCTACGAGACCAATGGTTGTGAGTTTTATAAAGGAGAATATCATGTGCAGATTTGGAATCCTAAAGCATATTCTATTTGATAATGGGACTCCTTTCATTAACTCTTATGTTTGGTAATTGTTGTCTTCCTGTAGCATTAATCATGTTAAATCTACACCCTACTACCCAAAAAGGAATGGTCAAGTAGAGGCAATGAACAGGAGTTTAGTCAAGACACTCAACTGAATGGTTCATAACAATCATAAGGAATGACATGATAAGTTACTGCTGGCACTTTAGGCTTATAGGACATCTAAGCAAAAACCAACTCAAGCAACACCTTTCTCTTTAGTGTATAGGACTAAGGCAATAATCCCAATAGAAGTTTTGATTCCCTCCACATGGCTAGCTATCGACATTGAGCTTGAGCTAGATGCTTTGTGAATGTTGGACTTGGAAGCCTTGGAAGAAAAGTGAGATACCACTAAATGCAATTTGGTAAGCTATTAGCACAAGTTAGACATAACTTATAGTTCTCCAATTAGAAAGAGGACATTCTAGTAAGGAGATGTTGTGCTTCAAGCAACCCAGCACGTATGCTAAGGTACTTCAACACTAAAGTTTACGCCAAAGTAGGAAGGACCCTTTGTTGTTGAAGAAGTCCATGATAGTGGCTATTACAAGCTTCATAATCCATAAACCGATGCTATCACTACTCCTATCAATTTTCAACATATCAAAAAGTTTGATTTGTAATAAGAGAAATGCACGTAAGGAGCAAATTAATGAAAATGCCACTCAAGTCATGTGAGCCTATTTCTAACTTCTTATTTCCAAACTTTTATTTGTTATCACTACAAAGATAGAAGCTTAATTCCTTAGTTCACATCATATATATTGTTGAGGACTTAATAAATATAACATTACATAGCTACAACTTGGTAGTAGATCTATCTCCTGAGTATGTGATGTTTTATGGTTTATGTCATGCCGATTGGTGATAGTGTTACCTCCCAAGCACATGGTATAATATCCTTAGTAAATACAATGGTTTTGCTAGTTAACATGTTCTGAAGTGATCTCATAAGTAAATTGTTAAGTAGTAGGTAATGCCCCTTAGCAAAAAGCACAACTATCCTTTATCATTATTTTAAAGAATCGTTGCTAGCACATAGAGTACTTCTCATGGGCATTCTCTAAAAAGGGGGGGGGGGGAGAAGATATCAATATATGAAAGATCATGTTCATATTTTTACGTAAGTGCAGCCATATAAGTGTAATCTCTATTAAGTGAACTATAAACAACATACCATTTACCAATGTAAGACTATGCAACTTCATATAAAAAAAATCCACAAAGATACAAAATGGGTCTATAAATTAAGGTGAAACCCTCATTCATCAAATAAGTTTGCATATTCCACACTAAATTAAAGAAAAACATAATGATTGTCAAGGGTAATGTCTAGTCAAAGACCTACAACTAATTCTATTGTAGAAGTAACATCTAAACCGCCCAAGCTTGTTTCTATCTTAAGATCAACTTCTGTAAGTTCTATTAAAATCCTCTTGCACTGATCCACTAAGTCTTGAAAATTTAGCACCTTTCATGCTTCAGTTGTGATAGACTCTATGCTATCAACCTTGAATTTCAAAGTCTGTGCCCCCTTAACACTATCAATGATGAGCTTCAGTTCCTTTTCAAATAATGAACTCCGGTGTCTACTCAAAAGAGCTATAGTTTGCCTAAGCATTGATAACATAGTGGCATTTAATTTAGAACCTTGAAAAATTGGATCCAACTAGAATTCCCCCTCTAGCTCATATTAGTGCTCCAATGAAGGCAAGAGTTGTAAGTGAGCCATAAACTCATGAAATGAAGCCATTGGTGGTATACTTGAGGACCCCTCTTCCATTAGTCTCAACATGTCAATGACTAGGGAAGGAATGATACTAGGAAGGGCCACAAATGAGGTGACTAGACTACAAAGAGGAAGTATGTCACGAGATACAATACCATCAATAGACGTTTCATTCTATGTCCCATCCATCTAACTATCAAAGAGTCTTGCATCTCTCAGGACATCCACGTATGCTTGAATTGCATGCTCATCAGAGTGCCTAGAATCAAATTCAATCTGCTCTTCCATGCTTTGAGTTCCTCAAGTACTCTAATTTCATCATTACCAACCTCATCCATTTGAATGATAGGATTCATCTCACCATTATTACTTGGTAAGGACTCATTCTGCTTGTCAATGACACATACAAGAGTACTCCCCCCACTATTGACGATACGCTTGGGAATAGCCTTGAAATCAACCATCTCATCATCGTCTTCTTCATTTGCAACCTCAATGATAGCCAGACAATCTTTAATCCAAAGTTCTTTGCTAACATCGTATCAATTTGGGAATAGCGCAATGTTAAGTGGAGTCAATTTTGAAGGTCCAACATCTTTTGAGGTATTCATGGTTATACTACTAGGTCCCTTATTCCTAGATCTACACCTAGTGGGAACAATAGTAGTGATTTAATCTCTCCTGTCCTATAAGAAAAAAGGGAAAATGAGTGTATAAGAACAATTGAAAGTTGGAGAAGTAATAGTGAAAAATAATAATAAAGAATGTAGATAATGGTAATACCTCTTAAGTGCGAGAGGGTTTTACTTGTCTCATAATAAGTGAAGGAGGAATAGAATGACTGCTCAGTACCTTGTTCTTCACACTAGTAGATGACTTTACCTTTTCACTTGGAAGACGAAATTGAAATTCATACTTGAAAATGGGCTTCTTAAGTAGTTCTTCTTCAACCGCCCTAACTATGCACTTTTTAAAATTGTCTAAGCAATTAGTCCAGCATGTTAACCACCCATCCGAAGCAAGTCTAGAGCATGATGAAGAGGGGAAGCATGATTGCTTGAATTTCAGATGAATATCTCTAAAGTCTATAGGTTTGAGTGATTGGTAACATGCATTAAAATCCTCATTAATGGAGATAATTCAAAGAATTCCTTGATCAAATCCGAACTATTGAGCAACTTTGTGAGGCGAATATAACATGACCCTACATTCTAGAAAACAACCAGCAAAGTGTTTCTAATCATGAACGGAAGGAATACCCCTAGGCGAACACCATAAGATAAACCTCGCTTCATTAGCATTAAGCTTATCTTGAGCTCTAAGTAGATTTACTATGTCTTTTGATCCTTTGGGATAAAACTCTGAAAACCATATATAACCAACTAACCTACTTATGTAAAGCCAAAAGTTCACCTCCCTCATGTTATCTATCACATGGAATAGTGAACCTAAAGGCTTTCTATCAATCTATGCAAAGGATCAAAGCTTAGTAGGATTGGGTTTATTTGGAGGTTAACCAACATGTCTTCTAAATCATTTAGCGAAAAAAAACTTGTAAAAAAACCACATTAATATGTGACGGTATGGTGTAATTCCCCTTCGATCGAACTAAAGCTTTGTGATACAAGTTGAGACACTAATACAAGAAGCCAAGATATGATTAATCCTAAGGAAAAATGCATCCCATGAGCTATATGAACAATTGGATGAAAGAACCGATGACTAGCACCATCTGCCAAACCACCAGGAAATACATACAAAGATAACCAACACTCCAAGAAAACCTCAAGCTCGTACCTAAGAACAACAAAAAGTGACATATGATTCAATTAAACTAAAATTTACATAACAAAAGAGGCCACAATGTACAAGATTATAAAACTTATTTATATCAATCATCTAAATCATTTGAATCTTTTTACTCGAAGAAGTACTTGATCCATGTAGAGAATGTGGATTCCTTGCAACTATCAATGGCCACCCATCTCTGCTTCTAAGGTTGATACAATTGCCTCGTCTTCTTTAGAGACATTAGTAATGGTGACATCTATCAACCTAAAATCACGAAAAATTTAGGAGCGTACACAAGTCTTCCAATGTAAGAGTGATTTCACCTTAAGAAGTCACAAAAGTGTGTGCCTACTACTCTAACAAGTTATGTTGCTTGACCAAAAATCCATTTTGTTTGGACAAAGAAACCTAAAGTAGGAGGAAATCATTATAGGGTAATAGATTTTTTGCAAACTCTAGAGCATCCACATATCTTGAATCACTTATAATGTGATTCACCCAAGGATGTTCGCCTAGCACAACTTGCTTAGGAATGAAAAATTGAGTGTTCGAAGGCTAAGTATAGAGCCTCCCTCTATATTCTCCCTATCATCGACCTTAGGCTCCCGTTTTATGAAATGCCAAGTGCCATCTGCATGCTAGTGCACTTATGTATCTTTTTCGTCTATATAGGTTCAAAAGAAATCCTTCTTAATCATTAGGTCAAGCCATTCATTTTGGTAGGAAGGCACTATTGGTACACAACCATCTGAAAATGCCACTATCCCTTTACCTTTGTCATTAATGCCACTATGTGACTTAGTTTTTCCAGTATCTCTACCCATTACAAGTGGTAGCAACAATTAAATTTAATCATTACCACTTTGAGGGAAGAGAGGAGGATGAGAGTCTCCTAATAGTCTTGCTACCTGCAAAGACAAATGAAGATAGGTTAGTCTTATAATGGGAAAAGAATGAATGCTAAAAGGGAAATGCTAGAGTCAACAAATATTTTTTAAAAAAAAAAATATCCTACTTATCTAGAAATGCATAAGAGAGCTAATTCAAGTATAAGAAAAGGGTGTAAGTTTAAAAATAAATAAATAAATAAGGCATATTGTCTATATTTATAACACATTACAATCACAAAGAAGAATATAGTTATTCGAGTACAAAAAGGCAAGCAACAATTACTAAAGAGATATACACAAGTTTATATCTATGAAAAAGTAAGAATATAGGATAAGATTGAGTCTATAATATACATTGCAGATAATCTAATTCCAAAGCCCCAAAATATGAACCTCATGTTAGCCAGTTGAAGAAAGTATTTAAAGGTGGTATAGTGCATGTTCAATCGATGCATCGAATTGATGGAAGAAAAAAAAAAAAAAAAAGAAATTCATTGGGCTAAAGCTATTTGATAAAAACTTTTCATTATTGTATTTAGATTTGATCATTTAAAAGAAAAAAAAAACTAAAAAATTCCATTCCAAATTCCTAAAGTTTGGAGTTTACTTGATGAAACCTACAAGCCCCACGTATACCTGCCTGCTCCCAAGTGTCTCACAAATTTTGTCTACATTATTCCTTTTGAAGTCTAAGGTTCCATTCCTATACAGAAGCCCACACCTCATAAAATCCACACCATTCAACTAGCACCCACACCATTATTTTCAATTCGTACCTCTCTCTCTCCCATGACTCTATAAACTCATATTTCTTAACCTTGTCAAAATTGATCTTCTTTATCTCCATCCCAAGAAATGATGTCTCATCAACTTTCATGCATTTGTTTAGCAAAAAATATCTACTGACTTTTTTTTTTGCTATAACTAGAACTCTAAAATTACTACAATAATAATATCTGATAGTTGCAAAGTTTTGATAATAAAAAATTTCAGAAAAAGTTCTACAACATGTTTTCCATGAAACAAACACACCCTTAGCATCAAACGATTTTACTTTCACATTGTCATCACATGACCCTACACATTTATATGTATATACATAATGGAACTCTAGTAATGAGCAATAAATTGAATAGCATTCTTATACCAAGCGACTAGCATCTAGGGTTGCACAAGATCGGGTCAATTTTTTCTTTTCATTACTGGGATTATTGGCATATCTAAACACCTAGTGCTTATTGGAAATGGATATTGAAACTCCTTAGCTAAATAGGAAATCAGCATCTTATCGTAACAAGAGATAATAGATCATTGCATTTGCCAATGAGATAGAGCTTAATCAAATCTAAACAAAGGAATTAACAAGATTTCCCTAGCTCTACAGCTTCACAAATACGCAGCACAAAGTAAGGGTAGATTATAGAAGTTGAATAACATAGAGAGTTCCAAAAGGAAACAGAGCACATTTCCCATTCAGAATGAATTCTATCATTTCATTAATTTACTTCTTATTACATATAAAAAATGACACGCGCATATGCACAATAAGGCATCTCAATTCTTGTTGAAACCAATGGCTTTAAAAAAATAAAATAAAATAACAGACGACAGCAACAAAGCTTATAAAAAAAATCAGTCTAAACATGAATATTCATTACTCGAGAACAAGGAAACACTTTGTCAAAGGACTTCAAACTACTGGTTCCTTCATGGCCTTCTCCTTCAGCCTGTCATACTAAACTATTTGTTGAGGCTTGTAGTTCAGGAAATGCAGGAGGAGAAAACATCAAAATGCCTAATAAAAAAAAAACGAAGATTAAAAGTGAGTGAAGATGCTGCGCTCCAGCCAGCAAGGACCTATTCAAGTGTTCGGAACGTCCTGCAATGAAGAACAAACTTACATCATGAGGTCTGGTGCAGTTATTGCAGTCATTATGTGTTACTATTGAACCAAAATATCCTACAATAGGGAGCAAACATAAGTGATGTGGATTAATACAACAATCGCAGTCGCTCTATGCCAACAACTAAAGCCGAGTTGATTGAGCACAAAAAGAAGAAAACGTGGGGGGGGGGGGGGGGGACTCAAGAGATAGAAATGCAAAAGAGAGAAAAAATGAGTGCACAGAACTCATTAGAGACTTTTTTCTTTTAAAAAAAAAATTCTTATGTGATTGCAGACGCACAAACGAATGACACCTCACCTTTATGTGCTTGGGTAACAAACTATATGCTGATGTGGAGTGTGATGCTTATCCATAGTGCAATCATGGTTAGGAGAATACCAAACCCCGTTGTGTGAGCTGTGACTCAAATGGGGGTAATGCTATATTGGAACATGGTCCCAAATCCGCTAGGCTGGACTTGGTGCGGCATTCGCAGGCTTGCCCATTCCAAATCTGGACTTGGTCTGCGACATCCGAGCTAAAATTTGGGCGTCTGGGATGCTGAAACACATATTCATATGGCTCAATCAGTCCAGGCAGTAAGGGATAGTGAGAATGCTCTCGGTGCCCTATAAAGACACTAGTGTGGGAGCTCGTGGAAACTTGTTTAGCAGCTTTTCAGCGATTTTTGCTCCGCAGGTACGAGAAATAAAGTAGAGCTTTAAAAAAAATATATGAGAGACTTGCACGTGATTCATTTCATCGAGAAATAGTTTATAGTCGAGTGAAGTTGGTCCATTGGAGGTTAATCTGGTAAAAAGAGGTCAAATGAGATGCCTCTAGATACAAGGAAAGCAGAGCAGAAGCCCAATCTTTAAAAAATAATAATAATAAAATAAAATAAAATATCGAAATGGTCTGTCAGAGGTTTCCGAGACCTTTATTACTAGAATCCAGAGATACATTCCAAGTACTTCGTCTCTGATGAAGACTGAAGAAGTTGATAGATCGAATCGCAGTAATCTGGACTGCCATTCAAAGACGAAGCATGACGATGGAAAATGGGGTGTGTGTCCACTGGTCAGTACATTCAACGCGAAAGGAAGATCTAGGATATTGGTTTTGTGTGCGGAGAAATGTAAATATTCACCATGGGGAAGTCAGAAGTCTTTTGATGCAAGGACTGTTGTGAGGATAACTTGATGTTTGAGTTCATTGTAGAGTCATCCGCGACGTAATTGCCCACAGCCCCATGGTCTAATACGTTGAATGTACTTTTAACTGCACCAACTCAGGCTAAAGAAAAAGTATTGTAACCAAGTATGCTAGGCATATTTCAACAACTATTGAAACCTGTACGCGAAAAAAAAAAAAAGACGCATATTGCCTGTTTTGGAGGATCGAACCTACGACCCTTGAAGACACTGCTATGCACAAGTGCACGTTTGAAAAAAAAAAAAGAAAAGAAAAGAAAAGAGAAGAAGCACGCGATGTGCTTTGTAAGGATCAAACCCAAGACGTTGCTGTATGACTTGAACTCAAGACATTACTGCAACTTGTGTGTGTCTTCTCATCAAGCTATTGGCTTCTGCCTTGATTTTAGGAGCTGAACTTTTATCTTATTGTACACAAAAAATAAAAAATAAAAGAAAAAAAGCACATAGCACTTAGTAGGATTCAATCATGGATTTCCTATGTAGCTTATGCGTGGATTTCTAAATAGGTTGTTGGCCTATGCCTCACAATTAGGGGTTTCCCTTTTGTTTTATTGTTTATACTTTAAAAAAAAGAGTGACCCCCTTCAAGTATTTCAAGCTAATGAGTTATTCAAAGGGGAATAATGATTTTTGTAAGCTCAGCTCTCAATTGATATTAAAAATATCTTCTTTTAGTCCCTTCCCTATATGAAACCTTCATGAAGTATGAAAGGGTTTTGAGGAGACAGTACAAATGGTTTACCCGGCGCAGAGAACATGGACATGGAACTAATGTGGGGATAATCAACTTAACAAGAAACAAAATTCATACAAAATAGATAAAGGACTTGATCTAGTTATGGTTGAAATCATCGGCTAGTGGAAAGTTACAAAGAAATGAAATTCTTGATAAGATAAAGTGCAACTGTTATAAAGCGCAAATGCTCTAAGCAATGCCTTAACTATCTTGTAAGGCTTATTCAATGCCTAAACCCCCTTCAACTTCATCCGAATGACTTTAGTCATGAGACAAAATGTAGAGGGCTAAATTCGATTCGTAGGCTTTTAGCTCAATATTTTAATAAATTTGACTCTTCGAGCTAAGGTGACAGGGTCTAGAAAGGTAAATCATGATTTAGGATGATCATGAGATATTTAGCATGATTAGCTTAAGATAGGGCCCATTGGATTGGTTAGTCCGATATAACTTTTCTTAATGAGGCCCATATATTAGAGGCCTCTAATAGGACTAAACTCATGAAAAACCCATATGAAGCTTATTCACTCTTAATTATCAATTGTCACCATCATCTAACAAACGAAATTTATAGTTAAATCCTATAAATACCCAAGGTATCCTCATTTAAAAGGGACTCTTCTTTGGAAAAGTGTCGTTACTTTGCCAAAATTTCCTCAAAAAATCAAAATCACAATACTCCCAAGAATACTCACCTATCACCATAGCATTGAACCTTATTCAAGATCACCTACTTCTCCTCCGTATCTGAATCACCTATGATCATCCCTGTACATGTCACTTCTCTCATTAGGCCACGTGTAGTGCATTCTCACACAACACGCATGTAACCCCCGCACTCGAATCTATACCCCCACAATAGTTAATTATCTTATCTAAGTATTATAAATAACTTCAAAAAGTTTATGTAAATACCTAAGTAATATTATATATATATGTGTGTGTAATTAATAATAATAAAAATCTGCTAAGGATAATATGGGAAATAAGATTTATGATTGAGGACAAGATGGTCATTTCGCGACCTATGTATATAAGCTTCCTTTCACTTAAGGTTAATTCTTTTCTGCACTTTTCAATCTAGAACCCAATTTACATGCCAAAAAGACCCTCTCAGAACCCACGGTATAATTTAAAGGAAGTCTAAGTGAAGAACATTGGAGATAAGCCAATTATAATCCATTAAGAATTTAATTCTATTATTATGTGTATATAGTTGTGGAGGTATGAACTAAAGATTTTTTATGATGTATAATTAGGATTTGAGTCAAGAATAGGGAGATAAGTGCATAAGAATGACTAATCCGAGAAGCTAGCTCGCATTCTATAACAAGTAGCAAAATTCATTTTGATATACTAGAATTAGCAACTTTTGCAGGAGAATAATGCATAATGAAGATTATGATCATTAAAGATTTGGTTAAGGTTATAAATGTTTAGGAATTTTGAGATTTAGAAAGTGTACTCATAGTGAACATAGAGATACATAGCCTCCCAACACGACCGTGTTGAAAACCTAAAGTGAACAGAGAGATACATGGCCTCCCAATAAGATTGTGTTATGACCATGTTAAAAAAAAAAAGAAGAGTAAAATACACAGTCCCTCAACATGATCATGTTTTGCCCGTGTTGAATTTGAAGAGTCATAGAAATGTACACGGCCTTTGGAAGGACCATGTACTACCCCGTGTTCACCAACACGACCTCTAGCATGGACGTGTTGAGTTAAAAAGTTTCTCGTTCCATTTTATTTCATTGAAATTCAATTTTAAAAGCATGTACTTAGGATTATGTATAGGTTTAGAGAATTTGTAAGGCTATAAGAAGTGTGAAGGATCAAATATTACAATTCAGGTACATGTATATCATGTTTGTTGCTTGTGCTTGATAAATTATATTTTTGTGTGTAGGTTTAATAATATTATAAATAAACCTAACTAGGTGTGCATGTGATTGTGAATTGCTGAATCCAAGAAACCAAGTATGGGTCGATGTTCTTAAGGTGGCACCCCAATGATTGGTATGTGACATTATCCCTAGTGGAGTCATATACCGAAATGATCCAAGTCTTATGTATAAGGTTGTATGTAGAAGGTTATGATGTAAAATGTTGTGATGTAAAGTTTGTGATGTGTATTGTGAAATGTTGTAGTGTATGGACTCATGGATTTATTGATAATGAAGAGTACCCACTGTCATATAATATATATATATATATATATATATTATGTATGGTTGTGAAAGGTTAACATATGAGGACTCATGGACTCATGGAAAATAGGGGTGTACCCATTATCATATATATTATTATTATGTGTGGTAATAGACTCATGGATAAAAAGGTATATCTTTGTCATATATATCTATGTATATGTTACTGGTAGATGGATTGTGAAACGATGTTTAGGAATGTTATGTGTGATGATATTTATGATATGATTGTGTATCGACTAAAGATTGTAAAAGATAAATAAAATTGTGTATGAATATTATGATGCATCTTACATGTGTTATTGTTTCTAGCATGGCATGCGTATGTGTGTGTAGGTATGCACCATACTAGGCGTTAACTCACCCTTACTGGGAAATTTTTTTTTTTTTAGTTGCAGATGCTACAAGAGAGATTGTAGGGTATGATGAAACCCTAGTAGAAACAAATCAGGATACAGAGGAGAACGTGGAGTACGTGTATTATGATGAGTAAGATCTCAATGAGAAGAAAGAAGACTATAGAATAATTTGTAATTGTGATTTAGATTATCATGTTATTTAAATTATTGAAAGCTTTCACTATATTTAAATTGAGGAAATTAAATAGGAATTATGTTTGGAAGGATATACATTTCTTTCAAAAATTGTTGTATTATTGGAGTTGATGAATGCTTCTGGTGTAGTAATTTAAGAGGTTCCTTTATTATATTGAATAATTGAAAGATAATGTTTGGAGGATTATAACAATTGAGCATTTGCGTGTCTTTTAGTACTGAGGACATGTGGCGGGTTGTAGCATATTTGGGTTTTGGGGTGTTATAGTTTATAAATAGTAAATTGGTACCATTAAATTTTACATAATTAACTATAAAATGAACAAAATTTAAATACCAAACATGATATTTATTTTAAAATTAAATCAAGTTTCCATCCATGTGATGGGGGAGTTACATGTCCAAATCCCTGGACCATAAATAGGAGATTTGTAACCTTTGTATCTTGATGAAAGTAGAAGAAAAAAAGAAAGATGAGTTCCAATTTACATCCCCAATGCAATAAATGGGTTACATACTTAAATATTGCTTTTTAAAAAAAATTGCGTAAATATTATACCCATGAAACATATTGCTAAAATAGGTTATGAAGGCACAAATCACATATGCGACTTTAGGGATATGCAAAAATTCCAAGCTGAAGGCACATACTCGGTCTGCACCTTTAGTACATCACCCTACCCTTTTCACCGTCCAATTTTTTATTTGATTTATGCTCACCATTGATTTATAAACATATAATAACAGTACAAAAATTGAAAAGTATAAATAAAAAATACATAGAAACACACAACACACACAAAATACCTACTAACCTAAATCTCATTTTTCTCTCGTTCGCATATAGGAAAAAAGAAGGAGTGATTTTGCATAGGAAAAAAATATTTGCCTAGATCTAAGTGTTTCTAAACAATTAATCTTAGTTGTGGTATGATTTTTTTAGAAAAGTTGAAGTTTTTTATCTATATTGAAGTTTTTCTATCTATATTTTCATCTGTATTTATATTTAATGTAAGATTTTAGAAAAAAAAATAGTATAATTATATATTTTATAGAAATGATTACTCAGTATTGTTAGATTATAATTTATTAGATATGATTTATATAGATGTTGCATGCACAACATGTAATATTAATTTTTGTATTAGAATAAGGATTTTTTACCGTAAAGAATGTAAAATATGTAGAATATGAAATAATTGCTATAGTATTATACAAAAAAATTGAAATATTTAATGGAAAAATATAATTGAAAAATAATTTCAAACAAATATTTGAGAAAAAAATTGTTGGAAATAATTTGAAGAAAATTGAAATTAAAATTAAAAAGAGAAATGACAAGTAAAATTTTTTTTGTATAAATATTGTTCTGAATTTTTTTTTTTGTATATATTTTTGAAAGTTATAAAAAAAATCATTGTGCTTGAAAATTTGTAATATCTGAAATATGAAATATTTATAAAATCATACAGAAATGGTTGGAATTTTTAGTAGCAAAAATGTTATTAAAAAATAACATCTAACAAATTTTTAGGAATAAATCATTTGCCGATAATGGGAAAATTTTTAATATTTGAAATATTATGAAAATTGAATTTTGTTTTCTTGAAATTTTTATAATATTGTTATTAAAAATTATCATATTTATTGAAAAAGCTTATAATTTATATATATTATGGATAAGGGGGAAATGGCTTATTACATGAAATTGATAATCTATGCATTTGGAAATATTGTGGCCAGTAACTAAGGGCTAGAGTATGATAAGGATTTGGTAAAGTAGTTGAAAACGAAAAAAAAGTCAAGTACAATAAATTTTTATACAAAATATGTCGTAGTATTGGAGTTGATCCAAATGAAGTGGGGATTGAGATAATTCACAAGCATTCTATGTTCCATGGGAGCAATACATGTTATGCATTGATGGCAATCAAAGACAACAAAAATGTTGAAAATTTCATTAAAACGGCTGAATCATATGGTGATCATGGCATACAATAATTATTTATCAGAATTTCTGACAATTCAATGGTTCCCTTGATAAAGCAGACATTCGATACAAGCAATCAACAATAGTCATCACATGACATTGTAGAAATGCAGCCAGAGCCGTCGAGATTTCAATCCTTAATTCCAACGTCGATGGAAGTGAATGATGAGGATGAAATAGATAGAGCAGTTACTCCAATAGACACGGGATCCGTACATGTTTCATGTGGGAGCAAAGGCTACAACTAACACCAATGGTAGAATAGACATTGAGCAGGATAGTAGCTATAACAAAGAGAGTCCCGATAAGGAAAATGAGGAGGGTAGGAATGAGGAAGATGAAGTTGTGGAAGAAGAGTCTTTAACCGTACATACCTACTTAAGACAACTAATATATCAAGCAAAGCAAGCTAAACCACTTACCATGCAAGTTAGAGATCCTATTCTGTATTACAATTATAGGGGTGATAGTGATTACATTTATTTCAAGTAGGAGCAAACTAATATTTGCAATAGTTTGAGCAGTAGTGACGATTTTTATAGGGGCATAAGATTCAAGACGAAAGCAAATATCATTCAAGCAGTGAAGTCTTACCATGTGAAGAATCATTGCAACTTCACTATTGTAAAGTCCAGCCTACTACTATGGTCCGTTAATTATACGAGAAGGGATAACAGTTGTAAATGGAGGCTTCAAGCCTGAAAGAATAAGTTAGAGGGCATGTTCATGGTGACGAGATTCGAGGGTCCACACTCATGTAATAACCTATTGATTAGTCAAGATCACCCACAACTAGATTGCAATCTCCTTGCCAATTGATTTGTAAATCTTCTTAAGGAGAATCCCGATTTGAAGGTTGTCGAGCTGACTTCTATTGTTGAGCAGGAATTTGGCTACAGGATCAATAGGAGATGGGTTTAAGAGGGAAACAAATGGGCCATCGAGCTCGTGTACAGGAACTAGGAGAAGTCCTATGATGAATTGCTAAAAATTCTCAATGCAATAGAAAATACGAATCCTAGAACACGAATAGATTAAGGGTGGAAAAGATCAAGCACCCTCGATGTGTCCACTTTGAAGTAGGTATTCTAGGCCTTTGGGCCATGCATCGCAACGTGGAGATTCCTTAGACCTATTGTTACCATTGATGCTACCTTTCTGTATTGAAAGTACACCCACAAGTTACTAGTTGCTTATGGCATTGATGGCAACACCATATACTTCTGCTCGCATTGACTTTGGTTAATCAGGAGACAGTTGAGACATGGGGTTGGTTTTTGTGGAAACTCAAGGAATATGTTGTTAGCGACCGTGGAGGTAGTAAAACCATTTGCCTCATATCAGATAGTCATGCAGGCTTCAGATTAGCAGTCCAAGAAGAAGCGAATGGATAGCGGCCTCCATTTGCAGTGTGGCGATTCTACCTCTGACACATTGTAAGCAACTTCAACTCGGCACATAAAAACACCTAGTGCAAGAAGTTAGTCACATATATCAGGTTGTAAACACAATCTTGCAAGTTGAATTATGTGATGGAGCAAGTGGGGATGATTTTACCGGATGCATTAGACCGGTTTAACGATGTGCCATTGGATATGTGGACACTAGCTCATGAGGACTGCTATCGATTTAGGTATATGACCTCCAATGTTGTTGAAAGTTATAATTCCGTATTGAAGGGGGCTCGAGGGTTACCTATGACTTCTTTGGTGAAGAAAAAGTTCTACAATTGTGTCAAGTACTTCATGCATAAGTGAACGAAGGCATTAAAGAATATAGCGAATGGTAGAATTTTCGTCAAATATGCAACCAAAATGATCGACCAATGGAGTTCACAAGCTAGCAACCATAGGGTCATCGACTACAACAAGCACGACAAAGTTTTTGAAGTCCTTAGCGGTAATCATCGCATCACTAGCAGGTTAAGGGGAGGGGGCCAAACACATGTTGTTAACTTTGCTCGTAGCACATGCAGCTGCCAAAAGTGGAAAATATACAGAATTTCGTGCTCCCATGCATATGCAATGGTTGCCTCACTTAGGTTTGATATGACGCAATCTATACCCGATTAGTATAGATGGACACATTAAGACCAAACATATACGATACACTTCATGCCTATAAGGGACGAGTTGGATTGAGCGCTAGTGCACTTGTCGAGACTCCGGCTAAGGGGAGACCTCGTATGGAAGAGGGGAAAGCCAAGGCAAGAAAGATACCACATGGAGATAGACATTAGGGAGTATCCAGATCAAATCGCTTGTGGAATTTGCAGAAAGAGCCATAATAGAAAAATGTGCCCACATCAACGCAATGATGGTAACTGATGAATACAGGGACATATTTTATTACATTCGACATTGCATTTTTTATGCTAACATTAGTTTTTCTCTTTTGTAGATTAGGTAAATCCTCAACTACTTCATCAAGTTTGTTTAGAGACATGGAAGGGGGATACTTCATATTCTGTATTTATATATGCAATTTTGTGATTGATTAGGAAGTTGTTTTTAAATGTGAATTTGTTTAGATATTTGTTAAATTTTATGAAATATTCGAAGACATAAAATTGTATATATACACATTATTAGTGCACGAAATGTGTACTAATTTATTACAAATTGTAATAATACATAAATTTCATCATTGCAGTAGACTATATACATATGCAAATAATTAAAAACCTATCTCCTACCCTTAGTGAAATGCCTAGTTAGTCGAGCGAAGGCATTGGATGGCCTTGTATGCAGAGTTGGAGGAGATTCAAACTCCTAGGTAGCACGCTGCTGGGGAGAACTATCGAACGCTCGTAGTTGCACAAGACTCCACTAATGTGGTTGAATTGATGATTGACCCTGCTTTATAGGTTGCTTTCCAGGGCGTTGCCTCCATAGCGCCAGCGGTGTTGATACAGGATCACTAATAGAATGCCGATGCGGTATCTCATATTAGCTTAATGCTGGCCCTAAGCTAGGATACACCGCATCGGGATCAACATGTATTTGTTGGTCCTACCTAGGATTTTCCTTTACATAACTATGGTTTCGCGGTCGATGTCATGCCTCCGCTTTTCGCTGCGCCAGAACCAATTCAACCTCCTCTTGGAGGTTTTGCTGCAACGATTGCGGCTACAGTGTTACCCCCCCCCCCCCCCCCCATGGTGAAGCATGAACTAAAGACCCTAAGTAACTATTCTCATAATCGTATCTATGTTTGGCAATAGTCAAATCTGTCGTAAGTTGTCACCCTACAAGTATGAAGAAAATGTAAATTAAGGTTAACATGATCATGTAATTATTTGGACATTAGTTAGAGTGTATGTAAATCATTCTTACTAGAAATCTAAGAACTACCCGTGTACAGCCAATATATCTCCTGCTTATCGACCTATACCATATATTTCTACTAGCATTGACTTTGGTTAATTAGGAGACAGTTGAGACATAGGGTTGGTTTTTGTGGAAACTTAAGGAATATGTCGTCAGCGACCGTGGAGGTAGTAAAACCATTTGTCTCATATCAAATAGACATGTAGGCATCAGATTAGCAGTCCAAGAAGAAGCGAATGGATAGCGGCCTCCATTTGCAATGTGGCGATTCTGCCTCCGACACGTTGCAAGAAACTTCAACTCGACACATAAAAACACCTAGTGCAAGAAGTTCATCACATATGCCGAGTTGCAAACACAATATTGCAAGTTGAATTATGTGATGGAGCAAGTGGGGATGATTTTACCAGATGCATTAGACCGGTTTAACGATGTGCCATTAGATATGTAGACACTAGCTCATGACGACTGCTATCGATTTAGGTATATGACCTCCAATGTTGTTGAAAGTTATAATTCTGTATTAAAGGGGGCTTAGGGGTTACCTGTGACTTCTTTGGTGAAGAAAAAGTTCTACAATTGTGTTGGGTATTTCATGCATAAGTGAACGAAGGCATTGAAGAATATAGCGAATGGTAAAATTTTCACCAAATATGCAACCAAAATGATCGACCAATGGAGTTCACAAGCTAGCAACCATAGGGTAATCGACTATAACAGGCACAATAGAGTTTTTGAAGTCCTTAGCGGTAGTCATCGCGTTTCCAGCAGGTTAAGGGGAGAGGGCCAAACACATGTTGTTGACTTTGCTTGCAGCACATGCAGCTGCTAAAAGTGGCAAATATACAGAATTTCGTGCTCCCATGCATATGCAATGGTCGCCTCACTTAGGTTTAACACAACGCAATCTATACCCAATTAGTATAGATGGACACATTAGGACCAAACATATACGATACACTTCATGCCTATAAGGGACGAGTTGGATTGGGTGCTAGTACACTTCTCAAGACTCCGCCCAAGGGGAGACCTTGTATGGAAGAGGGGAAAGCCAAGGCAAAAAAGATACCACATGGAGATGGACATTAGGGAGTGTCCAAATCAAATCGCTTGTGGAATTTGCAGAAGGAGGCATAATAGAAGAAGGTGCCCACGTCGACGCGATGATGGTAACTGATGAATACAGGGACATATTTTATTACATTCAACATTGCATTTTTTATGCTAACATTAGCTTTTTCTCTTTTGCAGATTAGGTAAATCCTCAACTACTTCATCAAGTTTGTTTTAAAGACATGGAAGGGGGATACTTCATATTCTGTATATATACATGCAATTTTATGATTCATTAGGAAGTTGTTTTTTAATGTGAATTTGTTTAGACATTTGTTAAATTTTATGAAATATTCAAAGACGTAAAATTGTATATGTACACTTTATTAGTATACGTAATGTGTACTGATTTATTACAAATTGTAATAATACATAAATTTCATCATTGCAGTAGACTATATACATATGCAAATAATTAAAAACCTATCTCCTACCCTTAGTGAAATGCCTAGCTAGTCGAGTGAAGGCGTTGGATGGCCTTGCATGCAGAGTTAAAGGAGATTCAGACTCTTGGGTAGCATGCTGCTGAGGAGAACTATCGAATGCTTGCAGTTGCACGGGACTCCACTAATGTGGTTGAATCGATGATTAACCCTATTCTATAGGTTGCTTTCTAGGGCGTTGCCTCCATGGCGTTGACGGTGTTGATACAGGATCACTAATAGAATGCCGACACGGTATCTCATATTGGCTTAATGCTGGCCCTAAGCTAAGATGCACCGCATCGGGATCAACATGCACCTGTTGGTCTTGTCTAAGATTTTCCTTTACGTCACTATGGTTTCGCGGTCGACGTCGTGCCCCCGTTCGTCGCGCGCACTGGAACTAATTCAGCCTCCTCTTAGGGGTTTTGCTACAACGGTTGCGGATATAATGTTACACCACCCACCCCACCCCCCCCCCCCCCCCCCCCCCCCATGGTAAAGCATGAACTAAAGACCCTAAGCAACTATTCTCATAGCTGTGTCTATGTTTGGCAATAGGCAAATCTGTTGTAAGGTGTCACCCTGCAAGTATGAAGAAAACGTAAATTAAGGTTAACATAATCATGTAATTATTTGGACATTAGTTAGAGTGTATGTAAATCATTCTTACTAGAAATCTAAGAACTACCCGTGTACGGCCAATATATCTCTTGCTTATCAACCTATACCATTATAGGTAGCTATCATGCACACCGCGAGGGCCCTCCATAGGAATGGCTAGTCCGACCTGCTATTCCCACATGTTCAAATACACTTCATGTAAGACAGTCCAATTGGCACCGGTTACATAGGTCGATTTCATGTAGCTCCGACTGCGTGTTCACTGGCTGTGGGATATACTGGAACTCGCCAAATTGCCTGGCTACTTGATCTGGGAAATGCCACTCAACAATGTGGAAACAAATAAGTGGCACCCAAGTTGTCCAAACGAGCATGCCATCTTTGCAAAAATCTAGTAATATATTAATCAAATTCACGTCATATGGCTCCTATTCAACCTAAAAATAGGAAATTTTATTTACTTTAAGTGATAAATATGATTAATTGCAAGGAAAGAAATATGATTACTGAGGTACCTACAACATATTCTACCTATCTAGCACATCTCAATATACATTGACTACGTGGGTAGGGTGAAACTATGTGTCTCTCCGAGTGTTCTACCGTACCGTTAGTAAACATCCGACTAGTACAAATAGTCTATGTCAACTGATGGGTGCGATGTAGGGAAATTTTTCCTAGACCTACACTTTTAGCAATATGGCCACCCCTCTAATCTCATGTGCCGACGATGAGGACGCGACACATAGTTGGCGATACAACCACGCTAGACATTCGGCCCCCCTAACTATATGTCCCAGTGATGTCAAAATGTTGTAGCAATGGTAAACACATCACGTGTACGAAGGAGCTAGATTTATCGACGAAGAAAAATCCCCTTAACAGCTATAGAATATATGCATGAGTAGCTCAATGTATTTTCTCCACATCTGCATTTGGTGAAATTAGCTAGAACATGTCGTGAAGCCATATCATACTAATGCGCTTGCCTCTACCGCTAGACCCAAGTCTTACCTCCAGCAATTCTTCGCATATTGCTCCCCAATCCAAGCAGCTACTCCCTATAACTACCTGTCTATTGATGGGGAGTTCTAGCTGAATCTCCACATCTTGTAGCATGGTAGTAAACTCTCCTATCGACATGTGGAATGTATGCATCTCTAGACACCATCTCTCAACCAATGTTGTAATCATGTGCCAATCAAGGGGTATGTACGATAGCCAACTCATACCTCAGAATCCAGCCAGCTACAAATATGGCTCCATTCGCACATCAAATGGGATCGTATGCTCATCGCAACGGAGTGACAATTCACGCCGTCGCACAGAGAAGGTTGCTTACTTCTATACCAACAACATGTCAAATGTTTTCCTATTTCTAATGCAACATAAACTAATTGACAAGTAAAATGTCTATTACCTCTCTATCCTAAACTGCCTGTGATCAATGACTAACTTGTTGCATCAAGACTGAACGATTAAAAGGTCCAGGCTCTATCTATTATGCAAAACTGTACAAATAATTTACAATTGCAACCAATATAAAATTTTTCAGTAATCAATTTTATAACTTAATCTACAAAAGCATGCAAATAATCTCACCTTGTAACAAATACAAAATTTTTCACTAATTAATTTTATAATAATTAACTAACAACATATTAACGACTAATCATATTTAATTAATAAATAATTACTAACTACTTACTTTTATGACTAATTCTACTGAACCATACAAATATTTTACATTTTTACCAAATATAAAATTTTTCACTAATTAATTTCATAACAATTAATTAACGATATATTAATGACTAATTTTCTTTTATTGATGGATAATTAATAACTAATCAATTTTATAACTCAATCTACAAAAGCATATAAATAATCCCACCTTGCAACAAATATAAATTTTTTTACTAATTAATTTTACAACAATTAATTAATAACTAATCATCTTTAATTAATGCATAATTACCAACTACTTACTTTTATAACTAATTCTACTAAACCATACAAATATTTTACATTTCTACTCAATATTAAAATTTTCACTAATTAATTTTATAGCAATTAATTAATGATATATTAATGACTAATTTCCTTTTATTAACAAATAATTAATAACTAGTTAATTTTATAACTCAATTTACAAAAGCATACAAATAATCCCACCTTGCAACAAATACAAAATATTTCACTAATTACTTTTACATCAATTAATTAACCACATATTAACATCTAATCACCTTTAATTAATGGATAATTACTAACTACTTACTCTTATGACTAATTCTACTAAACCATACAACTATTTTACATTGTCACCCAATACAAAATTTTTCACTAATTAATTTCATAGTAATTAATTAACAATATATTAACAACTAATCCCCTTTGATTAAAGGATGATTAATAACTAATTAATTTTATAACTCATTTTACAAAACCACACAAATATTTTCACTCTGCAACAAATACAAAATTTTTCACTAATTAATTTTACAACAATTAATTAATGACATATTAACGACTAATCATCTTTAATTAACGGATAATTACCAACTACTTACTTTTATGACTAATTCTACTAAATCTTACAAATGTTTTACATTTCCACCCAATACAAAATTTTTCATTAATTAACTTCTTATCAATTGATTAACGATATCTTAATGACTAATCACTATTAATTAATAGTTAATTAACAATATCTTAATTTACAGCTACATTTACAAAAAAAAATTATAATAACATATATACATAATTCATTTACTAATGTTAATTAATCATATATTAATAATTTATTAATTACTAATTAATAGTTAATTAACAATAACTATTACTTCAATAAAATTTATGCACTATACATATTTGCATATCTAAAGTAAAATAACAGAAATAAAAATAATTTTTTTCTTAAGAAAACATACCGAGATCTTGATGAAGAAATTTCCACACACATATTTGAGTAAATTAAATCCTGCATAAAACACAAGTTGTTGAAACAAAAAAATTTACAAAGTGATGTTTACAGAGGAAATTCAAATATCGCAATGTGAAATGTAAATTGAACTAAGGATTTGTATTTATATTTGAAAGTATCAATGCAAAATTTTTCCTGTATATTACTATGTAAATTTATTATATTACTTTTAAGTTTGCAGACATACTTTTACAATAATTTTATAGGTTTGTAGACATATTTTTATAATAATTTTATAGGTTTGTAGAGACTTTATAGGTTTACAGTATTATAAACTTTATAGGTTTACAGTAATAGATTTGTAGGGTTAAGAAAAAAAATTGTACCGAGGTCCACACCTTTAGTACAAAATTGCACTGAAAGCACAGATTTAGTCTGCGCCTTCAGCTTGGAATTTTTATATATCCCTAAAGTCATGTACATAATTTGTGCTTTCACAACCTATTTTAGGAATATATTTTATGGGCACAATATTTACGTAATTTTTTTTTAAAAAAAGAACAATATTTAAGTATGTAACCTTGTGATAAACTCTCCCGTGTAAAGTGACAACTAACGACTAACATTTAGCATCTATAACCTATTTGTAGTAAGTATATTTGGCATGATTGCATCTTTGTAGATCTACTAGAAGTTATATGCGTTTTTACTATCAACGTTTGAGTGAGGCTGAAAAAAATAATAATAATAAAATAAAATAAGGAGCAAGCTTTTGTTATATATTTTTAAAATAATCAAATAAAAATATTTACATTTCAGCGCATGCTGCAAATGGGTAACATTGAAATGATGCTATTACTATTTAAAATGTAAACCTAGCTCCTTTAAACAAATTTACAAGCAATATTATAAGGCAGTATCTATTGAGTATTTTCTCTATCTTCCTGATTTTCATACATGGGCAAGCATGTTGACTCCCTAATCTAAACTAATCTTAAAATGTCTAATCTAAAGACCTGAATACTACCTCCAATTTTCATCAAGATTAATCCAATTACGTTCGAACACGTAATAAATGTCTTTTTCCTTTCAATTCTTCAAATCGTCAAGGTTTCTATCTATTGTTTACTTGGTATTCAGAATTTAGGTTTCCACTTCAAATAATCAAATCCTAATTTAGATTTTTGATCGTAATTAAAGGATTACTTTGCTAAATCGGATTGAAAACCCTCTTCTTTTTTTTTTTTTCTAAACTCCAACTAGGAGGTTTGATAACTAACCTTTTCAATTACTATTATTTCTTGAAAATGATAATTAAGAGAATGTGTTGGGCTCCTTTCTATGGGGAAAGAATGGCTGTTACGAGTTTGCTTCTCTTTCCTAATCTGAATTCATCTCTCATTTAGGTGAATCCCTTATGGACTTCATTACTTTAGGAGAGTTGCATTTCTTCAAACTGTGGGGAATGCATCATCATATGTAAATGTTGCAACCCTTAAGGATAAGACTGTTTTTACATAGAAGGATATATATTTTAGACATATGATTAAGAGTAATAAAAATTTAAATGGGAAAAAATATTAATAATGAAATGATTTGAAGTGAAAAAAAATTAATAAAAGTTATAATCAATGAAAAGGTACAAAACTCAAAACGATAGTATAATATATTTGGTTATTTAAAAGAAATGCATAGCGGAAAAGGAAAGGAAGGACAAAAACTAAAAAAATGAGAGGCCAACAATCGTGTAATATATAGAAAGGCTGGGGTCACTTCTGAAATATTATATATTATTAGGTAAAGCCCGCATTACAAGGATTATTAATTTAAAATATATTTATTTAATAATATATATCTAAAAATATTATAAAAATATTATTATTATTATTATTATTATTATTATTATTATTATTATTATTGTTTTGTTGTTGTTGTTGTTGTTGTTGTTGTTATTATTATTATTATGTGATATTTCCAATGAATGGTGCATCATTTATATAGAGTTGCAATATTTCAAAATATAGAATTGAAGCATTACAAATGCAAAATGTTGTGTTATTCTACATTAAATTGTGCAATAATTATAACTATTCTAGAGATTATGTTACTTGAATTGAAATGATGAGTCTCTTGAAAAGCTTCCAAAATTATATATCTAATAGACAATATACAATGATTGATAGGGGTGAGTAGATAACCCTATTATATAAGATACTTACTCATACTCTAATTGATCGAGTAGGTTTCGAGTAGATATTACGAGTCATAAGGTGGGTTTTGCGTGTAAATTTTCAAGAATCTACTCTTACAAAATAGGATATAGATACAAAGTCTCTTTATCTTATATCCACTATGGAATTTATACTTTAAGGTATATAAAGTATAGATTCCAAGATGCCCCAATACTTACGTTATAAAATGTTATTAAATAATATTAATAAATAAATAGTTAATGATAATATTACAATTTTTTTACAATAAACGTTTTAGTAAAAAGAGTGAAAAAAAGAGTCTAAGTTCATAAATTAATAACCCTAAACGATTAAGTCTAATACTACTAGGTTTTCAACTCTTTTTTTTGTTTTGTTCTTTTCTATTTGCTAAATAGTAAAATCATAGAATTTAAAATAATTAAGGCCAAAAAATTATTTATTTAAATTTTACGTAGTTTATTACAATTTTCATAAATTTTGCATATTAAGAACTTATAATCCACATATAAATTACTTTTTTAATATCATATAAACTTGAAATTTATTAAAAAAAAGATAAAATTTACAAATTTCATAGAATACCATGTATCATATACACCCCTACTAAAATATTTATAACCAAAAGTGCACTACTAAAGAAAAAGATAATATTGGAGAGGCCTTTGAAATTACATATTATTGGTTAAAACCCCATGCTATATGTGTGGAGTTTGATTTAAAGTATAAGCATAGTAATAAAAGTAATTAAATGTTCGAAATGATTATCACAATTACCATAATAATATTATATATTAATGGATTGTTTAATATATATTATGAATTCTATCATAAAAAATCCTTCTTGTAAAGTTGATAAATTTATTTAAAAATATATCACAATTAACATGTTAACAATATATATATATATATATATATATATTATAAAGGATAAATACTGCATTTGGGATATAAACTTTATCCATCTTTGCAATTAACTACCTAAAATTTAAAAATGTCAATTTTAGCATCTACAAAATTTTTATAATTATTTATAATACATAAATGAGGTAGTTTATTGCAAAAATTGATAAACTTTACATAGTTACTTGTTAAAATAAATAAATTTTAGGAAGTTAATTATAAAATAAGTAAAGTGTTAATAGTAAATTAGTGCTTTGAAAGTTCATATAATCAATCATAAAAATAAGTAAAGTTTAAGTATTAAATATGATATTAATTATTCAATAAATATTAAAAAAAAAACTATTTATTCAATCATGTAAATAATATAATAAGTTAAAATTTTATGTCAATAAAAGATAGTTTTTTTGTGAACCATGAGACATGTCGAAAAGATTACAAGTTTCAAAGCGTGATGGTGATGAATCGCACAAAAAATGTCACGTGGAAAAACACGAAAGAAATAAATTTATAAACATTTGTGGGGCTTTGACATTGTATCCTAGCAATATGCATCCCTACTTTTTTTAATAATTAAATTATATTATTTAGTATTAAATTATATAAATATTATAACTATTTTAATTATTACATTGCTTGCATGAAAAGAATGCATTTCTCGTTTAAAAGCTGGATTTCGTGAAATGATGTGACATTTAAAAAGATTTATAATATTTTAAAAAATAAAAGTGAATCATTATGAATACAAAGAATTATATTGTTTTGCATAAAATTATACAAAAGTTGCTATGATTATTTCAAAAGTTACATCATTTTTACGAAAAGAATGACTCTTTTGAACAAGAATTATATAAATAAATATATATGTATATAAAAAGATAAAAGATAAGAATAAATATTTAGTAAAAATTATAAAATTATGTAAAATATTATCTCAATTAACATGTTATCAACACATATTTATAAATAATTATAAATATTTAATGAATACCGTTATTTAGAATTAAAACATCATGAGGTAGAATTTGGTTATCATAATTTTATAATACTCAATTAGATAAAATTCTTAACCATTTGTTTAGTTTATATAATAAATCAAGTTATTAGAAAAATGAGACTTTAAGACACTAAATTAAATAAAAAAAATTATATTATATATCTTATGATATAAAATTTTATTTTACTAAACAAAATAAGCATTTTATTAAAACTTAAAAATAACTATATATCATTATCATTATTCTTTTTACTATTATGTACACACATAAACTCTTTTCGATGAGTTCCTATATTGATACTAAAAATAACCTTAATTATTATAAAAATATGTATCATTTATTGTATAAACTAAGTATAAAAAAATTATATTGCATTATTTTTCTTGTATAGTGTTATTCAATTTTAATAACCAAATGCTACTTAAATATAAATGGTTGCATTGTCTTGCATTAATTATACAAAAAAAAATGCAACTATTTTAAAAATTAAATTAGGTAATGATCTAAAGTTGATACTAAATAGGTATTATTAAAAGAAAAAGGGTTAACACATATAATATAATATTGACGAGATACACAGGAAAACGAAGGTGATACTAAAGAGCTATGATAGTAAAAAGTTTTAATTTTTCTTTTAGGTAAGAGAAATTAAGAGGTTCTCAAGAAGATAAATGGTTCCACATCCACCTCTCTTTCAAAGGATGAAGACAGTGACCGTTTCACGCAAGATGAACTGATGAGGAAAATGATCGAGTGGGTTTCAGTCTGATAGTGGGAGATTATTCTCAGCCACTTGGATCTTTGTCTTACAAAGACTTGGTGATGAGCAACATACCTAGAGCATATCAAAGGTGTTTCATAGGGGAGAATCTAAGGGACAAGCCTATGGGCATAGAGTATGATAAGGAAGAAGATGAGATTAAAAATATGAATGAGTGGGTTGCCTTTGGAGTGCGCTTCATCTCTTACAAAAGCGAAAAAGGAAGCAATCCATGTAACGTGGAAGAGCACCGTAAATGTTAAAGCTATGGGATTAAACTTAGGCTTAAAAGTAATGGAAATGAAGCTAAAGAGAATGTGGCAAGGACTTGATAACCCAAGAATAATTCATGTAGGCTCGGGGTTTTTCCACATAACCTTTAAATCCCGTATGAATCTACAATGGGTTATTCAAAATGGTCCATGGTTTATTAATGGATCACACATGGCTATCAAACAATGGGAATCGAATTTTCATCCATCAGTGGCTAGGTTAGACACAGTTTTTGTTTGGGTGAGAATCTGAGGTCTTCCGATGAAGTATTGCTCATCACTAGCGATAAGGTAGATTGAGAAAGATTTAGGCCCAGTCTTATGATATGATGCTTACACGATTGAGCTAGAAAGAGAGGAAGATTTAGACCCCGGGGTGCGTTGTTGTGGGGGAAGAAATGGAGGAGGATAGGGATGCAACGGATGCGAGGGAGGATGGACAGGGAGATGAAAGGGCGAATGGTTTCGTAGGGGTGATCGATAACTTGAGGGAAGTCGAACCGAGTAAAGGGGTAAATGGGTCCAACAAGGGGAAGAACTTTGTGGAGAGAAGATTAAATTGAAAGGTAAAATCGTGGGGGAAAAGACAAATAAAAGGGAAAAGCGAAGGGGTAACCAACCTCGGTAAAAAGGAACATAGGGAGTAACAGTGGTAATAATGACAGCTTTGAAAATGGTCAGGCGGAGTGAAAAGACCTCCTTTAAGGCTGATTCACCAAGAGTAGAGACCCCACTCTCTTTCTGATGCAGGACAATGAGATTATTATTTTAATATATATTTGATATAAAATAATGGAAACGAAAATATTATAAAATGTAAAAATCACAGAAAAATATAAAAACTACGGGAAATTTTAATCTAAATAATAAGTAAATTAAGGATACTAAGAAAATCAAATAAAGAAATATTTTTTTATAAAAAAATAATAATTTAAAAGGAATATATCTAATAGTTCCATACTATTAGATTTAAATGACTATCTTATATCACATGATAAATTTCCATGATAGCCTCACGCTACCATTGATCCATATGACCTTACACTATGTAGTGAATTTTGATAGTCTCATACAATCAATAAAAAAGAAGAAATTATACCCTACTTTAGAAATAATTCTCTTACTAAATATCAAGTCATTATATCATAAAGTAATTAAAATCCTCACTTATTTATAAGTATAACAATATCTAATATTCTAGAAAATTAAGAAAAATAAAAAGATTTACTATTTTAAGATAAAAATACTAATCTAACTAAATTTTAGAAATAAGAAAGTAAATCTAATTAAATAAAAGATATTAATAAAATCATATCTAACCTACATAATATAAAATAAAATAAAATCCATATAAAAATTATCCTACTATATTTACTTGTTCTTGATCTACACCATTCCCTTTCGCTTAAGAAGATTCATCCTCGAATTTCTAAAATTTTTCTAAATCCTCCTAAATCAAACTACAATTTGCAAAAACTAACTCATAGTATAGTAGCTTTTCATATTTCCCATCAACTCTTCTTGATCCATCCTGGAACATATGTTTTAATCTTCTATAATACTTCTGGTTTGTCCTTTTTTTCTAATCACAATTACTATATCCTCCTCTAGATAATATATATATATTTTTTCAAAGAACAAAAAGAAAGGATTTTTTCTTAGTCTAAGAATGAATGATATATTTAGGCTATTAGAAGAAACTAAATGGCCGGTTCTAATACCGAATTTGACATAGGACAATAGAAGTAGGAAAATTATAAAATATGAACATTGTACAAAAAATATGGAAACTACGAGAAAAATTTAATCTAAATAATGAGTATACTAAGAATGATAAGAAAATGACTAAAAAAATAATTTTTAATTTTTTTTTATAAAAGCAAAAGCAGTTAGATTTGGTTTTTTAGCCCTACCTCGAGCACGGCCATGCAACAGGCTATGCTAACTTGCAAATATTTAGACATTATAAATAACATTGTTATTTCATTATTAAAGTTATCAAATAATTTTAGGGCGAGAGTTCCAGACCCTAAGAGAGAAAATACACAGAGCTTAAAGGGAAGAATTTCATACATATCATTGGAGATCACAAGACATCAATTATAAGGGTTTTATCTCTACAACATGAATTCTTTTATCTTCTCTAAAACTTTTGTACTTATTGTAAACTTCACGGAGGAGTATATCTTTCATGTCTTGCACTTTGTGAAACCTTAACTCATGTGACTTGAATTGCTATTTGATTAATGAAAAATTTATGTTTTTGTATCTATTCATGTGATTTCATTGTCTTGTAGTTAGTTAGTGCATGAATTAACTGCATGTTTGGCTTTTATTAGATAGAGAGAGGTTTCATTTAGTATGATAGATTTTCATGAATAGAGGAATTGAGTATTTCACCTAAAGGTAGGGAAATTTTGATTTTCTGCTGTAAAGAATTTAATTCTCATCATAAGGATCCTGAACTTCATGCAATCTTATGTAGTGTTAATGAGGGAGAGGTCTCCACTATTTCATGTATGATTAGAAATTAACTGACTTAAGAGAGTAATTAATTTAATTGACGAGATATCCTATAGTACAAAGCCCGAATAAGTCATTAATCAATCCATTAGTATAATAATTTTAAGGGTTAAGGTAGATCAAAGTGAGGCGTATGCCTTATGATTAAAGATTTCAAAGTTTCTTGGCCACAATCCTCTTAGGTGGATTTTCCAATCTCATCAATTCTTTAACTTTCACAAGATCCTGGATTGTTAAAGACTGATGATCGCTTCTTTTACATTAGAGGGATCGGCTTTATGGTGGTACAAGTGGATGTTCTAGAACAACCAGCTTTCTTCTTGGTTAGCTTTTGCCAAGGTGTTGGAGATTCATTTTAGTCCATTAAAGTATGAGGATGTTTAGGGGTTGTTATTCAAGTTAGTGCAACATCGATCAATTTCATATTATCAAATTGAGTTTGAGTCTCCTTCTAATTGCATTTTTAGGGTTCTTAAGTCCTTTCTCACTAGTTGCTTTGTTTCTAGATTGAAGACCAGTATTCGATAGGATGTGCAAATTGCTAAGTCTACTTCTATCATGCATGTGGTCTGGTTAGTGAAGCAATATGAAGCCAAATTTAAAGAGCAATTTCTTTTCTGTTCTACTCTTCTTCCTTTCACTATTCTTGGCAAACCCTCTACTTTGCAATTTTCTAAACCAACTCCTCATCTCTTCTCCCTCTCCATCTTCTCATTCTTCTCCTTCTTGCTAGATTCCTATCCACAAGCTTATGACTCAAGAAATGCAACTTCGTTGTGAGAATGGCTCATGTTTTAATTGTGATAAGAAGTTTCATCGCAATCACAAATGCAAAGCCAAATTCTTGTCTTTGCTTTGTGGGGACTAGCAAGTTTCGGTGATGATTTGGATGTCAATGTTGTTTCTCTCTCCTTAGACTCTTTTTTTTTTTTTATTCTGTGGATGATGATTCTATTGCCATCAGTTACTATGCTCTTTCTAGTGCTTCTTTATCACGCACAATCTGTTTTTGAGGGGTCATTAATCATCAAGAGGTGTCTATTTTGGTATACTCAAGTAGTATGCATAACCCTATCCAAAAGAGATTACTTGAACATCTGAGTTTAGCTATTTCCCCTTCTCTTAGTTTTCAAGTGATAATTGGGAATGGTAGTAAGCTGTTATGTGAGGGTGTTGTTCTGACATATCAATGATGATTCAAGGGGTGGATTTTATGGACACCTTCCATGTCTTACCCATTCATGGTGTGGAGGTGGTTTTAAGGGTGTAGTGGTTGCAAAGTTTAGGTTTGATTACTATTAATTACTCTGCTCTCATGATGAAATTCATGCGCAATGGGATTAAGGTTACGTTACATGGGTATCTATCTTTTTCTTCCAACCAAATTTCACATCATCAATTGCAAAGCTCATTTGGACATATGTAATTGCATCTTTTTATTACTTAGTAATTTAGAAAGTGACCCTTTGTTCTATCATCACAAATACTACCATCAACCCTCTTTTATCTAAGGTACTGGGTAGATTCCATTGGGTTTTTAAGTCACCCTCATCATTACCACCACGTCGTGATGTTCAACATTGCATTTACCTTACACTGAGCACCTCTCCTATCAACATCAAGCCTTATCATTATCCTCATTTTCAAAAAAAATGAGATCGAGTGACAAGTTAGGAACATGCTAAGTCAAGGGATTGTTCAGCACAATACTAGTCTTTTTTCTTCTATGGTTTTACTTGTCAAGAAAAAGGATGGAAGCTGGAATTTTTGTATTGATTACAAGGCACACAATTAGATTACCATCAAGGATCAATTCCTCATTACTATTATTGATGAACGATTAGATGAGCTTTTTAGGGCAAGTGTTTTTCCTAAATTGGATTTGCGATTAAGATATCATCATATTTGAATGCATCCGGATGGTATTTTGAATACTACTTTTCGGACACACAAAGGTCATCACGAATTTTTGGTCATGCCTTTCAACTAATGTAATGCCCCCACCACATTTCAAGCTATCACAAATAGGATTTTTTATCCTTTTTTATAATGGTTTGTTTTTTTTTTTTTAATGATATTCTTGTTTACAACAAGTGTATGGTTTCTATCGTAGAGCATCTTACACAAGTGTTACAAGTGCTTGCTGTAACACTTTTTTTTTTTCTGAAGGAGTCTAAGTGTTATTTTAGACAATCTTCTATTGACTATTTGGGGGGATAGAGTGTGACTGGATCCATCCAAAGTTGTTGTTGTTTTAACTTAGCTAGTACCATCAACATTGAAAAAGTTGAGGGAATTTCTAGTTCTATCAAGTTACTATCGCCGCTTTATTAGGGGGTTCACTTCTATTGCTACACCTTTAACTAATCTCTCAAAGAATGATAGGTTTCTTTGGTTAGATGTGGCTACAAATGCTTTTAAGAGATTCAAGGTGGCTTTACTTTCAACTCCTATTCTCGTCATGCCTAATTTTTCTAAGCAATTCATTGTCGAGATTAATGCTTCAAGATCAAGTTTGGGAACTGTGTTGTTATAGGGAATTCATCTCATTGCTTTCTTTAGCAAGAAGTTTCCTCCTCATCTATGTAAAGCCTCCACTTATGTTCTTGAATTGCACGCTATTGTGGAGGCAGTTTAGAAGTGGAGGAAATATCTTTTAGGCTCACATTTTCTTATTCATATAGATCATCACAGTATTAAGGAATTGCTAACTCAGTCATATAAACATCAAAGCAACAAAAGTACTTTGCTAAACTTCTAGGTTATAGTTACACTATTGTCTCTAAGAAAGGCATCAAAAACATTGTTGTTGATGCTCTTTCTCGACAACATGAGGTTGATTCTAAGTTTCTAGCTTTTTCCTCTTTCACTGTCTCTCTTGTGGAGCCATTGAAACATGAATACACACATCTACCTAAGTTTTAGACTATTATTTCTAATTTGGCTGTGAGTTGTCCTATGAAGTGGCAACTTTCTTGGAAGAATGATCTTTTGCATTTTCACACCCAATTATTTCTTATTCCCCAATCTTCTCTTATTCCATCTATTTTTAAGGAGTTTCATGGAGCCCCTAGTGCTAGCCATTTTGGTGTGCTAAAAACCTATAGACTTATTATAGTTGATTTTTTTTTTTTATTTGGAGGGTATGCATACACAAGTCAAAGGGTATGTTCATACTTATGAGGAATGCCAACAACTTAAGTATTTGACTGGAGCTCCTATTGGATTCATAGCTTTGTTACCTATTCCTAATAGAGTTTGGGAGGATATTTCCATGAATTTCATCACTAGTCTACCTAAGTCTCAAGAGTATATAGTTATTTTGGTTGTGGTAGACAAATTGTCCAAATACTATCATATAGGGGCATTGGATACTCATTTTACTACTAATAAAGTAGCTTCTTTATTTTTGCACATGGTTGTTAAATTACATGGTTTTCCCCAAACTATTGTTTCTGATCAGGATGCAATTTTTGTCGGTTGATTTTAGAACAAACTCTTTCAACTTAGTGGGACTCATTTGAACTATAGTAGAGCTTATCACCCTTAGATGGATGGGTAGACAAAAGTGTTGAACTGCACCACTCAACAGTATCTACAAAGTTATGTGATGGACTGAATAGGTGTAATACACGATTTTAAATAAAACATATGTATATGTCATAAAAATAGTATTATAAAAAAGTAAATAATATAATATATATATATATATATATTTGACAAATGGCAATGTCATAAAGAGGAGAATGGAATGAAGGCAATTTTGTCTTTTCCTGGCCGAACTATAAAAGCAAAACTAACCTAAGGTTTTGTCCTTTTTCACACTTTTACCATTCACAATTATCTAGAGAGATAGGGCGACACAAAGAGAGAGAAAACCCCTTTAGGAAAACCTAAAGCGATCTAAGGAGACATTACAATGCAACAAAAAGGTAATTATTTAGAATTATTACAAGACCTATTCTATTAATGGAGACTCAATCACAAAATCATTTTAGTTGTTTATTGGGATTGAATTGAAGAACGGGTGAAACAAGCTAAGAATTAACCAAATTCAAGCTCTAAGTGTGAATCCGAGCCAAGTGAGTATACTAGAACCTAACTTTAGGTTAGATAAGGTTAATGTAACGATAAGTTAGATTAAAAAGCATAGCAACTAGGATTTAGGAGGAATTAGTATAAAAAATTAGGTTTCATAGGACCTTACTAAGAGATATACAACCTCCCAACACAATTATGTTGCTTCTGTGTTGATCGCAAAAGACCTACCGAGAGATACAAAACCTCCCAACATGGTCATGTTGCTCCCGTGTTGAAACTGAAGGATACACGACCTGTCTACACGGTCATGTTTTGACCGTGTTGAACCTAAAACCCACTGAAAGATACATGACCTTTTGACACAATTGTGTAATAGCTGTGTTGAGTTACACGATCTTCAATATGGCCGTGTTAAGTGAAAAACAATTTCATTTTATATCTATTTAACCCATAATTAAACTAATTCCCATGTAACCTAAATAATTAGTAAGACCTTAGATAACCTAATAGATTAAGAGAAATTAGGAGAGTTATATTATTCTTAGATTTAGTACTAAGGAGGATTTATTAACTGTATAGATATCAACTTAGTTTAAATTCAAGACAAGACGTGCTTAAGGTTAGGATTCTAGGTATGTGTTTATCTTGTTTGTTATATGTGATTGCTAGGTAGCTATTTAATAAATTGTAAGTGAAATAATGAAGTGTTAAAGTGTTATATGAATTGCTTGATGTATGTTACATGTGCTTGGCTTGGCTTAGGGGCCCGCAATGGTAGATCCCTAGGGGGTACCTCAATGATCGGTATGTCGCATTGTCCTTAATGAAGCCATGTATTGAAATGATTTAAGATAGAATAGTGTTAGACGGGGCCTGCAATGGCAGTTCACATTAGGTTAGATGGGGCCCGTAGTGGTAGTTCCTACTAAGACAAACTTTTGTATGCACCAAGGTCATGGGTACTCTTATGTGGTATAATTCATTTTAAGATTAGTGTGTAAGCTGAAGTGCAAATGCGCTATGGATAAATGTTGCATATATGCATGTGCTATTATTGTGGTGTGTCATGCACATATAGGTGTGGTACTTACATACTAAGCTTAGGCTCACCTCTCCTTCCTATATTTTTTTTAGCTACAGGCAAAAATGATGAGTAAGTGGAGTATGATGAGAATAGGGACTTGGTGGGACATTACATGGATGAGACAGGAAGAGATCATTATTGTTATGTGGAGAAAGAGTGATGAAAAGTTTTGAATAATTGTAATTTGAAGTTTTATTAGTTAAATTGAAGTTATGGAGATAATTGTTATCTTAAGATTTTGTTGTTATTAAATAATGAGATTTGGAATGACTCATTTGAGAGTCATTTATTTAATTGAAGTTATAGTAGTATGATGGTTAATATAAATGATCAGGTTTAAAGTATTATGGAGTTTTAGCGCCTTAGTGTGTCACTTTACAGTAGTAACATGTGGCGAGCTATGATGCTCCAAGTTCTAGGGTGTTACAACTTTAATGGTATAAGAGCTTAGGTTTTTATGATCTTTAAAATTTAGATATGATCAAATAGATATTAAGTTGATGGCTTTTAGAATTAAGTAATGATCAAAAGGTGTAGAGTTCAATCAGTAAAAGTTAAGTTAGAATCATTAGAAGACTAAATAAATGATCTATGGAACCATCTGAAGTAGAGAGAGTGGGTAAATTAGGGGGTAACTACTATTTTATGTTAATCCAAGTATTTTATAGAATGGTATTTTATTGAATATTCTTGTTTAATTACATTTAGGTATATATATATGTTTGAGCTTGAGTATACGTAGATGTATACTATTACTAACTCCCCTTACTAATTTTAATTCTAGGATCATTCTATTGTCTTGATTTACACATAGTGCCTCTAAGAAGAAGTATCATGCGAGGTTCATCTAGTGTTGGACAAGGTGGAGACACCTTAGAGGATAGGAACCCTTAAAGACCACCTCAACAGGAAACCCTAGAGTAGACTAATGTCATAACTGCTCAGTTGTTAGAGATTGTAAATGCTCTAGTGGGAATACTGGCACAACAACAACAACAACAAGTTGTGAGACTTTTCAGGCCTGTAGAGGAACCTTATGGGCTAGGTAAATTTGTAAGATTAGCTAAGGAGTTCCACCCAAAGGTTGATGATCCAATTGAGGCTGAATATTGGATCGTTGAGACTGAATGGACCTTTAAAGCTTTCATGGTCCTTAAAGACAGGAAAGTGAGATATGTTGCTTATATCCTGAAAGGAGCATCTGTAGATTGGTGGACTAGTATGTCTAGATTGGCAGGAGCTCCTAACCAATGGTAGGGGTTTAAGGAACTCTTCTATGAAAAGTATTTCCCTAACAGTATCGGAGACAAAATGGAGGCAAATTACTATAACTACCAATAGGGCAGTAGATTTGTGGATGCATATGAAGCGAAGCTAAACCACTTGATCAAGTTCTTGCCAAAGGTGATGAGAGGAGATGACGCCTCCTAAGCTAAAAGATTTTTTACGGGATTAGAGCCTACTCTATAGCATGAAGTGTGGGCTTTTCAATTGACTACTTATGTAGAAGTAGTTGATAAAGAAAAATACTTGGAGCAAAGCGAAAAAGGAACAAAGGAACAACTATCTCATAGATCAGGATCAGTCTTGGGGAAAAGGCCCATTTCAAGCATACCTTATGCAAACAAAAGAAAGAGGCCAATAGTATACCAAGCCAGACTTATGACGTATGTGCCTAGACCTACTTAAACTAGGCTTAGATCTCTAGCACTACCTCCACCACCACAGGTAGGACCAGTTGTGAGGTGTCCTAAGTGTTTGGGACCCCATGATTAGCAACAGTGTAAATGGCCCAAAGGAGCACGCTTCTCCTATGGCAAAATAGGATACACCAATAGGAGTTGCATAGAAAGGACTCTCCCTTAGACCTTCTACTATACTTATAAGTAGCGAGGGCATAGATCATTTGAGTGTGATGCTCATCACACTCAGGCAGCTACAACCCCACAAGCTTAAGAGATTATATGACCTACACCTAGAGGACCACTAAGTAAAAATCAAAACGTTGGACCAAGACAAAGGGCACCTGTAAGGTGTTTACATTGCAACAGTAGCAGCAGTAGGATGCCCATGATCTGGATACCATAGCAGGTACAGTGCTCATAAACTCAAATACTGCCTATGTATTGTTTGATATGAGTGCAAAACATTCATACATATCACTTGTGTTTATGAATGTATGTGAATTAAAACCTATTATCGAAGAGGATGCTATGATTGTAAATACTCCTTTTGGAGTAGGAGGGAAATTAGATCAAGTATGTAAAGTGTAAACACCCCTTTTTTGCCCTAGGAATCAATAATAATAAAAAATAATCAATTTTCAATAATTTCCAATTTTTTCCAATTTTTTCTAATTTACGATAAATAATAAAAATATTCAAAAAATAAAAATAAATAGGAAAGCACATCAATTTTAAAAAATGATTTCAGAAATGACAATAATAAATAATAAACAATTTTTACAAATTTTTGAAATTTCAAAAAATACAAAAAAATAAAAAAATCGCATTGCATATATGCAATTTGCGAATAAAAGAAAATCAGGAAAATGGGCTAGCTCAGCTGGTCTAGACCATGGCTAAGGCACGCGCAGGGGGCTCGGTCACGGGTTTGAAACGCGGGGGAAGCAGTCTCCGCGTTTTGCAAATTTTTCATTTACCGGGAAACGTGGCAGCATCTGATTGGCTGGAGGAAGTGCACGCGCCAGGCGCGTGATCATCTCCTACCTCGAGCCCGAGATCGCCGGCGGAAGGAAAAATTCGTATTTCGACCGTTTCGATTCGATTTTTTGCACAAATCCAACAGATCTTCAACAGAAATAAGATAAACATTATCTAATTGGAATCAAATCGCAACAAATTGATGGATAGACATAAATCAGAGTTGGTTTTTTAACCGAAAATCCGATTAGCTTCGAGCGGAGGAAATCCGAGCTTATCCAACTCGGTTTCATGTGCCTATAAATAGAGGAGGAGGTGAGGAAGCCAAAGGATAGATAAAAAATGGAGAGAAAGTGAGAGAAAGGAGTGAATCGGAGAGCATCGGAGAAGAGTCTAAAACCGCGAGCACCGACCGGATTTGAACCACCACCAGGAGGCGATCTGGGAGTGAACCACCACCACCATTGGATTCAACACCCTCGAGAAGCTAAGATTCGACACCTCACCTGCGTCAAAAGACCGCCGGAACGCCGTGAACGAGCCTCCTCCACCGCCGTGTCCGACCGATTCGACCCGACCCGCGCTCCGACCCGGATCTAGGTAAGTCGGATTTTCTGGATTTTTAAAATTTATTTTGTTTGTTTATTTATTCCGAATTTATTTATTTATTTATTATTTGTTATTAGTTATTTAGTTATTTATTTATTTGTTTGTTTTTGTTTTATTTTCAAAAAATAGGAAAATGTAGAAATTAGATTTTTCTAGAATTTAACAATGTAGAAAAATAATAAATAAGGAAAAAATAAGAAAAAAAATAAAAATAAAGAAAATAAAAATGTAGAAAAGTAATAAAAATATTAGGAAAAAAAATTCTAGATTTCAAAATAGGATAGATAATGACTTAGGATAAAATCATAAAAATAAAAAAAATCATAAAAATCATAAAAGATCATAAAAATCATAAAAAATTCAAACATTATAAAAGAATCATAAAAAAATGAGTTTTAGCACTTAGAAAAATCCTTTTCTTCAAATAAATCCAAAATTGATGTTTTCCCTAAAAATCATTTTCAAAAATCAGATTAAAGCTTAGGCTTAGATTTTTTAGAAAAAAATCCCAAAAATGGTAAAAACATAAATCAAAATAGATTTCAAAAAATTAAAATTCACCAACACACTTAAAAGTTTTCAGAAAAGCGAACTACGGCTTGTTTGATCCTAACTAGCAGGTACGTAGGCACCCATTCGGGTTAACCCATAAAAATAAAAATGAAATAAAAAAATCATTTTCTTGAAATAATATAATAAAAAGTAACAGAAACACAATGGAGCACATTTCTAAATAGGAACAATTTCAGGAGATTAGGTGGTAACCGTAAAGGTTTTAATAGGTTAGCCTCCAGACTTAGAAACTCTAGTTTTCCCTTTTCCTTTTTCACAAAAACGAAAAAAGGAAATAACGACGACTAGTGGTCCAAATTAAGACTAATCCGCTCCTTTAGTCTTAATTCAATATTTCCCAACAAAAGTTGGGTGGCGACTCCAAAAATCAAACGAAATTCCTAACTCAAGTCGATGATCTACATTAGATGAGCATAGGGTCTAGTCTAGATCGGATTAGGAATGGGAATTCAAAAATTAGACTCGACAAGATGGCGACTCCACTGGGGACCCATGCCAGTAGGCTAGCCACCTAAATCTCTTCAATTTGTTATCTTTAAGAAATGTGTTTCATTCTTTTGCTAACCTTTCAGGGATTAGTTAGATTTTCAATTTTTCTTTATTGTGGGGGTTCAGCATGCATACATATGTTTGTGTGAGTAGATGCGGTCGAACCCGGACCGTCCTAGAAACCTAAGACGGGGAGCCATTGTGTAGGTTTCGGGTGAAGTGAGTTGATTCACCGTTCGGGACCGATTAGGTTACCCCACCCTATGCTTCGATATGGCCTGAGATCCATTTCTCCGGGAATGCGGGAGGCCATAGAGCTCGGGAACCAGTTAGAACCAACCTACTTGCATACATAACATCATAAGGGGTTGACAATTGGATGACAATGTAATGGTTTGTTATTTTGTCCTTGGAATTCAGGACCATTTCCCTGTAATGTTTTCATAGCTCTGTTTGTAACTAGGCTATTTCTTATTGTAAATAGATGGCCAGCACCGCAGTCGACCGTCTCCTCCGTAAAGAAATTCGGGTGTACAAACCTTTGGACCCAAAATTGGTACTGGACCATTGGTTCACCTTGTACAACCTAGAGGAGCAGGCCTTCATCCAGTAAAAGATCGGCCCCGTCCTCTCATTGACAAGGATAGAAGTAAATTTGCCTTTAGTCCGGGCCATGCTCCAATTATGGGAAATCGAGCCCGCTGCTTTCTTTATCGGGCCGCATGAGATCACCCCTACCCTGGAAGAGTACACCCAGTTACTATAGGCTCCAGCACTAACTGATCAAATCTATATGCCAGACCTTGAGGCCAGGCCGGCCGGTACCTTCAGCAGATTATTAGGCATCCGTAAAACAGCAGTCAACAAAGCCCTAGCAGACTGTAATGGATATTGCATACGAATGGATGATTTAGAAGCCTGGTTTATCGCCCGAGAGGACAATGGGGATAGAAAGGACATCCTGTGTGGGGACCCCAAGACTTACAGACCGAGAAGGGTGAACGCTTTCATCTTGATAGCCTTCACCACCATACTATTCCCCACTGAGACCTTCTATATTCACTACAAGGTTGTAGAGCTGGTGACCCAATTCCTGGAGGGAAGATCCTAAATCCCGGCTCTACTGGCTGAACAGATCCAGAATTTAAACTTCCTCAAGAAAAAAGGCCATGGGATCCTTCGCTCCAGCCTCAACCTTCTGCTAATATGGTTTGTAAGCCACCTCAAATGCTTCGGGCTGAACATGGTTAGGAAAACCCTAGCCTAACAAGTGGATCTGGTGGATTCATGTATAGAAAAGGTAAAGCTACCCGACGACCTTACCAGCCACAGTTGGGTAGAGCTACTTAGGAGCTTCAGTGCCGAGGACATTCTATGGACAGCCAGGTGGAGTTGCTGTAACAAAATTATCTTAACCTGCAGTAACTTCCAAGCCGTGCCTTTAATCGGAATCAGCGGATGTATCGGATATCACCCAAACTCAGTGGTCCGCCAATTCGGCACTATCCAAGACATAGTTTATCGGCCCTCGGTACAAGCAGTTACCTTTGAGTATCAAGATCTGAACCTGTTAGTAGCTGAGAAGTTTGTGAAGCTGGCAGAGGTCAAAGCACTTTGGGAAGCCAGAATTGAAAGCCCGAATGTGGACCTTGGGGAGCTAGATGGCGAAGTGGGAAAACACCGAGCCACCAGAGAGTTTGTAATCTGCCAGCTATACCAAATAGGGGAAAGAGCGTATCAGGTTCCAGACGTCACCCAACGAAGACCAGACAAGATCAACCCAGAGACAGAAATCTACCTAGAGCAGGTCAGGGCCCGAATGGAGGTATACTTTGAAGCTGCGGATCATAAGAAAGACATCTGGAAGGGACGTTTCAAAGAATCCGACCAAAGGAACAAGGCCTTAGAAGCACAATTGGAGAAATGCCAAGCCAAAGTCAAAGAATTGGAAGCCGTCATCAGTGGGAAGTCTGAGCCTCCACAATAGAAGACTAAAAGAACTAGGAAGTAGATCTTTATTTTTAATATTTTATTTTGAACTCCAAAATTTTTAATATTAATAAAAGTGAAGTTTTAATATTACATTGTCAATCAGTTGTCAACCCTTTTACTTTTAGCATCCGTGTGACACATGCATATCATTCGTGCATTCATTACACTAAAAGCAAAACAAAATGCAAATCCAGGTATCAAAATAGCTTCCAAACAATTGAACCCTCCTAGAAGCCCAGTTCTCACGCGCTTAAGAACAAAAATGGCCAACAGTAGTGACAACCGCAACAACACCAATGCTAAAGCTGCCTCGGACTCTAGGATCATTTCCCTAGAACAAACAGTCCAACAACTGGCTGCCCAGGTTCACCTCTTAACTGAAAGCATCGGCCTCCTGCGCAACACTCAGCCAACCCAGGAAGAGTATTCAGGGGCCAGAAAGGGAAAAGCAGTGGAGGGACAGCCTCTGGAATATGAGGAGATCAATTCCCACCTTAACCTGGCTTTTGAATATGAGCCAAAAGTCAACCAGGGGCCGACCTCTGACGACCTGAAGAGGGAAATGGAAGAGAGGCAAAAAGAGATGGAGAAGCGACTCTTCCAACAGCTCCATGATAAGATGAAAAGCATTGAAGGCCCTGATGGTTTTGAATAGGCCGGAATCACCAATCTGCCAGCATACAGGGAAGAGATATACCCTGAAAAGTTCAAGACCCCAGAGTTTGAAAAGTATGATGGGACCGACTGCCCCAAAATGCATACCAGGCTATATGCCCGAAAAATGAGCAAGTATGCTCAATACGACCAGCTCATGCTCCAGACATTCCAGGACAACCTCATAGGCCCTGCACTGGTCTGGTATGCCCACCTGGACTTCAACATTATCAACACCTGGGAGAAGCTAGCCCGGGCGTTTTATGATCAACATAAGTTCAATATTGAAGTCACCCCATCTGTAATCGACCTGGGGAGTCTCCGAAAAAGACATGCTGAGCTGTTCAAGGAGTATGCTCAGCGTTGGAGAGCCCAGGCCGCCAGGGTAGCAACCCCGATATCTGAGAAGGAATTGACACCCATATTTGTCAATACCCTGGACAAGACCTACTTTTCACACCTGGTAGGCCAGACCTCGTCCAGTGTTGCAGAGGTAGTGGCTGCGGGGTGCAGGATTGAGAATGCCATCACCACCGGTAGACTCCAAATAATGGAGCCTCCTAGGGTCACACCGACACAAAGGCCTGTGGGAGGAAATAGAGCTAAAGAGTCCACAGTCAGCACGGTCCACTCTGGTAAAGTAGAAAAAGCCGGGACTCGTGTTACATTTCAGACCACGAGTACCCCAGTCCAGCAACCCACGATGGGTCAAACTCAGGCTGTCAGGGTCCCAAGGCAGTTCACTCCAATCCCCATCCCACTCAGTCAAGTCTTCGCTCGGTTGAGGGCAGACAACTTAATTAGCTTCGAGATCCCCAACGACCGATACAAGCCCAAGAATTTCGACTCAAGCCTCAAGTGTGAATACCACATGGGTCAGGAGAGGCATTCTACAGATAGGTGCTGGAGGCTCCGGCACAAAATCCAAGACTTAATTGATGCAGGAATCATACAATTGGATTTCGTAAACGCCCCAACACCCAATGTCAACACCAACCTACTGCCCAATCACAAGCCCGCCATCAACATGATCACGTCAGAGGAGTCAGCTCCCAAAGAAGCCCCAAGGCAGAATATGACAGAGCAACAAAAGAAGCAATCCCACCATGCTCCAAAGGAAACACCAAAGGCGCACATTAAAAGAAGGTGGTTAGCTGGAGACCTAACGGTCAACACTTTGGGGGAATCACACGGGAGATTTCAGTATTTAGTGAACTATTCTTATACCCCGACTGAGCAAGGGCCACCTAGTGGATGGGGACCGAAGTTTGAGAAGGAAAACAACCTAGCAAAGGAAGAGGGGAAGACTGTCCACATGATCAACTCTCATTAGAAGCCCAGGGTTATACAATGCTATGAGGGACAATCAACTGAGGTACAAATCCCAAGAAAAAGATATGTATTCAATGTCCCGATACCGGCAGAGAATTACAAGGCTGCACCGTTCGACTATCGAGCCCTCGAACAAGAGCGACCTCCTATAGTGGGAGGCATCACCCGCTTTGGGAGATTATATGATCCAAAGTATAAAGGCCCGACTGAAGAGCCCACCGTGGAAAAAGGGGAAGAAGAGGAAGAGGGACTTGCTGCATTTACGAAGATGGTTAAGGCCAGCGAATACAAGATCATGGAACAATTAAATAAGGTTCCAGCGTAGATATCACTCATGGGCCTTCTCACAACATCCGAGCCTCATAGGGAAGCACTCTTTAAAGTGCTGAAAAAGATTCAGGTCCCGGAAGGTATCGCTACAAACAAATTAGGTCACGTAGCGGACTCCATCTTCGCAATGGACCAAATATCCTTCTCTCCGGAAGAGCTAGGAGAAGAGGGAGACCAACATACCAAACCACTGTTCATAGTGGTCAGGTGCAATGACACCATTGTCTCCCGGGTACTTATCGACAACGGATCATCCCTCAACGTTTGCCCATTGGCAACACTCGACTTACTGGGGGTCGATCCAAGCAACATAAAACCTAGCTCCACAGTGGTCAAAGCCTTCGACGGGTCCAAAAGAGACATAGTAGGGGAGGTGGGCCTACCGGTGGAAATTGGTCCACAAATATTCCACATCTCCTTCTAGGTCCTTGACATCCTAAGGTCTTTCAACCTGCTTTTGGGACGACCCTGGATACATGTTGCTGGAGCCATCCCCTCTAGTCTCTACCAAAAGGTCAAATTCATCGCAAACGGGCAGATAGTCACTGTACTGGGCGAGTAGGATTACGCCATATATAAGGAGACTACCATACCTTACATTAGGAAGAGGGTTCAGAAGACTTGGGGCCGCAGATCTTCAATGAAGTGAACATGGTAACCAACAAGGAGGGCCATCAGTTTAAAGAGGGGCAGCATGGGACATTTGTATAATCTATGATAGATTTCTCAATTGATTTGATGCAATTGCTTGAGGACAAGCAAGAGTTTAAGTGTGGGGGAATTTGATAGAGCCATTTTATACTCAATCTTTATAGTATAAATTGTGTTAAATTATTATTGATTTTATAGAAATCATAAGGAAATGGTACTTTAATTCTATCATCGTGATAAATCAGGTTAAATGGAGTTAAGGATGCTAATTCAAGTATTTTAGAGAAGTCATCTACAACTTGGATCAAGACAAGGAATTACACCATCGGAGGAAGCACGGTTTGAGGCACGGCCAAGGATCAAACCGTGTTACACACTGGACAAGAAGGCGAAAATGAGGACTTTCAACAGAGAGAGACACGGCTTAAGGCACGGCCGTGGTGGAACCCGTGGGAGAAACCGTGCTTGAAGCCGTGGTGGAAGCCAGGACCAAGGATAAGAAAGTGTGGAACATCAACCAGATGAAGGCACGGCTTGAAATCTAGCCGTGGGTGTAACCATGGTACACACTGGACACGGATGAAGACTTGAAGATTATGCACAGATGAAGGCACGGCTTGAAATCTGGCCGTGTGTCTAACCGTGGTTCACACTGGGCGCGGATGAAGACTTGAAGAATATGAACAGAGGATGGCACGGCTTGATCCACGGCCGTGTGTTGGGGCGTGCCAGGCAGACGAATCTTCACTTCTCGAAATCTACTTGGAAAAGGAAAGATATTTTCGTATCTTGCTAGCAAAAGATCACATGCTATCCATCTAATAGTATAAATAGAGCCAACCCTAGAGGGTTAGAACAACTTTTGATCTTGGGAATCTTGGATCTTGAAGAAGGAAACGTGGAGGCAGAGCAAGCAACCGGGTTCATTATGTTTCTATCTTTTATTTTCGTTTTATTGATGAACATGTGTAGCTAAGCTACTTTTCTAGCCAAAGGGTCATAGATGTTTAATTCTCCACGAATTGTGAGGTCTAATTGACTTGTATTTATTCTATTCTTTGCTTTCGGGTATTCATATATCTTCTGATCGTTTTGTCATTATTATCTTTGTTGATTGGTATGAATAGAGCTCTTCTACTCAATTAGCAAGTTAATATATTGTCAACTAGCACGTCAAATCCGTAATTGTTTGATTGTTCTAGTCTTAGTGACGCAATAACATGTTTGGTTATAAAAGAGATGATCGAATTCATGTTATGGAGGTGTGTGATCATGTTTAAATAGGTTATCTTATAATCTACTGGCATGAATTGGTGGTCTCTCTAGATCTTAATGCTATTGATAGATTAAATCCTAAGCGCTTGTCTAGGGTTGTTTAATCAATAAGAGAAATAATTCAAAGCGCTTGTATGAGGTTATCGAAGAAGTAAGGAGAGATAGGTTGTTAGAGCTTGTTAATAACCATAACCAATTTATCTAGAACTAAGAATAGAAAACATTTGCATCGATGATCAATTCCTAGAATTAAACTATCTTGATTCCTTTGGCTAGGCTTTTTATCAATATACAACTTTCTTATCTTGTTTTAACTTTATTCAATTCGCAAACCACCCCCCCCCCCCCCCCCCCCCCCCATTTTCCTTTTCCTTTTATTCTCCTTGAATAGAAATAAGTTTAACCAATCTCTGTGGATTCGACCCTACTCACCACTATATGCAAATCATATAATTGTCTAGGAGTAGGTTTTATTTTTGTTGGATTCGACACCCATCAAATTTTGGCGCCGTTGCCGGGGATTGGTGTCAAATTTATTTCTATTCTTGTATGACTCGTTCTTCTCAGACAGGTGAACTAACTTATAATCCGGAGATTGAGAAGACTCTAAAGAGGTTGCGACAAGAAGCTAGATCATCCACTAGACCGAACTTAGTATCGGACTTGTCTGATTCTGAAAAAGAGGACGACATGGCAAATCTCGAGAGAACCTTAAGGGAGTTGGCTGCACCGGATGTGAATCAACAACCACTTTGTATTCACTACCCCGGACTAGCCGTGGAATTCGAATTGAAATCTGGGTTGATACATCTGCTACCTACATTTCATGGTCTTGAGAATGAAGATCCTCACAAGCATTTGAAAGAGTTCCATATAGTGTGTTCTAGTATGAGGCCACAAGGAATAACCGACGATCAAATCAAGCTACGCGCTTTTCCATTTTCTTTAAGTACTAAAGCTAAGGATTGGTTGTTTTATTTGCCTCCAGGTTCTATAACCACATGGACAGATATGGTGAGACTCTTCTTCGACAAATTCTTCCCCGCCTCCAGAGCCGCTGGTATAAGAAGAGAAATTTGTGGTATAAAACAGAGGGACACCGAGACACTTCATGAGTATTGGGAGAGGTTCAAGCAATTGTGTGTAAGTTGCCCACAACATGGGATATCTGAACAACTCCTTATCCAATACTTCTACGAGGGCCTACTTCCGATGGAGAGGAAGATGATGGATGCTGCAAGTGGAGGCGCCATAGTAAACAAAACTCCTGGTCAAGCTAGGGAATTGATCTCCATTATGGCTGCCAGTTTGCAACAATTTGGGTATAGGCATGATGCATCTTCAAGGAAGGTAAATGAGGTAAATGTTTCTAACCTTGAACATCAAATTTCTAATCTTACCTCCCTTGTGCAGCAGCTAGCTCTTGGAAATACCCAACAGGTGAAAGCTTGTGGAATTTGTGCTGCTCCTAGTCATCCGACCGACATGTGCCCCACATTGCAAGATGACAATCATGAACACGCCAATGCTGTAGGCGGATTTCCAGGACAACCGCAGAGGAAGTATGATCCCTATTCAAATACTTACAATCCTGGATGGAGGGATCATCCTAACTTCCGATATGGCAATAACCCACAAAGTTTCCAACAATTCTAGCCTAAGCCATCACACCACGTACCCCAAGCTCCTTCCACCTCAGGTATGCCCCTTGAGGATATTGTTAAGTCTCTAGCTATGAATACCAAACAATTTCAGGAGGAAACAAAGCAAAGCATTCAAAACTTGGAGCATCAGGTAAGCCAACTTGCTTCAGCTGTCAATAGGTTAGAAACTCAAGGTAAGTTACCTTCTCAAACTATTCTAAACCCGAAGCAAAGCGATAATGCCATTACCTTGAGAAGTGGAATAGAATTGCAGGGATCAAATAAGAAAGGAAATCCGTCTAATCTTGAGGAAGAGACCAAGAAAGAGACTTCGACTCCGAGCCAGCAGGGCGACCAGATTAGCAAGTCTCTAGATGAGCCATCGAAGGTCACATTGGTACCACCTCCTTTCCCCTCCAGATTAGCGAAATCCAAGAAGGAAGCGGAAGAAAAAGAGATTTTGGAAACGTTTCATAAAGTCGAGGTAAATATTCCTTTACTTGATGCAATTAAGCAAATACCGCGCTATGCTAGATTCCTCAAGGACTTGTGCACTAACAAAAGGAAGCTGAAAGGCAATGAAAAGATTAGTGTGAGTGAAAATGTGTCAGCTATTATTCAGAAGAAGCTTCCTCCTAAATGTAAGGACCCAGGTATGTTCGCCATTCCTTGCAAAATAGGTAGTCTTGGAATCGCTAAAGCCATGTGTAATCTAGGAGCTTCTATCAATGACATGCCTTTGTCTGTTTATCAACGTTTAAATGTTGGTCCTTTAAAGGAAACGGGTATTATTGTTCAACTTGCTGATAGGTCCAATGTTTATCCTGAGGGAGTTCTAGAGGATGTTTTAGTTCAAGTCAATGGGTTGGTTTTTCCTGCTGATTTTTATGTGCTTGACATGGACGATAGTGATTCTCATACTTCATCACTGATATTATTAGGGCGACCATTCCTTAAGACTTCTAAAACGAAAATCGATGTAAATGATGGCACCCTCACTATGGAATTTGATGGTGAAGTGATTAAATTTAACATTTATGATGCCATGAAACATCCTAATGATATCTCTCCTATTTTTGTTACGGATGCTATTAACCCATCACCACAGGCATCAAGGCTGGAATCCAAATCCTTATCCGAATATTTAGCCAGGAACGTCTAGCCAAAGACGTTAAAGAAAGGCGCTTCATGGGAGGCAACCCATGTAAAAAAAAAAAAAAACAAGTTTTGTTTTGCATTAGTTTTGGTTTGTTTTAGTTTAGTTTTGTTTTAGTTTAGTTTGTTTTGATTTTAGTATAGTTTTGAACTCTTTGGATCGACTGCAGCAAGGATACATATCATTAGATGACACTTTCCAGAGCTTAAAGGGAGCACTCCAATACCAGGGAAGTACCAATATTTCCTCTCTCTTATTCTCTAATGTCCTTTGTGTTGTTAATTCCTCTTCAATTATGCTGAATTAGGAACAGTGAGGACACTGTTCAAGCTAAGTGTGGGGGAGAGGATAATAAAATATAGAGAATAGAGAACTAACTTATACTCTGAATGTTTGTCCTTAAGCAATTTTAAGCCAAAGTTTTTCAAAATTATCATGAAATCTAGAGATTGTACTAAATGTTGTAATAAGCATCTACAAAATGTGAAATTGACTTGTTCAAATGCTTTACTCACCCACTGCTGTGATTAGAATACATGGTTAAAATTAAGTAGTGAAATCTTTAAGAAACAAATTTACCTTGTATTTAGCTTTAGAATTGGAAGTTTAAGAGTAAGTCGAGTCCCTAAGTGAAAAATAAACAAGTTTACTTCTAGGTTATGTTAGCTACTGTATACTCTTTGAAGTTGTTTGTAAAGCAATCATAACACTTAGTGAAAAAAAAAAAAAAAAAGAATCAAGCATAGCCATTACTCCAATGATTCAACTAATTGAGTTAAGAGTATTCAAACTTGAATGTTAGAGTGAGGAAGAGTCCGTAGGGGTATCTCAAAACCCGGTCACTTGAGTGATGAGCTCGGGATGTTGCCGACTCAATGAACTCACTATAACGATAAGGGCGAAAAAGGCAAAAGTTCATGAAAAGAAGCGGGCAAAAACCCGTCAAAATAGATGCTTGAATAAATCAAAAGAACATGAATGTGAACATTCATTGAATAAAACAAAGATGTATAAAAGGGAGAATATCTAGCAAAGAGCTTATACTATATGCTTTTACTTTATACTGCAAGGATTATATGTTTGCTAATATCCAATGAAGTTTAATTGGGTGTTTTTCCTTAGTGGATTAAGTATTTACTTTTGGAATAAAAATTCTTTTGCTAAACATGAGGATTAAAGTTTGTTTTGTTTAGATTAGCTATTGAATTTTGTCCATAGTAATTTGATCACAGGAAACCAATTGGGTTGAAGTAATAGACATTAAATTACAAGTCATGAATTACAAATGAATAGATGCTTGGAATGATGAAAAGAAAGTTTGTATAATCTATGATAGATTTCTCAATTGATTTGATGCAATTGCTTGAGGACAAGCAAGAGTTTAAGTGTGGGGGAATTTGATAGAGCCATTTTATACTCAATCTTTATAGTATAAATTGTGTTAAATTATTATTGATTTTATAGAAATCATAAGGAAATGGTACTTTAATTCTATCATCGTGATAAATCAGGTTAAATGGAGTTAAGGATGCTAATTCAAGTATTTTAGAGAAGTCATCTACAACTTGGATCAAGACAAGGAATTACACCACCGGAGGAAGCACGGTTTGAGGCACGGCCAAGGATCAAACCGTGTTACACACTGGACAAGAAGGCGAAAATGAGGACTTTCAACAGAGAGAGACACGGCTTAAGGCACGGCCGTGGTGGAACCCGTGGGAGAAACCGTGCTTGAAGCCGTGGTGGAAGCCAGGACCAAGGAGAAGAAAGTGTGGAACATCAACCAGATGAAGGCACGGCTTGAAATCTAGCCGTGGGTGTAACCGTGGTACACACTGGACACGGATGAAGACTTGAAGATTATGCACAGATGAAGGCACGGCTTGAAATCTGGCCGTGTGTCTAACCGTGGTTCACACTGGGCGCGGATGAAGACTTGAAGAATATGAACAGAGGATGGCACGGCTTGATCCACGGCCGTGTGTTGGGGCGTGCCAGGCAGACGAATCTTCACTTCTCGAAATCTACTTGGAAAAGGAAAGATATTTTCGTATCTTGCTAGCAAAAGATCACATGCTATCCATCTAATAGTATAAATAGAGCCAACCCTAGAGGGTTAGAACAACTTTTGATCTTGGGAATCTTGGATCTTGAAGAAGGAAACGCGGAGGCAGAGCAAGCAACCGGGTTCATTATGTTTCTATCTTTTATTTTCGTTTTATTGATGAACATGTGTAGCTAAGCTACTTTTCTAGCCAAAGGGTCATAGATGTTTAATTCTCCACGAATTGTGAGGTCTAATTGACTTGTATTTATTCTATTCTTTGCTTTCGGGTATTCATATATCTTCTGATCGTTTTGTCATTATTATCTTTGTTGATTGGTATGAATAGAGCTCTTCTACTCAATTAGCAAGTTAATATATTGTCAACTAGCACGTCAAATCCGTAATTGTTTGATTGTTCTAGTCTTAGTGACGCAATAACATGTTTGGTTATAAAAGAGATGATCGAATTCATGTTATGGAGGTGTGTGATCATGTTTAAATAGGTTATCTTATAATCTACTGGCATGAATTAGTGGTCTCTCTAGATCTTAATGCTATTGATAGATTAAATCCTAAGCGCTTGTCTAGGGTTGTTTAATCAATAAGAGAAATAATTCAAAGCGCTTGTTTGAGGTTATCGAGGAAGTAAGGAGAGATAGGTTGTTAAAGCTTGTTAATAACCATAACCAATTTATCTAGAACTAAGAATAGAAAACATTTGCATCGATGATCAATTCCTAGAATTAAACCATCTTGATTCCTTTGGCTAGGCTTTTTATCAATATACAACTTTCTTATCTTGTTTTAACTTTATTCAATTCGCAAACCAAACCCCCCCATTTTCCTTTTCCTTTTATTCTCCTTGAATAGAAATAAGTTTAACCAATCTCTGTGGATTCGACCCTACTCACCACTATATGCAAATCATATAATTGTCTAGGAGTAGGTTTTATTTTTGTTGGATTCGACACCCATCATGCATCCCACCTCTCCAACAATCTTTCCGAAAGGCAAACATCATTCAAGAGCTTCGGATAAATGAAGAGGACGACAAAAAAGGGAAATCAACCCCTTACACGTCCAACCAGCATCCGACTCTAAACAATTGGTTTTGTTATCCTATCAGTAGCCCTAGGTTAGCTCAAAAGTAGAGAAAAATTATTAAACAAATTTTATTGAGACTCTTTATCAAGTTCAATTACAGTTTGTTTTTTTTTTCTTCTTATATATATATGCTTTCATTTTACTCAGATCTCTTACCATCGAACATCAGGGATATTTCGCACAGGTAAAAAGTAAAAACGCTGATATCGTTTCCAACGCTGCTGGGTCAGTTGTTGAAGGCGATATCTTAGACCACGAAATAATACAAGGAAATTGGCTAAAACATGAACAAAGCGGAATCTCGATCGACGAGCCTGTGGAGACAGTAAATCTAGGAAGCATGGAAAACCCTAAGAACCTCAAAATCGGGACCAGTTTGAGTGCCGAGCAAAAACGTGAGATAACCGAGCTATTAACGGAATATGCAGATATGTTTGCCTGGTCGTATGGTGACATGCCAGGGCTAGACCAGTCAATAGTAGTTCACAAGCTTCCCACAAGGGAAGATGTCAAACCTAAAAAACAAAAACTGTGAAGATTTAGGCCTGGCATCTTATTGAAAATCAAAGAAGTCAAGAAACTGCTAGAAGTAGGGTTCATTGAAGTATCCGACTACCTAGAGTGGGTAGCAAATATAGTCCCCATCATGAAAAAGAATGGAAAAGTATGCGTATACGTAGACTTTCAGGACTTAAACCAAGCCACGCTAAAGGATAACTTCCCCCTACCTCATATTGATGTTCTAGTAGACAACACTGCGGGAAACCATCTTTTCTCATTCATGAACGGTTTCTCAGGATATAACCAAATAAAAATGGCTGAGAAAGATAAAACCAAGACGACCTTCATCACAACATGGGGAACTTTCTGTTACAAAGTCATGCCCTTTGGTTTAAAAAATGCCGGGGCAACTTATCAGAGAGCCATGGTCGCTATACTTCACGATATGATGCATCGAGAGGTGGAAGTATATGTCGACGACATGATAGCCAAATCCAAAGAAGGAGAAAGCCATATAGATATCCTGAGGAAATTGTTTAAACGACTGAGAAAATTCCAGCTCAAGTTAAACCCAGAAAAATGTACTTTCGGGGTCACAACGGGGAAATTGTTAAGGTTTGTCATAAGCCAGGAGAGCATTAAAATCGACCTTGACAAGGTAAAGCCCATATTAGAATTACCTTCCCCATGCTCCGTTAAAGAAGTAAGAAGCTTATTGGGAAGATTAAATTACGTAGCTCGTTTTATCTCACAGCTCACCGACAAATGCCGGCCACTATTCCGTATGTTGAAGAAGAACGCCACAATAGAATGGGACAACGAATGTGAAGAGGCATTCAGGACGATCAAAGACTATCTTATAAAACCTTTGGTCTTGATAGTCCCGAAACAAGGAAAGCCCTTATTCTTATACCTTACTATACTCCCTGAATCTATGGGATGTGTGCTGGGGCAGAAAGATGATGAGGGAAGAGAGCGCTCCATATATTATCTGAGCAAGAAGTTCACAGATGGGGAACAGAGGTACTCAGAGGTGGAGAAGACTTGTTGTGCTTTAATTTGGGTCATGCATTGGCTAAGTCAGTATACCCTTTACTACCATGTTGAGCTGCTAACAAGACATGATCCTTTGAAATACTTGGCAGAGAAGCCAGCTTTGATAGGGAGAATCTCTAAGTGGCAAATGCTCCTATCTGAGTTCGACATTACATACGTAAATCAAAACTCGATGAAAGGGCAAGTCTTAGCCGACCAATTGCCGGAATGCCCTGTCGAGACAGATTCCCAAGAACTACAGGCCCAATTTCTGGATGAGAATATATTGACAGTGGAAGATAGGCCGGTAGAAGACTTTGGGATAGAGCAGAACCTGAAGTGGAAACTGTTTTTCGATGGAGCTGCCAATGCATTCGGTTGCGGAGTTGGGGCAGTATTGATATCCCCAGATGGCACTCAATTCCCTGCAGCGACGAGACTTACATTTCCCTATACCAATAACATCGCAGAATATGAAGCATGTATTCTTGGCCTCAAAATGGCCTACCAAATGGGAATCCGCGAATTAGAAGTATACGGGGATTCGTCACTCATTATACTACAGACAAGAAGGGAGTATAAGACTAAAGACCCCAAACTAGTACCATATCATCAACACTTGACAGAGCTGATTGAAGAATTCAAGGCAATCACTTTCACATACATCCCGAGAACTCAGAATCAGTTCGCAGATGCCCTAGCCACACTAACATCTATGATCCAGATAACAGGAGGAGCCGAAGTTCAACTGATGAAAATAGACATCGAAAGTCGGCCCGCCTACTGTTTAACAATTGAAAAGATACAAGATGACAAGCCCTGGTATCACGACATCAAGACCTTTCTCTAAGAAGGTGAATACCCCGAAATGGCTGGCAAGAATGACCAAAGAACACTCAGAAGGTTGGCAAGCCATTTCCTATTAAGTGGGTCTATTCTCTACAAAAGTTCAGCTGATACCACCTTGTTGAGATGTGTGGACAAAGATGAAGCACGCGAACTGATGAAAGAAGTACATGAAGGAGTATGTGGACCTCATATGAATGGCTACATGTTAGCCCGAAAAATCATGAGGTTAGGATATTATTGGTTGACCATGGAATCAGATTGCATAAAATATGTCAAGCACTGTCATCTGTGTCAAGTCTACGCAAACCGGATAAATGCTCCGCCCAACAAGCTACACTTGTTATCCGCACCATGGCCATTCTCCATGTGGGGAATCGACATAATAGACCCTATCACTCCAACAGCATCCAACAGCCATAGATTTATACTGGTAGCGATTGATTACTTCACCAAGTGGGTAGAAGCTTCATCATACACCAATGTCACAAAAGGGGTAATAGTCCGCTTCTTAAAAAGGGACATAATAGCCCGATATGGAGTTCCTGAGTCTATCATCACCGACAACGGTACCAATCTCAACAACAAATCGATGACAGGTTTATGTCAACAATTCCACATAAACCACAGAAATTCAACTCCCTACCGACCTCAAATGAACGGGGCAATAGAAGCAGCTAACAAAAATATCAAAAAGATCATCGAGAAAATGACAACAACTTACAAAGATTGGCATGAAATGTTACCGTTTGCTCTCATGGCTTACAGGACTTCAATAAGAACATCTACAGGAGATAGCCCTTACTCATTGGTATATGGTACAGAAGCAGTGCTACTAGTTGAAGTTGAGATACCATCATTCAGAATCCTGTCAGAAACTCAGTTAGCCGAATCAAATTGGGTAAAGAAGAGGCTTGATCAGCTGAATCTGATTGATGAAAGAAGACTTACCGCACTTTGTCATGGCCAGTGTTATCAACAAAGAATGGCCCAAGCATTTAACAAGAAGATGAGACGTCAGTATTTTAAAGAGGGGGATCTAGTACTAAGGAAGGTTCTCCCGAACACCCAAGACTCCAGAGGAAAATTCGCCCCAAACTATGAAGGCCCTTATATGGTGAAAAAGGTTCTGTTATGAGGTGCTTTGATATTAACTCAGATGGATGGTCCAGAATTGAGAGACCCCATTAACACAGATGCTGTAAAGATGTACTATCCTTAGGCAAGGGAATTGAAATTTTGCCAAAGTTTATGAAAGCCAATGTTCGATACAAATTTCGTTGAGTCGAGTTTTTACTTTTTACAAGCAAAGTTAATAGCCTTGAATGGTCAATAATCCAAATCAATTCGTACCATAACAAACACTCCTAAACACATTACCCACCACTTCGCCAATGAAGGATAAACACTAAAATGATAATGAATCTCATTGTATTTGGTAATATAATTCTATCTACTTTTGAGCATTAGAACTTAGCGCATTAGTAGGATAACGTTACCGTCAAAAGAGCCTTGCGCATAAAGAAAGGGAGCACATCAAAATTTTCAACCCCGTGAAAAGATGAGAAGAGATGAAGCAGAAGCAAACCAGCACGAAGGTTCGGTTGTTTGGTTGCTATCCACGATAAACTGGCAAGCATAACTATTATCATATCATCACATCATTTAGTTCAGGCTGTAGAAAGCATATTTAAAAGTACAAAATGAGTCAGCCCATAGTTGGGCACTTGTCTAAACATTCATCTTAATAGGGTAGTCAACCCAAAAAAGGGCACTTCCCTATGTCTTTTCTAAGGTTAGCCTATAAAGGCACCTTTTTGAGATATCGTTTTTATCTTAGGCTAGTCAGCCCATAGGGGGGCACTTTTTGAGGCAAATTCAATTCCAGGTTAGTCAACCCATAGGGGGCACTTTCCTAAAACCTTGTTCTCATGGTCAGCCCATAGGGGGCACTTTTTGAGACAAATTCAATTCCAGGTTAGTCAGCCCATAGGGGGCACTTTTTGAGGCAAATTCAATTCCAGGTTAGTCAGCCCATAGGGGGCACTTTTTGAGACAATTCAACTCTAGGTTAGTCAGCCTATAGGGGGCACTTTCCTAAAAAATCTGTTCTCATGGTTAGCCCATAGGGGGCACTTTTTGAGACAATCCCATCAAAGGTTACTCAGCCCATAGGTGGCACTTTCCTAAAAATCTACCTTAAGGTTAGCCCATAGGGGGCACTTTTTGAGGCATTCAATTCAAGGATTAGTCAATCCATGAGGGGCACTTTCCTAAACTCTCTCGATTAGTCAACTCTTGGGGCACTTTTCGGAAATATTCTTCCAAACAGTTGCTAGTCTAGCAAGATGCTTCTGTTGACAGGTAGCTAGCTCATAAGGGCGCTTCCTGAGTAAATTTTCTTTCCAAGGTTGCAAGTCTGATAAGACGCTTCCTATCATTATTTCTCATACATTCCTACATAATACTTGAGATGTGTCTTGTCACCAATTAGTAGCCATAAAGCACTTTTTGGGAAAGAACATTACTCTAAATTGTTAAGACCATCTTAGACCGTGGGATTATTAGCTCATGGAACATTTTCCTACCAAAAACCTATTTAAAAGGCCAAAAATGGCGTCTTCTTTTTTTATCTTTGTAGTTAAGTTTTTCAAACTTTACTACAAAGAGGGGCAACTGTAAACACCCCATTTTTGCCCTAGGAATCAATAATAATAAAAAATAATCAATTCTCAATCATTTCCATTTTTTTCTAATTTACCATAAATAATAAAAATATTCAAAAAAATAAAAATAAATAGGAAAGCACATCAATTTTAAAAAATGATTTCAGAAATGGCAATAATAAATAATAAACAATTTTTACAAATTTTTGAAATTTCAAAAAATATAAAAAAATAAAAAAATCGCATTGCATATATGCAATTTGCGAATAAAAGAAAATCAGGAAAATGGGCTAGCTCAATTGGTCCAGACCATGGCTAAGGCGCGCGCAGGGGGGCTCGGTCATGGGTTCGAAACGCGGGGGAAGCAGTTTCCGTGTTTTGTGAATTTTTCATTTACCTAGGACACGTGGCAGCATTTGATTGGCTAGAGGAAGTGTACGCGCTGAGCACGTGATCGTCTCCTACCTCGAGCCCGAGATTGCCGGCGAAAGGAAAAATTCGTATTTCGGCCGTTTCGATTCGATTTTTTGCACAAATCCAACAGATCTTCAACAGAAATAAGATAAACATTATCTAATTGGAATCAAATCGCAACAAATCGATGGATAGACACAAATCGGAGTTGGTTTTTTAATCGAAAATCCGATTAGCTTCGAGCGGAGGAAATCCGAGCTTATCCAGCTTGGTTTCAAGTGCCTATAAATAGAGGAGGAGGTGAGGAAGCCAAAGGACAGATCAAAAATGGAGAGAAAGTGAGAGAAAGGAGTGAATCGGAGAGCATCGGAGAAAAGTCCAAAACCGCGAGCACCGACCAGAGTTGAACCACCACCAAGAGGCGATCTGGGAGTGAACCACCACCACCATTGGATTCAGCACCCTCGAGAAGCTAAGATTCGACACCTCACCCGCGTCAAAAGACTACCGGAACGCCGTGAACGAGCCTCCTCCGCCACCGTGTCCGACCGATTCGACCCGCGCACCGACCCGGATCCAGGTAAGTCGGATTTTTCAGATTTTTTAATTTATTTTGTTTGTTTATTTATTCTGAATTTATTTATTTATTTATTATTTATTATTTATTATTTAGTTATTTATTATTTATTTGTTTTTGTTTTATTTTCAATAAATAGGAAAATGTAGAAATTAGATTTTTCTAGAATTTAACAATGTAGAAAAATAATAAATAAGGAAAAAAATAAAAAAAATACATATAAAAAAATAAAAATAAAGAAAATAAAAATGTAGAAAAGTAATAAAAATATTAGGGAAAAAAAAATCTAGATTTCAAAATAGGGTAGATAATGACTTAGGATAAAATCATAAAAATCAGAAAAATCAGAAAAATCATAAAAAAATCATAAAAGATCATAAAAATCATAAAAATCATAAAAAATTCAAACATTATAAAAGAATCATAAAAAAATGAGTTTTAGCAATTAGAAAAATCCTTTTCTTCAAATAAATCCAAAATTGATGTTTTCCCTAAAAATCATTTTCAAAAATCAGATTAAAGCTTAGGCTTAAATTTTTTAGAAAAAAATCCCAAAAATGGTAAAAACATAAATCAAAATAGATTTCAAAAAATTAAAATTCACCAACACACTTAAAATTTTTCAGAAAAGCGAACTACGGCTTGTTTGATCCTGACTAGCAGGTACGTAAGCACCTATTCAGGTCAACCCATAAAAATAAAAATGAAATAAAAAAATCATTTTCTTGAAATAATATAATAAAAAGTAACAGAAACACAATGAAGCACATTTCTAAATAGGAACAATTTCAGGAGATTAGGTGGTAACCGTAAAGGTTTTAATAGGTTAGCCTCCGGACTTAGAAACTCTGGTTTTCCCTTTTCCTTTTTCACAAAAACAAAAAAAGGAAATAACGACGACTAGTGGTCCAAATTAAGACTAATCCGCTCCTTTAGTCTTAATTCAATATTTCCCAACAACAGTTGGGTGGCGACTCCAAAAATCAAACGAAATTCCTAACTCAAGTCGAGGATCTACATTAGATGAGCATAGGGTCTAGTCTAGATCGGATTAGGAATGAGGATTAAAAAATTAGACTCGACATAAAGATGCGGAGATCATAATACAAGGCAAGAAAATGCTAACCAAATTGTTTGAATTTGAGATAACAGAGTTTGATATAATTCTAGGAGTGAACTAGTTTTCTAAGTACAATGCCACCATAGATTATCACAATCTAGTGGTTAGGTTTGATTTTCCTGATGAGGAACAAATTGTATTCAAGTTAGATCCACATAAGCCTGCAACTCTTCCAACATACGAGTTATGGAATAAAGGAAGACTATCAACCTTATCAATAGAAACAAAACGGGTTAAGGAACTGGGAAAGGTGCATGTAGTGAATGAGCATGCAAACATTTTTCTTGAGAATTTGCTGGGTTCACCACTAGCCAAAGAGATAGAGCTTTATATTGATCTTGTACAAAGAACGCCATCCATATCTAAAGCACCATACAAAATGGCACCTATTGAATTATCTGAACTAAAGACTCAACTTCAAGAGCTTCAAGATAGTGGGTTTATTAGACCAAATGTCTCACCATAGGGTGCTCCAGTGCTATTTTTTAAGAAGAAAGATGGGAGTATGAGACTGTGTATAGATTTTAGAGAGCTAAGCCAAGTCACAATCAAGAACAAATAACCTCTCTCTAGGATTGATGACCTATTTGATCAATTACAGGGAGCTTAAGTCTTCTCCAAAATTGACTTGAAATCAAGGTACCATCAATTAAGAATCAAGGAAGAAGACATATAGAAGACTACTTTTAGGACTCGATATGGACATTATGAGTTTCAAGTGATGCCTTTTGGTTTAACAAAAGCTCCAACAACTTTCATGGACCTCATGAACAGAGTGCTCAGAGATTGGCTAGACCAGCTTGTAGTAGTTCTCATAGATGATATTATCATTTATTCTAAGAGTAAAGAAGAACACGAAGCACATCTCAAAACCATGCTGGAAAGACTCAAGGAAGAAAAGCTTCATGCAAAATTCAGTAAGTGCGAATTTTGGTTGGAACAAGTATCCTTCTTAAGACATGTGGTGAATAGGAATGGAATATCAGTAGACCTTGTGAAAGTAAAGGTAGTAAGTGACTGGCTAAGACTAAGAACTATAACAGAAGTAAGAAGTTTTCTAGGATTAGCTGAGTATTACAGACACTTTGTAGAAAGGTTCTGCCGATTAGCAACTCTCTTGACTCAACTGACAAAGAAAAAGGCCAAGTTCATATAGAGTGATGAATGTGAGAGCAACTTCACGACATTGAAAGATAAATTAATGATAGCTCCAGCGTTGGCCTTACCGAAGACAGGAGAAGAATTTGAAGTATTTAGCAATGCATCAAATCAGGGTTTGGGGTATGTGCTTATGTAGAATGGGAAAATTATTGCATATACCTCCTGCCAACTGAAACAGTATGAGAAGAATTACCCCATCCATAACCTAGAATTAGCTATTATGATCTTAGCATTGTAATTATGGAGATGCTATCCGTATGGCGATAAGTGTAAAATATTTACAAATCATAAAAGTTTGAAGTATCCGTTTACTTAAAAGGAATTAAATATGAAGCAGAGGAGGTGGCTAGAATTGATGAATGAATATGATGTGGAAATGCATTATCACCCTAGAAAAGCAAATGTGGTTGTAAATTCTTTAAGCAAGAAGAAACACATAAATATTGTAGTGTTAATCACATCCTAAAAGAAAATACTAGAAGACATAGATAAGCTGAAATTAGAAATGGTAACACAAGAAGTGGGAAATAGGTTAGCTAGTCTTAGTATCCAACCCAATCTTATTGATAAGATTAAAACTGCACAAATGGAAGATCTTGAAATTTAGAAGATAAGGAACAAATTAAAACAGGGTGAAGCCACAAAATTTGTGTTAAACGCTGAAGGGATAGTCAAGTATGGTAATAGATGGTATGTTCCAAATAATACAAAATTAAAGAAGAAGATCATGAAGGAAGCTCATTGCTGAGGGTATATAGTACACTCAGGAAGCACTAAGATGTACAAGGATCTCAAGAACACTTACTGGTGAAAAAATATGAAACGGGAGATAATATAATAAGTGTCCAGGTGTCTCACATGTCAGCAGATAAGGATTGAGCACCAAAGACGAGCTGGTGAGTTACAACCTCTTCTTGTACCTAAATGGAAGTGGGAACATGTAACTATGGATTTCATCACAGTACTCTCGAGAACTGAGTAGTATGATGCAATTTAAGTGATAGTAGATAGATTGACCAAGTCTACCCATTTCTTACCAATTAAGGTAGACTAAAAACTAGAAAGGCTTGCTCAAATGTACATTAGAGAGATTGTCATATTACACGGGGTACCGACCACTATTACATTTGACAAGGATACTCAATTTGTGAGCAGATTCTAGAAAAGTCTACATCAAGCCTTGGGAACCAAACTCCAGTTTAGTACAACATTTCATCCCTAGAAAAATGGGTAATCTGAGAGAACTATTCAAATTTTAGAAGATTTACTACGAGCTTATACCTTGGATCAAAGGGGTAACTAGAGTGATCACTTACCTTTAGTAGAATTTACTCATAACAATAGTTACTAAACTACTATACAAATGGCTCCCTATGAAGCATTGTATGGTAGGAAGTGCAGATTTCCCTTACACTAGGATGAAGTGAGAGAAAGACGAATACTAGGGCCAGAGATAGTACAAGAAATAGTAGACAAGGTCAAAGTAATAAGGTATTGAATTCTATCAGCCTAAAGTCGCTAGAAAAGTTATGTAAACAAATGATGACGCCCTTTAGAATTTCAAGTTGGTGATAAAGTCCTACTGAAGATATCTCCAACTAAAGGGGTAATCAGGTTTAGACTATGAGGCAAGTTGAATCCAAGATACATGGGTCTATTTGAAATTCTAGAAAAAGTTGGAGCAGTCACATATAAGTTGGCCTTACTACTAAGTTTAGATGGAGTACATGATGTGTTTCATGTATCAATGTTAAGAAAATATGTACTAAACCCAGATCAAGTGGTAGCCTTAGAACCATTAGAGGTACAACCATACTTATCCTCTATAGAGAGACCTATGAGAAAAGTGGATACAACGAAACAAGTATTAAGAAGAAGAAAATTTCCTTATGTCAAAGTATAATGGACAAATCAAACTAATCGAGAGGCGACATGGGAATTAGAGGAAGAAATGAAGAAATGAAGAAAAAGCATCCAAAACTCTTCTTAATTCTAAGTAACTTTCGAGGACGAAAGTTTTTAATAAGAGGGGGAAGATGTAATACACGATTTTAAATATATATATATATATATATGTCATAAAAATAGTATTATTAAATAAGTAAATAATATAATGAATATATATATATATATTTGACAAATGGCAATGTTGTAAAGAGGACAATGGAACGGGGGCAATTTCATCTTTTCCTAGTTGAACTATAAAAGCGAAACTAACTTAGGGTTTCATCCTTTTTCACACTTTTACCATTCACAACAGCCTAGAGAGATAGAGCGACACAAAGAGAGAGAGATAGCCCCTTCAAGAAAACCTAAACCAATCTAAGGGGACATCACAGTGCAATGAAAAGGTAATTATTCAGAATTATTACAATACCTATTCTATCAATGGAGACTTAATCACATAATCATTTTAGTTGTTTATAGGGATTGAATTGAAGAACGGGTGAAACAAGCGAGGAATCAACCAAATTCAAACTCTAAATGTAAATCTGAGCCAAGCGAGTATACTAGAACCTAACTTTAGGTTAGATATGGTTAATGTAACAATAAGTTAGATTAAAAAGCATAGCAATTAGGATTTAGGAGGAATTAGTATAGGAAAATTAGGTTTTGTAGGACCTTACCGAGAGATATATGAACTCCTAACACGGTCGTGTTGCTTTTGTGTTGATCGCAAAAGACCTACTGAGAGATACACGACTTCCCAACACGGTCATGTTGCTCCCATGTTGAAAATAAGGGATACACGGCCTATCTATACGGTCATGTTTCAACTATGTTGAACCCAAAACCTACTGAAAGATACACGACCTTTTAACACAGTCATGTACTAGCCGTGTTGAGTTACACAGTCTTCAACATAGCCATGTTAAGTGAAAAAAAAAATCATTTTATATCTGTTTAACCCATAATTAAACTAATTCCCATGCAACCTAAATAACTAGTAAGACCTTAAATAACCTAATAGATTAAGAGAAATTAGGAGAGTTATATTATTCTTCGATTTAGTACTAAGGAGGATGAATTGATTGTACAAATATCCACTTAACTTAAATTCAAGACAGGACGTGCTTAAAGCTAAAATTCTAAGTATATGTTTACCTTATTTCTTGTATGTGATTGCTAGGTAGCTATTTAATGAATTGTAAGTGAAATAATGAAGTGTTAAAGTGTTATATGAATTGCTTGATGTGTGTTGTTTGTGTTTAGCTTGGCCTAGGGGCCCGTAGTGGTAGATCCCTATGGAGCACATCGATAATCGGTATGTCATGTTTTCCTTAGTAATGCCATGTATCAAAATGACCTGAGGTAAAGTAGGGTTACATGGGGCCTGCAATGGCAGTTCTCATTAGGGTTAGATGGGGCCCGTAGTGATAGTTCCCATTAGAACAAAATTTTGTGTGTACCGGGGTCGTGAGTACTCTTGTGTGGTATAATTCATTTTAAGATTGGTGTGTAAGTTGAAGTGCGAATGTGTTATGAATAAATGTTGCATATATGCATGTGTTATTATTGTGTTGTATCATGCGCATGTATATGTGGTACTCCAAGCCCACCCCCCCCCCCCCCCCCCCCCCCCCCCCCCCCCTTCTTATATATATATTTTTAACTAAAGGTGAGGATAATGAGAAAGTGGAGTATGATAAGAATTGGGACTTAGCAAGACATTACATGAAAGAGATGAGAAGAGAACATTATTATTATGTGGAGAAAAAGTGATGAAAAGTTATGAATAATTGTAATTTGAAGTTTTATTAGTTAAATTGAAGTTATGGAGATAATTGTTATCTTGAGATTTTATTGTTATTAAATAATGAGATTTGAAATGACTCGTTTAAGAGTCATTTATTTGATTGAAGTTATAGTAGTATGATGGTTAATATAAATCATTAGGTTTGAAGTATTATAGAGTTTTAGAGCCTTAAAGTGTCACTTTGCAATAGTGACATGTGGCAGGCTGTGATACTCCAAGTTTTTGGGCGTTACATTAGGTAACTAGGTTAAATTTCTTCTATAGACAGAACTTGCTTATAATACTTCTTTTCATGCTAGAGCCAATACTACTTCATTTGAAATAGTATATGGCCAATCACCTTCGACCATGGCTTCCTATGTTCGAGGTTCATCTCTAGTGGAGGCAGTAGATAGGGACTTAAGGGATAGAGATGAGTCCTTATGCCTATTAAAGGATTGTTCATTGGTTGCCCAATAGCTAAGGAAGACATTAGCTAACAGACGTCAAATTGATTCTTGTAAATACCCCATTTTTGCCCTAATGATCAATAATAATCAACCATAAACAATTACCAATTTTTTCCAATTTTTTCTATTTTTTTCTCTAATTTAGCAAAAATAGGGAAAATATTCAAAAAATAAAATGAATAGGAAAAATACATCAATTTTGGAAAATGGTTGCAGAAATGACAATAAAAGGGATTAAATAATTTTTATAATTTTTTGAAATTTCAAACAAAATACAAAAAATAAAAAAATCGCATTGCATATATGCAAATTGCGAAAATAAAAAATCACAAAAGTGGGCTAGCCCAGCTGGTCCGGACCATAGCCTAAGGGGCGCCGGGGGGGGGGGGGTCAGGTCGCAGGTTCGAAACGCGAGGGAGGTAGAATCCGCGTTTTGCAATTTTTCTTCATCGCCTGGGACACGTGGCAGCAGCTGATTAGCTGGAGCGGACGCACGCGCCGGGTGCATGATCATCTTCAACCTTCGTCCGAGATCACCGACGAGGAGGAAAAATCGAATTTCGGCCGTTTTGATTTGATTTTTTGCACAAATCCAGTAGATCTTCAACAGAAATAAGATAAACATCATCCAATTAGAATCAAATCGCAACAAATTGATGGATTTGCACAAATCGGAGATGGGTTTTAACCGCAAATCCGATTTGCTTCAATCGGTGGAAATCCGAGCTTATCTAGCTCGATTCCTTACACCTATAAATAGAGGATGAAGGGAGGAAGTAGAAACACGGATCAAAGGTGAGAAAAAGAGAGAAAAGAGAGAGAATCGAAGCCTCGCTGGAGTTGCCAAGCCACGACCACCGATCAAGCATCGAGCTGCCACCAAGAGGCGTTTTTGGAGAAATCCACCGCCACGGTCGAGTTCCCCACCCCCGAGAACCAAGGAACTGACACCTCAATCGCTTCGAAAGGCCGCCAGAACGCCGTCAACGAGCACTCCTAGCCGCCGTGCTCGATCAACCCGACCCAACCCGCTTTGGCTAAATCCGACCCGACCCACGCACCGACCCGGATCCAAGTAAGTCGGATTTTTCGATTTTTTTTATCTTATTTTATTTTATTTATTTAGTTATTTTATTTTTTTTTTCGAATTTCTTTAATTACTTATTTTTTATTTAATTCAAAAATAAAAAACTGTTAGGATTTAGATTAGTTTTTTTAGGAATTAATTTAGGATGAATAATAATAAGAATAAATAATAATAATAATAAATAATAAAAATGTGAAAATATATAAAGAAAATGATAAAAAATATTAGAAAAGAATAATAAAAAAATTTAGATTTTAGTCTAGGGTAGATAAATAATATAGGAGAAAATTTTTCAATAAAAATTATAAAAATTATAAAAAATTAAGAAAAATCAATAAAAATTATAAAAAATTATAAAAGTTAATAAAAATCAATGAAAACTTATAATAATGGAAATGGGTTGAAAAATAGAAAAATGAAAATTTTATCACTTAGAAAAATCATTTTCTTAAATAAATCCAAAATTGGTTTTTTCCTAAAAATTATTATTTTTCAAAAAAATCAAATTATCAAGCTTAGGCTTAAATTTTTTCAGAAAAAATACTAAAATAGTAAGAACGTAAATCAAAAGTAATTTCAAAATTAAAAAATCACCAACACACTAAAGTTTTTCGGGAAAAGCGAACTATGGCACGTTTGATCCTGAATAGCAGGTACGTAAGCACCCATTTGGAGAAACCCTAAAAAGGAATAAAAATCATTTTCTCATAATTGGTTATTCAAAAAAAAAAGACAACAAAAAAATAAATAAAAGACATTCCGAATAAGGTTTAGATTTTAGGAGATTAAGGTGGTAACCTTAGGGTTTTAATAGGTTAGCCTCCGAACTCAGAAACTTTGGTTTTCCCTTTCCTCTTTTCACAAAAAAACAAAAAGAGGAAATTGTGCTGACCAATGGTCCAAATTAGGATTGATATGCTCAATTAGTCCTAATTCAATCTTTCCCAACCACAATTGGGTGGTGACTTCAAAACAAAACAAAATTCCTAATTCAAGTCGAGGATCTACATTATATGAGCATAGGGTCTAGTATAAATCGGATTAGGAATGGAAAATAAAAAATTAGACTCGACAAGATGGCGACTCCACTGGGGACCCTCTCTAGTAGGCTAGCCACCTGAATCTCTTCAAATCACTTTTTCGATGAATGTCTTTTTGGCTTGTTATACTATTGCTAACCTTTCAAGACTTTAACTAGGTTCAGGATCAGTTATTTACTTTTATTGTTGAGTTTGCATGCATATAATTGTGTGAGTAGATATGGTCAAACCCGGGCCGTCTTAAGACCCTAAGACGAGGGGCCATTGTGTAGGTTTCGGGCGAAGTGATATGATCACCGTTCGGGACTGATTAGGCTACCCCACCCAATGCTTCGATATGACTTGAGATCCATTTCTCCGAGAATGCGGGAGGCCATAGAGCTTGGGGACTTGTTAGAACTTACCTATTTGCATACACGACATCATGGGCTAACAACTGATTGATGATGTAATACTTTTATTCTGTTCACGGAGTTGAGATACATTTCCTTGTAATGTTATCATAGTTTTTGTTGTAATTAGAAAATTTCTGTTGTAATAAATGGTTAGTTCCACAATTGACCGACTCCTCCACAAAGAGATCCGAGTATGCAAACCTCTGGACCCGAAATTGGTGCTGGCCACTGGTTCACTCTGTACAACCCAAACGAGCAGGCCTTCATTCAGTAGAAAATAGGGCCCATCCTCTCACTGATGAAGATGGAGATGAACTTACCCTTGGTACGGGCCATGCTCCATCTATGGGAAGTAGAGCCCACGACTTTCTTCATTAGGCCACATGAGATTACTCCCACCCTAGAAGAGTACACCCAACTTCTACAGGCTCCAGCACTAACCAATGAAGTGTATGCACCGGATCTTGAGGTCGAGCCAACCGGTATCTTCAGCAGACTCTTGGGTATCCACAAAACAGCAATCAACAAGGCCTTGAAAGCTCAGCTGGAAAAGACCCAAGCCAGAGTTAGAGAATTGGAAGCTGTCATTAATGGAAAATCAGAGTCTACGCAGCAAAAGACCAAGAGAATAAGAAATAAATCTATTGTACTTTTTCATTTTTTTTTTAAGTATCGAACTCCAAAGTTTTCGATATTAATAAAAATAAAGTTTTAGTATTATGTCATCAATCAATTGTTGGCCCCTTTATTTTAGCATCCGTGTGACACATGCATCACATTTTCATGCATACATCATACTAAGAAAAAATGCGCGCCAGGTATTAAAAATAGCTCCCAAACAACCAAACCCTCCAAGGAGCCCAATCTGCACCCACTCAAAGACCAAAATGGCAGACAGTGGCAACAACAGCAACACCCAGATGCATTTTCCACCCCTCCAACAATCATTCAAACAAGAAACTACCATTCAAGAGCCAAGGATAAGCGAAGATGACGTCAGCAATGGGAGCCTAACCCCCCGCACATCCAAACAACATCCAGCTCTCAATAATTGATTCTGTTATCCTATTGATAGCGCTAGGTCAACTCAAGGATAGGGAACAATTGTTAAACAATTTTTATTGAGACTTCTTTACATAATTCAATAAATTACAATTTGTCTTGCTTATATATATCTGCTTTCATTTCACTTCACCCAGATCTCCTACCATCGAACGTCAGGGACATTTCGTGCAGGTAAAAAATGAAAACGCTGATATCGTTTCCAACACTGCTGGGTCAACTGTTGGAGGCGATATCCTTGACCACGAAATAATACAAGAAAATTGGAAAAAACATGAACAAAGCGAAATTTCAATTGACGAGCCAGTGGAGATAGTAAATCTAGGAAGTGTTGAGAAACCTAGAAACCTCAAGATCGGGACCAGTTTAAGTGCCGAGCAAAAACGTGAGATGATTGATCTATTAACGGAGTATGCAGATGTGTCCGCCTGGTCATATGGCGACATGCCAAGACTAGATCAATCAATAGTAGTTCACAGACTTTCCACAAGGGAAGATGTCAAACCTAAAAAATAGAAATTGAGAAGATTTAGGCCTGACATCTTGCTAAAGATTAAAGAGGAAGTCAAGAAACTACTAGAAGTAGGGTTCATCGAAGTATCTGACTACCCAAAATAGGTAGCTAATATAGTTCCCGTTCTGAAAAAAAAAATGGAAAAGTACGCGTATGCGTAGACTTCTGGGACTTAAACCAAGCAATACCAAAAGATAACTTCCCCCTACCTCACATTAATGTTCTAGTGGACAACACTGCAAGAAACCATCTTTTCTCATTTATGGACGGTTTCTCAGGATATAACCAGATAAAAATGGCTAAAGAGGATAAAACCAAGACGACTTTCATCACAACATGGAGGACTTTCTGTTACAAAGTCATGCCCTTCGGCTTGAAAAATGCCGAGGCAACGTATCAGAGAGCCATGGTCGCGATACTTCATGACATGATTCATCGAGAAGTCAAAGTATACGTCGACGACATGATAGCCAAGTCTAAAGAGGAAGAAAGCCATATAGATATCCTGAGAAAGTTGTTTAAGCGATTAAGAAAGTTCCAGCTCAAGTTAAATCCGGAGAAGTGCACTTTTTGGGTCACAACAGGCAAGTTGTTAAGGTTTGTCATAAGTCGAGAAGGCATTAAAATCGACCCTGACAAAGTAAAATCCATATTAAAGTTACCTTCTCCGCGTACTGTCAAAGAAGTAAGAGGTTTGCTGAGAAGGTTAAATTACATAGCTCGTTTTATCTCACAGCTCACAGATAAGTACCGGCCACTATTCCGTTTGTTGAAAAGGAATGCCGCAGCAGAATGGGACGACGAATGTGAAGAAGCATTCAAGACGATCAAAGACTATCTCATAAAGCCTCCAGTCTTGATAGTCCCAAAGTAAGGGGAAACCCTTATTCTTATACCTCACGATACTCCCTGAATCCATAGGATACGTGTTGGGGCAAAAAGATGAAGAGGGAAGAGAGAATTCCATATATTATCTAAGCAAGAAATTCACAGACGCGGAACAAAGGTATTCAGAAGTAGAGAGGACTTGCTGTGCTCTGATTTGGGTTATGCACCGATTAAGGCAATACACCCTTTACTATCATATTGAGCTGTTGACAAGACATGATCCTCTAAAGTACTTGGTAGAGAAGCCCGATTTGATAAGAAGAATCTCTAAATGGAAAATGCTCTTATCAGAGTTTGATGTCACATATATAAATCAAAACTCGATGAAAGGGCAATCTTTAGCCGACCAATTGGCAGAACGCCCTATCGAGGGAAATTCCCAAGAGCCACAAGTTCAATTCCCTGATGAAAATATATTAGCAGTGGAAGGTACATCAATAGAAGATTATGGGATAGACGGGAACCCTAAGTGGACAATGTTCTTCGACGAAGCTGCCAATGTATTCAGTTGTGGCATCGAGGCAGTGTTAATATCCCCAAACGGAACACAATTCCCTTCCACAACAAGGCTCATACTTCCATATACTAATAATATCGCGGAATATGAGGCATGCATCCTCGGCCTCAAAATGGCTTACCACCTGGAAATCCGTGAACTAGAAGTGTATGGAGATTCATCACTTATCATATTACAAACGAGAGGGGAATATAAGACCAAAGACCCCAAACTGGTACCATACCATCAACATTTGATAGAGCTAATCGAAGAATTCGAGGCAATCACTTTCACATACGTCCCGAGAGCTCAAAATCAGTTTGCAGATGCACTCGCTACACTAGCATCTATGATTCAGATAACAGGGGGAGCCGAAGTCCAACCGTTAAAAATAAACATCGAAAATCGGCCCGACTACTGTTTAGCAATTGAAAAAGCACAAGATGACAAGCCCTAATATCACGACATCAAAACTTTTCTCCAAGAAAGCAAATACCCTGAAATGGCTAGCAAGAATGACCAAAGAACACTCAGAAGGTTAGCAAGTCATTTCTTATTAAGTGGGTCTGTGCTTTACAAAAGATCATCTGATACCACCTTGCTAAGATGTGTGGATAAAAATGAGGCATGCGAACTAATGAAAGAAGTACATGAAGGGGTATGTGGACCTCATATGAACGGCTACATGTTGGCCCGAAAAATCATGAGGTTAGGTTACTATTAGTTAACCATGGAATCAGATTGCATAAAATATGTCAAGCACTGTCATTTGTGTCAAGTGTACACAAACCGGATAAATGCTCCGCCCAACGAGTTGCACTCGCTGTCAGCACCATGGCCTTTCTCCATGTGGGGAATCGACATAATCGACCCAATCACTCCAACAGCATCCAATGGCCACAGGTTCATATTGGTAGCAATTGATTACTTCACTAAATGGGTAGAAGCTTCATCATATGCCAATGTCACCAAAGGGGTAATAGTCCGATTCTTAAAGAGGGACATAATAGCTCGATACGGAGTTCCAGAGTCCATCAACACCGACAACGGTACCAATCTTAACAACAAATCGATGACAGGTTTATGTCAACAATTCCACATAAACCATAGAAATTCAACTCCTTACCGACCTCAGATGAACGGGGCAGTAGAAGCAACCAACAAAAATATCAAAAAGATCATCGAAAAAATGAAAATTACTTACAAAGATTGGCACGAGATGTTGTCGTTTGCTCTCTTGGCTTATAGGACCTCAATTAGAACATCTACCGAAGCTACCCCATATTCATTGGTATATGGTACTGAGGTAGTCTTACCAGTCGAGGTCGAAATACCATCATTCAGAATCCTATTAGAAACGCAGTTAACTGAATCAGATTGGGTGAAGAAGAGGCTTGATCAGCTGAATCCGATTGATGAAAAAAGACTCACTGCATTATGTCACGGCCAGTGTTACCAACAAAGGATGGCCCAAGCATTTAACAAGAAAATGAGACCTCGATGCTTCAAAGAAGGGGATCTGGTGCTAAGGAAAGTTCTCTCGAATGCCCAAGATTCTAGAGGGAAATTTACCCCAAACTATGAGGATCCATATGTGGTGAAGAAGGTATTGTCAGGAGGTGCTCTGATATTGACTCAAATGGATGGTCCAGAATTGAGAGACCCCATTAATGCAGATGCTGTTAACATGTACTATCCTTAGGCAAGGGAATCGAAATTTTGCCAATGTTTATGAAAGCCAATATTCAATACAAATTTTGTTGAGTCCAGTTTTCATTTTTTACAAGAAAAGTTAATGTCTCTGAATAGTCGATAAATCCAACCAATTCTCATTAAAGAAAACATTCCTAAACACATTAGCCATCACTTCACCAATGAATGATAAACATAAAGATGATAATGAATCTCAATAAATTTTGTAATATAATTCCACCTACTTTTGAGCATTAAACCTGGTGCATTAGTAGGATAACATTACCATCAAAAGAGCCATACGCACAAGAAAGGGAGCGCATCAAGATCTTCAAACCTATGTTAAAGCAAGAGTAAGTGAAGCAGAAGCAAACCAGCACGAATGTTCGGTTGTTTGGTTGCTATTCGCGATAAATTGGTAAGCATCTTAAAATAAATAACTATCATCTAAATATCATGAAAACATCAAATCATTTAACTCAATCAGTAGAAGCATTTTCAAAAGCATAAGTTAGTCAACCCACAATGAGGCACTTCCCTAAACATCCTCTCGCAGGGTCAGCCCATAAGGGCACTTTTTGAGACGTTTCTCCCTGTAGGTTAGTCAGCCTACAATGGGGCACTTTCCTAAACATCTCTTCCTAAGGTCAACCTGTAGGGGTACCTTTCGAAACATTTCTTCCCCAGGGTCATGAGTCTAAGAAGACACTTCCCACCATAGGTTAGTCAGCCCATAATGGGGCACTTTCCCAAACATCCCTTCAAAAATGTCAGCCCATAAGGAACTTTTTGAGACATTTCTCCCTGTAGGTTAGTCAGCCCACAATGGGGCACTTTCCTAAACATCTCTTCCTAAGGTCAGCCTGTAGGGGTACCTTTCGAAACATTTCTTCCCCAGGGTCGTGAGTCTAAGAAGACACTTCCCACCATAGGTTAGTAAGCCTACAATGGGGCACTTTCCCAAACATCCCTTCAAAAACGTTAGCCCATAGGGGCACCTTTTGAGGCATGTCCCCTTGCTATAGGTTAGTTAGCCCGCAAAAGGGCACTTTCCTAAACACCCTTGCTTAAAGTTAGCTCCTAGGAGCACTTTTGAAGCTATTAATTAGTTAGCTCATAGGAGCACTTTTTGAATCTATCAGTTAGCTCAGAAGAGCACTTTCAAATCTATCGATTAGTTAGCCTATAGGAGCACTTTTCGAATCTATCAATTAGTCAGCTCATAGGAGAACTTTTTCAAATTGTCGATAACCGATTAGTCAGCTCATAAGAGCACTCTTGGGCGGTATTTATCTTCAAACAGTCGCTAATCTAGTCAGATGCTTCTGTTGATAGGTAGCCAGCTCATAAGAGCGCTTCCTAAGACAATCATCTCTTCAAGGTTGCTAGTCCGATAAGACGCTTCCTATCATCAGCTATTCCATTTACATTAACACACTCCTAAACAATCCTTGAGATGTTTCCTATTGTTAATTGGTTAGCCCATAGAGCACTTTTTGGAATGATACATTACTCTAGATTGTTAGGTTATTAGGACCATTTCCTAAGCAATACCAACTATCACAAAATACTTGTGGGATTATTAGCACGTGGAGCATTTTCCTACAAGAGACCAAATTCCAGATAACCAACCAAACCAAGGCGTTATCCATTCAGTAAAGAGGCCAAAAATGGTGTCTTTCTTGTCTTTATAGTAAAGTTTTTGAAACTTTACTACAAAGAGGGGCAGATGTAAACACCCCATTTTTGCCCTAATGATCAATAATAATCAACCATAAACAATTACCATTTTTTCTATTTTTTTCTCTAATTTAGCAAAAATAGGGAAAATATTCAAAAAATAAAATAAATAGGAAAAATACATCAATTTTGGAAAATGATTGCAGAAATGGCAATAAAAGGGATTAAATAATTTTTACAAATTTTTGAAATTTAAAAAAAATACAAAAAATAAAAAAAAAATGCGTTACATATATGCAAATTGTGAAAATAAAAAATCGTGAAAGTGGGCTAGCCCAGCTGGTCCGGACCATGGCCTAAGACGCGCGCGCGCGCGCGCGCGCGCGGGGGGGGGGGGGGGGGGGGGGGAGGGGGGGGGATCGCAGGTTTGAAACGCGGGGGAGGCAGAATCCGCGTTTTGCAATTTTTCTTCATCGCCTGGGATACGTGGCAGCAGCTAATTGGCTGGAGCAGACGCACGCACCGGGCGCGTGATCATCTTCAACCTTCGTTCGAGATCGCCAGCGAGGAGGAAAAATCGAATTTCGGCCGTTTTGATTAGATTTTTTGCACAAATCTGGCAGATCTTCAACAAAAATAAGTTAAACATCATCCAATTAGAATCAAATCGCAACAAATTGATGGATTTGCACAAATCGGAGATGGGTTTTAACCGCAAATCCGATTTGCTTCAATCGGTGGAAATCCGAGCTTATCTAGCACAATTCCTTACGCCTATAAATAGAGGATGAAGGGAGGAAGTAGAAACACGGATCAAAGGTGAGAAAAAGAGAGAAAAGAGAGAGAATCGAAGCCTCGCTGGAGTTTCCAAGCCGCGACCACCGATCAAGCATCAAGCTGCCACCAGGATGCGTTTTTGGAGAAATCCACCGCTACGATTGAGTTCCCCACCCCCGAGAACCTAGGAACCGACACCTCAATCGCTTCGAAAGGCCGCCGGAACGTCGTCAACGAGCACTCCCAACCGCCGTGCCCGACCCTACCCGTGCACCGACCCGGATCCAGTAAGTCAGATTTTTTATTTTTTTATTTTATTTTATTTTATTTATTTAGTTATTTTATTTTATTTTTTTGAATTTCTTTAGTTATTTATTTGTTATTTAATTCAAAAATAAAAAATGTTAGGATTTAGATTAGTTTTTTTCAGAATTAATTTAGGATGAATAATAATAAGAATAAATAATTATAATAATAAATAATAAAAATGTGAAAATATATAAAGAAAATGATAAAAAATATTAGAAAAAAAATTAGATTTTAGTCTAGTGTAGATAAATAATATAGGAGAAAATTTTTCAATAAAAATCAATAAAAATTATAAAAAATTAAGAAAAATCAATAAAAATATAAAAAAATATAAAAATTAATAAAAATCAATGAAAACTTATAATAATGGAAATGGGTTGAAAAATAGAAAAATGAAATTTTTATCACTTAGAAAAATCATTTTCTTAAATAAATCCAAAATTGGTTTTTTCCTAAAAATTACTATTTTTCAAAAAAAATAAATTATCAAGCTTAGGCTTAAATTTTTTTAGAAAAAATACTAAAATAGTAAGAACGTAAATCAAAAGTACTTTCAAAATTAAAAAATCACCAACACATTAAAGTTTTTCAGGAAAAGCGAACTACGACACGTTTGATCCTGAATAGCAGGTACGTAGGCACTCATTTGGGGCAACCCTAAAAAGGAATAAAAATCATTTTATCATAATAGGTTATTCAAAAACAAAATAAAAAGACAACAAAAAAATAAATAAAAGACATTCCGAATAAGGTTTAGATTTTAGGAGATTAAGGTGGTAATCTTAGGGTTTTAATAGGTTAGCCTCCGAACTCAGAAACTTTGGTTTTCCCTTTCCTCTTTTCACAAAAAAATAAGAAGAGGAAATTACGCTGACCAGTGGTCCAAATTAGGATTGATCTGCTCAATTAATCCTAATTCAATCTTTCCCAACCACAGTCGGGTGGCGACTCCAAAACAAAATGAAATTCCTAATTCAAGTCGAGGATCTACATTGATGAGCATAGGGTCTAGTATAGATCGGATTAGGAATAGAAAATCAAAAATTAGACTCGACAATGTTGACTTTTAACCAAGGGACATTGTTTTTGTGAAACTCTGACCTTATCAATAAATTTCTTTGTCTTAAAATAGTTATCACAAATTATCCAGCTGGTTTTATAAACCTTATAAGGTTTTACAAAGGATTGGGGCATGTGCTTATGAAGAGGATTTGACTCCTTCAAGCAAAAATTCACAGCGTTTTCCATGTTTCAGTGCTCAAAATGGCTTATGGATCTCAAGTTCCTACTTTAGACTTGCCTATTGATGCTATTCAAAACCATCCTCGTCTCAAAGCCCTTTCTATTATGGGTACTAGAGTTATTCTATGAACTAGTCGTTTTTTACAAGAAGTTTTGGTCCAATGGCAAGGGTTACAACCAAAGGACACTTCATGGGAAGACTGGGACTCATTCCTACATCGACACCCTAATTTCAATCGTACGTATAAGGTTATTTTTTCATTAGATAGGGAAATTGTTATAACACATTCAAGTCAATACAAGAAGAACCCAAAGTGGCATGAAAATTATATAACTCATCATTAGGACTACAAGATAACTCAATACAATGATTTCTCGCATACTAGAGCCAAACTAGTTAAATACAACGATTTCTAGTATAGAATAGTTAAACTAGTAACAATGGTAACTGAAAATATAAGTAGATAACAATTGTACCAAAACATACCTATGAATCACATATAAATACAAGCAATTAAGAGAAAAAGGGACATCTTTGCATTTCCAAGTTTTGATTTCAAGAGTTATAGACTCACTCGAAGTAGTTTGTATCCATTTCCTTACCATAACACAGAATATAGAAACAATTAGATAGCAGATAAACAAACCCCGGTTTTAGAGAGAGTAAGAGTAGAGAGAAGAGAGGCGAGACTGATTGACGAGTGGCATTAGGATTTTGAGAATTTTCAAGGGGTTATAACTGTACACTAATAACGAGTTAGGCTCATTTTGGTATGATAGATGGAATTCTAAGGGGCTATTGAGAGAGTTTTTTGTGAAGAGGTTGCAAGAATTTGATAAATTGTTAAAAGCTAACTCAACATTTTTATTAATTGTTGAAGTACATAAATACGTTTTCTACATGAGTGTTTTGTTGTTTGTAGTTATCAGAATTACACAAGAGTAGGAAAGGAATAAGTTGTTGTAATCTGTTGTTGGTGATCCGTGATTATCTTAATCATATGTTATTGCTATTGCATATACTTTGGCGTTGTTGCTGTTGCTGTAGATGGTGCTGATGGTGCTATTGCTGTTGCTGATCATTATCATGCCCCTGCAAGATGGACGGTGGTGTAGTTAGTCCAATCTTGGTCTTGAGGTGCTGAAATTGAGAGCGAGGAAGAGATTTGGTGAGGGTGTCAGCTAGTTCATCCGAAGAGGAGATGTGTGATACCCGAAGTAGGCCATTTTGTACTTGTTCATGGACGAAATGGTAATCAAGTGCTACATGTTTCATACGAGTGTGAAAGACTGGATTAGAACATAGATTCATGGCGCCAACATTATCACAATAGATGACCAGTTGGCGAGGAATTTGAATGCATAGTTCTGTTAGTAGAGAGCAAATCCACTTGAGTTCAACAGTTGTGTTGGTAACGGTGTGGTACTTTGCTTCAGTGGAAGATCAAGCTACTATGTATTGTTTCTTGGAGCTCCACGAGATGGGATTGTAGCTAAGATAAATTATGTAGGCACTAATGGAGGTGTAGTCATCTTTTTTGCCAACCTAGTCAGCATCGGAGAAAGCATGTAGGTCGAGAATAGAGGAGTTGCGTAGTGTAATCCCATGATCTGATGTGCCACAAAGATATCGGAGGAGTCTTTTGACAACTTACCAGTGCCTTGTTGTGAGGCGATGCATGAATTGGGAGAGCTTGTTGATAGTGTACGCGATGTCTAAACAAGTGAAGGAGAGATATTGGAGGCTGCTAACAACATGACGGTACTCCGTGGGATCTGTTAAGGACGAGCCATCATGAGGGGCAAGAGATGGTGTGATCACGAGTGGTGTAGTGACAGGCTTGGCAGTAACCATGTTGGACCGATGAAGAAGATCAGCAATGTATTTTCGTTGATTGAGGAAGAGACCATTAGCACTAGGAAGGACTTCAACACCAAGGAAGTAGTAGAGTGATCCCATGTCCTTTTATGGAGAAGCGACACGCGAAGTGTTGTATGCATTTGTTAACTGAGGATGTGTCATTACCTATAATAATGATATCATCAACATAGATAAGAAGGTAAAGTAAGATGCCATGGGAGTGTAGGATGAACAGAGAGGAGTCAACCACTGAGTTGTGGAAGCCATATGTGAGTAGGTGTTGGTGAAGTTCATGATACCAAGCACGAGGAGCTTGTTTGAGGTCGTAGATGGCTTTTCGAAGTTTGCAGACATGATTGGATGATTGGGGTCAGTGAAGTTGGGAGGCTGAGACATGTAGACTTCTTCGGTAAGATGTCCTTGAAAGAATGCATTGTTGACATCAAGTTGCCTAAGCAACCATCCATGACTGATAGCAATGCTGAGGATGAGACGAACGGTGACTAGTTTGATGACAAGGCTGAAGGTTTGGGTGTAATCCACTCCAAGACGTTGATGAAAGCCCTTGGCAACTAGGTGAGCTTTGTACCTATCAAGAGAACCATTAGGTAAAAATTTAGTGCGATAGATCCACTTGCAACCAATTATGTTTTGATTAGGATGTGGGGTCGTGAGTTCCCAAGTGCTATGGCGGATGAGAGCATTAAACTCTTCAGACATGGTAGCGCGCCACTTGGGATCTTTTAGGGCTTAAGTAGTGGTGCGAGGTTCATGAGTAAGAGATGGAAGAGCTGCTAAAAGGTTGAGCTTTTGGATGGGTTTGTGGATATTGTGTTTGGAATAAGTCATGATTACTCGTGGTGAGGAAGGTTGTGGAGGTAGTGAGGAGGGAGAGGTGAGTTGAGGATCAGTTAGGGGGGAAGAAGGTCTGGTGGAGGAAGATGGCATGGATGAAGGGTAGGAGGGAGTCTGAGTGGATTGCAGAAGGAGAGGAATTGTGAGGGAACACCATTCAAAGGAGGAAGCGAAGGGGATTTAGGAGTGATTGGGATGAGTTTGACTAAAGGGGAAAACTAACTCTACAAAGCGAACATGGCAAGAGACATAGACTCAGTTAGATAGAATTTGAAGATAGAGGTAGGCACTTTGAGTGGAGTAGTAGCCAACCAACACACAAGGGGATGATCGAGGTTTAAGTTTATGAGTTGTGTACGGTCTCAACCAAGGATAGCATAAGCAGCCAAAGCTCCTAAGTTTGTTATAGTGAGGGGTTGTGCCAAATAGTTTAGAAAATGGAGACAAGTTACTGAATGTTGGTGTGGGAAGTCTGTTAATGAGATAAGTAGCAGTGAGGAAGGCGTAGTTCTAGTAGGTGAGGGGCATGGACGCATGAGAGAGTAGGGTGAGACCAGTTTCAACAATGTGGCGGTGGCGGCGTTCAGAGTAGCCATTGTGCTCGGGTGTGTGCGGTGGGGTAGTGAGATGAAAGATACCATGATTTGCTAAGTAGGTGGACAAGGCCTGATATTCACCACCATTATCAGAGTAGAGTGTTTTGATGGTGCAATTAAAATGATGTTCCACAAGAGTCTTGAAGCGCATGAAGACGATGAGAACATCTGATGTACATTTTAGAGGGAGTAGCCATATGTATTTGGTAAAATGATCAACGAAGATTACATAATACTTAAAGTTATTAACAGACGTAATTGGTGAAGTCCATACATCAGTAAATACAAGTTCAAGTGGTAAGGAAGAAGAAAGCGTGGAGGAAGCAAATGGTAACTTGTGACTTTTATTGCAATGACAAGAATTACAAGGAAGATATGAGTTAGATAAATTGGAAACTACTAAGTTGTTAGAGGAGAGGAGGTGATTAAGGACGAGCAACGAGGGATGAATAAGGCAGTGGTGCCAGGTAAGGAGAGATGTGACAACACTTGAGAAGGCAAGAAGTGGTGGTGTAGTGGAGGGCCAGACGTAGATGCCATCCTTAGCTCGACCTCAAAGGAGAATTTCCCCTATGTGGAGATCCTTCACTTAAAATGAGGATGGTAAGAATTTAATTGATGTATTGTTGGTGATACAAAATTGAGATATAGAGATAAGGTTGCATTGCATAGAGGGGACACATATAACATTGGAAAGAGTAAAGAAGCGAGATGGAGTGGGAAGAGAAGTGGAACTAGTGTGTGTGACGGAGAGCCCCGAGCCATCGCCAACAAGGATTTCATCAGTGCCATCATAAGAGTTGTAGATTGCGAGATTGTTGAGATCGGTGGTGACATGATGAGAAGCACCACTATCCAGTAACCAGGAGTTGTTTGTTGAGGTGGTGAGGGCAGCATGAGCTTGTGTTTGCCAAGGTGGAAGTCGGGAGGATGGAGTGGACAAGGGAGTCCATGCAGGTGGTCTTGCTTGAGGATAGTGTTGACGGAAGAGAGGACATTAGGAGACAACATGCCCCTATTCACGACACCACTGACATTTGCCAAGGAAGGGTCGAGGTGGGCAAGAGTCTATAGCAAGTGATGGTCTAGGGGAGAATGTCACAGCAAGAGCACCCTAAGGAGAGGTGATGGCTGGTCGAAACGCATAAGTGTGATGAGGCCAGCGGTTAAAGCGTTCTTGGGAGAGGTGTGCGGATGCGGGTAAAACTAAGGTGGGCAGGGAGTTGTGTTAAAGGGAGAGTTCCTTGTTAATGAGTTTCTTATGAAGCTCATCAAAGGAGATAGTGGAATCACGACTATTGACAGCTTCGATGACAAATTGATAAGTGTCATCTAGTCCATCTAGAATTTTCTCAATTAGATCTTCTGGATCAAGTGGTTTGCCAAGTGCTGCAAGTTCATCAGCACGAAGCTTGATGGATTGCATATATTCGGTGATGGAATTGGAGCCCTTGGTGATGTGTTTCAGGTTGTCTTTAAGTTGCTTGATGTGGCCACGGGTGGGTTTGGCATAAGTGTTAGCAAGAATTTGCCATGCTTGATGGGAGGTGGCTGCTTACGTGATGCAAGGGATAATGTTGGAGGAGAGGGTACCAACAAGAGCTCCAAACAGCAGCTTGTCCTACCTACGCCAAGTGTGATAGGCTGGGTTAAGGGAAATGGTGCCATCTACGGTAATGGTGGTTGGTGGAGGCGGATGGGAACCATCAATGAATTTGTAAAGATCATGTCCTATAAGGATGGCTTCAATTTGAGTTTTCCAGGAGATGTAATTAGATGTGTTGAGTTTGATTGAGTTATGAATGGTGATCATGATGAGAGGTTGGGTGGGTTCTAGGGTGTTTTGGATGATTGTTGATGTGTCTTCCGATGACATGTTGGCCGAGGAGCAGCTTGTGTGGTTGTTGGGTTTGAGTTTGATTAGATCAGAAGCTCTGATACCATGAAGAGGTTGCAAGAATTTGATAAATTGTTAAAAGCTAACTCAACATTTTTATTAATTGTTGAAGTACATAAATATGTTTTCTACATGAGTGTTTTGTTGTTTGTAGTTATCAGAATTACACAAGAGTAGGAAAGGAATAAGTTGTTGTAATCTGTTGTTGGTGATCTGTGAATATCTTGATCATGTGTTGTTGCTGTTGCATATACTTTGGCGTTGTTGCTGTTGCTGCGGATGGTGTTGCTGTTGCTGTTGCTGATCGTTATCAGTTTGCTAGTCCTTTTCCAAGGCGGGTAGAAGACTTTACTCTTGTTAGAGCCAGGAAGGGAAGGAATGATTGGGATGAGGAAGCTATTGCCTTCCCTTTAACAAATGTATTTAGAGAAGTTTTGGGGAATATGTGGCTTGATGAGCATCAGGAAGATCGAATGGAGCGTATTTGGATATTTGAGTCGAATGGGGAAATAACAATGAAATCAGCATATCGAGAAATGAGAAGAGAGAAAAGTATGGGTGATAGTCGAGACTGGGCATGGATTTAGAAGTGCCCCAATATTCCAAAGAATCAGTTCTTAATGTGGAGAATTATGCATGATGGCTTGCCAACTAAGGCGAACCTGCAGAAAAGAGGGCTAAGTTTGGATACTACTTGCCGTTTTTGTGGGAGGGAAGAGAAAACAGTTGAGCATTTGTTCAAAGAACGTGACATGGTAAAGGGTATTTGGGAAAGTTAAAATGGAATACAAAATTGTAAAAATTCCTTCGATCTAAACTTTCACTCCTAGTTGAAATTGAATGCTAAGATAGCTAAAAACCGAGATTGGATGGAGAGGCCATGGGGCAATACCTTTTGGTTCATGGTATGTGGCATATGGAGTGAGAAACACATGAGGATTTTCAGGCCATAAGAGAGATATTAGGAATAGATAAATCAAGTTAAAACAAGAGCTGCTAACTTGTGGGTGGTCGTATGTAGGAAGAGGAAGGAGCAAAACATAAATAAATTTGAATGTGGTTGGAGGCCACCGCCGAGTGGATGGGTTAAAATCAATTGCAGTGGAGCCGTCAGTGAAAGTAAGAGAAAGGTGATTGTAGGAGGTGTCTGTAGGAATTGGAATGGGCGAGTTTTGGGGGGATTTCTTCTTTAAGATAGCATATGTTTCACTCTGGAGTGCTTTTGAAGCACTCGAATTTTCAAGACGTTTACAAGTGGAAAGCCTTACAATCGAAGTTGATTCGATGAATGCTACATGTGATTCCTTCCTTATGCCATTTGTGCTTATTATCTTGTGTAGAGATGAGTTGAGGGACTTCAAGAACTGTAAACTAAAATGGAGTCTGAGAAGTTGCAATAAGCTGGCGGATTATTTGGCTAAGCAAGGGTTAGACAGGGATGAAGATTTTGTTTTCTTTAGGGTAAGTCGTTGTTAAAATTCAAAGGTCAAGGGTCGGTTCGTGGAAGTAAATTCACTCTCTGACAAATTTTGGAATAGTAAAAGCATTCGATGATATTGCAATTTAGCCTAAACATTTAAATTACTATATTATAGAATACCAAAACAGCAAGATGCACAGTAGAACGCAATATATTATGGATTTACATTTGTCATTACCTACCAACCCGTTGAAATGCGTATGCATGATTGGGGTAGGAACAATTCAAGAGCTACCATTCCTCAGTTCGATATGTGAAAACCCTTTGTCTGGTTGTGTAAGATATAATACTATATACCATCAATTGTACTTATTTCACATACTAGCATTATCATCCAAAATTTGATTGGCTTTACTTTATAAACCTAATAGTCCATACATCTTGTGCTCCGGGTGTAGGGGAAAATAAAATAAAATGAAATAATATAAAAATTAAGTTGGGACTGAGAGTATCTGTAATTTAAGTTTCGCTATGTTATGAAATCCACGTGAATCTCACCCGTATGGAGAAATTATGTAAAGAGTAGGAGACATTACTATTTTTTCAATAAATAGAATATATTTTGTAATTCTATTCTCTTAAAAAATACATGATTTTTTATTTCTCAATTCTCATTCTCCAATAATTATAAAATAAAAATAAATATATATATATATATATATAAATTATAAGAAAAAAGAACAATTTAAACGAAACTTAATTCATCTCCTTCCCCTTTTGTAATAACACAATTTAAAAAGGGAAAGAGCAGAAGAGATGAAAATAAAAAAGAATTCTGAAAGTACATAAAAGAGAAATTTTACATCAAATATGTCATCATGGGTCACCATCCATCACCAACCATTCCACGTTAGACTATGTTTTCATGTACCCATCCTGCCCCTTCCTGGTATTATTATAATATCTCTCTCTCTCTGTCCTTCTTCCTGATTCTCTCCGGTCCTCTTAACATAATCATAACACCACATCCCACATCCTTGGGCAATGGATCCAGATCCCGCGGGCGAGGTACTCCGTGACTTCCAACCTTTCTTCAAGGTCTACAAAGATGGCCGCGTAGATCGATACAAAATGTTCCACGACGTCCACCCTGTGCCAGCCGGCACCGACTCTAAAACCGGCGTCCACTCCAAGGATGTTGTCATCAACCCGGAAACAGGTGTTTCCATCCGCATGTTTATTCCTGCCAATATCAACCCGGACGGTCCGGAAAGCCCAAACAGCCTTGAGAAGCTCTCCCTCCTCGTGCATTTCCACGGGGGCGGCTTCTGTGCGGGTTCCCCCTTTGACACCGTCACCTGGAACTTCTTCACCACCATGGTCTCCCTCACCAACATAGTCGCGATGTCGGTCGACTACCGCCTTGCACCCGAACACCCCCTTCCCACTGGGTATGAAGACGCGGTTGAGACATTGTACTGGATTGCGAGCCATATGGGCGCGTCCGGGCCAGAACCGTGGCTGAACAAGTATGCTGACCTGGGCCGGGTCTTCCTGACTGGGGAGAGTGCAGGAGGCAACATCGCACAGTATGCTGTGACCCGGGCTGGTGCCCGCGGGCTTTCGGGTTCGACGGGGCTGAAAATAAAAGGACTCCTAGTGGTGCACCCCTTTTTCGGGGGGAGCGAAGTGGACGAGATGTATAAGTTCTTGTGCCCGGGTAGTTCCGGGTTGGACGATGACCCGAGACTGAACCCTGCTGTCGACCCGGAATTGAGCAAAATGGAGGTGGAGAAGGTGCTGGTTTGTGTAGCAGAGAGAGATTGGTTGAGGAATAGAGGAGTGAAGTACTATGAAGCTTTGTGCAAAACTGAGTGGAAGGGTAAAGTCAAAGTGGAATTCGATGAAGCTAAGGAAGAAGACCACTGCTTCCATATGTTCAAGAAGAACGAGAAGGCTGAGAAATTAATCAAACGCTTCGTTGATTTTATCAATCAAGATTGATGTTGTTGTAACCATCATTACTACTCTTTTATTAATAAACATTATTGAAGTATTGATCATCTGTATTTTCTGGTTCTGTTTGGAGGAGATCAAATTATATATATATAGATTTGTATATTTCTAAGTGCTGTCACAAGTACAGTATTGAAATTAATTTGCATTGACGGATTCGATAATGGTGCTTATTGATTTCCAAATCCTTTGAAGGAAGAATTGATGAACGTGCTGATTGAAGAAGAGTTACAGTGGGCGGCATAATCAAGGGCAATATATGAATAGGATGGACAAAGTCAAACAAAGAACTATCTCACTACTGCAAAGTTAGTCACATAAAAGTTAAAGAGGATTTTTGGGCCAGAAGATAGTACGGAGAATTACTTGTGAACCATAAAAAAAAAAAAAAAAAATTATTCAATTGCAGAAAGAGGGAAAAAAAAAAAAAAGGGTTGTCTAGTACCTAAGACAAATTTTAAGAGGTGACCTTTCAGAACAATAGAAGTGTACCCATGATGAATGATGTCGCTTTATTACTTTCATAAATCACGAAATATATAAAACAATTCATTTTTAATATTACAATTGATAAAAACCTTATGAAATCTAAACGATTTGTATTAGAAAATTATATGTCAGTTATTTTGTAATTATCCTTGAAATATTTAGATGATTTGTATAGGAGTATAATTAGGCATATGTCGTCAGATTTGTAGCATTATTTTAGGAAAAGATGTGGTCGACAATGTGTATATATTTGTAGTCCATCGCAGCAATGAATGCAATAATCCAATTCATCACCAAATCTTCTATTCTTGATATGGTATCAGAGCAAGGTTCCTGGTGCTCTTGATTAACAAACTTTCCATACTTTCTAAAACATCAACGTAGCCATGGCAGACAACGCGAAAGATTCCGGGTCCAAGTCGAACGTCACTGCCATCGAGCTGTCACACCCTTTCTACATTCATCATTCAGATCAACCAGGCCATGTCTTGGTTCCCATCAAATTGAACGGCATCAACTACCAATCTTGGAGCAAAGCGGTTATTCATGCTCTCACTGCGAAGAAGAAAATCTGTTTTGTTGACGGCACTGTCGAAGAGCCATCGCAGGAGAAGAATCCTTTTTTGTTTGAATAATGGAAACAATGCAACAGCATGATACTTTCTTAGCTGACTCATGCTGTTGAATCAGACGTTGCCGAGGGGATCATTCATGCCAAAACAGCGCGTGAAGTGTGGATTGATTTGCACGACCAATTTTCACAAAAGAACGCCCCTGCCGTTTTTCAAATACAGAAATCAATTGCGACCATATCGCAAGGAACAATGATAGTGGCCGCATATTTTACAAAGATCAAGGCTTTATGGGACGAGCTCGAGACATACCGTAGCTCTTTGACTTGCAACCAACGTCAAGCACATCTTGATCAAAGGGAAGAAGATCGCCTTATGCAATTTCTCATGGGGTTGAATGAGTCATACAAGGCAGTAAGATCCAATATATTGATGATGTTACCATTGCCCAATGTCTGTCAAGCATACTCCTTGATTGTCCAAGAAGAGATGCAGCGACAAGTTTCTTCTGAGCCTACCGAAAATTTCTCCATTGCAGCCACAGTCCCGGGAAAAGGAGGAAGTCCAAAACAGAAAACGTGTGATCATTGCAATCGATCCGGGCATACCATAGATGAATGCCGGACTCTCAAATTTTATTGTAAGTTTTGTGGTAAAAAGGGTCACACGGAGGATAGATGCCGATTGAAGAATGGGAACAATAATAAGCCGAGACAGTTTAAAGGGCAACGGAACCAACCAGCAGTGAATGTGACGGAATCCCAAGCTATTTCTACTTCTTCTGGCGGAGTGCAGGGATTCACCGCAGAACAAATTCAACAATTGGCATAGGCAATCAATGTCCTGAATCACAATAATTCTGGTAATGTTGATGCATACGCTAATGCTGTAGGTTTGATTCCATCGACTCTTGTGTCTATTAATTCTAGTAGTACAAGTTCTTGAATTTTGGACTCTGGCGCCACCGATCACATCGCTTCCCACCCATCTCTGTTAACCGAACCCAAGCCTTCCACTTCTACAAATGTCAATTTACCGAATGGTGCTATATCACAAATCACACACACTGGCACTGTTGTTTTAATCCAAAATTGATACTTAAAAATGTCATATGCGTTCCATCATTCAATTTGAATTTGATTTCAGCCAGTAAGCTAATGAAAGATCTGAATTGTTGCATTCTCTTCTTTCTTGACTATTGTATTGTGAAGGACTTGGTTTCGGGGAAGACGATTGGCTCGGGTAGACAACATGGTGGCCTATACTACATGCTTTCATTAGAGGATAAATCGGCTGTTTTCCATGTTTCTCAGCCATCTGACTTATGGCATTTACGCCTGGGTCATCCTTCCTTTTCTCGTTTTAAATTACTGTCACATTTACTTCCTTCAGATCATAAAGAATTAGAGAATAATTGTGCTATTTGTCCGAAGGCCAAGCAAACACGCTTGCCTTTTCCCAAAAGTTCAATAACAACAAAATTTCCATTTTCTCTTTTGCACTGTGATGTCTGGAGCCCTCATAAAATTCCTACTCACACTGGTTTGCGCTATTTTCTCACAATTGTCGATGATTTTTCACGCTGCACATGGATTTTTCTCATGTCTCATAAATCAGAGACACAATCTTTGTTAATCAATTTTGTACAATTTGTCAAAACTCAGTTTCAAACAAATGTTCAAACAATAAGGGTGGATAATGGCACAGAATTTATTCTCATTCGCACTTTTCTTCAAAATAAAGGAATTGAGCTCCAAACTTCTTGCATCTATACTCTGCAACAAAACGGAGTTGTAGAACACAAGCATCGACACATTTTAAATGTTGCTCGTTCTCTTATGTTTCGATCAAATGTTCCACTTGAATTTTGGGGGGAGTGTGTTTTAACGAAGGTTTACCTCATAAACCGAATCCCAACACCTTTACTGTCCAACAAGTCCCCTTTCGAGGTCTTATATAACCGGCCTCCTTCTCTTACACATTTGCGTGTCTTTGGTTGCGAATGTTACGCGACCCACATTCACCCTAAACAAAAATTTGACCCTCGAGCCTCTGTTTGTGTTTTCATGGGATATCTACATGGCCAAAAAGGGTATAAAATTTTTGACTTAAACACAAAGAAAATCTCGGTTAGCAGAGATGTTTATTTTAGGGAACATGTATTCCCTTTCCATTCTCATTCCCAATCTCCTCAAACTTCTGCACCAAGTTTCCCTTTCCCTCCACATGTTTCCTTTGACAGCTCACCAGAGAATCCTCCGTCGATATTTTCTCCAAATTCCTCTCCCAATATCACGCTTCCCATGCCTCATCAGGATACTGACTTCATTCCACTTTCACCTCATACTGCTTTACCCGAACACTTACCATCCCCACCATCCTCGTCACCTACAGTCTCTCCATCACCTTCCGCCACACACCACCTATCTTCTCCGTCGTCCACCTCCATTGATGCACCACCTCTCCGCCGTTCCACCCGCTCTATCCAGCCACTAGTATGGCAGAAAGACTATGACATGTCTTCCTAGGCTAATCTCTCTTCGACGCAACCTAATTCTCGTCACAGTACAAGGTATCCTCTTTCCTCTCATTTATTTGTTTTTCGTTTTTCTCCAAATCATCGTGCCTTTTTAGCTCTCTTGACAACACAATCTGAACCCACCTCGTTCGAACAAGCCGACCGTGATCCTCTTTGGCGCTAAGCCATGTCCGCCGAACTTCAGGCTCTAGAACGAAACAACACATGGCAATTGGTTCCCCTTCCTCCGGGGCACAAACCAATAGGCTTTCGGTGGGTTTACAAGATTAAATACCATTCGGATGGGACAATTGAGCGCTATAAAGTGTGTTTAGTTGCAAAGGGGTACACACAGATTAAAGGTATAGATTATTAGGAGACTTTTTCTCCAACTGCAAAACTCACCACTCTCTGTTGTTTGTTAACAGTCGCAGCTTCCCGAAATTGGTATATCCATTAGCTTGATGTACACAATGCGTTCCTTCACGGAACTTTGCACGAAGAGGTATATATGACTCCACCTCTTGGCCTTCGCCGACAGGGGGAGAATCTGGTATGTCGGCTTCAGAAGTCCATCTATGGTTTGAAACAAGCATCTCGCAATTGGTTTTCCACTTTTGCAAGTACTATTAAATCGGCAGGCTACGTACAATCACGGGCGGATTATTCACTTTTTACTAAGTCTCAAGGTAAAAAGTTCACTGCCATTCTTATTTATGTTGATGACATCCTGTTAACAGGTAATGATCTGCATGAGATCAAGTTACTCAAAAGTCATCTGCTCAAGCATTTTCTTATCAAAGATCTTGGTGAGTTAAAATAATTTCTAGGAATAGAATTCTCTCGTTCAAAGAAAGGTATCTTTATGTCTCAGAGAAAATATGCCTTAGACATTTTACAAGACACAGGATTATCAGGTGTGAAGCCGGAAAGGTTCCCAATGGAACAAAATTTAAAATTAACAGATGAAGATGGCGAAGTTCTTCATGACCCGAGCAAGTATCGGAGACTAGTTAGGAGATTAATATATTTGACAGTTACCAGACCAGACATAGTGTATTCAGTACGTACACTAAGCCAGTTCATAAGCATGCCTCGAAAGCCGCATTGGGAAGCAGCACTGCGCGTTCTCCGTTACATTAAACAGTTGCCAGGTCAGGGTTTGTTTTTACCATCTGAAAATAATTTAACACTCAATGCCTATTGTGATTCAGATTGGGGAGGATGTTGTACTACTAGACGTTCTGTTTCTGGCTATTGTATTTTGCTCGGGTCATCACTCATCTCTTGGAAGTCAAAGAAACAGACGAATGTTTCACGGTCGTCAACAGAAGCTGAGTGTAGGGCTATGGCAAACACTTGTCTGGAGTTAACATGGTTGAGTTATATACTTCGAGATTTGAAGGTTGAATTACATAAACCAGCTTCGTTGTTTTGTGATAATCAGGCAGCCTTACACATTGCTGCTAACCCAGTTTTCCACGAACGTACAAAACACATTGAGATTGATTGTCATATAGTTCGGAAAAAATTACAGGCTAGGGTGATTCGTCCTTGTTATGTCTTTACAAAGATGCAGTTGGCAGACATTTTTACAAAAGCTCTTGGCAGAGAGCAATTCGAGTTTTTATGTAACAAGTTGAGAGTTCTTGATCTACACTCTCCAACTTGAGGGGGAGTATTAGGAAATTATATGTCAGTTATTTTGTAATTATCCTTGAAATATTTAGATGATTTGTATAGGAGTATAATTAGGAATATGTCGCCGGATTTGTAGCATTATTTTAGGAAAAGATGTAGTCAACAATGTGTATATATTTGTAGTCTATCGCAGCAATGAATGTAATAATCCAATTCATCACCAAATCTTCTATTCTTGTTATTGGCAAATATATCGGTCATGTAATGGTATGGTATGAGAAACCAAAGTTGTATTTATAGATGAAGGATTTCAATTAGAGTCATCATGAGAGTATTATACGGGTTTCGCACTATATATGATTTTAGAGAAACGATGTAAAGATAACACGTGGTGAAATAAGTAGAAAGAGAATAACAAAGAAGAAGAATAGACAATCTCAAAAGTCTTAAATGTATAAGTGATAAATAAGAAAGTCAAGGGAACTTTAGACATTGACCTTGTGGTTATTCAGCAATTGAAATTGTTTTGCCCGATCTCTTGTTTAATCATTGATAACAGAAGTCTTATAATGGAATATTGTTTCTTCGATTTCTCAAAAAAATTCTAAAAGAAGGAGAAGTAATTGAGTATTGATAAACTTTTGGACCTAATGATATCCGTCGAATTATCACAATCTGTGACATCAAAAGGGAAGTGAGGAATCAACTTAGATACAGAGCGTAATGAGTGGTATCGATAGGATAGTTTGTTCTAAGGGGTTGAATTCTCTAAAAACGGGTTTTGTCTCTCATGAACAAACTGGTTAAAAACCGATACCACTCTCCTAATGATGGTCATGGTAAGCCATAATCAATTGAGAAGATTGGTTCCCATAATCATAAGGGGAACCGTGGCAAAGTCAGATGAAGGCTCTCCTAATGATGAATTGACTTAGAATAAGTCATGAGAAGATTGGAATGGAAGGTTAGCTCACCATCTACAAATGAGATAAGAGAGTATAAAATAAATAATTGTCAAGCGCCATATGGGATCTTTAATAGGGGTGAGTCTCTCATCCCGTGACAAATGGTATTAGAGCCATAATATTCTAAGTTTCATCGAGCCACTTAAATATTATATAAGAGAAGTAAAAATTGTGTGTAGGTAACTTTGTTGACAAAAAGAACCATGTAGGAAAAGCTCAAGAGGATTGATGACCTTCAAGAGGACACCGTTGTGAAAGAAGAGGTAGCTATGTTGCAAGTTAAGGTTTTTATAACAAGTGTAACCCAAATAAATACAAAATAAAGAAAAGTACAACTGTAAGCCATTCTATCATTGGGAAACTTAGCAAGAGGCAATCTTAGAGGACATGAAGAGGAGTGAGGGCAAAAGAGGAATGTCCATGGAAGCCTAAAGTCCTAACTAAGGTGATCTTAGGGTGGAGTTTTGCAATGGGTAAAGGAAGGCAGTAACCAATTGGTGTAGTATAGTAGCAGACTACTCTACTATTAGGCAAATTAGGAAGAGGAGATCTTAGAGGATAGAAAGAGGGGGTGAGGGTGAGTGAGGAAAGCTTGTGGAAGCTTGTAGTCTTGTTTGACAATGGAGAAGGGTACCTTATGCTCATTTAAGGTAAATCCTCAACTAAGATTAAAAAAAAAAAAAAGTTGCCACCCAATTATAATTGGAAAAAAATATAAAGTTAGAATTAATAAAGTAGTATTAATTCTAACTAGGCTACTAATAAAAAAATTTAGAAAAAAACCAAATATTCTACGCTTAGGGACTATCTTTTAAAATACTATGGTTACCACTTTAAACCTTCCAAGATTAAATTTTATTTTATTTAAATTTTTCTTTTTATTTTTAAAAAATATTTAACTAGAGAAAGTAAAAAAAAAAAATTATTATTCGAGGTTGTCCCATAAGTGCCTACATACCCACTATTTAGGATCAAATCAGTTGTAGTTCATTAAAAAAATTATTATATTTTTTTTTATAGAGACTAGAATCTATTCATAAAAAATATATATACTAATTAAAAAAAAGGAAAACATTTTTTTATAAAAATAGCTCTAAAAATATTATTATTATTATTTATTTTTATTTATAAAATTGTAAAGTGTAAAAAAAAAAAGAATTAGGGAAAATGTGTTTTTTTTATAAAGAAAAAAATTAGGGAAAATGTTTTTTTATAATAATAATAAAAATAAAGACAAATTTTTTAGGGAATTTTTTTTTAATAACAATAATAATAAAGAAAAAGATTTAGGGAAAATATTTTTTTATAATAATGATAATAATAACAATAATAAAAGAAAGAAAAGAAAAAAAAAATAAAGAGGATAAATCTGTGTAGCTACCGATCGGAATTAGGGACAGCGACTTCCGACATCAACATCCGGCAACAACCTCCAGCAATACTTCGAGCAACCGGGAACGGTAGAAGAGACTTGGGCTTCATCGAATGAAGAAAAGAAAGAGAAAAAAAGGAAAAAAAAAAAAGAAAACGAGGACATAGAGAGAGAAAGAAAAAAAAATCTTTTTGAAGTGAGAATCAATCTTCTTCTACCCTCTAATGCCTTCCTTAGGGCCCCTTCTATACTGCCCAAGCTTGAATTAATCATGGAAGGTCAATTCTAGTAATGAATTTTCGATTTTCAATTTAATGGATTTTGACCGATCAAAACTCAAATGCCATGGAATTTGCTTGGAATTACAATAAATTATTGATTAGGTTTGATTCCTTGTGCTTAAGATAGTATTTAGAAGCTTTAATTTGCATTAATCGAGTTCAATCCAACAAATTTGTTTTGTGGAAAAAATGATTTTTTTCCATCTTTAGACCCAATTTTGACCTCATAAGTGAGTGAATCAAGATGTGTTAGAGAGCTCTATCCAAAGTAGGCCATGTGATTTACATGATTTCAACATTATTTAGGTGAAATCATGTAGATATCACAACAAAAAATGGTCGGAAACTAGGCGTCTTGAAGAGGAAAACCACATGAAACTAGGTGGATGAAGGAAGAAGATGATCTACCGTGTTTTCGATCAACCAATGGGAGGTTACCACGTATCTAGGTGAGAGAAAAAAAAAATTGGATGTTTTGCGTTTGCTAGGGATCGAACTTCAGACCTATGACTTTCTCACTTGTGAGCTTTCCAACATGTTGGTGGCTTGTGCCTTAATTTTATGGCACTCAAATTATACTTATCCTTTTTCCAATTCCAAAAATTAAAGTCCATCCATACACATGATGGGGGATTTGAACCTTGGTCTTTATGTATTGCAAGTGTAAGCTTTTCCAACTGGTTGTTGGCCTATGCCTTAGTCTTGTTATGCAATTAAATTGTATTTGTTTTCATTTTTCTTTTTTTAAAAAATAAATAAATAATAAAATAAATAAATAAATAAATAGATAAATAAAATAAAAATATATAAAGGAAGTAAAAATTGTGTGTCTATTATTGCCCCTCTTTATAATGAAGTTTAAGGAAAACTCTACTATAAAGACTGAGGAGATACACGATTTTTATCGACAAGAGATATTTAGGATGGTACTTTATAGGCTGACTATTCACTCCTGGGAATTTTTGTTACAGAGTAGCAACTTGAAGTAATGATTTTTTTAATAGTACTCTTATGAGCTAAACAATTTTAATGGGAGAGTATCTATTATAGACTAGCAAAAAAAAAAAGATGAATTTTAGAATAGTTCCCCTGTGGGCTAACCAATTTTCATGAGAAAGCATCTATTACAAACTGGCAATGATGAATTTTCAAAATAATGCTTGTGTGGACTAACTAATTTTAATAGGAGAGTGCCCATTATGGACTAGCAAAGAAAAAATGAATTTTAGAATGGTGCCTCTATAGGCTGACTAACTTTGCATGGGAAAGCGTCTATTATAGACTAGCAATCCTAAGGAATGGTGAATTTTATAATAGTACTCCTGTGGGCTAACTAACTTGTATGGGAAAGCGTCTATTATAGACTAATAATCTTAAGAAATGATGAAATTTAGAATAGTGCCCCTATAAGCTAACTATTTTGCTACTCATGTATAATGAAAGATCTTACCTAGTTTTGCAGATAATGCCTAAACAATGAACCCTTTTATCGAAGTTTAAAAACACCTGTTCATCAAATCTTTCCTCATTGGATGAATCATGCTTGTATGAGATTCATTTTCATTCCAGAGTTCCAACCATTCCAATTCATTTTGCTCAAATTTTATCTCCTCTTCTATTGTTCAAGACTTTAACCTGAAATAGCAAATAAAAAACTTCTTTAAAAAAAATGAAATCATGAAGGAGTATTTGAAGAGTTTTCATCATTTATCATTGTTTTATTCCTCACAACTTCCCTCATGTTTGAGTGTGTATGGAAAAAATAAGAGTACAGGAATAAGAAACTTACCAATGATCGGATGGATGATCGATCTAATGCAAACAACCATCGAGGATGTCAGCTTTACACATAGATGATAAAAATTAAACCATCAAGAGACCAATAATTGCCAGCATTTTCAATAAACTTCAGTACGATTCCATTGATTCATCAGGGATAGTACATTTTAACTGCATTAGAATTTACAAGGTCCTTCAAATTTAGACTATCCATTTGTGACAAAATCAATGCTTCTCTCGATAACACCTTCTTTACAAAATATGGACCCCATATTTAGGCATAAACTTCCCTCTTGGATCTTTCACATTTGGGAGAATCTTTTTCAGAACTAAGTCTCCTTGAAAATTTCGAGGTCGCACTCTTTTATTAAAAGCCCTAACCATTCTTTGTTGGTAACATTGATCATAGCATAATGCTGCTAACCTCTTTTCATCAATTAAGCTCGATTGATCAATTTGTTTTTTTCACCCAATCAACTTCATCTAATTGAGTTTCTGACAACACTTTAAGTGATGGAATCTCAACTTCAATTGGTAATACTGCCTCAGTGCCATATACCAAAGAATAAGGTGTAGCTCTTATTGACATTTTGATGGAGGTTTGATATGCCATGAGTGTGAATGACAACATCTCATGCCAGTCTTTATAATTAACGGCCATCTTCTCAATAATCTGCTCGATATTTTTATTAGGTTCGCTTTATAAGTAACGGCCATCTTTATAAGTAATAGCTCCATTCGCTTATGGTCGATATGGGGTAGAATTCCTATGATTAATTCCAAAATGTTGGCACAATTCTATCATGAGCTTGTTATTTAGGTTTGTGCCATTATCTGTAATAATTAACTTAGAAAATCCATATCGAGCAATAATGTCCTTTTTTATGAATCTAACAACTACTACTTTATTAACATTGGTATATGAGGAAGCTTCAACCCATTTAATGAAATAATTGATAGCTACCAGTATGAACGAATGACCATTGGATGCTTTCGAGTTAATCGATCCAATTATGTCTAAACCCTACATAGAGAATGGCCATGGTTAAGAAAATGTATGAAGTTCTTGAGGTGGAGCATTTACTCTGTGGGCATAAATTTGACATGGATGACAATGTCTCACACATTTCATTCAATCAATTTCCATGGTCAACTAGTAATAACCTAATCTCATGATTTTCCTAGCCAACATATAACCATTCATATGAGAACCACACATTCCCTCATGTACCTCTTTCATGAGAGTGTTTGCCTCTTTTTCATCCACACATCTCAATAATGTGCTATCAAATGATCACTTATATATTGTGGACCCAAATTGCAGAAAATGACTTGCCCACCTTCTAAGCATTTTTTTATCTTTCCAATCAGCCTTTTCTAAATACTTTCCTTCCTAAAGGAAGATCTTGATATCATAATACCAAGGCTTATCATCATGTGTTTCTTCAATTTCTAAATAAAAAGCAAGTTTTTCCTCAATCTCAATCTTGTGAGGTTGGATTTCTACCCCTCCTAATATTTGGGTTAAAGATGTTAATGTAGCTAGGGCATCGGCAAACTGATTTTACACCTTTAGTATATATGTGAATGTAATCTTTTCAAACTTCTCTATTAACCCTAACAAGTGCTTGTGATAAGGTACCAATTTTGGATCTTTGGTCTTATATTCTTCTCGGGTTTGACAAATGATGAGTGAGGAGTCCTCATATACCTCTAATTCATGCATTCCCATATCTAAAGCTATTTTGAGACTAAGAATGCATACTTCATATTCTACAATGTTGTTCGTATATGGGAATGTAAGCCCCATTGCTATAGGGAATTGGTTGCCTTCATGTGAAACTAGCACTACCCCTATTCCATAGCCAAATACATTGGCAGCTCCATCAAAATATAATTTCCATTTGAGAAATTTTTCTTCTTTGATGTTAAGATCACCTTCAGTTATCAATACTTCTTCATCTGGAAATTGTGTTTACGGTCCTTGGGAAGTTCCTTTAAGTGGATGTCTAGCCAATTGATCTACTATAACATGAACTTTAACTAAACTATGGTTTATATAGGTGATGTCAAATTCAAACGACAACGTTTGCCATTTAGAAATCCTACCAATTAAGGTTGTTTTATTTGCTAAATACTTCAAGGGATCATGTTTTGTTAATAATTCAATTGAATAGTAAAGCGTGTATTATCTGAGTTGATGCATGACCCAAACTAATGCACAACATGGTCTCTCTATTTCTGAATATTTTTGTTCCCCCTCAATGAACTTCTTACTCAAGTAGGAAATGGCTTGTTCTCTTCCTTCTTCATTGACCAACCATTCACCCTATAGATTTAAGCAGTATTGTTAGGTACAAGAATAATGGTTTCCCGAGTTTAGGGGCCACTAGTACTAGAGAATTTATGAGATATTGCTTGATTTCTATGAAAGTTGTTTCACATTCTTCATTCCACTTGATGGTGGCATTTTTCTTAAGTAGTTTAAATAAAGGTCAGCATTTATATGTGAGTTGGGAAGTGAACTAAGCAATGTAATTTAGGTGTCTAAGTAGTCCCCTGACTTCTTTAAGTGTGCACGAAGGTGGCATTTTCAATATTGCTTTGACCTTATTTAGATCCACTTCAATGCCCTTTTAACTGACCATAAAACCCAATACTTTCCCAAAGGAAACTCCAAAAGAACATTTTTCTGAGTTAAGTTTCAACTGGTATTTTCTTAACTATTTAAACAACTTTTTCAGAGTGTCTACGTGGTCCTCCCCTTTTTTGGATTTAGCGATCAAATCATCAACATACACCTTAATTTCCTAGTGCATTATGTCATGAAATAATGTAATCATTGCTCTTTGATATGTTGCCCCAGCATTTTTTAGACCAAAGGGCATAACCTTATAACAAAAAGTGCCCCAGGTTATGATGAAGGTTACTCTAACATCTTGATTTGGTTATATCCTGAAAAACCATCCATGAATGAAAATAGATTTTTTTTTTCCAGTAGTATTATCTACTAGGACGCCTATAAGAGGTAAAGGGAAATTGTTTTTTGGTGTTGCTTGATTTAGGTCTCAAAAATCCACACATACACGAACTTTCCCATTCTTCTTTATTACAAGGACTATGTTGGCTACCCATTCAAGATAATCCTATACTTCAATAAACCTAACCTCCAATAATTTCTTTTCTTCCTTAATTTTCAATAAAATATCAGGCCAAAATCATCTTAATTTTTATTTCTTGGGTTTGATATCTTCTTGTGTGGGTAGCTTATGAACTACGATTAAGGGGTCAAGTCTTAGCATATCTTCATAAGACCATGCGAATACATCAAGATATTTAGATAATAGCTGGGCCAACCTTCTTTTCTATTCATTATTAAGATTGCCCCCAATCTTAAGATTCCTAGGCCTATCTTCATTTCCTAAGTTGACTATTTCAATCAACTCATTAAATGAAATCCTACCTTGTTCATAATGTTGCCAGTTTTCTTGAATCACTTTGTGGTCATTGATATCATCTAAACCAATAGGATTAGAGGTGATATCAATATTTTTACCCTCTATATATGCAAGATATCCTCGATTTTCATCATTGGATCTGAATAAGTGTAAAAAAAAAAGAAGAAAAAAAAATGAATGAGTAGAAGAAGTGAATTTGAAATTTTATTGATTTTGTTTATGTAGGTTACATTTATTGAATGAAAAATACATGAAAACTCAACAAATACTGAACCATGGTTTACTCTTGCTCTAAAGCAATTTTATTGTTATTTAAAAGGAAAGAGAACCAATTTTGAAGTAATTAGGAGTTACAGGATATGCCTGTTAATTCTCACTGTTACTTAGTGGTGAGTTCATTGGACTTGTCTTCTTTTGCTGGTACCAACGTCTCAATACTAGCCAGATGGGTGAATGTTGTTTGGATTTGTAGAAAACTCATTGAGGTATTTTATAGTCTATCACCCCTTCTTCCCTGCTTAAATCTCATTTGAAATTCTTCTTTTGGAGCAAGGACATATCCAAGACTAAATGTCCCTACTTGACCCTCTTTGATTTGCATCTCTCTGCATCTTTGTCTTTTAGAACTAGTAATCATGCACACCTTATCAAAGATCTAGAGTCCAAGGTCATCTGGGTCTTCTTCTCCTATGTAGGGTATAGTTGTTTCTTTGTAAATAGCATAATCTTGTTCACCTAATACAGTGATGATCTGACCATTAAAAATGAATTCAACCTTTAAGTGGAGGCTAGAGGGAATGGCATGTGTTGCATGGATCCAAGGTCTCCGAAGGAGCAAGTTGAAGGACCTTGGGATGTCTAAGACTTAGAAAGGAATTTCAAATAACTGCAGGCTAATCTCCACCATTGAGTCAATTCCCTCTACAATTTTCCTCTCTGATCCATCAAAATCCCTCACTACGGTAGAACTCAGTTTGATGTTAGCTGCATCAACACCTAATAGTTTAAGAGTAGCTAGAGGGCATGTATTGAGGGAGGACCCATTATCAATGAGGACTTTAAAAAAAATCATGTTATTGCATTTTACCACTATGAAAAGTGGTTCGGTGTGTTGATTACCTTCTTCCCCCAATTCCTTTGTTGAAAAGGATATCTGATCAATGGCAAAAAATGGAATTGACAATATGTCCCAATTTTTTAGTAAACATTCCCTATAACACCTTAACCTCCCTCAAAGTTCTAAACAAGGCTTTTCTGAAAGGCTTGGAAGAGAGTAGAAGACCCATAAGGGATGTTTAAGATGGGGTTTTTGATAATTGGTCCATGATTTTGTATTCACTGGACTTAATCATCTTTGAAAAGGCTATCAACCTTTCATCTTCTACTTCCGGCTTTATGACTTTATTGCTTGATTCATTGGTTTTAGGCTTTTTTGTGGTCTTTTCTTCAAGACCATAGACCCTCCCCGACCTAGTGATTCCTCTAATGATAAAACTTGAAGATTTTCTTGATTAATCACCTCATAATTAAATGTGGTAGCTTTATAAATTTCAAGTGCTAAGGGAATATAAAAAGTATATTTCTTAACTTTTGGGATTTTTTACTCTTGCTCAGGCTCTTTGTAACATTTTAAGAGTACTGGTTTAAAGTCGAGTCTTATCATGTTAATCGTTTGATCATTCTCCTTTTCATTTTGGGGGTTGTCTTCCTCTTCAAAATCTAAACCCCAACCACTTGGAGTAAGCTCTTCATGAATCGGCAGTTAGATAGAGTAGTCAACAAGATAATCAAACTTCCCTGAATGATGCCCTAAGAAATGACCATAGGATCACCTGCATGCCACCTTTTTTTTTAATTCTTTTTTAGTTGTTAATTTGTTAGGCTTAGGAACTAGCATTTCCCGAATGTATGCTGCTTGAATTTTGCCTTCTAATAACAACTGATAAATGACTGACTTGACTTGTACTCTGTCGCTTAGATTGATTGATAGTGGTGAGCCAACTTGTTGCAAGTTTCACATTATCTGTTCTATTGCAACTTATCTAAATCAATTTCTAGTTCAGGTGCTTCTGAGGTAATCATGTTGATGGTAGGGCCATGATTGGGAAGTGGGTTATTGTTGACATTAGGAGTTAGTGACTTAATAAAGTTTAACTGCACTACTCCTACATCAATTAGATCCTGGATCTTATTTTTAAGTCTCCAGCACCTGTCTGTTGAATGTCTTACCTGCCCCATATAGTATTCACATTTGAGGTTAGGGTTATAGTTTCTAGGTTTGTATCTTTCATTGGGGATTTCAAAGCTGATTAGATTATCAGCCTTAAGGTTAGAAAAAACTTAGCTCAAAAGGACTAGGATACGGGTGCATTGTCTAAGAGGTCTGTTGATTTAGGGTTGGTTGTTTAGTTGTGGTTAGATTGAAGTGTTTAGTGTTGGGAAAGAAAGGTAAGGGGATGGTCAGTTGTTCCTACTAAAATTAACTGTGCCAATGGTGGTTTCTTTTCCTTTGATGTTATTCAAAGGTTTGGATAAGGTTGCTTTAGATGTTTCATTGACAGGTAATTTTCAAAAAATGATAGCATTCTCGATCCTGCATCCTGCTACTACTACTTCTGTAAATCTTAAAGAGGCCTGACCAATTAGGTGAGTGAAATAGGGTTGCTCCAATGTATTAATGAATATGGATGTCAATTCCTTCTCAGAGATTGGAGTACTGACCCTTGTAGCCTAAGCCCGCCAACACTAAGCATATTCTTTAAAGGACTCATTATGTTTCTTACGGATACTTCCTAAATCTCACATTGAGGGAGCAACCTCAATGTTAAATCTGTATTGTTCATAGAATGCCTAAGCCAACCTTTCCCAAGTGTTGATTTGATTAAGGTCTAATTGCACATAACAGGTTAGGACAGGTCTAATGAGACTATCCTAGAAAGTTTGTACCATTAGTTGATTATACTGTACATATTTACCCATTTTTCGAACATGCAATTTGGTATGCATCTTCGGACATCTAATACCATTGTACTTTTTCAAATTCTAGTACTTTAAACTTTTCAGGATAGGTAACGACATAAAAAACTGTCAACTTAGAGATACCAATTGGCTCATATCCATCTAGGCCTTCCAGAGTTCTTATTTTGTCAGCAAATTGTTGGTAAAGTTTTCTCTCCATCTCTTTCTACCTTTCATCCATTTACCTTTGCAAATTTTCAAGATGATACAAGATTTAAATTCCTAATTTGGGTTCCACATCAAATGTTGGATTGATCATAGAGTTGATTTCCTCTTTTTTGGGAGGTAGAATTTGAACATTTTTTCCTTTCTACCCCCCTAAATAGCTTTCTTGATCCGATTGAGTGGATCGTAAGAGAGTAAGACTTTCCACCAAAAACTTGACCTAATCATTGAGATTCTGCACTATTTGTTCCAACAAAATCATTCTATGATCAATAGCTTTGTCACTGGTATTGCTGTTGTTGTTGCTTGACATCTTAGCATCAGAACGGGTGTTATATGGTCTATGGACCTCTTATAGGGACTTTTTGAATTTGTTCTTCCAGGTATCCACCTCAACCTCCACACAAGCAAAGTGAACCTCCATTCAAGCTTGCACCAGTTCCATATAGGTTTTCATCTCTGGGCATGGATTACATGGTGTAAGATATGTGATATCGAGAGCTCGGTAGATTCTCTTGCCGGTCTTGTACAATTGATTGCTGATGAAGTCCTTAGTGGCCCGATGTTTTCCAACTTTGCCTTCAAATTTACCTAAATAAATATTAGGGCTTTCAATTCAAGATTCCCGTAAAGCCTTTATTCCCAAAAACTTAGCTACCTTATCAGCAATTATCACGTTAGGGTTTTGATACTTGAATGTAATTGACTGTAGTGATGGTTTATGGACTATATCTTAAATAGTGACAAATTAATGCACCACTGAATGTGAATGATAGCTTGTACACCAATTGAGCCTAATTAATGGAACTGCTTGAAAATCTTTGCACTTTAAGATGCTTTTGTTGCAATTGCTCCATTTAGCAATCCATAGGATGTCATCCACAGTAAAACTTTCAAGTATCTCAACCCAAGAGTAGCTAAGGATGCCATCAGGTAATTTCATTCTTTCTCCACAAGATTCAATGAGATCGATTTGATGGGCTAATGATCGTCTAATCATGTTTAACCTAAAGCATTTGATGTGGCTTACAAACCAGATTAGGATAAGGTTGATGTTGTTTTTGAAGATGGCATGCCTTTTTCTCTTTACAAAGTTTACGTTGCAAATTTGTTCAGCTAAGAGAGCAGAATATAGGATTTCCCTTCTAGAAATTGGGCCACTAGCTCAACCACCCTATAATGAATGTAAAAGACCCTAGTAGGAAAAAAGAGAGTTCCATATGCTGATAATATATAAGCATGAACCCTATTTTGTTTGTAATTTTTTTGGTCTCCACATAGGACGTCTTCTCAATCTTCAGCATCATATTAGGCTCCAAACCATGTTTGCAAGTTTGTTAGATGGATATAATGTCCATTATGCTTTCTTAAGGTTTCATTAACTACTGATTTACAGATTCCCAACAGCCTATTGAAAATGTTAGCTGGCCGTGATTCTAGATTTGGTACATATACTTCGTTAGCCAATGGAGGGGCTTAGAGGAGTTAAGTATATTCCTCTATTGTTGGTATGATTTCATATGGGCCAAGGAAAAATGCTACAAACTTTGATTTCTAGAAATGTACTACGGCTCGAATTAGGTAAATGTTGGCCTTGATCTTCATGAGAGATAAAATTGGCCTATTCTTTTTGTTGATGTAAGCCTGTTCTTCAGGATGGTAGAGGGTGAGCTAGAAATCTAGTATAAGATCTGGGTCTAGCGGTTTCTCAATGCTGGCCATTTGGAAGATTACAAGAGAAAATTACAACTCAAAATCTTTTGTTACAAAAGTTCCCAATTTATATTTTTCTATTAAAAATAAAAATTACATCTCTAATTATAATATTACTTTTGCAGGGAAAGTACTTCAAAACTTGTGTTTGCAACTTTGTTTCACATCACTTTAGCATTTACTTGCCAATTTATGACTTCATGGATGCACAAGGTAGGTTTTAAAAGTTCCCAAACTCTATAACCTCTCACTTTTTCAAAGAAACGGATTATGGGCTACATCGAAGTTTGAGTATGATAGCCTATTCAGCCCTGAGCAGTAGTCATTCCGCTGCACTCGAAACTTGCATAATGGCTCCCCTCCTAAGGTCCTAAGATGGTTCGAGTTTAACCATATCTAACATACATTGGAAATAAAATAAATCTTAATCCTGCATAAACAAAAGTTAGTATAATGATGGGAATCTTCCTAGCGATCTTGATGGATAGGGAACTTGATTTGGGTAATGATCCAAATCACTTATATTCATACTTGCTTTCTTTATCTAATAAATGTTTGAATGATAATCTAACAGGTACAATGATATTTCTTCTCAGGATGCCAAATGAATCTCATTGTTAGTCAATTAGGCACATCATCGGATTCTCATCCAATGGCCCGCTGTGATTAACATTGCCCCGATGCATCGACTCTTTGAAGATTATTAATTTTTGTATTTGTAATTATTTATTTGGACTATTTATTTTTTAATTTTTGGGGACATTTTTATTTGGTTGTAATTGGTGTTTTTAGGACCAGCCACCCTATAGTGGCATAATTGTAATTTTGTTGACATTTTAACCCTAAAGGGAGCAAGTATAAATACTTGCTTAAGTAGGGTTTTTAGGGGAAGGATACACTTGAAAATTGCAGCAAACATTTTCATGAGAGATTAGGGTTTCCTAAGATTTCATAAAACTCTTATCAATTTCAATCCAATTGGAATTGTGGCGAGTTTGCAACCTAATGAATTGTGAGTTATATCAATTCCCTAAGTTGATTTCCTTTTCATCACTAGTGTGTAATATCTAAGGTTGATTAGGTTGGTTCTTATTGTTCTGATTTTAGCGTCATTTGTGATCCCAAAATTCATTCATATTATGTTATCAAATTGATTGGTTTTTATATCATTATATTGCCTTCAATTTGCTTATATTGTTTTGTGTGGGATTCCATTGTGTTAAAGAGGAGTTCACAATTTATGTGTATGTGTTATTGGTTGGGATTTCATTGGATGTTGAGTTAAGTTCTTGATTCATTTGAGAAATATCATCATTGTGGTTTTAATCTTCAATAATTTTCATAAATCGAATCACCTTCAAATTTTAGGGTTCACGCCAATTTATTCCAATTTGAACCGGTTTTGATCTTGTGATTAGAGTTGTTCAATTGGTTTATTTGCATATGCTTAGAGCCCCTTTTAAGCATATCATCTTTTGGTATCAAAGCTTTATCATACTTGGATTCAATCTTGATCACGTCTTTTGTTGTGGAATTGGTTTATATGAGTAGAAGGATTTACGCAAATTGGAAGCTAGTTTGATTAACATTGTATAATTATCTTTCAATATTGGTTTTGTGTGCTTAGATTGGGTTTTAAGCACATCATATAACTATAATAAAGAATAATAAAAAAAAAAAACTTCAATGAATAATCCTAAAAAAAATAAAATTTATTTTTGGAATGTTTAAGTTGCTAGCCTACTTGGGGTTCCTGGTAGAGTCGCCATCCTATCGAGCCTAAATTTTCTCTTTTTTCCTAATCTGATTACACTAAACCTTATGCTCATTTAATGTAAACCCTTGATTAAGATTAAAAAAAAATACTTAAAAAAAAAAGGAGTCACCACCTAATTATAATTGGAAAAAAAATATAAAGTTAGAATTAATATAGCAGTATTAATTCTAACTTGGCTACTAATCAAAAAAAGAAATTTTAGAAAAAAAACTAGAGATTCTACGCTTGAGAGCTATCTTTTAAAACATTATGGTTACCACTTTAAACCTTCCAAGATTAAATTTTTTTTTTTAAATGTTTAACTAGAGAAAGTAAAAAACAAAAATTATTATTCGAGATTGCCCCATAGGTGCCTACATACCTATTATTTATGATCAAACTGAATGTAGTTCATAAAAAAATAAAAAAAAATTATTACATTTTTTTATAGAGACTAGAATCTATTTATAAAAAAAAATTATACTAATTTTTTAAAAAAAGAAAACATTTTTTAATAAAAATAGCGCTAAAAAATATTATTATTATTATTATTTATTTTATAAAATTCTAAAGTGTAAAAAAAAAGAATTAGAGAAATTGTGTTTTTTTTAATAAAGAAAAAAAATTAGGGAAAATGTTCTTTTTATAATAATAAAAAAAAGAAAAAAAATTTAAGGAAAATATTTTTTTTATAATAATGATAATAAAAATAAAAAAGAAAGAAAGAAAAAATAAATAAATAAAGAGGACAAACCTGTGCAGCTACCGATCGGAATTGGAGACGATAGCTTCTAATGTCAACTTCTGACAACAACCTCTGACGACACTTCAAGCAATCGAGAAAGGTGGAAGAGACTCGGGCTCCATCGAAAGAAGAAAAGAAAGAGAAAAAAAAAATGAAAACGAGGACGTAGAGAGAGCAAAAGAGAACTTAAAGAGAGAAAGAAAAAAAAAATCTTTTTGAAGTGAGAACCAATCTTTTTCTACCCTCCAATGCCTTCATCCGGGTCCCTTTTATATTGGCCAAGCTTGAATTAATCATGGAAGGTCAATTCCCATAATGAATTTTTTATTTTCTATTGAATAGATTTTGACCGATTAAGACTCAAAACCCATGGAATTTGCTTGGAGTTATAGTAAATTATTGATTGGGTTTTATTCTTTGTGCTTAAGATAGTATTTAGAAGCTTTAATTTGCATTAATTGGGTTCAATCCGGCAAATTTGTTTCATGGAAAAAATGTTTGTTTTTCCATCTTTGGACTCAATTTTGACCGCATAAATGAGTGCATCAAGACATGTTATAGGGCTCTATCTGAAGCAAGCCATGTGATCTATACGATTTCAACATTGTTTAAGTGAAATCATGTAGATATCGCAGCAAAAAATGGCCAAAAACTAGACATCTTGAAGAGGAAAATTGCATGAAACCAGGTAGATGAAGGAAGAAGATAATTTACAGTGTTTTCGGTCAACCAATGGGAGGTTGCCACATGCTTAGGTGAGAGAAAAAAAATTGGACGTTTCGCATCTACCAGAGGTCAAACTTCAGAACTGCTACTTTGAACCTTTGTCTCCATATATTGCAAGCGTAAACTTTTCCAACAGGCTATTGGCCTATGCCTTAGTCTTGTTATGCAATTAAATTGCATTTATTTCTATTTTTATTCCTTTTTTTCTTTTTTTTTTAAAGAAACAAAAATAAATAAATAATAATAAATAGATAAATAAAATAAATATATATAAAGGGAGCAAAAATTGTGTGTCTACAAATCTATTGGAAAACAAGTACTGGTTGAAGATTGACCTCGTAACAAGAGCAACATGAATTTAGGTAGAGGAGAATGTCACAATCCATTACATCAAGAAGGAATTGAGGGATCAACTTAAGCATAAAGTGTAGTGAGTGGTATCAGTAGGATAGTTTGTTCTAGAGGGTTAGGTTCTCTAAAGGCAAGTTTTACCTCCTATAGACAAAGTGGTTGGGAGATGATACCGCTATCCTGATGATGGCCATAATAGGCTAAAACCAGTTGGGAAGGTTAGTCGCCACAATCATAAGAGGAACCATGGCAAAGTCAAATGAAAGCTCTCTTGATAAGGATTGGGCTTCAAACAAGTTTTGGGGAAACAAGAAGAGAAGGTTGATTCACCATCTAGAAATGAGGCAAAAGTATAAAACAAATGATGATCAAGTGCCGCATAGGATCTCCAAGGAGGGGTGAACCTCTCGTCTCATGACAAGATCACCTTAGTGATTGATGGATGAATGGGTATGCTCATTTTAGGGTTATCTTAATGAGTTTACTATGAGCTCAAGGCTAGTAGCCTTCCTTATGAATGCATAAGCCTACCTAAGAATGATTGGATGTAGATAAACTGATCCAACAATCCATATTTCGAGCTCATTAAGCTAATTCTGCCTGAGTCAACCCAATAAATAGATCAAACTCATTGGGCTTTGTCACCTTAGCCCAATGAGTCAAACTAAATAATTAATAAACTTAACTCATTGTATTAATATAATAATTTCTAGCCCTTTACAATATTTTTCATATGAAAGTGAGAAGACAAACTAGTTAACCCTCTTCTAAGCAAATCAAACAAGTAGTGTTGATCATGAAAATAAAATTAAACTAAGGAAAGATACACTTGTAATTAAGCATAGATTCTAGTGTGCTTCTTCATCTAGTGAAATTGTTGTTGAAATATTTTAGAGATACTTATGAAAGTATCATTTTAGCTTTCACATGATGGGTCCTATCATGTAGTAGGAGTATTGTATTACCAACCCCTCATCTACACTTAATAACTAAATAGTTGAGCCCTATCACAGCTCAAACTACTTTACTTGAAATTGCTTTTACAATTTCAACCACATAACTTTTGAAATGAGTACTAGGATTATGGTAACCTAATTCGCAAATGTCTCCTTTTCAAATTAGGAATCTTAGATTATATTTAGGGGATTTTGAAATTAATTATAGTATCTAGATCATATTAGGTTAACAAGGGGAGCAGTGGTAACAAACAACATAAAGTTAGTCGTGCATGCAAGTGAGCTACAATAACAAACAATACGCAATCAGTTGCACTATACTTGAGTCTCCCTAACTACTTGATAGAATTAGTCAAAGTTCTACATTTGTACACATCATAATATCAACAACACAACTTCAACAACATTTTCATCAATTTCTACACAAGCCTAATGTCATAATTTACACAAAACACTCATATTCGCAAAAAAAAAAAAAAAAACTATAATAATCACAAAACACATGAATATAAGCATAACTAAATCATTAAACATAGTAAATAGTGAGATTAGATGTATCACAAAGCACTCATATTCACAAAAATACCATAATAATCATAAACACATGAATATGAGCATAACTATTAAACATAGCAAATAATGAGTTTAAAAGTACAACCTAGGGATTATTGTAGCTAACATGGAGAAACCTAGAAGCAAATACCTAAAATCCACCATGTTGAAGCCTAAATCCACAACTCAAAGCTTTAAAATCACTAAAATTTATTAGAAATCTAAGCTACCATACTCTAAAACCTAAAAAATTACAAGAAAATAAACAATCTAAGTTAAGGAAATGAAAATACAAAGAGAGAGAGAGAGAAACAACATTTTAGAGAGTAGAAAACTATCCTAATTCAATCTCATTATGCAATAGGAGAAGAAAAGTTGCTTTTAAAGGTGACATACTGTTTGGATGCCATTAGTGCTACCATCTAGACAACAGATGCGTATCTAGAATAAGTTAGTTAGGGTATAGTGAAATGGTGCGAATCGACTAAAACCTTAGTTAAGGTTTTGAGCCTACCATCATGATGGCTCTATAATGGTGCCATGATAGAAAGAATTATGGATTCATCATCACTATATGTTTACATGTAGCATCTAGCCAATGGTGAATTTGTTCTATCGTCTAGATAGTAGGTTTGGTTCCTAGAGCCTCTTTGCTTTCCTTTACCATTCGAATAGTGAGGGGTTACCATTAGAATGGTATGGTAGCTCATGGACCTACAAAAGTATGCAAAAAAATTGAGTATGTTGATGCAAAATGCCAAGTATTTGTGCTAAATGTTGTTCTAAATTTGAAGTTCCTTTATGTTGACCAATTGTATTTATTCAAATAATACATGATATATAGACAATTATGTAAGATAAGTGTACAGTTTTACACACTTATCAATGAACAAGCTCTTGAAGAGGAAGACATTTTCAAAGCATTAAAAAGCATAAACCTATCCAAAGCTTTTAGAAAAGATGCATTGCACTTCCACTTCTTTTAAAAATACAAGGATATTGTTGGCCAATTAGTAGAGGTAGAGATGCCTATTTTAACTAAAAATTTTCACAAAGCTCTAAATTCCTTCATAGCTGAATAAAAGACTTCTAAGACTAATAGTGAAGTAATTCTTTGCAAATAAAATCCTAAAATATAGCCCAATGAGCTTATGCAAATACTTTACAAGGTGGTCATTCAAATCAAGTGAACTAGTTTAATCCTTTTTCTTGATAGAATAATCCAATTAAATCATTTGAGCTTCACTCTTGACGTAAAAGCTAAGGACAGCATGATGATTATAAATGAACTCCTTTGTTCCTTTAATAAGAAGAAAGGACAAAAATCATGAAAATTGACCTTTTAGATTGATGGTGTAATATTGTGGCATCTTGTATATCAATGACTACAATGGCTACAATATTAAATAGGTAAACTCTAGATGCATTTTCACTAAGATCCTATTTTTCCTACTTGTCCATCCTACTTTGACTATAATGACCTTCTATTTAACATTTCCAATAGTCTTTTGCCTTGATAAACCTATTGTGTCCTTTCCTTGTTTGTTTAGTAGTATTCGACGGTGCCTTTGTTACTTTATGCACATCTATGTATCTAACATTGTGTGTTCGTCATCTTTAGTTGAATAGTGTCTCATGTCTTTGTTTTGCTAAGTTTGTCCTTTATCTTTTGTCGAGTCATTAGGTGAATACATCTAGCATGCATAAATCCCAAACTATTGCTAATGGCCATGCTGCTAATCCTTCGATAGTCATTAACCTTAATACTTAATAGGATGTGGTTATGTTCAATAGGGCTATAATGGTGTATAAGGTGATATCTAACAAAATTGACAATAAGGCGACAATGATTTCTATTCTGAAAAAGTCTCAGAGAAGCTATGGGAGATGGGAGATTGAATCAATGAAACCTAACATATATGTGTGCACTTTGGGGGGTAAACAACAAATGATGACAATAATGAAGGATAGTCCTTGGGGTTTTATGGGTAAACTTTTGATCCTAAATATCTAGGAACCCCACCAAAACTTTGAAGATGTGAAGATAGAAAAGTGTCCCTTTTGGGTTCAAAAACATGGGTTAAAGTTAAACCAAATGATTGACAGTAATGCAATGAAACTAAGTGCTTATGTTGGAGAAGTTATAGAGGCCAAACCAATAAATATTAGAGTAGGTACTATTTGAGGTTTTTTAAAAGGTGAGAGCAAACATGGATTTAAATTAACCTTTGAAGAATGGTACATAGGTTAGCAGGAATAGAAATGAAAAGTATTTTGTAAGCTTTAAATATGAGAAATTGCTTAACATTTGCTTCAATTGTAGAAGACTTGGGCATTCAACAATAGGTTGTAGTGAGGAAATTGATAATCTTAACTTTGGATCATAGTTGAGAGCAAATGCAATCAGATCTTTGTCACAAGGAGATGGCTTGCCTAGTAATGATTTACCTATTCGATCATCTTCTATGAAAGCAACCTCTAGTGAATCAAATCCTATCTTCTTAAGCTCCATGTCAAGAGACCATGTAGGAAACAAAGTAAATGAGGCTTATTTGTCTAATTAGCTAGGGGATAGAGAAACGCATGTACGTTATGTACCACCTTTCAAGAGAGACCCATAACTTTATATTTACAACCCATTATGAGACCCCTCTTCTTCTTCTATCCTAACCTCAGTCCATTCCTAAGCCACACACAAATCCCCTAACTACACTTCTTCTTCTCTTAGTTAGAGACTAAGAAGAAGTCACCAATCCCATGAAAGATAACCCCTCCACCTACAAAACAAATAAAAATACATAGTCTAAGTCTTTCCATATGTTTCCCTTGCCTTCTTTATTACTCCTCTGCACCCTTTGAATCCTCAGCCTCTCCATAATCCTTCAAACCTTTATATAGTTGAAGTCCCCATCCCGCCTCCTTTGTCCCTGTAAACACCCCATTTTTGCCCTTAATGATCAATAATAATCAATTTTCAATTTTTTTTTATTTTGTACAATTTTTCTTCTAATTTAGCTAAGATAAGGAAAATATTCAAAAAATAAAATAAATAGGAAAAATACACCAATTTTGGAAAATAATTGTAGAAATAATAACAAAAAGAGTTAAATAATTTTTACAATTTTTTTTAATTTTAAAATAATATAAAATGAATAAGAAATGGCCATGGTTAAGTATTACATCCGCTTATACTTAAACCGAGAATTGGGCCGGCTCAGCTGGTTCACATGCCTGCCTAAAAACGCACGGAAAGCTTGAGGTCCCAAGTTCGAATCCCCCTGCGTGCACTTTGCAAAATTTTTCTTTCTTTCCCCCCGGAGCTGCCATGTGGCAGCATGCGATTGGCCGAGAGAAGACACGTGCCTTGCACGTGATCGTCTTCTTCCTCGAGCCCAGTCGAAGAAAAAATCCAGCGTAAGTCCGACGAAGCCGAAAATGCTAGATTTCATCAAATCTTTTTAGATTTTGGTCAATCTAAAACCGAATTATCCAGATAAATCACAAGATTACAACAAATCGGCATCAAATCTGTTGGATAAAATCAAATCTAAAAAATGAAAAAATTCGGATTTATTCGAATCAAATATTTGAGCTTATTCAAAGGAGTTCCCTGACGGTTATAAATAGAGGACGAAGGCAGGAAGCCAAAGCACAGATCAAAAGTGAGAAAAAGAGAGAAAATCAGAGAAATCGAAGCCTCGCCAGAGTTCCTCAAGCTACGACCACCAACCAAGCTTCAAACCGCCACTAGGAGGCATTTTTTGAGAAATCCACCACCACGGTTGAGTTCCCCACCCTCGAAAACCTAGGAAATGACCCCTCAACCTCCTCGAAAGGCCACCAAAACGCCATCAACGAGCACTCCCAGTCTCCATGATTGACCGACCAGACCCGACCCGCTTCAACCCGATGCAACCCGACCCACACACCGACCCGGATCCAGGTAAGTCGGATTTTTCGATTTTTTTTGTATTTTTATTATTTATTTAGTTATTTATTTATCTATTATTTATAATTCAAAAAAATAGAAAAATATTAGAATTTAGATTAGTTTTTTTTTTAGGGTTTAGTTTAGGATAAATAATAGAAAATTAAAAATAATAATAATAAAATAATATATAATAAAATAAAAAATTATAAAATCATAAAAAAAATAATAACAAAGATGTATTAGAAAAAAAATGATAGGATTTAGATTTTTAGTTTAGGGTAGATAAATAATAAAAATAAAAGAAAAATTTGTAATTAATTAACTAATTAACAAAAATTAATAAAAAATAAAAATAAAAAATTAATAAAAGTTAATAAAAAATTAAAAAAAAATAATGACATTAGAGGTAGGTTAAAAATAGGGAAATAAAAAAATTTTATCACTTAGAAAAATGCTTTTCTTAAATAAATCCAAAATTGGTTTTTTTTTTCTTTTTCCTTAAAATTATTATTTTTTTAAAAACATAAGATAATCAAGCTTAGGCTTAATTTTTCCAAAAAAAAATACTAAAATGATAAAAACGTAAACCAGAAGTAATTTCATAATTAAAATTAACAAATACACTAAATTTTTTTATGAAAAGCGAACTACAGCTCGTTTGATCCTAAATAACAAGTACATAAGCACCCATTTAGGGCAATCCTAAAAAGAATAAAAAAATCATTTTCCATAGCTAGAATAAGTTATCTTTAACCAACAAACAAAAACACAACAAAAAATAATAATAATAACAAAAAATAGAATAAATAACAACAAAAGACATTAGGTAAGATTTAGATTTCAGGAGAATATGGTGGTAACTTTAAGGTTTTAATCAGTTAGCCTCCGAGTCCAGAAATTCTGGTTTTCCATTTCCTCTTTCACGAAAACGAAAAGAGGAAATCTCGCTGACTAGTTGTCCAAATTATGATTAATCTGCTCAATTAGTCCTAATTCAATCTTTCCCAACAACAGTTGGGTGGCGATTCCAAAATAGAATAAAATTCCTAGTTTAAGTTGAGGATCTATATTAGATGAGCATAGGGTCTAGTATAAATTGGATTAAGAATGAAAAAATCAAAAATTAGACTCGACAGTCCCCAAGCCCTCTTCCTTTAGTTAAATCATTACCTTCCCATCTCATTTCAACCCTTTTGACCCTAGCTATCAAAAGATCAATATAATAGCCTTTAGCAAGGACATCAAAGAGATTAAAGTTGAAAAAGCATGAGCCATCAAACCAAGTTAAATAGAAAAAGTCACCAAATAAAAGGGGAAGGAAGCCTAGGAAGGCTTAAGGATGACCAAGGAAGACTAAATCAATAATTACCCAAGCTAATACATCATTGGAAAATTTAGTTAACACCCTAAATACCTTTGTTGAAAATTATGTAAATAGTTGTGGTGGCTAGTTAGAATCACCCATCCAGTGGCCATGATTCTCATCAATTTGAACTGTTAAAGTGTAGGCCTTTACCTGATAGTTCAACATCTTTAGAATCTCATTCAGAAGCATAATATTAGAATTTTGTTTCTAATGGAAACAAAGAATGAGCGTAAGAAGCTTGCAAACATGCAAACGAGAATGAGATTTAGGAATGAATTTTATGTCCCCCCATCAAAATTGTTTAGAGGATTAACATTGTAATGGTTCAACATTGTTAGTATAGAAATCATTAAGGTGAACAGAAACCATATCAAATCTTTAGTGTACTAGGCATATGGCACTATATTTTCACATTTCTCATGGATTTATGCTAACCCAAATCCTTTGCCCAAACACATACTATGGCACGAATTGGAATTGACTAGTACCACTAACTATGAACCTTGTCTTTGCATTGGAGACTTCAATGCCATCATGTTCAACTACGAAAAGGAAGGTGGGAATCTACGATGTACTCGATTATTAGAGCGTTTCAATCTATGATTATGAATGAGAACCTTAAAGAACTGGGTTTTCAAGGTCTATGTTTTACCTAGTCAAACAAAAGGGAAGATGATAAAGTAGTCATGGAAACGATGAACAGAGCTCCAGGTTCTATTGAATGGCATAAGTTTCTGAAAACTCAAGTATTACACAATGAAATGGACTCTAATCATGTTGCCTTGGTGGTAGACACATGCTTTTGTGATAATAAAGGCAAAAAGTATCTCAAGTTCAAAAATATGTGGACTATCTCCATTAAATGTGGACATGCCATCAAGTTAGCATAGGATGATAAAACTCTAAGTGGGCACCCCTTCCCCCTTAGTTTCAAATTGAACAACTATAGGAGGAAGTTGAAAAAGTGGAGTTGAGAAGCATTCCAAAACAATATAGTGAAAATCCACTACATCCAAAAAGAGCTCTTTGAGGTGTAGATGAGTGGTAGAAAAGAAATTAGTCCCTTGAAGACTAGTTAATTGGGAAGCTTGAACTTCTTTGGAGAAGGGAGAAATTATATTAGTATCAATGATCCAGAGTAAAGTGGCAAAAAGAAGGAGATAGGAATATTAAGTTTTTCCATCAATGCACCTTATTATGTCATCGAAGAAATAAGATACTGAGATCAAAAAGCAATAATGGTAGTTAAATTGAAGAGGAAGGAGAAATTATGGAAGTTTTTAGCAATTTCTACACCCAACTATTTAGAATAGATGGTGGAAGATAATGGGGTAATGTGCTAGATGACGTTCCCTACCCTTATCAGCAGTGAAATGAATGACATGCTCAGCAGTCCAGTGTCAGCTAAGAGATAAAGAATGCAACGATTTAGCTTAAGGCCTTTAAAGCTCTAGAACTAGATAGCTTCCCAAGGGTCTTCTATCAATGTTAATGGCAAATTGTGGGAATGTCTATGGTGGAAACTATGCAGTCTTTTTGTAACACAGGTATTATCCCTTCCGTTTTTAATTCTACTAATATTTTTCCTATTCTAAAAGTTGTGTCATCTTAAGAAGTTAGTCATTTTTGCCCCATAGGTCTTTACAACTTCATTTTTAAGGTAATCTCATGAATCTTGGTAAACTATTTGAAACCTATCCTCCAAGATATTGTCTTAGAATCCTAGAGTGCTTTCATGTCAAGTCGTAATATTCATGATAACATAATCATTGCTCATGAGGCATTCCACTTCCTAAGAACCAAGCAATCTAGCAATAAGATGTATAGTGCCCTCAAAATTGAAATGAACAAAGAATATGATCGAGTAGAGTGGAATTTCCTAGGAATGGTCCTCACTAAGCTTGAATTTTGTGATAAGTGTATTAAGTGGGTAATGAAGTGTGTTATGTCAATGTTATACAAGGTCCTAATCAATGGAAATATTATCAGTCATGTACATCCCACCATAGGCATAAGATAAGGTGATCCTCTATCAGCTTATTTGTTCATTCTGGTAGCGAATGTATTGTCAAGATTGAGAAAGCGATTGAGAGGAATCAACCCAAAGGAATGAGTGTTAGGCAAGTTTACCCCACCTTATGACAATCTTTTATTTGTTGATGACTCATTATTTTTTATGGTGGCCTCCATTCTGAATGTCCAATTATTAAAGCAGATATTGCAAGATTATTGCAAAGCTTCAAGTTAAAAGATCAAATTCCATAAATTAAGTACCTTCTTTAGTAAGAACACACCTCTAGAAAGAGGGTATGAGATTGGAGCAGCATTGGTAGTGCTAGTGTTAGATAACCTAGGCAAAAATTTAAGCCTGCCTACTATTTGGGAAAGAAACAAAATTGAGGCACTACGTTTTGTTAAAGATAGAATTCGAACTAAGTTGAAAAGTTAGAAGAGATGTGTTTTATCTAACGTAAGAAGAGAGATTCTTATTAAAGCAATTGCAAATGCTATCCCAACTTTTTTAATGAGTTGCTTTAAGTTCCCAATTAAGTGGTGTAGAGATGTGAGCTCCATGGTTACTCAATATTGATGGGGGTAGTAGATGAAAAGAGAATTAATTGGCTAAGATAGGATAAGATTTTGTTACCTAAGTTGAAAGGGGGTCTGGGTTTTAAGGACCTCAATGACTTCAACTTAGCACTCCTAACCAAACTTGCCTACAAGTTTCAAACAAATCTAGATGCCCTTTGGGTACATATTTTGAAAGGCATTTATTTCCTAACTCAAATTTTTTGTAAGCTTCTAAAGGATCTAAAGACTCATGGGGTTAGGCGAGTATACTTCATGTAAGGAAAATCTATTAAAAAGGGCTTTACAGCAGGTAGGTAATGGTTTATCCATCAAAGCAAGCAATGATAGATGGATTCCCAGGTTGAGAGGTCACATACCGACCTTTATACAAAACTCCTTAGATGAATAGCTCTTGGTAGTAGATTTAATCGATGAAGTTTCTAAATCGTAGAATGTGCAGCTATTGCACAATTTATTAAGCAAACAATCAAAGTCAGCCAAGAGATACCACTTCCTTACGTATCAATGGATGATGATGAAGATCACACTAGGAGGATTGGTCCAAGGATAATCAAAAACAAGTTAAGAAGATTGGATTAAGGAGCACGACCCTATTTGAAGTGCGAAACGTAAAGGCGAAAGTCAAGGAAGAGATCCAAGGTCGACAGCTTTAGAATCACTAGAGGTCGCTAGCCTAAATGGCTGATGTAGGAAGAAGGCCATTGGCCTAAGTGGCTAGCGTAAATTACATTGAAGTCCAGCTTAGGTTAGCAAGCAAGCCACTAGCCTAAGCGGCCGACTTACATGCAATTAAAGTCCGGTTGAAGACTTTTTCAAAGCTGCCAACTTTACAACAATTTTTAGGCCGGCTTTGTAATATTTTAGGCCACCAACATATAATGCTTTCCTTAGTTGCATTAGGGTTTTTTATGTCATTTTATTTACTCTTTATTGTGATACTATAAATAGTCGTCAAAAACTCATTGTAAAGATCTTTTGGAAAAGTTTATTATCAAATTGAGAGATTATTTTTCTTTGGTTTTTGAAAGAACTAATCGAACATATTGGATTTGCATCTGTGGCATTCATCCAAACGTATCAATCGATCGTTCCATAATCAATTGTGGCGTTATTACTTATACCAAGGTTCTTGTCTCGTTTATAGACAACGGGTCGTAGTTTCCATCATTCTTGATAGATCCATAGGTTGTGAGATTAGCAAATCTAGTTGTCGAGTTTCGTCATGGGTTGGCAGGGTTCGCATCAGTTTGGTATTAAAGCAATCAAGTTTTTCAGGATTACCTATATTATTGTTTCAATTACTTGTTCTTAGATCTAGGGTTAGATAAAAAAAAATCATCATTCTTTGAATTTCGATTTTTGTAAATAGTTTTTGATACAATTGTTGTTAGTGTTTGAAAGGAAATGTACACACTTCCTTTCTCAAGAATAAAAAAAGAAGGAAATTTGTATATATATATATAAAAAAAAAAAAACAAAGGAAAACAATTGAATGATGAGAGAAAAACAGAGTGGAAAGAAAATTTTGATGTGAGGGTTGGTGAGGTTAAAAATGCTTTGTTTTCAAGAACAAAGAGATCTAATTAGGTTCATGATAAGGCCAAGCTCAATATTGAGCAAAGGAAGGAGCAATGTGCCAAACAAGCCAACAAAGGGCGTCATTAAGTACTCTTTGAACTAGGAGATTGGGTTTGGGCTCACATGAGTCAAAAGCGATTCCCAACACAAAGGTGATCAAAGTGGCTTCCAAGAGTCGAGGGTCTATTCCGAGTCCTCGAATGCATTAATGACAACGTTTACATATTGGAATTGCCAGGTAAGTATCAAACTAGCGCTATTTTTAATATTACTGATTTGAGTCCTTATAATGCAAGTGACGATTTGAGGATAAATCCTTTTCAAGATGAGGGGAATGATGAAGATCACATTAGAAGGATTGGTCCAAGGATTATCAAAGACAAGTTAGGGAGATTGGAGCAAGGAGCACGACCCTATTTGAAGTGTGGAATACGAAGGCGGAAGTCGGGGAAGAATCAAAGGCCGATAACTTTAGAATCACTAAAGGCTGCCGGCCTAAATGGCCGGTGTAGGAAGAAGGCCACTGGCCTAAGTGGTCGGCGTAAATTACATTGAAGGCTGGCTTGGGTTGGCAAGTAAGCTACCGGCCTAAGTAGTTTGCTTACATGCAATTAAAGGCCGATTAAAGACTTTTTCAAAGCCACCGGCTTTGCAATAATTTATAAGCCAACTTTGTAATATTTTAGGCCGCTGACGTATAATGTTTTCCTTAGTTACATTAGGGTTTTTTATGTCATTTTATTTACTCTTTATTGTGAGACTATAAATAGTCGCCAAACACTCATTGTAAGGATCTTTTGGAAAAGTTTATTCACAAATTGAGAGATTATTTCTCTTTGGTTCTTGAAAGAACTAATCAAACTTATCGAATTTTGAATCCATGGTGTTCATCCAAACTTATCAATCAATCATTCCATAATCAATTGTGGTGTTATTACTTATACCAAGGTTCTTGTCTCATTTATAGACAACAAGTCGCGGTTTTCATCGTTCTTGATAGATCCATAGGTTGTGAGATTAATAAATTTGGTTGTCGAGTTTCGTCACGGGTTAATGAGGTTTGCATCAAATAATTGATTAATATGGCCACATGAGAAAATAGGACAATGCAATGTAAGATAAGCCTATAATTTTAGTTGATGTAATGTATATCAAGCAAATATGGAAGCTTCCACCTCTCATTAGATGAAAAAAAAAGTCATTTGGAAACAAGTATGGCATTTTTTTGCTTACCAAAGATTATGCACTTTGTATGCAGAGCATTGCATAATGCCATGGCTATCCAATGTAATCTTTTCAAGACACATTGTTGATAGCATGATATGTAAGTTCTGTGATTGCAATGAGTCCATTGAACATGTCCTCTTGTGCTGTCCGTAGACAAGGCTGGTGTGGTTTGCTACCACAGGAATTTGCATAGAAGTAGAAAGCGTGACTACTTTGGATCTGTGACTATACTCGTGTTTGGAAGGAGTCGCTGGGAAGAAGAAGGAAGTCTCAGATGTGTTTGCGAGGTTATGCACGGTGCTGTGGGCTATTTGGAAAGAAAGATGTAGCTCGATTTTCTGATTAAGAAGCCCGGATGTTGAATCTGTTGTTGCCAGTAGTAAAAAAGCACTTGCTGAGATTGAAGTCATAAAATCCAACAATGTCTGCCAACATCAAAATTCACACAATCACAGATTGCACGACCTTCATTCTCCTTCAACTCGTTCTGATTACAGTGATCAAGGATCTTCAGCTACTACCATGAGAGACTTTTTTTTGTCACCTTTTGCTAACAGGCCTGATCAGTTGCATGACCAATTCCATTGTTTTGACAGCAGCTACAGCCCAAGAGAACGTGCTGAAAGGCATCTTCACAGCCCCAACCAAGATTCTTGGAAAGCTCCAACTGGTAGGTGTATTAAAATAAATTTGAATGGTGCTTTTGATCCATCCAGTGGTGCTGCGGCTATAGGTTTTGTTGCACGTAATTCTCAGGGACTTGTTTGTGGAGGTCATTCTAGGCTTTACTCTGCTAATTCTCCGGAAATGACTGAGTTTTTGGCAGTGGCTGATGCTGTTAAATACGCTGTTTCAAAGGGGTGGAATGAAGTTATATTTGAAGTTGATTATGCAGTTTTCCATAAAGTTTTAACTTCGACTTCAGAATCGCCATGGCAATTCTTCACTTTAATCCTTGATGTGAAATCTCTTCTGTTCAAGCTCAGGTCTGTGTCTTTCGAGCTAATCAAAAGAGAAGCAAACGAAGCAGCGAACTGGATCGCAACTCAAACTTGTATGAAGTCATGTCCTAGTAATAGGGTTTTTTCAACCTCCTCCTTTGTTAGAATCAATTCTTTTACAGGATTCTGCTTACATTGTAAATGGAAAATGAAAAAAAAAAAAAAAAAGAAAAAACAAGAGCGGAATATTTCAAATTCATGTCATACCCAAATCTAGACAAACTAGCAAGAGAAAGATAGATTTCAGTGTATGGAAAGCAAAGAAGCCTCGAACGAATTTGTTCAGAAAAGTCTACCATACGACTATATGCAAGTAGTGTAGATCCTAACATCAGTTGTCATCAAATTAGTAAGAATTTAACTGAATTGAGTTCTTATAGGGTATCCAATTTGTCCAATCAAATAATTATCCTTTAGGATTATTTTTTATCCTAACATCAGTTGTCCCCGGGTTCTTATGGGGTATCCAATTCGTCCAACCAAATAATTATCCTATAAGATAATTTCTTATAAGATTTTGAATGGGTTTTAGGTTTTGTTTAAAAACTTTATAAGGTTTTGGGTTGGATCGATAAAAAATAGTAAGATAAATATATTATTATTATTATAGAAGCCTTAGAACTATGAAGATATCAGTCTAATAGTGAGAAAGGAGAAGGATCGAAAGGCCTGGACATACTCACAGTAATACCTTAAGGTCCGATTTCATAATTCTGGTTGTTTATAATTGCAACATTTATATTTACAGGTATTGAGAATTATTCACTTTCGATTAGGTCCTTCAATTATGATTCATGATTAGGATTAAATTATGTATTTTTGCTAATACTGGACGTTGTTTGACCTTTTCAAGAACCTAGTTTTAGAGAGTTTTCTGAGTTGGAATTACAACAGGAATGAGAATGGGGTAACCTTGAAGTGAAATTCTTATGCAAACATTGTGATTTGCCTAACCCCCCACCCCCCACGCTCACTTCCCCTCTCCTTCCTTTATGGGGTTGAAACTAATGTTGCCTTCTTAAATGGATTACGAGAGATGAATTATGCAGAAATGTAGCTTTATGGTATTGTTTTTAACTTTTATACAAATAAATATGCTAGATAAGATATTGTTGTCAAAAAATAAAAAAGAAAAGAAAAAGAAACCATGTTAGTCTATGGATGTGTCCTCAATTTGTTGGGTGATTTTATTTATTTATTTGATTCTTTTTCTCTTATCCGTAATTAGTCTTTTTGTGTACGTAATGAAGTTAATAATTAAATGATGAAATAGATTTTGAACACTTCGGAACTGTGTTTGATGGAGGATTTAGGGGGAAAAAAATCCTTGGCTTGTTATAGTAGATTTAATGGTTTATGCAGTGTTTCATGTTAGTGCAATCTATTTTCTGAGAAGTTTGAACAGATTTTTCTAAAACAGGTTGGCTGCATTTTGACATCATTATATAAAACATGTTTTTCTAGTTTGTTTTTTTGAAACATTTCTTGATGGTTGGCAGTATATTTTGATTGGTTTGGACTGATTTTTTTTTCACATAAAGCCAGTTGGCTGCATTATCATGATGCAAAACATGTTTCCTTCATTTGTTCTTGAAAAATTTCTTGAATTACAAGTTGGCAAGGATTCCTGCAATATTATTTCTTATAGCTCATGAAGGAGTCTTACAATTATTATATGCAGTGTCTCTGCTCTCTTCATGATCCAAACGATGCTCGGCGTATTCAGAGATGGAAGGACTGTGATTGCCATTATTCAATATCCTAGTTGTGAAGTGTTTGAACTCTTTGACAGATTTGTTTTTGCTTTCTGGTGACAAGAATATTTATTTTTCGTGAAGTTTCCGAAGCACAAGATATATGAGAATTCAGGCATGTCTTTTTTATGTTTTTATTTGTTTATTTATTTTTTACTTCTTCTGTGTACATTCTTCTTTTCTTATCAACTTTAACAATTCCAAATGATTTGACACATGTTATATTCGTACCATATATGCTCAGATTACAAAATTTGAGAGCAAGAACCTATGAACCGTTTAACGTTAAATCCCTATTCTGTAATTACATAGGATCCAATAATAAGATCAGATGCTCTAGGGAAGAAAACAAAGAAGAAGAAAATGTTTTCTTTCATTTTTTGTTGCACATCAAATTGTATTACGAGCGGATCGTAAAGAAAAATTTCTTCAAGCGAGGGCATTAAGGCCCGTATAGAGACTGTAAGCGTACAAGAGGCCCACCAGCCCATTCGTCTTCAGGTTGTCAAATTTGATTTGTGGTTTTAACGAAACTTGATACACCATCTCACGTCCCTTCCTTTGCGTCCTGGGCGAGCCAAGTGAAGCTTGTTCTATGAGATTCAATTACTTAGGAGAGAATACGTAAAATATATGACTCCAAATAATATCATAATCCTTTAAACTACTCATCACTACACCTTTAAATAGCCATCTTGCCTTGAGCGGCCACTTACACAAAACTATGTCTCGTGGTGAAATACATTAAAGAATCATACATCTTTTGTCGTTCCATTAGATTCATTTATGATGTACATAATCCTCATAAGAGGCAAATATATAGCATATTTTGAATCTCATAAGAAAGATCGGGTATCAAAATATTTTTTTTCTAAGAAAAGAGTTTTAGAAAGCCATGGATAGTTTTTCTCACTTGGCTTCCAATTTCTTTTTGTTTCTCCTTATATAAAGAAATAAATACATAATTAAGCAAGTAGCATATGGGTCACAAGACTCACACCAATGATAGTATATGATTTTTAAACTTTAAGGACTTATTTGGTTTATTTTATTTTTATTCGTTTGGTATCTGTTTTATATCTATTTGAATATGAGCGTTTGATTAGAATCAGATAGGATTCAAATGGAAAAAAAAAAAAAAAAGACAAATGCAAATTACACGTGTATCCTTATTAAATAAACTAAATCCTTAAATCTTATTTTGAAATATAAGTAAATCAGACACAAATAAAACAGTTTATTCAAATACTAGTTTTCAAATAAATACAAATTGAATACAAATCAAATATAGATTAAATACAAATAAAATACAAATAATCCAAATAAGCCCTAACAAGGCTACAACACATACTTTAATAAAGTTATTACACATGACTCTAAACTTTAATAAGGGTGCAACACACACTTTTAGAAAAGCATGCTAGATCCTCTGCTATGACTTCAAGACCACAAGACTTAAAGCTAGTAGATTCCTTGCACTAAGCTTTCAATAAAACTAGTTCAATTCTCTAATTGAAAATTTAGGACCATGAAATGTTGACAAGTCAGTTTTGTTCACTGACTATTTTTTTCGTTTATAAGATGGAGATAGATTACTCTCTAAAGGGTAATCTAAGTCTTCATTAGGATCTTGATTGTATTTGGCTAGATACTCATCGACATCAATATCCATTTTTTCTTGACTCATCTCTTGTTGATATTCTCTTAAAATTTGTGTTATCTATAGCTTTGTTTCTTCATAGTTCCCGTTAAAATCCTATGGCACTTCTGATTCAAATGATTCAAGCCATATCTCCATTGGGATGGTGAGATTGATGATACAAAATCTTTTTTTGGACTTCCCTATATTGAGCCTGATTATCTATTATATCTCCTCCATACCTGTCAAGGATAATGCAAGAAGCAATTGGATAATATGTAAACCTTTCTTACTCAACCCATTCTTGCCTTAACTAGACTAGGATTTTGATGTCAAGAATATTAGCTCTAGGATTATTGACAAACATATAATTGATTCTTCTTACAATATGCTCCCATAATTCCTATTGATGAAACCATTGTAACTTTTTTGTTAAATGTGAAAGATGGTTTTCACTTGGTTAAAGTTTAATTTCTCACAGGAATTGAAATGCTTCATGAGATGGAAATTGAACTTCTATAGTAAAATGATGTAAAAGATACTAATAAAACCATTTTAAGCTAAAAGGAAAGTGAGGATCTGAGCTAAGCCCAAATACATGTAGATGAATGAATGGATATTTGGGATGTAGGCCAAATGGCTAAAGATTTAATCCTCCATGAAATCTGAATACTATCCTTGATAGTACTAGATTCTTTCTAACAGTCTATTCTCAAAACCTTCATTTGCTATGATATCTACGAGTTTTAGAGGCCCCATTTCCTAATACCTTCTTGGTCTATAGGTGCAAGGAGGATTTAAGGAACTTGATGGTCTTCTATAATTGTACATAGCTATCATATCATTAGGAGAGTGTGGCTATTTCTTTAATCTGCTAGGTCTTGAAAGGAAATCTACAATCGAGTTCTTTATCTCCCTTGATATGTTTGACCTCATAAGAATACTTGTAGAACCATTCTTGCTATCATAGTAATTACAAATGTGAGATTGCTTTTTGTTTAAACTATAGCATCTTAAGGAAGGAAGACATGTCCATCCCAATTTTAAAATGAGATCTCATTAGATGATAAGGTTGAATGATAATGGATTTCTAAATCCTTGATTCTTCCACTTATATGTCCACAAATTTGCCTTTTACCCTCATTATGCTCTAATAGTATGGCTCCCCAATATTTATTACTAGCATCAATCTTGAGCACAAGCTTACCTCCAAATGGAATCTTCAATAGTGATATACCTTAGAGTTTTTCTTTCAAAACTCTTATTTCTTGGAACTATCTTTCTCCTCATAATAGATGATCCTTTTTTTTTAGCATTTTGGAGAGAGGACTCATACATCTAGGGATACTTGGAATGGAATCTCTAAGATAGTTAAATATGCCTAAAAACTACTATATTTACTCAATGTTGAGATCTTTGTTTGGAAATGTCGACAATTCTTAAGCTATGGATGGCTCAAGCTAATAGCAACCATCTTTTATCCTCATGCCAAGAAATTCTATTTTGATTTTTCCAATTTTCCTTTTCTTTTTGGATAGCATGATTCCACATGAAATCGCCATTTGATAGAATTTTTCTAGAAGCTTGATATGGCTTTCTTCATCCAAGCTATACAGTAAAATAACATCAATGTAGATGATGGTACTATTCATGAAAGGCTTGAAGATCGTTATCATTACCTTTTGGAATAGTGATGGACCGGTTTTGAGCCTAAAAGGAATGACTCTCCATTGTTAATGATGATTAGGAGATGCGGAGCATTCAAAGCACAAAGTGAAATCACTCAAGCTAATCATGTATTATTTCATTGTATTTTTGTTCAAGCACTAAATTTATAAAGGATTTAAATTTCTGTTTTTGTAGTTGAGAGGTTACACTTGTTTAATGTAGTTTGTAGTTAGCTTGTGAAGAAGCTAACTAGGTAGAGTAGTAAGTGATTATACTAAGTATTGACAGACTTTTGTAACTCTCAATATTTAGATTTTTGATATAGTAAAATGATTAGTGATGACAACTAGATCTTTAATAGTAATGGCTGGAGGAGTAAATTGATTTACAAGATTTAACCATTATAAATTTTCTTGTCCAAGTTTCTTAATTCCTATTATTTCAATTTCTTACAATTTATTTATTTTGCTGCAACTTTATTTGTTTTCCACCTTATTAGTGAAATAATAAACGGGAATCATTTCCAAAAAGAATTATAAACCTTAAAACAATCAATTTACTTTCTCTTTCTCTTGATTGCTAATCCGGAATTTACAATCATACTACATGTAATGTCAAAGCTTAATTACCCGATTTCCAAATTTCAACGCCTTGGAATGAGCACCATTTGTTGAAGTCAATGACTCAAAGGTTCATACCTAATGTCAAAGAACATACGAAAGTGGCTATTCAAGTCGATAAGCACCTAGACGAGGATGGAGTTCTAGAATTAAGGAAGTCAAACCCCTGTGCGGTTTGGTGGTGAGTGCCGGAAACTTCAAATGAGCGCGTTCCGGTCTTTCCTAGAAATAAGACAAACGCGGAGGCGTGAGCTAAGAAAGAGTTGGTCGCCAATTAGCATCTAAAGCTACCAACTGGTCAAAGAAAGCCAGCCATCTGCAGAATCTTTAATACAGGAAATCGATATATGTCACGTGTACAAAGATTTTTCGTAGAGTCAGATGAGCTATCTACCAATTTGCAACTAACAAAGATCAGTGTGTATCGTGAAAAATAATAACAATGATAATAATATATAAATAAATATTGATTGTTACTAACATGCAACCTACGTGATTCATCGATGAATAATCAATAAATATCAAGTAGTATAGATGATTACACATATGAAATGGGATGCCAACAAGAGGAAGGGTCGAGTCTCACTTCCTTCCAAGAACTTGTCGAAAAAGTAACAAAAGGCAAGTATTACCATTTTTCAAAATATATACTAATTTCTTTCACTCCAATACTAATCTTACCATTTTTCAAAATGCTACATTATGTTATTATAAACAAAATTTATCTCCATTTTCAATTACTTCTATATGGTATTCCTTTCGCTTTTCTTTTCCAGTATTTTCTTTCTCTTTACTTTCAATCCTTCCATTTTAGCTCTGTATTATGATTTCTCAAGCAAAGATTCATGGTCATCAAATGAAAAAGAATCTTTTTTATTTTTCCATCCTTTGACCATTTATGTAGAAACATACATAACATTAAGATGCATAGTAAAATAGAGTTGAAAACTAAATAAATAAATGTTCACTGGGGGAACGGTTTAGAAATTTTTTGGGTCATTAGAATCTATCATAATACAATTTAAGAGGACGGGAAACGTCATCATTTCTCCACTTTTTATTATTTCGTAATGAATATATATATATATATATATATATATAAGGAAAAGATTTTTCCAGGTGCACTTTACCTCCAATGCATAAAAAATAAAAAAAATAAAAACTAATAACTCCAACTTAATGTTATTGTTGAAGGAGAATATAATAAATTCCACAATTATCCTTACTAAACAACAATAATAATCCCATCACTTGACTGGCCATAATATATACTAATTTCTTTAACTCCAAGGGTAGTTTTACTATAAGTTACATTATGCTATTATTAGTAAAATTTTATCTCCATTTTCAATTAATTCTATATATATATATATATATATATATATTCACCTTTCTTTTCCATTTCTTCACTTTCAATCCATCCATTTTTACCCCACATCATATTTTCCTAGCAAAGTGTTACAATTGTTAAATGAAAAAGTTCCTTTTTTTATCACCTTTTGACCATCAATACAGAAACATTCTTAGTGTTAAGAAACGTTGTAAAGTCTAAAGTAACTCTTTAGGATTTATTTGGATCTTTAGAATCCATCACAATTCGTTTTAAGAGGATGAAAAACGTGATCATTTCTCTACTTTCCATTGTTTCGAGTTGAAAGAACTATGAACCCCACAAGTTGGACTAGTCTACTTAAGGAAGAAAAATGACATCTATGCTATTAAAGGATACTTGGTCCAAAAGTAAGAATGAGGATACTATAAGCTTTAATCAATAGAGGTTATGTAAGTTAAAATCCAAATTTGGATATCAAAGTTTAAAAATAGGAACAATAAAGGAAATGATGAATCAAATTAAAGGATAAAGATGAAATTGAAGACCAAAAATGGAGTTAAAACCTTAATGGGTTTGATAATCCTAAGTATAGAAGTCTATGGTAGCTAATTTGGCAAGGGGAAAAAAAAAGATTTCAATAGAACTTTAAAAACCTCTGCATTTTGTAGGGGAAAAAATGAAGAAGAAGAAGAAAAATCTTATAATAGCAATTAAACTACTAATCCCTAAAAGATTTCACTAAAACTCTAAAAAAAACCCTAGATTGAAAATAATCACTCGAAAAACATTAAATTAATCAACACACTTGGATATCCCTAAAACTATAGGACTAATTTACTAGAAAAAATTTCAAAGGATACAAATCAAAGCAAAACCTAAATGATTATTGGGTATAAAGGAGCTTATAACTATATATAACAAAAATCCCCATATACGAACATGAACCGAATAGGAACTTCGGTTCAATATAGGAACTCGACTATAGGAATAATGAATCATAAGTCTAGATAAGTTTCAATAATCAAAATATCCTAAAACATTTGACTAAATAGGTTATAAAATCTTACACAAATACATAAATATAGCACATAAATGAAATTGACTCTATTTCACTAATAGGTAGCAATGACTCGTGTATATGTGTATTAGATAATACTATTAGCCTAACCATTAAAAATTTAGTTAAACCAAGATATCTAAGATATAAATGACCCCTATAATGAAATAATATTTATAAGAGTAAAAAATATTAGATTGCTAAACCAAGATACAAAACCATGTCTAATATATATAAATAGGCTTGACTATTATTGACGAACACATATTAAGAATTATCGATTCTATCCAACTCTAAGAAAAATGTTTTTCCTTCCTATTTTTCAATGGATCATGCCCGAAGCAACCCAAACCCACAATTATATTTTTTTTTTGCTTTTAAATTTCAAATTAAAATCTAGCTTCTTGATGATTACTCCCCATAAATGATCGCTAGCTAATGAGATTACATACATGGCTTTCCATTTCCATTCCCCATGTATGCTTAACCACCTAAATATTTAAGCTTTCTTATCTCCTCTATGTTAAAAATCTACAATTTCAAGTGGATAAATATCCATGAGAAGAGACAAAGTCAAATGTCTAAAATATACTAGTTTATGATGCAAACATCACATCAACTAGTCTAAGTACCACTAGGACTTCATACAATATACTTCCTTATTCCCTAGGCATGTAACCCCATCAAAACACTTCTATTTTCTACTAGCAAATCTACATTCTCTTCTTCTTTAATTTCCCTAAACAAATTAAATATAAAACCCTTAAACAAGGAGAGAGAGAAAGCATTCCACTCCCTTCCATTTCTTCTTGCCCAACACCATCGTCATCCCCGCCATCTCTCACTTCTACTTCAATTATCTTCAATAAAATCATCAAACCAACACAAAAAACTTAAATTCACTTCAACTTCAGTGTCTTCCACCATTATCCACGTCATTTCCCAAATTAGTTAGATTTTAAAGCTTCAAAAACTGCAAGAGAAGGTAATCTTCATTTCCATTTGATCTACTCACCTAGTCTCCCTATATTAGAATATTTATAGGTCTTTCTTGTTACCTACAACTTGTAAGACCTCATGAATCTCCAAAGCTTCATCCTTTAAAAGGTGAGAAACCTTCCAAACTTAAATGCAAGCTATTCTTTGAAATAACCAAATTTTTTACCAATTTATAATTCAAATAATAATTAAATACAATTAAGGGTAAAATTAAAATTTTAGAAATTAAATTGCAAAGTTAACTTTACTTTAGTAGTTACATATTGAGGTTAAGGTAGTAATTTAATAATTTAGATATTTAGTAGCTAGGATTACCTAATTTCCCTTAAAAGTGTAATAGTCAAGGAGGGGTAAATTAATAAAATACATTATAATGTGAATTAAGGAGTATTTTAGTCTAAAATTTTTCTAGAACTCCCATTTCCCTCCTTGCCCAAAAATTGTAACACACACACACACTCTCTTCCATGCATCTCTCTCTCTCTTGGTTTCCCTCATTTCCTCCATTAAAATACAAACCAAGTTTCCTTAAGCTAATCCATAGAGTCCTATGACTAATTAATGGGTTATAATTATCAATGTAGCTCAATCCAAGCTTTAGAAGATCAATTAGGTAAGTAATTGAACTTTACAAGTTGAAATTGAGCTTGGGAGATGCAATTGAGGTTAATTCCAAGTTTAATTTGGTGTTTAATTAGGGAATTTCAACAAGTAAGTGAAGATCAAGTGGAGGCAAGCAACATACTCAAGTGATTGTGACATACCCATAAGTAATTTGCAATTTTAGGATTTAAAAATTAGGTTTGATGTATAGATATTTAATTTTTAGTTTTGCAAAGTGGAAGCTCAATTTGGAGATTGAAGTTTTGGTTTCAGTAAGGTAATAGCATTTGGAATTAAAATATGTTATAGAGCATTAAGCAATTTATAAATTTTGTTAAAGTATTAATAGGTAATTTTGGGTTGTTGAAGGTGAATTAGGTATAGGAAGTGTAATCTCCTTGTTTGGTGATTATTAAGAACTTTCAAGAGTAAAGGACTAAGGTAAGTACTCAATTACTTATTTAATTTGAAGTTTAATATGTGATTAATGTTAGATTGAAGTGGATTTGTGTATGGAGTTGTTAGTGGTGGCATGGATGATTGGATATGTGATTGACTGATGAATTATCATATTTTTGTGTTAATTGGATTGTTGATTGAGGTTGTAATGGAAGTAAATTGATATTTTTAGTTTTAAGTTAATGTATTTGGCTATAGAAGTGTATGTCATGGGGTTGAATTTGTAATGGGATGTGTTCTTGATTAATTTTGGTAATTTAATGATAAGAAATGTGTAATTGATGTCTTAATAAGAAGTTTAGTTAATTAGAATGGGTTTTTGAAAAATGATTGATGAATGGAATATGATTTAGTTGTTGGCTGAAATATATTATGTTAAATGGGTGTTTAGAATGTTAAAAATGATGTTTTTTGTTATGCAGGATTAGTGTTAAATGGTGGAATTTGATTTGGAAATGATAATAGGAAGTAAGTATTTGGAATGATGAAATTTGGTGAAGTAAAGGTTAGAAATGGTTGAATTTGGGTTTAAATTCGGGTTTTGGAATTTAATTTGAAAAAATGGGTTGTTAATCTGATGTAAAATGAAGTTTAAATGCTAAATTTGAAAAAGAAAGAGATTTAGAAAATTTTAGATTTGATTTAAAGTGATTTGGAGTTAAAATGAGTAAGATATGATGAATTGAGGTTGCAAATTCGTAACTGGATTTGGACAATAAATGAAAGGGGTTTAATCTACACAAAATATGAAAAATCTTGAAAGTTTTGATAAAGGGATGAATTAGATATCAAATGGCTTTTGTTTGATATGATTTGGAGTTGAAATGAGTGAGTTATGCTTGTTTTAGTAAAGCTTGTTCATGAAAATCGAAATCTGAAAAATATGTTAATTAATGATAAGTTACGGTTGATTTAATGAAGTTTTTATGATATGTAATGTGCATGATAAATTTAGAAATTTTGCCATTAAGTGTTCATTTTTTGATATGTTTGTTGCACATGGTAATTGATTCATTAATGAAAAGTGTAAAAGCAAGTTAACTTACTATCTAACTCACCGAGTTATAATTGAATGCCTTGAGTGTGTTATTGTATTCTTCATGATATTTAAATCATTCTTCATGAAAGTTTGATCTATTTTTTTCAACCAAATTCATCAAAAATATGTTTTTAGATGAGTTTTAAGAAAATTGCTTTTCCATGTAAAGATTTACTTCAAGATTTGATTTCTATAAAGAGTTTTATCAAAATCAAAACCATTTTCACCCATTAGGAAATTAAAGTTTTGGATCAAGATGGTTTCAAGAATGTATTTGATCTTCATAAACATGTTAATCAAGGTTAATATGTGTTTATGGACTTAAATTAGATGAACAAACCAATTCACTAATTAATTAAATGAAATATAGGATTAATAATCGGATTAAATAGTAGACTTATTTAAAATCTCTACATAAGTTTATTAGCTTAAATGACATTCACTTAGTTGCATATCGAGTCAATACCTATGGGCCTAATTGGTAGTTAAACATTATTGAATCAATAATTATGATAATTAAACTAATTGAATGATAGTACTAATCAATAATTATGTTTTAATTGCATATTATCCTCTAATCAAGTTAGAAGACCAACTAATCAAAAATGTTCTTATGGCTTTATCTTTTTAGGTATGGGATAGTTATGTGCTGCATGCTAGTTCTAAGGAACTTCAAATGAAATAATACTTAAATTTAGCCTAAGTATCTATTATACTGGTTATGTTTGGTCACCTAATCGAAAGGGTGATAACCTTGGATTGGGTCATGAGCTACGATTCAAAATACTGGAATGATACAATAGTTAGGCAGCCGGCCACTAAGGTGGTGCGGCAGATAATCAATAGGATTAATATTCATGCGAAGCAATTATGGAAGCGGAGTGAAGTCGATCGAACATTATATGAGGTATAGGTCTCGTACGAGATGGTAGGAATAGACTACGTCTATAGCAGCACACCTAGCATTTAGAGTGAATGCCCAGATGAGATTACTTAATATTTGCTGACGGTTTTGAATATTGATTATGGTTTCTATTACGGTAGTTAGATATATCATGATAGTCTCCTAATGCCTATCGAATAGGGTTAAACCCTTTTTATTCCCAGGATTATCCGGAGTCATGAGTAATCCTTTGCTACTTGTTTTGCTTTTAATTAAATAACTTAATGAATCTATGTTATTGCATTAGAATTAGGTATGTATGACATGCGGGTATATATTTACCTATTTCATGTTAATTACTTATTACTCATTCACTTTTTACCATTTTTCAAGTGATAATGATGATTTATATGCTGATGACTTTTGTTATGATTACCTTGAATATGGATTTGATGTTGAGTTCAGGGATGATGGGAGCAATGGTTAGTCTCCTTGTTATGTTGGTTGTTTATGATTTCTTATTTTTTATTTTCAAAAGATGTGAGGAGTTTATGGACTAATATCGTTTAGTTGTTGGACTTTGAGATCGGTTTAAACTTTGGTTTTTGTTGTTTTTTGAACTATATGATAAACTTAGACTATGTTTTTAGGCCTTGTAGCCTTGGAGGGCTTTGATGATGGTTTTAGTATCATCCAATTTTATGATCTGCTACTAAATCACTCTTTTTATCAAATGGTTTTCAAGGTTAACAATCATGATTTTTCAAGGTAAAATCTAATTAGAAACTCACATAGTAAGTAGTCGAAACCTTAACATATTTCTACTTAAGTAGGATATGTGGCAGATTGTTACGCTTAGAAGTTTAGGAGCGTGACATCCTTAGTGTTTCTATACCTAAATTCTTTATGCATATAGGCACTTAACCACCAAAATTACTACTATGTGTAGTGTTGATAGAAAACTTATCCATTCTCACATTTCTTGAGCTTTACATGGTGTGTTCCCCTTTATTTAGCTATTGTTCACACCTCTAATTAGACCCCAAATTACTAGCATGTTGATAATTTTTAAGGTGATAGCCATCTCTAGTGATTAGATGAACATAAATGTTGATATTATTAACTTACAACACTTGAAATGATGGAAAACTCTAACTTTCAAAATTGATCAGACTAATAACCATACCTATGATACCCATTTAATGATGTTAAAAGAAAGGAACAAAAATATTTAAGCATGTTAGGAGCCCCAATTACAAGTACAACAAGAAATTAACAAAATCCTTAAAGCTTATAAGCCTTATTAGAGCAATTTCAGTATTGATAAGAAATTGTCTTGCAAGTACATCGAGAAAACTGACAAAATCCTTAAAGCCTATAAGCTTTATTAGAGCAATTTCGATGTTGATAAGAAATTGTCCTGGAAACCAATATGAAATGTTCCCCTATATTAAGTATTAAATATTATCTTAGCTAAAATATATGTTAACTAATAGATATTGAAATCTTCAAAAGGTTAAATAACCTATAATCATACTATAAGAGGCCATAAACCACTATATGACCTCAGTTGACATACAATGATACTATTTGATCAATTTGACAATCTATTGCCACATAAAGCTTAGAGTAATTTGTAAAAGACATAAGAATTAGAGTATAAAAGAGTTTCCTTGATTCTTAATGAGTGCTGCCAATCGACCCTAATAAATAATAAGGAAAATTAAAGTAAACCCGAGCTAGTCGATAACGCCTACTACTTGAAAACTTTACCATTAACTCGGCGAACTTCTTGTAGCTAAATGGAAAACTAAAAGTAATTAGAAGCTTAGAATATTATTGAATCTTCATGCTACTGACTTTTAATGAAAACTAGACTCAATCCTTAAAAAAATAATCTCAAATAAGTCTAAGTGTGAGAAAAAGCGAAATGGGAGCAACATAAATTCGTTATTTGTATACAAAAACTATTTGTAGAGATGGAAAGTAGACACATAGCCCTTTGAAACACCTACTCATATGTGCTATTTTGATTTAAATTGACTAAGATATGGTCTATTTAATTTGAGTCATCAAAACTAAAAATTTTGGGACTATCTAGTTTTTTCTTGAGTAAAATATTCCCTTAGCCACTTAACCTTTAACTCAAATTAACCTCTAAACCAAACCCCAAACTTTCTTACTTACCCTTGTAAGCTCATGCTTCTAAGGCCCCTAGAGCCATAGAGGTCAAGCTTTTTGTTGATAATGACCTTCCTTAGCACTTAGTAGCTCCCTTAGGACAAAACTATTTGATGAGACCGATCAAGTTTTTCGAAACTTCAACTTGGACCAAACTTGAATCAATTCTTCTAACAACTTGATATAAAGATATCCATAAAGAAGAGGCAAGGGTTAGAGGCTACTTTAGGGTATAGGCGAAACTTCATTAGGTTATTAACAAGTACACCATGACTAAGTGATTATAGGTTATAGAAATGACCTGGAGTTTATTTGTTTAAGACTAAATTTGGTGATGCCCTTAGTAAAAGACCCTACCTTGACCTAGGATCAAACTTTAGCCTAAGGAAGTACCAAGTCAAATTAAGCAAAAAAAGAAATGTAAGTGAAATTTAAATAGTATCCCCAATATATATGCATACTAAATCTAACTAACATAGAATGATACTCTAGCACTAAATGAAGAATCTAAATGACAAAGCATCTAATAATAAAATATCTCCTTCATAAACCCCTTAGGAATAAGTAGAGCCTTAAGTAGAGAATCTAACCTGAGGACTCATGGAAGCCACAAGATACTACCTATTGAACATAAAAGAAACACAAGTAGCCTTAGCCCTAACAAATCAAACCTAAGCCAAAACTAATTTAGCTATGAGCTACTAGTTAAAGAGTAAGCTAAGTTTTCCCTAGCATTAGGTAATCCACTTTTAATCCATGGAATTTCTTGTATTAGTACCAAGGTGAAGACTTGATCCCATTAATCGATACTTGTGCTATTCTTAACTTCTAGGAAATTAGCTTATACTCTGCTATAGTTAGGCTTAGGTGAGTAGAGACTCGATGATTGTCATGCTTGGTTGTGCTTGATAGAGCTACTTTAACTTGATATGTTTAATTATATGTGAATCTAAAATGTGTGTGGGGAATTAAGTGTGATATGCTTGTGCTTGGCTTTGGAGTGGTATGGTTTCACTAGAAAGTAAGACAAACCAAAACTTGATGGTTGATATGCATGTTTTAGTATAATTGCTTATGATGAGTGTCTACTATACCTAAATGGTCATGTGAGAATCAACTAATAAAAGGATCAGATAATTATAATAATTGGTCATGCATTGTACGATTTTGCATTGTAAGAAAGTTATCAATGCTACACAGTTACTTGGAAGGCCGATAAAAGGTGATTCTCCTATGCAATGTTACTCTACCCTAACCTCTAGAAACTACCATGAACTGAAAGGCACAGTCCTTTAATTGGAGCCTAGTAACTCATTCAAGTGTAGCTATCAGATAAAGATAAGACCGAGTTACTAGCTGGGATATTCGCTTTAGGATGGGGAGACTTAGTACGAGCTCCATTGTATATGTGAAGATTGTCATAGATCGGCCCCCATATTGATTCACTAATGAAATATTAGTCTAGTACTCGAGGTTGATGTGTGGAATTTGTCTCCTAACCCTCAATATTGGAGGGAGTAAATCTAATACCTTCATGATGGCTGGATTGATAAAAAATGTTGTTGTATAACATATGGTTGTGGAACTGCATTTCATGATTAATGGTTGATAACTTACTTGAATCTTGTTTATTGTGCAACATGAAGGCTACCCTCACTGAGTTGTTGTTTGTTCACTCCCCAATAACCTTTCTTACAAGTCTTTGTAAAAGTTTAGGTTGCTTTAGGATCTAGATAAAGAGTGTACCCCCCTCTTTTTCTTAAAACCTCATACGAGATATTTATTTCTAACAGAGAGATAGTTGACTCAATTGTGAAATGAAAGATGTATGATTATTTTTAAATATTTGAGATTGAATCTTAATTTGCTTAGAGTTACTTGGTTTACAAAAGTCCTCAAATGGTTCCCTAATCTTATTATTTGGTAGGATATACCAACTCTCTACAGTCTTGAAAGGCCAAAATATTTGATAAAAGTACTACATTATCTTACTTATATATATATATAAATTACTATCGAGTATAAACAGATAAAGCAAGTGTCCGACAAAGTCCCATGCACTCTGATACATAAGGTGATTATAATGCAATAGATACACATACTGAATGATAGCTCATAGGGATGCCATTATTAAGCTTAATAAGAATGGTGTAAGGGAAAGATTTTGTTGGATGCACTTTATTTTCAACTCACAAAAAGCTAATAATTCCAATTTGGTGCTATTGTTAGAGGATATTATGATAAATTTCAAAATTACCCTTACTAAACACTAGTGTTCCTAACATTTGATCAACCATAATATATATTGATTTTTCACTCAAAGGGTAGTTTTACTATTTTGAAAATGCTATATTACGTTGTTATTAATATTTTTTTTTCTCATTTTTAAATCTCTTCTATATATATATTTCACTTTTTTTTCCATTATTTCCTTTCTCTTCACTTTCGGTTGGTCCATTTTTGCTTGGTGTCAAAATTTTCCAAGCTAAGTCTTACGACCATCAAATGACAAAGTTCCTTTTTTCCTACCATTTTCATCATTTATACTGAAACATGTATAGAATTAAAGATTTGTTTAGATTATCTATCTTCTGTCTATATCTAATCAATGACTTATCCATATTTAATCTAGATGTAATATGTGTAATTGTTTTTTTAATCTTTTCTCCATCTATTTTAAGTCAAACACCTATATTTGAATAAACATGAAATAGATATCAAAGAGACAAAAACTAGATGGGTCAAACTAACTTAAGATAAATTGTAAACTAGAGTTCAAAAAAAAAAAAAAAAAACACCATAAAGCTCAATGGAGTAACTCTTGAGAATTTGTTTGGATATTTAGACTCCATCATAATTCATTTAAAGAGGATGGAAACTCTGCTTATTCTCCACTTTTCTTTCTTTTGAAATGAAAAATGGTATAAATTGCTTCATGTACTTTACCTCCAACTCACAACAAATGATAACTCCAATTTGGTGATATTGTTAAAGGACAATGTAATAAATATCACTATTATCCTTACTAAAAACTAGCATTCCCAACATTTTTCAAAAAGTTACACTATGTTATTATTAATAAATTTTTGCCTCCATTTTCAATCCCTTCTATACAGTATTTTTTTCACCTTTTCTTTTCTATTGTTTTCTTTTTCTTCACTGTTCAATAAGTGTATTTTTACCTAGTGTCATTATTCTCCAAGAAAAGTTTTATAGTTTTTAAATGATAGATGATTTTTTTTTTTTGTCTTTCTACCATTTTAGTAGCAACATGTACAAAAGCAAGATGAAATTGTAAACTAGTATTATATATATATATATATATATATATATATATATATATATATAAGATTAATGAAGCAACTTTTTAGACTTTGTTTGAACCTTTAGAATTCATTATAATTCATTTTAAGAGGATAAAAAAAATGAGAGGAAATCCAATAAAATAATATTATTTTTTAAAAAAATAGTGAAATAGGGTACTCAAAAAAATTATTTCAAAAATAGGTTTTAAAGTTGCGAACTTAAAACACATCTTCAATTGAACCAATTTTAGCAAAATTGAAGACGCAAACACATCCTTACCTTCAATACAATTTGTATTATCTGCACCTTCAATATATTACTTTGATAAATTTTTTTCTAGCAACATCCTCTATCTAATAATTTCATCAAATTTTCCCCACCTTCCAATAATTTTATTTAATCCTACAAACCTATACCGTAAACATACAAAAATTATTATAAAATGACACTGCAAATTTACGCAGTATCACAACATATGAACTTAAATGTGCAAAAAAAAAATTATTTCACCGACAGTTTATATTATAAATGCAATTCTTCAATTCCTCAATTCATACATCTCTATTTCTTCTTAAATTCTTCTTTTTCCTTCGTAATTCACACTTTTTCTTTTCTTAATTTATTTTTTACACAGGTTTAGCTTATATATATATATGAATGTAAGAATATCAATAAGAGATCTTTTCAATTTCTCCAGCAAAAAAGCTTGATTAGGCTATATTTTGGTACGTTTTCCCATAAAAAATTTAATTTTTTTCCTATTATGTCTACTATTTTTATTAAAATACCAATAATTGTTGTTAGTTTGTAGTATATTTGATATGATTTATGTAGATATTATTGTACGTAACATATGAAGAAGATCAACATTATACGCAATAAAAATTATGTATTATTTTTTAGTATAAATTTTGGTTTATTATTTAAATCATTTCAAAATTTTGTTATAATTATTCATTAATTTGTTATTAATTAATCATTAAAAAATTAATTAGTAAAAATTTCATATTAATTATAAATATAATATATTAGGTTATTCTTGAAATTGTCATAAAAATAATTTTTTGTTAATTAATCATTAATTTCTGTTAATTAAACATTAATTTGTTATTAATTAATCATTAAAAAATTAATTAGTAAAAATTTCATATTAATTGTAAATGTAATATCTTGGTTTATTATTTAAATTGTCATAAAAATAATTTGTTATAATTAATCATTAATTTGTTGTTAATTAACTGTTAATTTGTTGTTATTTAATCATTAAAAAATTAATTAGTAAAAATTTTGTATTAATGATAATTGTAATATCTTGGTTTATTATTTAAATTGTCGTAAAATTAATTTGTTATTAATTAATTATTAAAAAATTAATTAGTAAAAATTTCGTATTAATTGTAAATATAATATCTTTGTTTATTATTTAAACTATTGTAAAATTATTTTGATATTAATGCTAAATGTTTTTTTTTTATGCATAATAGATGGAGCTTGGACCCTTCGATCGTTCTATTTTGATGCAATAGTAAGAACATTAATCACAAGTTATTTGGGATAAAGGGGGTAAACAACATTTAACTTGTTGAGTACTTTATGTTCGATTGCCAATAATACAACATTTCATTTCTTAAATTTTATGATCAATTATAGCTTGTCGTTTGATGACGTGAGTATCACTTTGTCGCAATGAGAACATCATCTGCTTAGATTCTAAAATGGAGCCATTCCTACAATTGGTAGGATTCTAAGGTGTGAATCGCTTGCTATTCATACAGCCGGATTGGCACATGATAACTACCTAATTGAGTGGTAGAGGCCAAAGACACATACATTTCACATACTGACTAGGGAGTTCACTATCACTCTACAGGATGTTGAGGTCCAATTAGGCCTCTAAATCAATGATCAGGCAATGATAAGGAGTAGTTCCTTGGATTAGGTTATAACATATAAGAGATTGCTTATATCTCCAGTTTTGTGTTGCATCATCCCCATCGACTCACAAGATTGGAGGGGCTAGGATACTCCTACAGGTTTAGGCAATAGATAGATTCCCACATATAATGCCCTTCAACTGGCACAAACTAATTATAGAGGTTAGAGCTCCCTTAATCACAAGCTAGAAGACGCACTTGGACAATCATCATCATCCAACCCATGTAGTTACCTTATATCGGGATGCTTTCAATAGGCAGAACAATAAGCAAGTATTTCTTCAACCATTTTTTTATTTTATTTTTCCATTTCATCATGTGCATTATTATCAATGAATCTCACTTACTATCCTTTAGGTTGAGTGAGAGTCGTATGCTAGTAATTTAATTCACATCCTACCACTATTTTATAGAGTAAGTAGACACATTTAGACCATTTGGGTGCTACTCATATGTTTGTACATAGTTGAATGGCATTACCTCGACTATGTTACCAGACACTCTGGGAGGTTTCAATATATTCCATAGTACATGAACATATAACCAAAGCTTCATTAGATTGACCTGCATGAGAGGGTTGATGTGGATTGGCTAGTATATCATACACCATACATATCATTATGGAAAGAGCATATGAACCGGTTGGTGTTCATAGAGGACCCTCATAGCATGCATTAGGAAAACAAGATATGGTATAAATCTATTAGCCATCGATATTTAGGGCACATGGGAGTAGTTCTTGGACATCTGGTAAGTATAACATCAACAATAGTTTAGTGATTCATTACATAGTTGTTGCTTATTCAATTTAAGATCCATTGTAATATGCAGGCTAATACATTAAAACAAATCTACCTATCCTCAGATCATGAGATGGCTGTTACTCTAGCTGATCATAGTCTTGAATTCATACATGACCACCCAAAGGGGGGGGGGGGGGGGGGGGGGGGGAAGGGATGGTAACGTTGTACTTATAGGCTCACCAGCAAAATAGTGCGAAGGTTGAGGTAGAGGCACAACTTGTTAACATGTGGCAACAATAGTCGATTCTTGCACACCGTAAGATTGCGCAACAACCCCAAAATTGGGATTAGGCATAGGGATATCTAATACAGGACCAATAGTTCCCACCAGATTCCAATGTGATGTACAGCAACTCAGCCTTAATGCCTAGCACATACGTCATACCATATCATCATTCCATTAGTGGTCTTGTCCCTACACTAGCTGCTTCACAAAGAGACGCTCCGATAAACAACCAATGCATCAAGGTGAATCTTCACAGCATACTACAAATTAGAGTCCAGTGCCTCTCCAAGACTTGACAATGCTCCTTAGTACTAGTACCATCCAACATAGGAGTCATAAGCTCCTCTTGATCCACATTTAAGGCTGTCAAGAGATCCCATAAACGCATTTTCCCGACTAGCAAGACAGTCCACTAAGAGAAGGAATAATAGTGGATATGATACTACTTTTTCTTGTTTATTTTATATGTAAATATTTTATCAAAATTTGTGATTGATGTAAATTAATATTTCAAATTGATAAATTTATTAACATTGTCTAATAATTTTGTTTCTATTTTTATATCTATGCTTTCATATTTTTTTTAACAATTCTTTCTATTTTTTTTAATAATTATTTTCACAAAGTTTATTTATGATTTTTCATAATTTTTTTTCCAATGATAAGTTTTCTCAAATTAATTTTTTTAAATAAATTAAAAAATCACATATAGATAGCAAAGAAAAAAAATCATAATTTAAAAAATTATAAACATTGATTTAAAAATTTATATAAAAAATTAGCAAATTGTTGCCTTTAGTTCCGCCAAAATTGGTTCAATCGAAGGCACATTCTGGATCCATAATTTTAAAACCTATTTTTGGAATAATTTTTTTAGGTATCATATTTTACAGATTTATTTAAAAAATAGTATTATTTTAGTGGATTCCAAAAAAAAAAATGATTATCAGTCTACATTTTCTTGTTTTTAAATGATAAAAAGATATAAGGGAAAGATTTTGCTGGGATGCACTTCACCTCCAATCCACAAAAACTAATAACCACAATTTTGTGTTATTTTTGAAGGAGAATATGATAAATTCGATGACTACCTTTATCAACCACTTGCATTTTCGATATTTAATTAGTCATAATATATGCTATTTTTTTCCTCCAATGTTAATTTTAATTTTTTTTAAATGTTATGTTATGCTATTACTAGTAAAATTTTATCTCCATTTTCAATCAATTTTGTGTCATATTTCCTTTTCACTTTTTTTTTTTTTTACTATTACATTCTTTCTCTTTATTTTTAACTTAGCCTCGTAATTTTCCAAACATAATGGTTAAGTGTGTTACTTCAAACGACAAAGGCGAACAAAACAAAATTTGGTCCTTCCAAGCCTCCAAGTGATGGGAAATGTTATCATTTCTCCAACTTCCATTGTTTTGGAATGAAGCAATGCTATAAGGAAAAGATTTTGTTGGACATACTTAACTTCCATTCAATGAAGATGATAACTCCAATTTGGTGTTATTGTTCAAAAAGAATATGATTAATTTCACTATTATCCCTACTAAATACTAACAATCCCTACATTTGACCAGCTATAGTACATGATAATTTATTTATTTTTTTACTTGAAGTGTAATTATACCATTTTTTTCAAAACACTACATTATGTTGTTATTAATAAAATTTTATTCCATTTTTCAATTTCTTCTATAAAGTATTTTTTGTTCACTTTTTTTTTCCCATTATTTTCCTTCTCTTTACTTTCAATTCCTAGATTTTTTGCTCGGTGTTATGATTTTCCAAGAGAAGTGTTACAATAATTAATTTACAAAGATCTGTTTTTTTTTTCCCTACCCTTTTGACCATTCATACAGAAGTATGCATAGAAGTAAGATGAATTGTAAACTAAAGTTCAAATATTAAAAAAAAAAAAAGTTCCATAGTGTAACTCTTGAGATTTTTTTTTTTGAATATTTAGAATCAATAGTAATTTATTTTAAGAGGATGGAAAATGTGTTTATTTTCCACTTTTCTTTATTTTGGAATGAAAAAATGATATAAAGAAAAGATTTTGCTTGATGCATTCTAATTTGGTGATATTGTTGAAGGATAATATGATAAATTTGTAATTATCTTTACTAAAACGGTATTAAAAAAAATGATTTTACTAGAATGCACTTCATCTCAAACCCACAAAAACTGATAACTTCATTTTGATGCTGTTATTGAAAGACAATATAATAAATTTCATAATTATCTTTTACTAAACATTAGCATTCCCAAAGTTTAACTAGTCATAATATATATATATATATATATATATTTTCTCACTTCAAAGGTAATTTAACTATGTTTTAAAATGTTTTATTTCGTTATTATTGGTGAAATTTTAGCTCCATTTTCAATTAGTTTTGTGTAGTATTTGTTTTTGCAACTTTTTTTTTTCTTTACTTTCAATCCATCCATTTTAACCCTGCCTGGGCACTTTCCAAACACGAAAGTTGACCAATGTGAAATCTGGTCCGTCCAAAGCTCCAAGTCACCGACGTCAAAACCACGCCCCCCACCCCCAACTTGACACACGTGGGCCCAATGAAACTCACGGGCGGCCGAGCCAATGCCAATCCAACTCAACGGTGCAAACGAGGCTTCAGCACTTACAATTACCAACGACAATCTTAACCTCAACAAAACCAGACTTCCTTTCAGTAGCCTCCTTCTTCCTTCCTTAAAACCTACCCAAGACAGAAGCCTCCATCCCTTCTCTCTCTCTCTCTCTCTCTGTGACATATCTTCACTCGTACAAAAACCCAAAGAAGAGAGAGAGAGAGCCCCTTAGTCCCTTGCTCCATTACTCCATTACAACATGCCTTCTTCAAGCAATGGCGGCGATCTAAACACCCATTCTCAATCCCAAACACAAACTCCTGCACAACCCCAAAGTCAATCTCAGCCTTGGATTCAACAGAACCCACAATGGATGGCGGGGATGCAATACCCAGCCGCTGCTATTATGATGCAGCAGCATATGATGATGTACCCTCAACACCATCCTTACATGCATACGGCTGCTTATCACTCCTATCACCAGCTGCCGCATCAGCCTCCCTCTTACCAACACCATAACAACCACCACCACCTCCAGCAAGGGCCGGGATCTGGTGCGGATGAGGCCAAAACTGTTTGGGTTGGTGATTTGCATCATTGGATGGATGAGACTTATCTCCATAACTGTTTCTCACACACTGGCGAGGTCTAATTAGCTACAAATCTTATTAAATCTCTCTCTTTTTTTTTCCCCATGTAATTGTGGTTTTCTTGTGTAGATTTGTTTTTTACTTGATTTGTAAGTACATGTTGGGTTCTATGATTCTTTTCCCGGTTTCAATAGCTGTATTGCTAAACCACTGGGCATGTTTAAATGCCAGATTTTGAAGAAGAATTATGGAATTACTGGAATAAAACCCTGGATCTTGCTCTCGAGTATCTTAGTAGATAGATTTTATTTGAAAATTGATAATTGTAGTGAAGATAGAATAGTGATATATGGATAATGACAATCTATTAGGGGTTAATCTTGAAATCTTGGATTATCTATGATTAACGAGTTGTGCTAACGTGTAAAATAAACGAAAGCAGTAAAGATTTGTAACTTAAATAGTAATTATGGTGCTACATTATTATCAAGGGGTTTGAAGAGTTTTTTATCATAAATAATTGGGTAATAGCAAGACTAATTTTAAATTATATTTTTGTATCAAACAAAGGCTAATAGTTAGCTCATCTAGTTTTTGTGTTTGATAGCTTAGTGGTTTTGACCTAGTTTCGAGCTTGTAAATAGAGGGTGTTGCCCTATATCTGCTATGCGGTTGTAAATCCTTCATTTTGGTTAAATGAAATTATTGAATTAACAAAAAAATAATAATTGGGTAAATTGCAGAAACTCAGTCTTGATTATTATGTTTGTGTGGTCGCCTCATTTAAATCTCCATAACTACTCTAAAAAGTGAATTTGCCTACCCAAATCACCTAAAAGTGCATAGACATAAAAAGTTAAGGGCAGAGTGTAACTTACCCTATTTCATTGAAGGCTAAACAGCAGTCGGGGAATCAATACAAATTTGGACATTAAATGGTCTGTACAAATATCTTTGACTGATATATTAATACATGTTAGTTTCTTTCTGGTCAACAATGGTGGTTAAAATTGGTAGCTTCATTAAACTGGATCATTGTAGCAATTTGACCTTTCTTCTGCATTGGGCATGGTTCACTTTTATGTGTATAATGTAAGTTAATCATGCTCTGTTTCAGACCCGCATTTGGAAATCAGGGTGTTGATGCATTAGATATCCCTATGGAGATTACGGATGTTTCTGTGACTTTCATTTTTCTTTAATAAAGATTTATCAAGGAAATCACACTTTATAGGGTGCTGTCACTGTAGGTAGAATTAAACTTAGGGTGAGTTAGAAAAGAAATTGAAAATATTATTATTGGAAAAAGAATTTTAAATATATTGCATTTGAAATGCTCTTCTTGTGGAGCTCAAACAAGTACAAAGGTGCACATTGAATCAGACAAAGAAGATGTGTATAAATTTCAAATGGCATAAAACCAATGTACAATTAATACTAACATTCAAGACACTCATTCTATTTTTTCAGTACACTTGCGATTCACCATTTCTTGTCAGATGCTTGTCAAATGGTGCATTCAGAATATTTATGGAAAAATGTATTTTTATCAAACTTTTTTCTTTAACAAATAAGTTTCCTATCAAGCTCAACATGAATGCTAAGATCATTCTGAATGTTAGGTTTGTGGTCAGTCATTGAAGTTTTTTGAATTTTCCAAAGCTAGGTTAATCTATTGTTTTATGATATTGACCTTGAATGATTGTAAGAAGCGAATGTGTCACCACTATAATGAGGTGTGTCCTAATTTGATTGCAAATCTGATGTTGCTCATATTGGTTGCATCCCCACAATTCTATCTTGTGTTATAGCACCTATGGACATGTTTTAAGTGTCTTTTTACTCAAATATGGCACAATTTTTCAATGTCTTCTCCCATTTAGTTATGTGGAATTTCAGTGGTCAACATGATCTGAAAGATAAATTAATAATACATTCAGAAAATTCGAAAAGGTGCAATGACTTGCAATGGGCTTTACTTATTGTTTCTGTCATGTTTTTCTATAGTAGCATTATGGTGCCAAGTGGGAACGGAGACATGTCTGTACATGATCTTGGTTGTGTTGCTATTATCTGAATGATAAATCTTCTGATCATTTTTTTTGGGGGTCTATATGCGACGTTTGTCATAGATGTTCTTTTTAAATTTTTGTTTTTCTGTGTAATTACTATCTAAAGTTAACCTCCTTAAAAAATTTAAGTGGAGATTCGTAACTAAAATGCAACCTATTTACTATCTAAAATTAACCTCCCTTAACCATTTAAGTCAGGATTCATAACTAAGATGCAACCTTAATACTTGTTTTCACTAGTGTGTTGAATTATTCTTCATTTTGATTCTTTGATGTTTTCTCATGAAACTTGATGTGATATATTGAGTAGTAGTCTTTTTTTGGCTGAATTAGAGTAGTAGTCTTGTTTTGCATGTTTATCAGCTTTCTCATTTGTGTTGACTTTGCACTAGTACTGATTGCAGAGATGAAAATTTGAGAATTTTTGGGTTCTTGAGATTACTCAAAATTTGTTGCTCTACCATAATGAATCTTGACACTCTAGGATTGTAGCTTTAAGTATCCAATCAAATGGATTAGTGTCCTAAAAATATGCCATCTCAAATGGTTTTTGGTATATTGCTTTGTGATGCCTTCTTTGTAGCCAGGAGTTCCCTCAAATCAAAATTTGAAAGACTACACTTTATCTGTGAAGTTGCAAATGGACACAAATGAAGCTCCTTTCTTATGTCCCTCATTGTGGAAAAATTTTCCCTTCCACTCTTGATGCATGCTTCTTCTGACTTACAGTTGCATGCATTTGTAGGTTGTCTCTGTAAAAGTCATCCGAAATAAGCAAACTGGTCAGTCAGAGGGCTATGGATTTGTTGAATTTTACTCGCATGCTACAGCAGAGAAAGTTTTGCAGAGCTTTGATGGTGCTATCATGCCAAATACAGACCAACCCTTCCGCCTGAACTGGGCTAGCTTCAGCTCGGGTGATAGGCGAACAGAAACTGCTTCTGATCTATCAATTTTTGTAGGAGATTTGGCTTCAGATGTTAATGATACAATGTTGCAGGAAACTTTTTCTAGTAAATATCCTTCTGTTAAAGGAGCTAAAGTTGTTATTGATTCAAATACTGGACGCTCAAAAGGATATGGTTTTGTTCGATTTGGTGATGAAAATGAGAGGTCAAGGGCAATGACAGAAATGAATGGTGTGTTCTGCTCAAGTAGGCCCATGCGTATTGGTGTTGCAACTCCCAAAAAATCAGCTGGTTATCATCAACAACAGTATTCCTCCCAAGGTATATAATGAAAATTTCCAATCTTCAGACTCTTGATTTCATTACTTACCTTTCATGACTATAAATTATTTGATGATCAGCTACTTGCTGTGTGTCTGTTCCTTTAATTCATAGTCATTGATTTTTCTCAACTAATGATGCTTCGCTATTGTTGAAAAATGGAAATGACCAATATCTAATAGCTTTATCTCTTAGAAAAATTGGTTGTTGGATCAAATTTAACATGGTATTAGAGTGGAAGGTGTAAAATTTTACTCCTGCTTTGATGATAAATAGATATTTAACCATTTCTATGCAGCCACTCTTTGAATATGAAGTATTCTCTGTTTAATCATTTTTTTTTCCTGCTTCTTCAATGATTTCCTCATCAAGATTATGCATGCTGTTAAGTGATGCCTGGATAGATGTATTAATATGTCTTCACCAGACATGCTTGATACTTCCATTTGAATAAATCCTGGATACAAATCCTCTTCTTATAACTGTTATTTATTTTATTTTTTAATTATTGTCCTCAACTATTCTTGTGAATGAATGTTCCATTAAATGAGAGAGCATTTGAGTTTTCATTTGCTGGTGTTTTAATATTAAAATATTTATAGGGAAGATTATTCTGTTGTCATTGATTGTTCAGACTTAATGGGTCTTATTTGTTGATCAAATATATTTAAATGTCTCGGTTGCTACAAATATTAGCTTGGAATGTTTTCTACTCTAACTGTGCGGATAAGATCTGGTTGGTGGTGGTGTTGTCGGCAGGCTTCTACTGAGATTTGTGGTGACAGTATAATTAGCTAGCAAACAGATATGTTTAATCTAAGCTGCCTTGTAATTGCCATTGAGATTGAGACTATCAAAATCATCATATTTCAATGGGAGGAATCTTTGTTTTTGTTTTTTTTTGGCTTTATTGCTTTCCATCATATGTATCTTTGACACACCGGATTTGAATGTTTTACATCTTTTCAGTTGTTTGGCTTTTTGGCTATTTTAACTTCCATTTCACATTGAATTTTTAGTTTCTATTTTTCTTCCTTATGCGTAACACTCTTGGAGAACATCTGTCATTTATGAATTTAGCAAAACAGCCAGATGTAGAAAACCACAAAAAATATCATACTGTTGGAAGAAGGCCAAACTAGATGTGTCCTACTACATATTGTTTCAAGTTTTTATCTACTTGGCGAAAACTCATTCTTCTATGGTGCCCCCATATTCATCTCCATGCTGTCCTTTTTCCAGATGTTTTTGTTCTAACTAAAACCTAGTATGCAAGGAACTTGTGAAATTTGTTATCTTTATGCCACATACCTTATTCTCATATTAACTTATGCCTGTTTGATTAGCTGTGGTGTTAGCTGGTGGTCATGGTTCTAATGGTGCTGCTACACAAGGTTCTCAGGGTCAGAATGAGTCAAACAACACAACGGTAAGTGAATCTATGCAGCATACATTAGGCAAGCCTAAAAGGTTATTGCTTTCATGTATCTCTAGATTTACATTGGTTTCATGTTTTTGTATGTGTGTCTCAATTTGAGTTACTTTCCAGATCTTTGTTGGAGGGCTTGACTCTGATGTCAGCGATGAAGATCTCAGGCAACCGTTTTCTCAGTTTGGTGAAGTAGTCTCAGTGAAAATACCTGTTGGAAAAGGATGTGGTTTTGTTCAATTTGCCAATAGGTAGCTGTTTGTCTTTTATTTTCTTAATGTAAAATTCAATGGTCAATAAGTCTTTCTCTATTGCTTTCTTGCATGCTTAATGATTTTGGAGATGTCTATGTCAAAATGACAATATTACAAGCCAATGCTGGAGGTTTGGATGTGGGAATGCTTGTTAACAGATTCCTCAAGATTTTCTTGGTTCATGGAGTTCTGAAGGGAGTATGAAGTTTAATTGGCTTAATAGATGTATGATGACTTCCCTTACTATTCCTTTGGCAGGAAAAACGCTGAGGAGGCAATACAGGAGTTGAATGGAACTGTGATTGGAAAGCAATCTGTACGTCTATCTTGGGGCCGCAATCCAGGAAACAAGCATGTAAGTCACCCAGCTCAAATCATCTGTATCTGCTTTGATTCACTGTCTTCGTTTCCCATGTTTTGAGTTCACAGAAAATTAGTTCAAGCCAAACTTTACTCTTTTTAGCGGTTTTGGATAGAAGCTTTATTTAACTGACTTTATCCTTTGGACATGGACATGGCAGTGGAGAACGGATAACAGTAATCACTGGAATGGATCGTACTATGGAGCACAGGGATATGGTGGATATGGAAATGCTGTGCCACAAAGTCAGGACCCGAGTTTGCACGTTGCAGCTGTGGCTAATGGAACTTCTTGATAGAAAATAGTGTTCTCCAAGAGCTTTAGAGGTGAAGTAGCAGTGGCTAATTTTTTCCTAGTTATTCACGAGAGAGATGCTTGGAGTGAGATGAAATGAGAACATACCAGGAAAAAATTTTCCATACCTACATTGAATTTTGATACTAGAAACATTTAGGAATTTATTCTAGTTAAGTTAGAGGGAATATTATTATTATTATTTTTCAAAATATTACTCATATTGGCAATTGGTGTGTGCTGGATGTTTCGATTGCTTGTTTAAAGCATAATGAACACTAATTAAGGTACTGTCTTCCATGACGAATATTTTGTTTATCATGGCAATTTTTCATTTAATAATTCCCTTTGGTACCTCCAGCATTCTTTCGAGTCTTTTTGGAGCTGTGCTTGAGCACAAGTTCGACTTAGAAACTCCAAAGTTGGGTTTTAGCTTAGCCTGTTGAAGGTGTTTAGTTTCTAAAGTAATTCAATCAAGTTCACATGGAAACTTGAACTGAACCAAACTCAGTGAGATTCAATTTAAGTTATTCTTGGGGTAAGTAAGACAGTGCATTAGCTAGTCAGGGCAGTGAGTTATGCTTCGTCCTTTTTTGAACATCTTCTGCCTTTACAATAAATGGAACATCTTAATAGATTGTAAATACATCTTTTTATGTTTTCTTCACATGTGTTTAGCTTCCCATCTTTGAATTAGTGTGCAGGTCTTTAAATTTTTTAAAAATGTACTTTCAAATCCTGGTTTACTATATGATCATTAAAAAGAATAAACTTACTGATGTTTATTTGGATAAAATAACTACTTCATTATCCATTTATTCCATATAAATTTGCTATTATGATATTTATTTCACCGAATAGCAATTAACAATGATAATTAATAATGAATTGCTATTAAATGATTTATTTGCCATCTTTATCATAAACAACTTATCATTATAAGATGTATTAAATATATAATTATTTTGAAAGGTGAAAAATGATAGAAATTTTACGAGTATAATTGATAATTTATTATTTGTTTATTTTTATATTAATTAAATAAAATAATAAATAAATAATAATTATTATATGTCTATTCAATTCCTATTGAATTGTAATTCAATCATTTTTTATTTCATTCAGTAAAGTAAAAAAGTATTAATATAGGAGTTAAAAAGTATCTTTTTAAAATATTTAGAGGTTAAATACTTATTTTAAAAAATAAGAGGTGAAGTACATATAAATGGATGATTACTAATAAATTATTCGAATTTAGTTGACTTTTACCACAAATATGATTTAAGTACATGCACGTTTGAGAAAGGGGAAAAATGAAGCCCAAAAATGAATCTTTTCAACTTTGTGGTCCATAATTCACAATCCATGTTTGACGTTCATGACTATCTACACTTCAATAAATTGTTATGATTTTATTAAGTAGCTAGCATTAAAGTGTTTTCGTTTAGGGATGAAATAAATTTTAAATCTAACCTTTTTAATTAGATGTTTAATATGTAGTTAAAAAAATTAAATTCCTAGATTTTGTTTGTCTTAAATTGGACCAAAGGAATAAATGGTAACACTCGTAAATACTACAATTTTTTTTTAAAATTTCATAAATATTGTACCTACAAAAATTATTCTCAAAATAGGTTTTGAAGATATAGATTTAGTTTGTAAATTTTTTTCCCCAAAATTTGCAAATTTGAAGGTACGGACTAGGTTTGTGCCTTCAATACAATTTTAATTTTTTTTTTTTTACACTTTAACAGGTGGAAATATAGCAATTTAACCCCTATAAAAATATCAAATGGTGACGCTATTTGGTCTTAGTTATGATATATTAAAATTAGTCTTTTTTTATATATTATGAGTTTCATAATTTTAAATAAACAAAAAGTTATAATCTTTTTAAGTTAGAAAAGCAAATCGTATCAATTTCAGTTTTTTTTTTCCAACTTTGAAATGTCATAACTTTTTACTTGTTTAGAATTATAGAACCCATAATATATATAAAAAAAAATTGATTTGAGTGTACTATAATTAAGATTAAAAGTATCGTCATTTGGTATTTTTATAAATGTTAAAATACTATATTTCCATCCGTGCCTTCAAGCAACCTGCTTAAGGCCATGGATGAAGTCCATGCATTCAGTACAAATTGTACTAAAAGCGTTAATCAAGCATGTGTATTTAGTTTTGCAAATTGTGGAAAAAAAAAGTTGTAAATTAGGTTTACACATTTGAAACCTATTTTGGGAATAATTTTTACAAGTATAATATTTGCGAAATTTAAAAAAAATAACTACAATATTTACGAGTGTTCCCTAAGGAATAAATGCACACATGCAAGTAAAATATGAATCGATTAGTACCAAAAAGGAATGTAAACAAGAAGAGAGGTAAGATTTCATATATATCTAGAATGATTTTCCCATTTGCATAGATTTCAATAACATATTATTATGTATAAAGAATAATTGAAAACAACTATTTTTTATTTTTATATTCATACATGATAGTATGTCATTATAGGATAAAAAAGGTTTTTTTTTTCACCTATTACGTGCTGCCGTACATAATAAGTATGCAACACTAATCTCAATCACTATACATTTCTTTATCCGTTTATGGAAAGTGTTTTTATTCAGTTGGGGAAGTGGACCTTTTTTTCTCATTATAGAATGTGTTGACTACTATTTATGGCATATTGAATGACTATAAGGGTAAAGTAGAATAGCTATTCTTTTTTTTTTTTTATATATATATTTATTTATGTGTTTGATTAATAAAATAGTTATTTCATGGCATTGTTATTGTTATAAAATGGAGAATTATAATTCATTTATAAGATCAAGGGAATAAATATTCTTTTGATTTCTATAGCATATTTTTATATCTATTCGTAAAACCTTAAAATAAATATAAAAAATAACTATTACTTCTTTATTTTATTTCTTAAAAATTGTAATCTTATTCCTTCTTTATTTTATTTCACAAACCAAACATGTTATTAGAGTTTAAAGACATGCTAATGGTGTTGTAATCAACCAGTTTGATTCTTACGATGTCGGTAGTTTCTATTATCTATTCACCCAATTAAACTTTTTTGCTTTATATTTAACATTTTCTTTTAACTTTAAATTGAAAGTGTACTTATATTTATTTTATGCACACTTAATCTATTGACACTTGTAGATCTTTGAGAAAAGTGTATTTAGCCTCTTGTATAACTATTTTACCCTTGATTATATGTATATATATATATTTTAATGTTACATTTTAAAATTATTTTTTCCAAAAATAAAATAGTGAAAAAGGGATTTAAAAGCAATACTTAATTTCAAAGTTAAGGATATAAATACACACAAAGCACCACTAATCACTGAACCACCACTCATTGCCGGACCACCACTAATGGCCCAACCACCAACACCTACCCAAACCAAGACCGAACCCAAAACCCAAATCAAATTTAGAATGCCGAACTAACCAAAACCATTAACACCCCTGAGCCACTGTGTAGCTGAGCCGAGATGCATCCAAATCAAATTTCGCCTAACCTTAGCACTTAGTTTGCACTTGAGCCACGATGCACGTACATAGGCTCGTGTCCTTCAAACGGTGTCGAATAGCAAATCGAATTCAGTGGTTTGCATTGTCTAATCTTGGCACTTGGGTTTGCACCCGAACCACGGTGCACAAGCTAGAGGCTACCCACTTGGGTTCGCACTTGGGCTCTCATCCTTCGATCTGGGCTCGCATCCCTCACATCAGCCCACATCCTTCACATGGGGTCAGATAGCTCGCGTCCTCTGACCTTGGGCTCGCACTACTTTACCCCCACAGAGAGAGCAAGAGAGACTGAGAGGGTGGATAGCGGCAAGCATGATTAGATATCCAGCTGCATATGTAGTGGTTAGGGCTGTCGACAGTTTTATTTAGTGGACCAAGTGTTATATATGAAGTCATCAATGCACGCTTTTATCCTGTAAGAATTTGACTTATAATATAACATTATCAAGAGGAATTATGCCAAGATTAATCTTAGACAAACCCTTTTTTTTTTCTTTTAATTTTTGTCGAAACCTCAGATAATCATTAAATGTGTCGTTTTAATAAATTTTCTTGATGCCATTTTGATGTTGAGAGTCAACGCTTTGTGCTGTTGCTTGTGCTTTTATTATTTTCATTCTTTAAGTGTCAATGTCATGAGTATTGCCATCTCGAAATCGTTCTTCCTTGGAAAATTTCCCTTGTTTTCCAAATTGAAATCCTGGTTCCCTGTCTCATTGAAACCACGTCGGCCCTTGTTTCTTCTTCAAGATTTCAGTTTTTAAATCTTTTTTTTTTTTTTTGGTGTGCAATCCACTGGTCTAGGAATAGACAGATATGCTATTCAAAACTTAAATGATACTTATTATAAGGTCTTCGGATAGATAACTAAATATCAGATGTACGTTTGAGTCTCAAGTGTAAAAAGGAATTCTATTTGTATAAACAGCTGCAATGTTACATAAAATGGTATAATTTTGTGATATATATTTTGGATGATACGAATAAATATGAAGTATGGATTGATCCAATCCAAACTACGTGAAAGAAGGGAAAAGATTTATTGAATATTACATATCATGTGTTATATAAATGTGGTATATAGATATTATTAGTTAACATGTATAATTTATGTAAAACACTAATAGTACTTATTTTGGAAGCTACCTATTTTACTATTATACTTCTAAAAATCTTACCGGTATTTATATGTTATGTATATATAACACGTAATATATTATACTCAATTCCTTGAAAGAGGCTTAGCTTCACAAGCTAAAAAATTTATTAGATTTACTTTTTAAAAGAAAGAAAATGCATAAATTTGGTTATCATCCTAATCCTTCCATTAACTCCCTTAAAAGTTCCACCACGAGATGATGCATATCAACTCCTCATGGGGTGCTCAAAATAATAAATTAACAAAAATACTATCAAATATATTTAGTTCTCTATATAATTATATTATACAATAAAAATAATTTTTAAAAAGTTGGAGAAAAAAAAAAGAAAAAGAGAAATTACAAATAACTCATAAACTTTAATTTTGGTGTATATTTATCCCATTAAACTTTTACACTACGTTTGGGAAGAGGTAAGGAATTAGAGTGGAAAAAAAAGTGAGAAGAATGAATTAGAGAGAAATGAAAGCGAGCAAAAAATTATAGGTTTCTTTGTTTGGATAAGGAAGGAAAGAAGGAAGGAAGGAAAGTGAAGGGAATGCTAGTAAAATGATTTATTATTTTATCAAAGATATCATAAAAGTCCCTATAACTTTAAATCATGCTTTTATTTTAAGGGTAAAATAGTAATTTTAAGTAAACTCTTTTCAATTCTCTGTACGTGGGGATAATGGCTTTTGTTGGCCTAAGGGAAAGTTTTTTCTTCAAAATCCATTCCTTTTCTCTTTTCTAAATGAAGGAAACTTTCTTTGAAACTTCACTTTCCTTCCCCTTCCCATTCCCTCTATCCAAATATAATGTTAAAATGTGTTCTAAAACCTCTTAAACTTTGATAAATTAGTAATATAAATGATATTTATCTTTTCAATTTAAAAAAAGCACATCAATATACACACATATATATATTACACTATTAAAACAACCTTTAGATATTGATCATTTTGAATGATCTATATCATAGGGAATTTAGTGGTTAATTTTTATCGTTTTACATGATTTACCACATTACTTTTCTAATAAGTAAATTTTTTCCTAAAATGTATTACAATTAAAATAATAGAAGAATTTATTTTATAGTTAAGTCTAGTTAAGTGTAAGCGAGTATATGGCAGATAGGGTATGTGACCTTATCTATATCATGCTCTGTAAGGTTTAGGTTTCCAAATTTTAAAATTAAAACCTACTTTGTAGTATCCTAAAACCTGTATCTTATAAAACTTTCAAGGTACAAGGTAACTTATGAAGCTTGTAAATTTTTTTCCTTACAAATTTCAAATTCAAGTGATATTAGAAAAGTAATCTATATGTAACATCATACTTTTTTATTTGTAATATCTATGAAACCTATAGTGAAATATATGAAATTAAAAAAGAAGAAGTAATTTTTGCTACTTCCATTATTTTAAGTTTATGTAATTTTACTACTTAACATATGGCAAAGAATGGAAAATGTAAAGTGAGAGAAATGGCATTAAATTTTGTAGACTTGCCTCCTTTTTTTCCCTCATTTTTTACTAAAGTATTTATTGGTTGAAAAATATCATATTGTCATTTATTAATATGATTTAATAATTTTTATATTATGGGTACTAAATACTAAGAAATTTATATTCTATATACTTTATAGTACAAGTTTTATGATAGATATAGAATAAGAAGACATCATACCTGTACTTTATTATGTAGGAGCAAATTCCAAAAGATATAGATAAATATCTTATACAATAGGGTCATTTGCTCATCCCCACGTCCAGTACAAACTTAAGAATGTAGAAGTATAGCCTTTTAATGGTATAAACGTCAAACAAGGTTGTCTATTTAGGTTAAGAGGTTAACATCCAATTAACACATAAATTGCTCTCAAACCTATAGCTAATGTTATAACAAAGACTTTGTAGCCTAGTGGTTTGGATCTTAATCTCTTAATAAAATGAACAAGTTTGAATCCCCTATACTCCGTTATATAAGCAAGGTATATTGTAACGCCTCAAAACTTGGAGCACCACAGCCCTTTATGTGTCACTACTATTAAGCGACACGCTAAGGCTCTAAAACTTCAACATACTTCAAAACCTACTCATATACATTATCCATCATACTACTATAACTATAACTATAACCAAATGAGTAACTCACAGATAATTCATTCAAAATTTTATTATTTAATAACCACAAAGTCTCTAGCTACAATCTATCTCCATAATTTCAATTTAACAATAAAATATCAATTTATAATAATTCATAATTCTTGTCACTCTTCTTCCACATAGTAATAATGTTCCCTTCCCATTTCATCCATGTAATGTCCCATCAAGTTCTCGTTCTCATCATACTCTAGTTGTTTATTATTTTCGCTTGTAGCTAAAAAAAAAAAAAAGGAAGTGGGGGGGGGGGGGGGGGCAGGGGGGGGGTTTGAGCCTAAGCTCAGTACATGAGTACCACACTCACATGCGCATGACACATCACATTAATATCACATGCATGTATGCAACATTTATCCTCAACACATTCACACATCAACACCAAAATAAATTATAACATATAGGGGTACTCATGACCCTGGTATACACAAGTTTTATCCTACTGGAAACTGTCTCTACGAGCCTTGTCTAACCCTAATGGGAATTACCTTTACGGCTCTCGTCTAACCCTAATCTACCTTAGATCATTTTGGCACACGTCTTTACTAGGGACAACGCGGTATATCGATCATCGAGGTACCCCCTAGGGATCTACCACTACGGGCCCTTAGGCTGAGCTAGGTATAAGCAACATATCTCATTCCATTCACATAACATTGGTTTACTTCATGATATCACATAATTCGCATTATTTCTTAGTATTTCATTATTTCACATACAACTCATTAGATAGCTTTCTAACAATTATATACAATAAACAAAGTAAACACGTACTTAGAATCCTAGCCTTAAGCACTTCTTGTCCCAAACTTAAGCTAAGCCGGTATCTATATCATTATCAACGCATTGATCTTAATACTAATCCAACATAATATAACTCTCATAATTCCTCTTATTTTATTAAGTCGTCTAAGGTTTTACTAATTGTTTTGATTGTGTAGAACTTGGTTAATTAAGAATATAATTTGATATATAATAATAATGTTCACCACTTAATACAGCTATGTTGGAAGCCGTGTTGCCTAACATGGGTTAGTATATGACCGTGTTAGAGGTCGTGTATCTCTCGGTGAGATTTAGCTTCAATACGGTTAGAACACGACTATGTTAGGAGGCTATATTTTTCTTAATTCAACATGGTTGAAAGATGATCCGAATTTCACTTGAAACTCCCAATCCAATTACTCATGTGCTTAGTCAATCTGTCCTCAAGTTCAATTCCTATAATTCCCTATATACAACAAAATCGTTCCTTGATTGGGTCATTGTTGTTAGAATAAGTATTGTAATAACTCCAAATCATTACCTTTTTGTTGCGCCGTGATATGTCCTTGGATCACTCTCAATTTTCTTAAAGAAGGTCTCTCTCCTTTTTTCTTTAGGTGGCTATTGTAAAAGTGTGCAAAAAAGGAGAACCCTAGGTCATTTTCACGTGTATATATATAGTCCCGCTAGGAAAGATGAAATTTCCCCTTATCTCACATGTTCATTTACGACTTTGCCACTCATTATATTTTTACACATATTTATTTATTTATAAATAAAACAATGTGTATTCCATACATATTCCATGATGGACGAGAGGTGATACTGTACACTCTATCCTAGGAAAGCGACCATGAAAATTTAGAAATGGAATATCATGTTACAGCTATTACTCACACAAAAACCTATCCAACCATATAAAATTTGGTGAATTCTAATTTTAGATGTGCACTCTTAAAATAAAAGAAATTATATATTTTGTATTTCTATTTTTATTAATGTAAAATAGCTATTTTTTATTTAATTTAAAAACAATTATATCATAAAGATTTCCTATTTTAAATAATACGAATTAGATAAGGAATTCCTATTCATTCCTTTTATCAAAAGATTTGCTATTTCTCATAACATAGAATTTTTATCCAAAAAATGCCTATATCATAAAAAAAAAAAAATGATACAAGACAATTCCTTACGTAATGGCACGCAGTAACCGAGAAACAAGTGCTACCGCAGAGTGCTATTACCATTAACATTGACTTTTTGTTCCAATTCATACCAATAGCCATTATAAAGGAGTAACTATTCAGTGTTTGGTTCATGGGATGTTTTATAAGCAATAAAAAAATATTTCTTAAAATACTCTTGGTTCACTTAAAAGGTCTTTTCTAATATTTATATACAACTTAAAGCAACCTCTTAATTATTTTCCAACACCATGGTTCATATTATTAATTAACTAATAGTTAATTGATTAATATAAATTTATAAATAATTATAACTAATTAGATAAACTACATCTTTATTAGCAGTTGATTTATTATTAAATCAAAATCACTAAAATCAAATAAGTACTTATGATTTATTTGTACTCTTCTTATATGAAGATTTATCTTTAATTATCATCAAATTAGTTATCTAATCACTATTGATGACTATTGACAATGTAAATAATAATAATAAATTATCTCATATATGTAAACAATCATTTGTTATGATATCCTTTAAAATAATTTATATATATATAAATTATTTTGATAAGTTTCGTTATGATATCTTTTAAAATAATCTTTATGTATGTAATCATTTTGATGAGTGTTCATATGGAGGAATTCAATTGTCATTTTTCATGGTATCCTATGTCTTACTTTGTCATATATCTAACAAATAAAATGAGTGATGACATGTAATGTGATTCCAAGAAAAGCAAATTCATTTCACCAATAGATCCTACATGGGCTTTACATGTGGAAAGTCCCACCCCCCAATGTCATTATCTTGTGTCCGTTCTTGCAGGTAAAAAAGAGTGAAAGTAGGGTTGAGGACTAGATTCACTTTATTATTGTTTGGATTGCCTAGGAAATGAGGGGGGAAAGGAAAACTAGATAAGCAAAAATGGAGTAACGTAACATATGAATACAGATTCTTTTCCCCTTTTTGCTTATCTAACCTTTCATCTAACCAATATTTTCAAGATTAAGGTTGTAATTATAAATTTTCCTCTCAATTCTCAACTTCTGGGGGAGAAAAAAAGTAGTTTCATGAAAATAATTCTCTTAAAAATCATTCTTTTGAGAAAAGATTCATTAATATATTACGTATTTGAATGAATGGTGGATAAATAATAATAATAATATTTAAATATATAGTAATAATAATAGTTATTTTTTTGAAATACTACCATTAATGTTTTTACAAATTAGAATTTTGAAGCTTTTCTCTCTTTCCTCATATTTTCTCCACATCAAAACAATTCTAATTTCTCCTCCTAAAAATATTCCTGCTCCTTCCCTCCAATCCAAACGATTCTCGAGGACATGAAAATGGCTACTTCCTTCAATGGGGTATGTAGGTCTCAATCAGCAAAAAAAAGGGAGTAAATTGGTTGATTAATAATTTTTAACGGGATAACATTAAAATCACTATATGTGTTTTAAGTACTTTTCAGCTTTGCACTAAAAGTTTGGACCTGCTAAATGTGATAATCAAATTTATCACCTCATCTCCCAATGTTTTACTCTTGTACTTTACAGCCAATGAGTGCTTGTCTCGTCATTTTCAGACATAGTAAATTTGATTAGAATGTTTAGCAACATCAAGTTTTAAGTTAAAATTTTATGAGCAAAAGTATGATTTCTAGCAATTTCAAACTTTATATGTAAAATTGGAAAAACATTTAAATTCTAATTATTATTTTTATATTATTCCAATTTTAAATATAGTATATCTATTAGGTACTTCTCAATAATTTAATTAAAGTATGCCTAAATTTGCAAATCATAACATTAGACAATAAACGGAATAGATAAATAAGTAAAAGAAAGAATAAGAAACTGAGTCACATAGAAATTCTACCTTATACATCAATTTTTTTTTGCACTTCTACCAACTTAACTATTAAGAATTCACTAAATATTAATATTTAAGAGTGAGAATAAGGGTTTCCTTGTCTCCTAGAAGCCTCCATAATCTCACAACCACAAGAAAAAAATTCCATAGTTATTGTATCCTTTGTGCTTCTACAAGGTTCTTCTTGACCCTTTCTAATCTAACCTTCTATGTCATTCCACGCACAAAACTGTCATTTGCTTCTCTCACTCCGGGCTGAAGTATCACTTGTTTACATTGCAAAACCTTACTACAACACTCAAATGCTTCTCATATAAGTCGTACATAGGCTATAGCCAAAGTTCACTATTTAATTGAGCTCGTCCAAATTGGTGAGAATCTTTTTGGTTTAACTATTAGAAATCTTCCTCCATATTTGATTTGGAAAATCGCCTCAAGATTAGTTAAAAAATTGCATGACTAAATGAGTTTAATTAAAGATATAAAAGGTGTTTTTCCAAAAGAAATAAATGCTTTTGAATATTATCTTAGCCTGAAAACCTTTTATTTTTTCCTTTTATAGATCGACAAATAAAGGTATTATTAAAAAGTTTTTCAAAAGACTAGAAGAGAGCAATTAAATCTTTCGAAATGAAACATGATTAGACAGAATCTTTCCACCTTACTTTCCTTCATTAATAATAGTGAAGGATTTTATGTTTAATTTCAAAACATATTACATTTAGCCTTCTAGTGGAGAGAATGTTGAACGAAAATAGAGAAGGATGTTACTCTTATAGTTCATCGACTTGAAAATATCAGAATTGATAGAAAAAAATTGTAATATTTTTAATCAAGACGAGAGAATCTCTTAATTTTTTTATTCGAGATAGAAAAATCTGTATAAAAGAAATCAAAATAATTCTTGAGTTTTAATAAGAATAAATGAGTAATTCCTTTTCAATTACTTGAGAAACTATTTATATTACTAAATAAAACCCTATATCTAACTAATATATAACTAACCATCTAACTACTAATAACAAAGCTACTAATGGAAAAGAAAACTAATCTAATTATATCTTTTTTTTTTTTGTCAAAACAAAGGACTTGCCAACTAAAATTAAAAGAACTTGACTTATTTTCTATTTTATTTTACTTTTTTACGGTTGCAATTCTAGAGAAATTCCTATAGGAAGAAGGCAAAGTTCAAGATTTAACGAAGATCCTTCTATCAATTATTTTAGAAAAAATAGATATCTTTTCATCTATCTCTTGTCTAGTGGTAAGCCACAAATTCGAATCCTATCACTATATTTGGACTGGAGAAAGAGAAAGGAATTGAAAGGGGAAAAATTTGAAAGAAAAAAAAAATTTACTTTTCCCTTCTTTGGGTAAAAAAAGAAAAAAAAAAAGCATTTAAAATGAGTGAGAGATTTAGGAGAGAAAAAAATCTTCCCTTATTCCACTAGGAGAAAATGAGAAAGGAAAATTTATTAAATTACTTGAGTATTGTTGAATAAAAAGCCAATTTCAAATTTTAAGGACATGATGTTTCAACAAATTTAAACATATATATAAATAACTCTCCCTTTTATATCTTTCATTCTAGTCTTTTCTTATCTAAATAAAAACTTCCTCTTCATTTTCATTTCCTTCAAAATCTTTCCATTTATTTTCTTTTGACCTTTCCAAACATGATATAAATATAACTGGGATGTTACTTTTATCCTATATAAAAATGAGCAAAACTGATATTCTTTCCTGTTAATCACATCCATGTCATTGTCACAGATTGCTCCAGAAAAACAATAAAAGAAAACCTTAAAATAATTGCCAACCCATTTACAATGCATCCTGAATAAAGTCAAGTTATTTGAAAAAAAAAAAAAGGGAAAGAAAAGAAAAGAAAAGAAAAACATGTTCACAAGATATATAAGAGATTAGCCAAAAGCAAGATATGTAGCCAACTAATTGACCTCTTCCTTTCGGTCGTCTCTCTCATCCATGGAGATGGAAGTCATGGTAGGAATACACTCTCCAGATTTCAGCTTTGATAGCTCATCCTCAACTCCATACATAACAGCCCCTTCCAGTCCACAAAGATTTGGAACTTTCTATTTCACTGCACCCACCAGTCCTTCACATATGCGATCTTCATCTTCTTCTTCTCTTCCTCGTGAACTCAATGACCTCAACAGCAATGATGCTATTATCTCTAGAGCTTCACTTTCATCTATGCCCTTCCAATGGGATAGACAAAAACAACCCATTAACGATAACTATAACATCAATGTTTGTCGCGAGGATGAAGATTTTGAGTTCGAGTTTAGTGGTCAGTTAGTGGAAGCTTCTTCTGCTTCTGCTGACGAACTCTTTGATGGCGGTAAAATCAGACCCTTGAAAGCATCTCCAAGGGAAATAGAACCTGTGTTTTCGCCGAGGGCGAGGCATTCTGATGGAAATAGAGAAGTGTTTTCAAAACATCAAAAGAAAGAATCCGATGAAATCACCATAAGTGGAGAATTATGGGAGATTTATGATAGAGAGGATAGTAGTCATGATATCACCACGGGGCATCACAAAACAGAACATGAAATAGGAACTTCACAAGATAGGGGAAGAGAAGGAAAAATGGGATCATCTTCCACAAAGAATAACTATTCAAGAAAGGGGTCAAATTCTCTGCCACCATTAAGAGTCTCCGACATACTATTGGAAGAGGAAGATGAGATAGAATGCACACAAAACCTGTGTTCCAACACAGAAACAGGGCCAAAACCATCAAATTCCTCCTTTTCTTCACTGCTTTCATCGATTTCGCAATCGAAAGGATATAGAAAGTGGAGCTTCAAGGACTTTCTATTGTTCCGAAGTGCCTCTGAAGGAAGAGGGAGCAACAAGGACCCGTTAAGGAAGTATGCAGCCTTATCAAGGAAAGCAGATGATGTGAAGAACTCGAGTTTCCGATCAGTAGAAAGCATCGGTTCGATGTCGAGACGGAGAGGGAACGTTTCCGCTCATGAGTTGCATTACACAGCAAACAGGGCAGCTGCAGAGGAGATGAGGAAGAGGACATACTTGCCATATAAGCACGGTTTGTTGGGGTGCTTAGGGTTCAACAACTTCAATCCTGGAGTGCATGAGATTACTAGAGGCTTTGGGTCTGTATAAATCAAGTTTCATAATACTAATTGATATTGGATATGAAAATTTACTGGATCCTTAAAATCATAGTAATCGTCTTATGTTAGCTATTTATATATTATTATACAGTTGATTTATTGTGTAAGGTTTCTCCGAAATATTTGTTGTTTGACACACCGATACTAAATAAGTGAGCGCTTGTTCACGATGTTCATGTTCCGAATGTTGAAGATGCGTTTTGTGCTGCAATCATGTCCGAAAGCTGAAATTAGAAATGTGCTGAAGAATCCGTAGGAAAAAGTCATGTAGTTTCATGGAGTAGTCTGCAATCCGTAGGAAAAACTTGTTCACGTAAGGGTTGTATGTTCCTCGGGCTTACGTTTTTCCTTTTTTTTTTTTTTTTTAGATCTGTTATAATTATAGTTTTGAAATTACCAAGTATTATACTAGTAATATAAAAGGTTAAGGCAATAATAATAATAAATTATTTCCATTTAAAAAGAAAATTTTTAGTTTTTCATTAACATTTTACATGATTACTATATGCCTTCATTGATGGTCCAGCTATCATCACTTTTTATTATATCTTACCACCATCATATTAGCATCTATTACTGAAAAGATAATTTCGACATTTATAAAATGCATGAACAGGTAAAGCTTGGCAAATAGCTTGCAGTTGTGAAAAGTTTGAGCTTTTGGAAAGTGGATCAATAATATTATTGGGTGCTATATATCATGTATTATGTAAATGTAACGTATAAATATAAATAAAATTTTAATATATATGTATAATTTTTAAAATAATTATTATTCATATTTTTTTTAAAATATATATGTTTAAATTTTATTGATATAACATATGACTTGTAGTACCTAAATCTTTTCTTATATTAGTAGCATCAACTTCTAAAATGTGATAGTTAGTTTTATGTGTTCTTAATAGAAAATTGAATATATATATATATATAATATATATATATATTATGGGGATTTATACGAGTCAAGTCTATTCGAGATCTATTTGAATTCGCCTTGATATTTAATAAAGTTCAATTTGACATTAGTTAAGTAAACCTCAAGCTTAAGCTACTTGAGTAACTTATCAAACGAGTTTGAGCTTTGTATTGTTTGACCTAACAAATTCATGAGCCTAATTGAGTCTAAATCGAATATACATATTAGTTGAGTTTTGGATCAAGTTTGAATATTAATTTAATTTTTATTTGAAGAAAAAAATTATATCAATTATACCTAAATAAATTTAATTGAGTCGAGTTTGAATTTATTGAATACTGCTTCAAATCTAAGTTCAAACTCAACTCAACACTTTATTTTTTTTTTTTAACTTGACTTATTTGTAGCAATAGTTTTCTTGAGCTAAATAAAACTTCTTGAAAGAAAATAAATAAATAAACCTTAATATGACGGCTCGAAGACAGCAAAAGCTTTGTGCTACAATATCTTTGCCTTAGGGTCAGGATCATCGTAGATCAGATTACGTCAAACTAATAACTTAGCCTGTGGTTCCATTGAACACGGCGAATGGCGAATTATAAACGCAAATGTCGTGGTTGAATCCGCCTTGCTCCTCACGTATATATATATATATATATAGTAGGAGAGAGAGAGAGAGAGAGAGGGAGTTTGGTTGTCATAGTATTGAATAAGATAAAATCTTGAATCATTTATTTGATTTACATATTAGATCATATAACCGAACAAAAAGATCTTAATTTATTAGATAAAATATAAAAAAAATTTACATCATATAATAAAATAAATATATTGTTAAAACCCAAAAACAACTTTATGATATCATTATTCCTTTTACTACTATATTCATAGTAAAACACTTTTTTCGTGAGTTTTTATATTAAAGTAAAAAACAACTCTATATTGTCATCAAAATTTATGTCTTATACTATATACTCCAAATGTAAGTATGATAGATTTGTATTGTACGATTTTCCTTATATAGTACCGTTAAGTTTTCTTTATACTGTTTAATTTTGCTAACCAAATGCTACTTTTATACTATATAAAATAAGCAAGAATTAGATGCTTAACTATTTCAAATATCACGTGTGATATTTCTATATATTAAATTTTTATTTATTTTTAAGAAAAATTATAAATAAAGGAATCAACGTTTAGGATCAAATTCAATTGGAGAATTTAATTTTTAAGTAGTTAAAATAAATGATCAAAGTTTGAAGTGATTAAAATAAATAATTAACTTTATATTAAGTGATTCAAACAAAAGATTCATTATTATTTTATAAATATATTAAGTGGTTTAAATAGAGGATTTCTTAATTGTTTTGTTAATAGCTTTATAATAGTAATCCTTTGTTTAAATTATTTAGTGTAATGTTAATTTTTTATTTTAATTATTTAAAAGTTTGATCATTTATTTAAACTTAATCTTAAATATTAATTCATTGGCTTGTAATTTTTTCTTTTTAATTTTTACCTATTAAATCACAATTGATACATAAATAATCCAATTCTCGTCGTATATGGCGATACGAACAACGAAGAGGCATAAGTTGTTTTCAATAGAAGAGAAACAGTCTTTAGGTGGTGTTTATATATTATGATAAGTTGTTTTGCTAGTTATTTTAGGTAATAATTATATAAAAATAAGTCATTTCAGACAATTATATAATTATTTACTTTTTTTTTTTTTAAGGATATAGTGTTCACAAATAATGTTTTATGCCTTATCACTCTCGCATCTTTTACACGAGGTCAGAGTCAGACATAGCTCCACATGAGATTAGGACATTAGAAAATTTCAGAAAGCAATGCAAAGCACGTAAACTAAATTGAACTTTTGAAATAGAATAAATAAATACCCGAGAAAAATGAAGGTCTAGTTCTATATAAATAAATAAATAAATAAATAAAGGTAACTTGCACAACATACGTATTGCTTTCTATTATATTAATATTTCGGCCGGTTTCAGGCATACTTAGATAAACTTTATCTCTTTCTCCTTGTCCAATTATAATCTTCCACGAGATTGTGGACTAATAATGTATAATGGAGTTCATGGTAACGGTGTCGGTAATGATTGGGCAGGATGGGCTTTCCGTCACCGTCGTCTAGGATGGGTGAACAGTTACATTAATTCCAATGCGGAATCATAAGGTCAAAATTTGCAAAACCAACGTCAAACCGAAACCCCTAAAACAGGCAAACCCATAGGTCTCGTTCTTCGGAACATATTTTAAAGGTTTTAAAAGAAACCTTTTTACGTTTTCTTAAATTAATTACATATTTTATAGAAAAGAAAAAAAAACATAATCATATAATTATGAAAAGTTTCGTTATTTGATATTTTAATATATTTTTTCAAGGCACCTATTTATATCATTCATGGTTGTGCAATAGATCTTTAAATGTAAAATATTTCCACTTTTATATATATATAGAGAGAGAGAGAGGATATGATTATAAACAAAATATATATGTTATGAGATATTTACTTTTAGATGAGTGTAGCTATATTGAAATCTGGACTACCCTACACTAATTTACTTATATTTTAGCATTCAAAACTATATATAAATAATATGGTATAGAGTTGAATACCATGTATTAACCTAGTAATGTCTATAGTGTTTAAAATATAGGCTCATATGTATTGATTTTTCTTTCAAATTGAGTAAATATCATATTTAATAATTGAATTTTATTAATTTTTATAATTAACTATATGAGATTTAAAAGTGTTAATTTATTATTTATAAACTTTTCCAAACTATTTATAGCATTTGGACGTTTGACTTGTTAATTGCAAAAATGAGTAAAGTATAGGTAGTTAATTGCAAAAAAGAGTAACGTTTAACTACCAAATTGACACTTTTAAACTTTAGATGGTTAATTGAAAAATGGGTAAAATTTATTTATTAAGTATGACATTTATCCTTTTCAAATCATCAAAAGCAATGAGATAAGAAAAAAACAAGTTAAAGAGAGTGCTAAATTCCAAAACCATGATCATGAGCAAGAATGAAATAGATCAACAAGTTTCACAACACAGTTTAAGGGTTAACACAATCACACAAGGCATCTATTTTGCATTTGAGTCCTACAAGATTTCTTATAGTTGTCTTTTATTCACAAAACACTATAACACACACACACACACACACACACACATACACATACATCTTGTTATACCATTACAAAACTAAACCTAATGGTCTAATACCTTAAATAATTTGTGCAACAAGAAATCACAAAATAAGAAAGAAATTATTTCTGGATATACCAACCTTTAATTGCTATTCTAGGTTGACATTATATAGTTCTATGTTTTGGTCCACCTTCTCAACCCCATCCACATACATGATATCTAAAACTAGAGTCATCAACATACTTTAACAATCTCCACCATGGGTAGACTTTTCTTAAATTTGACATGCATAGACAATTAAGCTTCACTTGCTTTCAACTCACTATTTACTCTTTCCAGCTACCTTATAGACTATGTTAACCCTTAAGCCCTGTCACCATACAACTAGATTATGTCAATTGTTAACTCCAATACCCCAACTAGCTATGAGCATCCCTAACACTAGTAGCAGCTATTCGTGCAAATCAATCAACATACCCCATGTTATTGAGTGTTTCTTAGATCTCCTAAGCTCCACCTTCCTTTAGAATCTCCTTACTTTATGATTAACATGTTCAACAATTGAGTGAAGTAAAATTGACTTCCTTGTCCTTTTGCCAATATGTGTGTTTGTGTGTGTGTGTGTTTTTCTAAATCTACTATGATGTTACCAACATATTCTCCACCTAAAATCAACATACACTATAAAACCAAAAATCTTAGTTTCTTATGATAAGAGCAAGTTACTAGACTTAAATTCTCTCATAACCACTAAACCACCGTGGGAAATAACCATATAAATGATTCTCGTTGTACTCTTGGAACTAGTATCATTTGATATGATAAGGGACATAACATTATAGGACAATCTAGTTATGTACCTCACATTTGGCATAGTTTAAATTTGGCCATCCTATACATAGATCTAGACTTTATATATGCTAATAATCTTTGAGCTCTTCCTAATGTCATCTATTCTCACATTTGGCATAGTTCAAAATGTAACGTTAAGATGGTGAGGAACTAAGACTATTGGCTAGATGATAAGAGTGCTATTGGCCAACTAATGAACTTGATTCACATAAAGCTTCCTCCTTTCCTTTGCCATCCAAACAATAGGGTGGCTATTGGCTTGGGTAGCCCTTAGACTTGCAAAATGAGTAAAATATTGAGTACTTTTCTATAAAATATGAAGTATTTGTGCTAAAGCTAATAAAAAGTGATTGTTGACTTGTGCTAATTAAGTATATGTGAATTAAATACTAATGAAACGCATTTCTTTCAATTTTTAACAAAAATAACATATAATGGATAGAGAATTAGGTGGGATTAGTGTGTAGTTTTACACACTTATCAATTGAAGACCGAAGGCGAATTTAGCTTGCGGTGATCTTATTGATAGGCCTACTCTTGGTCGTGGATAGTATACTTACATTGAGAATGAGTCAAACGAGGAAGAAGATGACCTTGACTTATATAGACATGGTCATTGACTATCTTACCAAGGGTATTGAGGAGAGATGCCTATTACGATGATAAAGATTCTAGGAATTTTCTATTGAAGGTTGACATTCCATGCTTTAATGGTTATTTAAGAATAAAAGAGTTTTAAGATTGGATTGCAGAGGTGGATTGGTTCTTTAACTATTTGGAGACTCTATTAGAGAATAGAGTTAGTTTGGTGACATGTAGATTGAAAGGAGGAGTATCTGATTAGTGGGAGAGTTCAGTCCATAATGTCACGAAAAGGAAGGGTTCCTATATGAACTTAGTATAAGATGAAGGATTTGTTAAAAAAAGAGTTTCTAAATCCCAAACTATGAATAGATTATGTTTCAACAATCTTATAGTTGTTAACAAGGTAATAGAACTATGCATGAGTATATTGTGAAGTTCATAAGACTTATGGAAAGGAATAACCTCATTGAGTTGAAAGGATAATAAGTTCTAGATACATAGATGGCTTAAAACCAGCATCAAGGGATAGGGTTAATGTTTAAGATATTCACACATTGTTGGAAGCCAAAAATATGACATTGAAAGTAGAGCTTATGTAGTATAAAAAGAGTAGGAGGAATTATGAAGGGTACAAAACCATTGGAATTGGTGAAAGATCAAAATTTGTGTCAAAATCAGCTGTAAGGGATAGTAGTAGCAATAGAAATACATGTTATCATGACATTAAGGCTGTAAGCAAATGTTATGTGACTAATCAAAAGAAAGAGAGGTTAGGAAGGTTGAAAATACTTATGGTAAGCCTATGGTCGGAAAGTGCTTTTGATGTAATTAGCCTAGACACAAATATAGTAAGTGTCCTTTGTTGAAGATTGTGAATATAGTAGAGAAGGATGAAGAAAATGAAGAGATTTGTTGTGAGCTACATGGAGAGGAAAAAGAGGAGTATGAAGACAAAGGTCAAATGTATGTGCTTTGGAGGTTGATATTGTTGCCTAAGCAAGAGGATCAAACTCAGAGGCACCAATTATTTTTGAACTAGATGTACCATCAAAGATAAGATGTTTGGAGTCATCGTTGATAGCTGAAGTTATGAGAAGGACATTATTGAAAAGGGTGTAGTGAAGAAGTTGAAGCTTCCTATAGAGAAGCATTTGAATCACTATACCTTAGGGTAAATGAAGGTAGAGGCAAGGAAAGTAGAGGTAACGAAATAACACAAAGTGCCATTCTCCATTGTTAAGTACCATGATGAAGTCGATTGTGATGTTGTAGATATAAATGTTGGTCATTTATTGTTCAAAAGACCTTGGTAATATGAAGGTTATGACAGAATCACTTGAGGAGAAGAGTACATTTTTATCTATTACTTATAGTTTGGTTATGAAAGTAATGAAATAAGGGAGGTTCATGCGTAGGTGGTCAAGCAAGTACTCGCAAATGAAGTATAGCTGCAAGTGGAAGAGAACCCTAAAGTAGTGTGCCCTTTATTGTATGACTTCAAAGAGATTGTGCTTGAGGATACCCTAGATGGACTACCTCTTCTGAGGGATATGTAGCATCATATTGAACTTATTCCAAAAGCTTATTAAACTTGCCACATTATGGGATAAATTTAAAGGAAAGTGAGATTCTAAAAGTGAAGGTGGAAGAATTGTTGCAAAAGGGACTTATACATGAAAGCATGAGTTTATGTGATATTCTTGCATTACTGAATCCAAAAAAAGATGGGAGTTAAAGAATGTGTGTTGGTAGTTGAGCAATTAATAGAATCACTATGGTCTACAAGTTCTTAATTCTAAGGTTAGATGATATGTACCAACTGTATGGTGTTAAGTGATTTTCAAAAATTGATTTCAAGAGTGGATATCATTAGATTCGAATAAGGCTTAGGAATGAGTGGAACACAACATTTAAGACAAAGGAAAGTCTACATGAGTGTTTAGTGATAGCATTTGGATTATCAAATGCTTCTAGTACCTTTATGCGCTTGATGAACCAAGTACTAAAATCTTTCATTGGAAAGTTTATTGTAGTATATTGTGATGATATTTAGATATATAGTAGTTTTGAGGAAAAGCACTTAATGCACTTAAGAAAAGTATTATCCACATTAAAGGAGCATAAATTATATATTAACCTTAAGAAGTGCAGTTTTATGATGGATAAGTTGTTATTCTTAGGGTTTGTTATGTCTGCTGGTGGAATTCAAGTGGATGATTCTAAGATTATGGCAATCAATGATTGGCCTACACCTAAGAATGTATCGGAATTGTGTAGTTTCCATATGTTGGCTACTTTCTATAGGTGTTTCATTAGAAGCTTGAGCACTATTATTACTCTGATGATAGAGTGTTTGATAAAAGGAAAATTTCAATGGGGGAGAGGAAGCAACTAATAGCTTTGTAATCCTGAAAAGAAGTTAAAAGTACAATCTCAATTTTGACATTATTGGATTTCAATAAATTGTTTGAAGTAGAGTGTGATGCTAGTAGAGTTAGGATAGGTGTTGTTTAATGTTAAGAGAAAAGACCAGTGGCATCCTTCAGTGTGATGTTGAGTGAGGCTTCAAGGAAGTGGAGTACCTATGATAAAAAAATAAAAATTACTCTATTGTATGAGTGCTTAAGACTTAGGAACATTACTTGACAGCTAAAGAGTTTATGTCATATTTTGACCATTAGGCTCTAATATACCTCAATAGTTAGAAGAGGATTAGTAGCAACATGCATGCTAGATGGTGTCAATTTCTACAAAAGTTTCCACTCATGATGAAGCATAAATCAAGAGCTAAAATAGGGTTGTTGATGTTTTGAATAGAAGAGCATCTTTATTACTCACATTGAGTAATGAGATCATAGGATTTGAGTAACTTAAAAGGTGAGTACTCGCATGATGAAGATTTTGCTAATATTTAGAGAAGAACTTCACAAAATCAACTAGTTAATGGTTATTATATGCATGAAAACCAGTTGTGCCTACCTAGCACATCTCTTAGAGAGTACGTGATTAAGAATTGAATAGTGGAGGTCTAGCATGACATTTGGGACATGATAAGACTCTTACAATAATGAAAGAGAGATTTTATTAGCCACAACTAGGGAAGGATGTATATAGATTTGTTGAAAGATGTATTATGTGTCAAAAGGCAAAAGGGTAAACTAAAAATACAGGGATGTATATTCCTTTATCCATGCCTAAAAATATTGGGAAAGATTTGTCCATGGATTTTGTATTAAGATTACTAAGAACTTAGAGAGGAGTTGATTATGTTTTTATGGTGGTTGATAGAATTTTGAAGATGGCTCATTTTATCTCTTGTAGAAAGACTTTTGATGGAGTTGGCATTGCAAGACCATTCTTCAAGGAAGTTATATGTTTGCATGTAGTTTCGAGTACAATCACTTTTGATAGAGATAACAAATTTGTAAGTTGTTTCTAGAGGACTTTGTGGAAGATATTTGATTCTTCATTGGACTTAAGCAATACAACTCATCCTCAAACCAATGGGCAAACTGAAGTTGTGAATAGGACATTAGGGAACTTGATCATAAGTATTTATGGAGATAAACCAAATTAGTGGGATATTGCACTATCACTAGCAGAGTTGCAATAGGAAGGTCACCATTTTGTATTATGTAAACTAAAGTTTGTCCACATACATTTGATTTGATCAAGCTGCCTAAAGGTGAAGGAATCAATATCTCAGCAAAACATACGGTAGACCAAGTTGTCGAAGTCCATAAGGAAGTGTGAGAGAAATTAGAGGATGCAAATAAGAAGTAATGAAGTTGTAGCAAATAAACATAAGAGACTTGAGACTTTTAGTGTGGATGATCGAGTTATGATAATACATCTTCAAATGAAAAGATTTTCAATCAAAACTTAGGGTAAATTGCAACCAAGGAAGTATGGTTTGCATAAAGTGTTATAGAAGATCAATGACAATGTTTATGTAATTGACCATCTTGTCAATTTAAGCATTTCCAAAACATTTAATGTGGCTGATTTTTTCTTTATTCCGTGATTCTTTAGTTCCTACTCAAACTTGAGGTTGAGTTTTCCTAAGTGGAGGAGATTGATGTGGACAAATTACGATTGCAAGTTATGAAACATTTTAACCATTGGAAGTATCATAAACCACATAATCAAAAGGAACAGAAGAGGCATTTGGAATTAGGAGTTGGATGTCAGAAGATGCTTGCAAATAGTGCTGGTTAAGACTAAATTGAGATAGAAGCTATTGGACCCAATCAAAATAGGTCAAAAGCTATTGGTCATTAAGAGAAGACTTAATTTCAAAAGCTTAAATTTCCATGTTTTTAGTGCATATCTAAATTAGGAAAGTTTATTTTCTTTGATTTAGTTTTCTATTATATTTTGATTGAGTTTCCTTACTAATTTTAGGATTTTAATTTATAAATACTTACTATACTATGTAATAAGGGAGATTATCTACTTTATCAATATTACGAATTATTTTCTTTCTCTTATTTTGGTTTTACATGCTTTACACTGGATCTGAATAAATATAATAGTGTTTTTAGGAAGATCATTCCCAAGTCCTTAGTTTTTAGCTCTACATCTATTCGCTGAAATGGTCAATCAGAGACATAAGTTTAGAAATACATTGAATCATTGATGATCTCTTGCTCATGTAGCGTGAATACAAACTCTGACTGATTAAATACCAATAGAGTCTGGGTCATATATAGCTGTTACCAGGAGAGGGAAGACAGTTTGATAGACACAACCCACGAACCAGGTTGAAAATTAGGTAGGAAAAAATTCACCAGCGTAACGACATTGATGGAAAGTTCTCATTATTAAAGATAAAAAAACGAAAAAAAAAATCAAGTACTTCACAATCAAATCTTACATAATTTCGTTATGGTTCTCTTCTGTTCACCAGGACACCATATGAACAATGCTTACAGTGTTAATGACCCAAGACAAGAAATAACTTGTGCAACAAAGATACCAGAAAATAGGAAACAAGATATTTATAAATGCAACGACCCATCATTTAATTAACACCAACATTCCAGTCCAACATTTACAAAATAATTTGAACAATGAATACCAGGTACTATAGGAAAACTGCTTTGTCTTTGTATTGTTGAATGTAAAATTAATATATAGTATGCTTAGTTAACTTTATTGGAACTAATTCACGTAAAAGATGCTTCATCATTGTTCATCTAAATTTTAAAGAAAAAGAGAAAAGAAAATATAAGAACGATTATAATATTTATTGAAGTCTCATGTAAGCTTTTATGTGTTGTTAGTTGTGGTCCCTCTATATGCTCCAGCGCATGAAAGAAGATGCTTAATCATTTGTGTATAGCTACGCAGACCAAATGTGTAGATAAACCACCCTGGGCTTTTTTTTTTTTTTTTCCTGTTGGGGCATTATGATCCCATATTTTCACTTTCGTACAACTCGACCTTATTTCATTTTATTTTTGCTTTTCAACTTAGCTGAATGTATATTTTACTGGAAGAAGTGGGGAGCATAAGTCTTGCTTCATTCATGTGGAAATACAAATGACCATATCATATGAACCATGAAATATCAGCAATGTGCCCAAACTTGTTGACTGTTAGCAATTTTATGAAATCCGAAATGCCATTACAATAATTCATACCGTTAAGCTTTTACACTCTTTTTTTTTTTCTCTTTTTGGGTTTCCCACTGATTGATCCAATGTCTAATGTATATCATCAGGTGTATTTGTTTGGCGTTGTTTCTTTTCCACCTTGTCTGAGCTCTTTCTGCATTTGTTATACAAACAGTGATAATTTCAAGAACTTTCTTATTGCGTGGCAGTCGAAATTCTAGGCCTTGCTTGCGCATTCAATGGGGTTTGACACATCGAGAAAAGCGAAACTTACAGAGAAATGGTGCTTGTATCTAGGACTTTCTTCCTATGTACAGCTTAATGGAGGTAGTTGATAATGTTAGATAATTTTTGAGCTTTAACTATTGTTGCCTGGATGAGTACAACTGGAAAAGAAGAGTCATTAATTTTGGGAAAGAAAAATGTGGAAGGTCCCATGCTCAGCGAGGCAAGAGGCAATAAACCCCACAAGGATACAAAAGCAAGAGAGTTGTAGGCATGCCATCATCATTGGATTGTGGAGTAATCATGCTTATGAACAGTGCAAAGATGCCATTTACTCGCTAACTACTGCACCAGCAACAGAGACTCACGGATAAACTAAAGAGAACCATCACTTGAAATAAATTTGAAAAAGAGAAAAGCCATTTAAAAGTTAAACAAGTCACGGAATGGAAACTGGCCCTTTTCCCCTCCTAATTTGGTGATCATGATATCAACATCACAACAGCAATGATGCATGAGGGTGGCAGAGTACCCCCCTTTTGCTTTTTTTCTTTTTCAGCTGTTGCAAAAGTTAAGAGTGTCCCTCGTGGTAGGTTCAGTGTCTTAAATACGGAAACAATCTGTAATTTGTCGTAATCTGGTACCAAAAAGGGGAAATGGCCAAAGTTAGGTTGATTTCCTTCGATTAAGAAGTCTTTTTTATGGAAATATCTACTTGAAATCCATACCATAGATGATAATTTCTTCTGCATGGAAATTCCTATCTGTTTTTTTTTTTGAAAATTTAGGGGTTGTATGGTTTTGAAATGTTATGAGAATTTTCTATAAGAATCTTTAAATGAATTTCCCCCCTAAAATATTAATATTTCTGTTTCATTTTTAATTTTCTAAATAAAAATTACGAAATTATGAAAATATTTTTCGTTCTCTCCATCAACTTTGTTATGGTTAATTGAATTGATGACCAAAACCATAATTTTCCAAACCAGTAGAGTTGATAAAAAGCTAAAATACAATTGGTGTAATGATAAAAAAAAAAAGTAAAATGATTGAAAAAAAGTAAAAACCTTAACTATATTATTGCCTTTTTTCAAATAGGTGATCGATGTTTTTTTTTCTTTTCCTTCTTTTTGTCAAAGAGGTGATTTATGTCTTAAAACTAATTGTTAATAGTGATTAAATGATACATGTCAATATTTTATTGGTCTAAATCGGTAGTTGATCACTCATAAATAAAAAAAAGGAAAAACATGTGAAAAACTTGACGGGTGTTGACGAGACACAACCCGACTTTGACTATCAAGTTTTTTACGTGTTTTACTTTATATTTTTAAATTTAAGGGTGGGGTAGCCAAAAAACTTTTCTTGAAGGTTTGTTTCTTTTATATATTTCTTGAATTTTTCTTTTCTATATTTTTCTAAATTATTTTTAATATATTATATAATTAAATTTGATTTATTAAAATAATTAATTTGGATTGATGAGATATTGACACGTGTCATTTAGTTACTATTAACACTTAGTTTTAAGACAAATGTCATCTCTTTATTTAATAATAAAAAAGGTTGCTTATTGCAAGAAGGTGAAAATACAGTTAAGATTTTTTTCTTTTTCTTCTTCTTTTTTCTTTTTCTTTTTTCTCTTTTTAGCGAAGAAAAAGAAGGAGGTGGGTAGTTGGGTTGATCTTGTTGACCATCTAGCCAACACTAGAGTGGAAGTGGCCCACTACTACCATTAAGTCGCACTATGCCAATCAATGCCTAAAAAAACAACGTATAAGAGAAAAATATTAGATCGCAACCTATTGATGAATAATGGGTAGCATCACTTATCAACTAAGTTTAAAGGAAAAGGAAATTTCTTCAATTTTTCTTTACATGTGAGTTTTTAGATGTATTTGTTAATGATTTAAAAGGTTTATGGCTAAATAGGGAAGTTAAGCTCCTAATAGATGTCGCATTACGTACATCTCCAATCTTCACTGTATTGTACATGGTGGCTCTAATAGGGTTCAACAAGTTGGAAAAGAAATTGCAAAGGATGTTGGATTAAAGTTTTATATGCTCTGATGTGCATAATGGATTGCTTTGAATTATTTGTGAAGAAGACACATGACAATGAGAGGTTGTACACAAATTATAGGGAGTTGAACAAGGTAACAATTAAGAATAGGTTTCCCTTGCGAATGATAAATGATCTATTTGATTAGTTGCAAGGAGTACATTTGTTTGATTGGGATGTTGGATATACCTAAGTTATATTTCTAAACTCATTATAAATACTATAAGTTTTTTGCTATGTTGTTCAAATTGACCAATGCTCCTACAACCTTTTGGACCCTTAACAAACCAAGTATTCCTACCTTGATTGGAGATGTTCATCATAAATTTATTGGTAGCATATAGTTGTATTTTAAGAGTAAAGAAGAGCATGAAAAGTACTTAACGCTTATACTACAAATGTTGGGAAACAAACTAATATACACTAAGTTTAAAAAAAATGTGAAATCTAATTGGAGCAGGTTACCTTCAAGGACATATAATCATAGAGGATGGTGTATTTGTGGAACCATAAAAAAAATTAGAGCAATAGTTGATTGTTTGAGGCAAAAAAATAGTCATGAAACTTAAAGCTTCTTTAAGATAGCAAGTTACCACAAACAATTTGTTAAAGGTTTCTCAAAGATTGCGACCTCATTAAACAAATTGACTTGGAAAGGAATAAAGTTCTTTTATGGTGATAAATGTAAATCTAGTTTCCAAGAGCTAAAGCAAAGACTAGTTACGACTTTAGTACTTGGTTTGCTAAATAGATAAGGTAAGTTTTTTTTTTTACTTATCGTGATCCTTTTGGTAAAGGTTTGGGTAGCACATTGATGTAGCATAGAAGAATGGTGATGTGAATTTAGATAATTGAGGTTATGTGAACATAATTACATCGCCCACTACCTAGATTTAATAGCAACGGTCATTGCACCAAAGCTTTGGAGGCATTGTCAATATGGTGAGAAGTATAATGTATGTGTAGATCACAAAATTCTTAAGTACTTTTTCACCTAAAAGGGGTAAATATGAGACAATGAAGGTAGTTATAGCTAATCAAAGACAATGAGTTGGAGATTCTTTATCATTAGGGTAAAGCTAATATGGTGGCATATGCTCTAAGTAAGAAGAGCTAAGGAAACTCAGCTACTTTAATCACTTCTTGAAGATATTTGTTGGAAGACATGAGGAAATTGGACTAAGTTGATTGTTGAGCAGGTAGGTAATGGGTTGAAAAATATAAGAGTGTAACCTACTATACAAGATAAAATTAAGGTCATATGTCTAAAGGATCCTTTGTTGTAGAAGATTAGAGCGAATGGTGAGAATGGCTTTGCAAAAGACTTGAAAGTTAGCTAGGAGGGAATATAGAGGCATGGGAGCAAACTATATTGCCATTTGATTCAAAACTAAAAACCAAGATTTTAGAAGAGGCTCGCCACTTAGAATTCGTAATACATCCTAGTGTTATGTACTAAGATGTACAAAGTTCCCAAATAGCATTATTTATGGAATAATAAGAAGAGGGAGATAATAGAGTTTGCTTTAGGTGTCTCATGTGTCAATAGATCATAATAGAGCACAGAGACTAGTAAGCAAGTTAGAACCACTACTAATACTAGAACGGAAGTGAGAACATATCTCTATGGATTTTATGACTATGTTGCCGAAGATGATTAGAGATTTTAATTCGACAAGGGTCATAATGGATCGAATGACTGAATTCTCCTACTTCATAACTCTTAAGGTAGGTTATACTTTTGAAAAGTTAGTTATCTTATTGATCTAAGACACTATGAGATTGTATGGTATTTGAATGTCCATAGTGTTTAACAAGGACATTTGATTCATTATATGATTTTGGGAGAGCTTGAGTCAACCCTTGAGAAATATGCTAAAGTTATGTTACCTTTCGCCCACAAGCAAACTAATATTTAGAAAGGACAATCTAGATTTCAGAAGACATGTTGGGGGGATGCATCATTGACTTTAAGGGAAATTAGAATGAACACTTGCCATTGGTATAAATTGATTACAATAGTAGCTATTTATAACAATATAATGGTATCCTATTAAGCTTTATATGAGAAAAAGTTTAGGTCCCCTATCCATTGGGATAGAGTAAGAGAAGTAAGTTTCAAGGGACATAAGTTAGTACATAAGATAGTGAATAAGATCTAAGTGATCTAAACACTAAGGGGAAAAGAAGACACTTAATATGGTAGTTTAGGCCTCTAGCCCATCTTCAAATTGACTTTCTAAAGCATTTCTTGGTATTTCATACACTTACGTAGCCTTAGGATAAGTGTAAATAGCTAACGTTATAGAGTAATTTATTAGCATTTTGCACACTAGAGACTTGGTATGAACATAGTGACTTCATTTGAATGAAGTCCCTTCTTGCGACACTTTTAATGTTTAAATTGCATTTAAATAGCTCAAGGACCTCATTTGAATGAAGTTTAACAAAATCATTTTTCCCTCCTCAACACCCACTTCATTCAAATAAAATTAGACTTTGTTTGGGAGAAAGTATGACAAAACTATAGACACCCAAAAAAAGGCTTCTTTGGAATACTTTGAGCATCCATTCACATGGGGCTTTCATTGTAAACACTAAATTAGCATTTCTTGCAAACAGGCCGCAACTTTATGTTTTCCTTTGAGTTTTCTATTAATTAGTTGGTTTAACATTAGGGTTAGAGTTAGAATGTCCACATATTCTTAAAGAAGATCAATCATAAAGTTTCACTAGGAGAGAAGTTAATTCAAACGAGAGACTAGAAATAGATTTAGAGTGTTGAAATCACATAGGAAGAAGAAAAAAAAAAGTTGGAATTGTTCATGAAAATAAAAAATTTCAAAATTGCAAGTAAGAGCTATAAATTGTAAAATTTGTTGTGTTAATTCAATTAATAACAAATTATTTGGGTTTATGATGATGGAAAATATGTTAACAAGTAGGAGTTGTAATAGGAATGTGATTAAATTACTATTGGGAATAGGATGATATGACTTAGTGAAAGTTCAGGGGTTTTGCTTTGTAGAATTTGCAAAACTAGGATTCTTACCATTTGGATGGTATGAGATGAATAGTACATAGAAAGTTCCATGATGTACCGATTAGATGGTGAAGATCTTACCATCAAAATAGTAAAGATCATACCCTTTAGATAGTAGGGTAAACGATGCAATTTGTTGCTCTTTTACCGTTTGGTTAGTGTAATCCTTACCATTCGAATAGCGATAGTTTGAAAAAACTAACATATACTGGTAATACTAATAAAATTGACTTTGTTTCGAAAAGGACTTTGTCTAATGTACCTAACCTTCCAATGTACTGGATTGTATGTAGTAATAAACTAGTAAATATTCACTAAGTCGAATCTCTTGAAAATGAAAGGACTATAGCTAAGTATTGACTATTACTTACTAGTCTCATCTAGGCCAACTGAAATTTAGTCATTGCGAGTGTAAAAATTAAACAAACTAAATTAAATAACAGAAACACATAGATCATAAAAGCAAGGTTTTAGTGTGTCATATCTTTTGATTTCTGATGCGATAGATGTAACAAGTCTAAATTAGTAGTGTTTAGATGGATTTTGGCCAAAATTCTTGTAACTCATCCTCGATTATGGGCCATGACATTCTCTCTATAGTAAATTCCTTGGTCAAGGGCAAATAAATTATAAGACCTAGTAAACATTTAATTGTTGTCACCAATTAAATGCTCCAATTGAAAATATAGGTTTAAACGGTCAAGTTGAATAACTTGTATTTTTAACCATGTAAAGTAAGTGAGTTCAAGTGTCTTTAGCCAAACCTAATATCACTTGCAATTTGAAAACACCCTAGTCATTTTAACAAAACCTAACCCTAATCAAGGCAATTAGAGAATCTCAGTTAAGAAAATCCAAGGCCAATCGCAATTTTAGTGAATTTACAAGAACAACTATGTCAAAACTCCATTCAAACACATTCCCATTTAATAAGTATGCAAGACTTATGCATTTTCTATCATCAACATTTAATCAAACCAACTAAAAACTAATCACTAACATTAAACATCATACAAATAAGAGTAGGTAAAAATTCAATTTGAAAATAATATTGAGAAAGGTTTAGAAGTCTCCCAATTCAAATACAAGATGAGCAAAGTGAAATGCTTGAAGAATCCACGCTAAAACATGTTCTAGAGCCTTAAATTACAAGAAATTGATAAAAAAAAAACCTAAACTAAATCTAATCTATGCTAAACCCTAAAAAACTACAAAGGACATGAGCTAAAACCTTATTACTAATTGTTGTTGCATTCTTTTTTCAAAGGGTTGACAAACAAGTATGCACACTAACAAGAATGTCAAAATGATTTGGAATTTATCAAAACTTATGTATATTAACTGGCTAGTATGCTAAGAATACTAGTGAGTTCCACCAGGTTGATCTCTTGAGGAGGAAGTGAAGGTAATAGCTAAATACTAGGCCATGCTTATTACTATAATCTAGGCAAGCCAAATAGAAGGATTTTTCATAATTGAAATTAAAGCAAACTAAGTTAATTAACACTAAGAATACAATTTATATAAGTGTAGATTTGGTGTGTTGTATCCTTTAATTTCCTATGTAATACATGCCTTTTAGTTAAATTAGGTAATGCCTATGATGAATTTGGCCAAATTCACTAGAACTCATCCCTAGTAAAGGGCGATGACGTTCTCTCTATATTGAATTCCCTAGTTAAGGGCAAAAATCATATAGGATTAGTTAAAACATTTAATTGATATCACCAACTAAGTACTCTAGCTGGAAATATGGGGTAAGTACGGTTGCGTAAAATAACCTATACTTCTAACCACATAAAGTTTATGAGTTCAAGTGTTTTTAACCAAACTTGAAGTCACTTGCGATTTAAAAACATCTTAGTTACTCTAGCAAACATCTAATACTAGTTAAAGCTATTAAACATCCTCATTTACGAAAGCCTAAGGGTTAGTCGCAATTCAAATAAACTTACAAGAGCAACTATACCAAATTTCATTACAAACATAATACCTATTTAACTAGAACTCACATTCATACATATTCCATCATCAACAATACAACAAACCCACTAAAAACCACTTAGCCACGCATATTAATCATAACAACAATAGAAATTAACTAAAAATATCATTAAGATAAGGTTTAGAAGTAACCAATATTTTAGATTGTAAAACAACTTGAAAGTTCTTAAAATATTCAGTCAAAATGTGGTCCCAAGCCTTGATAATGCAAGAAATTACTAAAACTAATCTAAACTATCACTAATCTACCTAAAACCTTAAAAAAAAATAGAGAGAAAACAAAACTAAAACCCTAAAATTCTAAGTTGTGTTTTATTCTTCATCAAGTAATCTATAGAATTTATAAGCTGGTCATACCGATTGATTGATAGTGTGCCTATTAACATACTAGTCCATAGACACATGTTGAGCTTTAGTTTACTTAGTTAATGAAATGGTGCATTTTAGCTAGAAAAACTCTAACTAAGGTTTAACTTACCAACAAGTTAGTAGCATCATTGGCAATTGGTCGACAAAAGAGAGAATTGTCTTGACAAAAAATTCCTTTTCTCCTATCTTGTGGTCTCAATTGTTCATTTGATAAGATGCTAAGGGCTGATGCTCTAAGGCTTACCAATTGTTTAGTTGGGATGCTTGAGTTCTCCTTTCAAGCTCTCCTTGGTCCAATCAGTGGGAGCTACCGATTAAAGGTAATTACATGTCATCAAGGGTTCTATAGGTTCTTATAGTTAAGTTATACCTACTAGTTAGTAGATATGTGTCATGCTCTAATCTTATTCCCTTTAATATAACCATACACTTTGACTAGAAATCCTAACTAAGGTTTTAGCTACTAAATAATTAGTAAGATGGTGGCGACTAGTTAGTTAGAGAGAGACTCACCTTGACAAGAGTTTAATTCTTCTTTCCCCCCTTCTAGATCCATTGGTGGACAAGTCACTAATGCTTGATGCTTTAAGGCTTACTAACCAAATGGTAGGTTCATTACCTACTAGTTAGTAAAGCCAAAACCCTAAATTCTCTTATTTTTCTTTCTTAAGTTGATCAAAGAGGACTACCAATCAGAGGGTAACCCCCTTACACTTGCATAAAGTTTTGAACTTTAATCAAATTCAATTCAAAATGTAGCCTTTTCATCAATTTTACAATTTTAGCCCAATTAGTTTATTTTGTGAACAATAATCACATTTAACCTAAAATTGATCAAAATTATTCACAAATTATGCATGACTACAACTTTTAAGTTAGGAAACATTACGAAAATTTGCATGTTATCAATGATAAATGGGTTATCAAACTTTGATACTCTTTGTTAATCATTAAACTATTTTATTTACCAATTACAACTACTTTTCCAATGATGTCTAATGTTATATATATATATATATAACTTACTAAGATGACTTACATAGATTTCTAACTATTCTCTTTTCTATCAAATATCTTTTTAATCCTTAACTAAAATAAATAGAAGCTTAGGAACTACTAACAGGTTGAGAAGGTAGTTTAGATGATGAGACAGAGAGTAAAATGTAATTAAGCCAAGTGTTGTAATGTATGAAAATTAATGAGAAATTATTGTTCATGCTTAATTGTAAAGAGGTAGAATTAATGAATCTCCAATGTTTGTTAGGATCACCATTTCAAGTATATGTTTATTGTGTTTGCTACTTGTGTATGTTTAGATAAGGAATTAATAAACTTAACAATTATCTAACTTTAAATAATGTACTGTTTATGCTTAACTATGGTTAATGGATCAGGAGTACCAATGATGTTGATGTAGCACTCCAATGATTGGTGTGTACCGGTGTCCCATATGGATTTATGCACCATAATGATCTAGGTAGATTTAGGTTAATTCATGAATTCATAGGTGTTAGGGAGTATCTAACATTGTATATGTATATATTATACATGCGTGTGATTGAGATCTTATATCACCCTAAGTATTGGGATGCTAAGACTGTGCTATATGTGGGACTTAATTACAAAATAATTAAATAGTTTTTGTAAATAATATGTCATGTATTGATGTATGTGATTTTGGTCTGTTTATTGTGCATATACGATTGTTGTACTCATATACTGGGCATTAGTTCACTCCTTATGAGATTTCTTTTTTAGCTATAGGTACTTCAAATGATTTGGGTTATATATGATGAGGCTAGTGTGGTAGACTTTTATTTCACAACTATTTCTTAGTGCTATAGTGTTGAAGGCATCTATATGTCTGATTAGGTTAATGGATAGCTAATGGTTCCTATTTTGTTTAGGAATCCTTTGATTAAGTGTAGAATTCCTTGAGTAATCAATGAGAAAGTCACACTTAGTAGTGGTAGAAAGTGACTTAAGGCTTTACAAGGCATTATTTAAAATTATGTGCACACACAAACGCATTATAAATGTATATATGTATAAATTGAAATTTATAACTCAACTACTTAAAATAAAATTATGGCTGGAAACATAATAGTGTATAACATAAAGTCTATAAATTAAAAAATAAATAATTGAACAATTGCATCTTTCCTCAAAGAAGTTACAAAGAACCAAATCAAGCAATATCCAAAACTACATAAAATGAGGTAGTTGGTTAGGATAATCCTCAAGTTAACCAAGACACCTTTTAGGTTAACCAAGGTAGCCATTACACTTATAACCAAATGCATCTATACATATAGATTATAGATGTTAGCACAAAAAATAAATAAAAGTAGCTAGACAAGAATCTTGAATAAAAACTTTGCCTCTCAAAATTCAAAATGAAAACAAGTCTATCTTGATTACCTCCCCACAAACACAGATGCTATCACAAATTGTGAAAGATGATAAAATTAAGGTAATAATAACAAATAATAGTAGTAAGATTGGAAAGATTTAAAATACAAGATTGCTTTACTTAACCTTACATGGTGAGCACTAAAATATCATTTAAAAGAAAATGACTACCAGATAAAATTATACCATGTAGATAAATTATGTGCAAAAAATAAAAGTTAGTATATAAAGAAACTCAATGGGAAGTAAATAACAGATTAAATTGTATAATTGTTTAAACCTTGGCATATGTACGACTGTTATAGGGTCGATAAATACTTCTTCTTTCTTGTTTTAACATATGTCATGGTAAATGTTGTGTCAAGTCTTTTTAATTTCTTTAGAGGTCATGTTGACTCTGTCATTCCGAGTCAAGTCAAGCCATCAATCTTGGTTTAGTCAAGTTAAGTTAGTGTCATGTTGATATTCATTAGCCTTACCTATATGTGTACTTATGTTGAGTTGTAAGAGTAATAAATTCTTCAATACTAATTAAAGATAATAAAAGCATAGGAAAATTATATCTAACAAACTAAATATGAGAATGAGTGTAATAGTAAGTAACTATTTAACTAAATAAAAGGGTAAATAATTAATCAAATAAAATAAAGCTTTGAGACAAGCAAACTTTACACTTTCAACTCTATCAATAAAAGTGATAGTAACAATAAACAATTGTAATATTGATAATAAGAAGTGATGAAGTAAAGTAAAGCCAACAAGTCAATTAAACTTAATTCAATGAAGAAAAATGAATGATGAGACTATAAATGTAATGATGATGAACATAACAATAATAAATAAAATAATCACAAATAAAAAGAGTAAGTAATGTAACATAATTAACTATATGCATATGTATAATAGTATAGTTGTGGTAAAAGTTTTAACCATTGCCACCTGTAGCAAAAGCAAGAATGCGATGAGTAAGAGGAAAGGAGTGGATTAAGATAAACTAATTTCTATAAAGAAGTAAAAGTTATGGAAGTCTAGATGTATGCCACTTTAGGATCAATCTTGTTGGAGAATCGTTAGTAGGAAATTAGAAGGAGTCTAACCTTAAGTATCATAACTAGGAAAGATGAGAGAGGCAAGTATTGGGACTAGAGTTAATTTAAAATGCTATTAAAAGTCAATCTAATTCGATAAAGGATGCAATTAGCCTAAAACATTAGAAAAGTTATGCTAACAAGAAATATTGCCCTTGGAATTCCAAGTAGGAGATCATATGCTTTTTAAGGATAGTACTTACTAAAAGAGTAGTAAGATTTTGATTGAGAGGAAAGTTGAATCCTGATATGTTGGGTTGTTTGAGATATTGGAGAGGATTGGGAGTGCAGCTTACAGATGGGCTCTACCGTTGAGTTTAGTAAGGGTACATGATGTTTGCTATCTTTTTATGTTGAGGAAGTATGTATCCGATTTAGATCAAGTGATTGTATTAGAGCCTTTAAAAGTCCAGCCAAACTTAAATAAAGTTGAAAGACTTATCAGAATTATGGATATTAAAGAATAGATCTCAAGAAGATGGGTGATTTAATATGTCATGATCCAATGGAGCAATTAGATGGAATAGGATGCCACTTATATGTTGGAGGAGGAAATGAAGAAGTATCATGAACTCTTCCAAGATTCAAGTAAACTTTCAAGGATGAAAGTTCTTTTAAGGGAAGGGGGAATGTAATAACCAAGTTTAATAACTAAAAATTTTATTTTATGCTTTTGGATATTTTGGTAATTGAATAAATAGTTAGGGGCTATCATGGAATTTGCTTACCTAAAATCCCAACTACCACATCCATTTTAAAAATCTATCTCCCCCTCCTCTTCTTTTCTTTTCCTTTTTCCCTTGTATTTTCCTTTCTCCCTAGCAATTCCACCGTCTCCTACATAGAATGGCACTAAGACTAAAGGCAAGTAGGTTAGATCTTGGTGTTTCCTTTAAGTTTTCAATTAGTTAGTTGGTTTAACATGGAGTTTAAGTGCAGAGTTGGAATATCCGCATATTCTTAAAGAAGATGAATCTAAAAGTTTCATTAGGATAGAAGTTAATTCAAAAGGACTAAAAACAAATTTAGGGTGTTGGGATCGTTTAGGAAGATGAAAAAGAAAGTCATAATTATTCAAGAAAATCAAGAATTTAGAAATTGCAAATAAGTGCTACAAATTGTAAAATTTGTTGTGTTTAAATTAATAATGAGTTATTTAGGTTTATGATGATGGGGAATGTGTTAACAAGTAAGAGCTATAATAGGAATGTGATTAAATTATTGTTGGGAATGGGATGATATGATTTGGTGAAAGTTTAAGGGTTCTGTTTAGCAAAATTTGTAGAATAGATTGATAGGGATCTAACCACTAGTCTTATCACTTGAGCTAGAGCACGTGGGCTTCAAAACCTAATGCAAAGGATAATCTCTAGCTAGCTAACTAAAGATGAGGCTACCTACCTTCATGGGTTCATTTCCATCATTTACGGAGCTATTATTAGATGCTCATCTCCTTTAGATTCAAGGAAGCGCCATTAAGCCAATCCTAAAAATCCCAGTCGAATAAAGCACATAGCATGGACAACTTGGACCAACCTATCTTACCACCCATTAACCCTTTTAAAGCCAACCAAATGACTATCTGAATTGTTTCATGAAAGAGCTACTTAGTTCAGCTCAAATGATCACTTGAAACTATTTGTCTTTTTCTACTAAAGATGCATTCAGTATTGCAATGACACTTATCTCTAACACTCGACAACTGTGCACACCCCTAGGAATTTTCCTTTTATCTCTTTACATTTTTATCCTTTTGTTTTATACTAAGACTGTGTTTTCTCATGCACTTAAACGAATTTTCCTCTTTTGGTGTGCAACCTTAGGGACTTATTATAAATAGTCCTTTCATATGTACGCCGAATAATCTACAAACTAAATACAACGTTAGCCTTTTTCGATGTTCTCTTGAGTGTTATTACTTGTGTGTCATGTTAAATAGCAATTTTAGGTTATGTTGTGCTTGTAGATGTGTCATGTCCTGTAAGTAGCTCATAAATTTGGCTAAACTCCTATTTTTATTCTCCATTTCTATTATTGTCCTGTGATACCCTAGTGATACTTAGCTCTTAAGTGTATCATCTATTTATTGGTATCAAAGTGAATGTTTCCATAAGGGAGTGTAGTTTGCAGTTATCGTAGTATTGTTCTTGCTACTTAGTTGTTAAGTTGAGTAGTACTCACTACTGTGTTATGCAAAATGTCAAACCCTAGTGTGCAAGGAGGTATTGAAGACTTTGAAAGTGATGCACATGGATGTGGGAGGCATGCTACACATAATATGAGATCTATTGATGAGCAAATCCAATAGTTGACTACTATCATTGCTAACTTAGCCATCATGGTGTAACATTTAGTAGAAAACCAAACTACTGAAGTTGATGTAGGTGTTAGATGAGTCCAAAATGATGAAGAACCAATAAACCCATCTCAAAATGTTTGCAATGGTGGAGGAGTGAGGAGGCTTGTAGGGATAGTAGGCAAGTTTGATGAGGAAGTAGGAGACAATTTTGATGAGGAATATGTTATGTGGGATGTTTGAACTCTTAATGGACTTGATAATGTAAAGATGCAAATGCCCCCCCCCCCCCCCCCCCCCTTTTTTCAGGTAGTGGAGACTTGGATGACTACTTGGACTAGGAAGACAAGGTACATAAATTGTTTAAATGTCATGATTACAAAGAGGTTATGAGGGTGAGATTAGCTGCTCTTGAATTTTCTAAGTATGTAGCGTTATGGTGGAAAAATCTATTAAATACATGTAGATGAGTTGAGAAGTGTGAAATTAGGTCATGAATTGAAATGAAAAGGGTTATGAGAAGGAGATTTGTCATGGAATATTATCTACATGAAGCTTTTAAGAAATTGCAAACATTACACTTGGGAGGATTGTGTGTTGATGATTACGTAAAGAAATTTCAAATGTTGATGATATGATATGAAGTGGAGGAACCTAAGGATAATACCATAGCATGTTTCATAGCTAAACTGAAGTATAAGATTACATGTGTGGTTAAGTTATAGAGCCTAAATACTCTTGATGATACAATTAGAATGTCTAAAAGAGTTAAGCAATAGAGACGCAATAATTCGACTAGAGTGCCAATGACGAGGTTGGCACCATTGACCTAACCTATGAGTTGTCAACTTGGCAGTAGCTATTTGAGAAATTAGAGATGAGAAGAAGCTTAACTAGTGAAGGAAGAAAATTGTTGTCCCACCTGAGCTAAAGAAGGAGGTTAAATAGAGCTCAAGAAAAAAGACAATTTAAATTAAGTGTTTTAAATGCTTAGCTATGGACACATTGCTTCTTAGTGTTTGAACCATCAAGTAATGTTAATAAAGGGAGAAAGACCATGATTTGAGGTAGATAGCATGGATAAGGAGCAAGAGGTTGAGGAATGAGTTGAGCCCATTGAAGAGGAACTAGCTAAGTGCCATGAAGACAAGGATGTTGTATTCTACGTTAAGCGAGGAAAATACTTGAGCATGGTGATCAAACAAACTCTGACCAAGACTCCATTGGGTGATGAAGAGTAGAGGGAGAACTTTTTTCACATTGAATGCAAAGTGAAGGGCCATTTATGTGCGATGATCATTAATGGTAAAAGTTGTACTAATGTAGTTACCTCATCATTAGCCAATTAACTCAAGTTATTGACCACTAAGTATTCTTAACGTTAGAAGTTGCACTAGTTAAACAAGGACACTTTGTATGTTACACAGTAAGTGCGTGTGCCACATGCTATAGGGGATGGGTATTAAGATGAGGTCCTTTGTGACATGCTCCTAATGCATGCTTCCCATATTCTTTTAGGATGATCATGGATGTTTGTTTGACAAGTGGTCCATGATGGATATCGTAATACCTATACCTTCTAAAAGGGTGGTCAAAGATTTGTTTTACATCCTATGACCCCTCAAGAAGTACATGAGGCCTAAGCCTAGATCACATGAGCTTGGAAGCAAACTCTATTCATGAACCAAGGCAAGCTAAACTAGAGTCTAAGCTTGGATAATCCCATCTATTTGTTAATGATCAAGCAATTACTAGAGTTTACCAATATCAACGAATTACTAAAACAGGTGAAAGGTTTACTATAGAAGTATCTAGATTTTTTTTTTTTGACATGCTACGAAGATAATTTTTCCTTTGAGAGATATTGAGCACTATATTGATCTACAACCTAGTGAATCTCTCTCAAACTGACCTATATATTATATGAACCCCGAATAGGCTAGAGAATTGAAGCATCGAGTGGATGAGCTAGTTGTTAAAGGGTTTGTTAAGGAGAGCATAAGCCTATGTGCCATGCTTAACCCAAGAAAGATGGAACTTAAAGGATGTGCATTAATAACTAAGAAATAAACTAGATTACAATCAAGTATAGGTATCCCATTCCATGATTTGATGATATGTTGGATGAGCTATATAAAACTTAGATCTTCTCAAAGATTGATCTTAAAAGTGAATAACATCAATTCCATACGAGTCCCAAAGATGAATGGGAAACTACCTTTAAAACATGCCACTACAAATTGTATACGTGGGTCGTCATGCCTTCTAAGTTGACCAATGCCCCCAGTACCTTTATGACATCGATGAACCATGTGTTGTGAGAATTGCTAGGAAAATGCATGGTAGTGTGTTTTAATGACACTTTATTTTAGTCATAGCTTATCTAACCATATTGGTCATCTTAGAGCAGTATTTAACTTGTTAAGGGTTGAGTAGTTGTATGGTAATCTAAAGAAGTGCATTTTGTTAATCTGAGGTGATATTCTTAAGGTTTTTTTGTACCAATTGAAGGCATTAGAGTTGACAACAAGAAGGTTAAAGGTATGGTCAGTTGGCCAATTCCACATAACGTGGCTAAGGTTAAAAGTTTTTCATAGGTTAGCATCATTTTATAGACACCTCATCTAGAACTTCAATACTAGTGTAGCCTCATTAACTGAGCTGATTAAGAAGGGAGTAGAGTTTAAGTGGACAAAGCAAGCTTAGAGGAGCTTTAAGTAGGTCAAGGAGAAGCTTACCACCACTCCTGTACTAACCCTACCTAACTTTGACAAAGTGTTGGGGCTAGAGTGTGACACCTTAGGAGTTGGGATCAATGTAGTATTAATGTAAGAGCAACGACTTATTGTATATTTTAGTGAGAAACTTGATGGTTTTGCTCTTAACTATTCCATGTATGATAAGGAGTTATATTCCTTAGTCTGAGCACTCACTGTATGGTAGAATTATCTATTATCACAAGAATTTTTAATCTACACTGACCGTGAATCTGTTAAGTATTTGTAAGGTTAGCACAAGCTATCTTAGTGGCAAGCCAAATGGGTGAAGTTCTTAGAAACTTTCTCCTATGTGTTTAACTATAAATCCAAAAGCATGAATATAGTTACAGATGCCTTGTCCAAAAGAAACATATTGGTTACCATGATATAAGCAAGGATCCTAGGTTTTGGAGTCATAACCGAGTAGTACGAACAAGACAAGAATTTTGGACCCATTTTGGTCAAGTCCAAAGTTAGCATCAGTGTTAATAGATATTTCCTGGACAATGGGTATCCATACAAGAAGGGATGGCTATGTATACCTTCTAGAATGGTGAGAGAGCTGTTAACTAGAGGAGCTCATGTTGGGGGACTTGTAGGCCATTTTGAGGAAAAGAGGGCTTATAAGCTACTAAAGGAGTATTTTTATTAGCCCATTCTAATGAAAATGTGCATATGGTGCTGGAATGGTATGCCACTTGCAAGAGGGCAAAAGGAAAGAAAGAGCCCTATAAAGAATATCTACTACTACCCATCCCTAACCAACCCTAGACCAACCTAAGCATTAACTTTGTCCTAGGATTACCTTGAACAACTCGAAGACATAACTCTATCATGGTGGTTGTAGATCAATTCAACAAGATAGCCTACTTCATCCCTTGCCACGAGACTAATGATGATTTATATGTTGTTAACCGTTTTGTGCAAGAGATCATGAGATTGCATGAAATGCCTCACAGCATCGTCTTAGATAGAGACCAAATTTTTTGAGCTTCTTTAAGAGGACACCGTGGAAGATATTTAGCACAAAGTTAATGTTTTGTACTTTCTACCACCCACAAACCAATGGCTAGACTAAGGTCCTCAACAAAACCTCAGGTGCACTTCTCCGCGCCACAGTTGGCAAGAATTTTACCGATTGGGACTTATGCTTACTGATTGTTAAGTTTACCTATAACATGTTCACATAATTCTATTAGTAAGTCTCCATGCAAGGTCATCTATGACAGCAATCTGACCATATATATGGCATGATCTCTGCCTTAACCTTAAAGGATGAGAGCTTTAGTGCTATTAACCAAGCTAGAGAGATTGAGCAGCTTCACTAGAAAGTGTCTGAATAGCTAACTAAATTAGTGGCCTAACAACAAGAACTTAGAAACTAAAGAAAAAAGGCTATGGAATTTAACCTTAGAGACTTAGTATGGATTCACCTCATCAAGGACAAGTTCTCAAGGTGTAGAGTGAGCAAGCTATCACCTTGAGTTAATGGACTCTTTAAGGTTCTTCATAAGATTGACGACAACACCTACAAGTTTGACTTACTGGATAGCTACAAAGTTTCGTTGACCTTCAACATAAGTGACCTAGCTCTTTATGTTCTAGATGAAAATCTCCTCTAAGATTCTCTAGATTTGAGAGCAAATCTTCAATACCTTTGAGGGGGTGATAGGAATCTGACCACTAGTCCTATTACCCAAGCTAGAGTGTGTAGGCTTTAGAACTTAACGTAGAGGATACTCTCTAGACAAACAGATGAGGATGAGGCCACCTACCTTCAAGGGTTTCTTTTCCATCATCTACTAAGCTACTACCAGATGCTCATCTCCTTTTGAGTCAAGGAAGCATCACTAAGCCAATCTTAAGAATCCTACTTAAACAAAGCTCAAAGCTTGGATAGCCTAGATCGACCTATCCTACCACCTACCAACCTTTCTAAAGCTAACCAAGTGACTATTCGACTTGTTCCATGAAAGAGCCACTTACTTTAACTCAGATGATTGCCCAAAGTTGTTTGTCCTTTTTCTGCTAAGGATGTATCTAGTATTGTAATGACACCTGTCTCCGACACTTAACAGCTACACATGCCTTTAGGAATATTCCTTTTGTCTCTTTACATTTTTACACCTTTTGTTTTACACTAGGAATGTGTTTTCTCATGCACTTAAAAGAATTTTCCTCTTTTGAAGTATAACCCTAAGGACTTACTATAAATAGTCCCTTCATATGTAACCCACATTAGCAAAAAAACTAAATATAGCATTAGCCTTCTCTGACCTTCTCTTGAGTTCTTAGCTCTTGAGTTTGTCTTTACTCTTATTAATCCCTTTAGCAAAGATTGTGGTAACTGCTCCTAATTGTTGTTGCTTGTGTGTCATATGGAGTAGCAATCTTAGGTCGTGTTATGCTTGTGAGTGTATCATATCTTGCAAGTAGCTCATGATTTTAGCTAAACTCCCATTTGTATTCTCAATTTATGTTATTATCTTGTGATACCCTAGTGATCTATTGATTGAATGCTAGGACTCCTACCTTTCTAATTGTAAAAGATGAGTAAGAAACAAAAAGTTTCATGATGTACTAACCAAATGATAAGGATCTTACCTTTCGAATGGTAAGGTTAAAGAAACAATTTATTTCTCTTTCATCATCCAACTAGTTGGTGCAAGCCTTACCATCTGAGTGGTGATAGTCTAAAACAATTAGAAGGTTGTCAAACTTTGATATTCTTTATTAATCATTAAACTATTTCATTTATCAATTACAATTTACAACTACTTTTCAATGACATATAATGTTATATTACATAATATATATATATATTAAGAATGAAGTTTAATTTCAAAACTTACTCAGACGAATTACAAGGATTTTTAACTATTCTCTTTTTCTAAACTCCTACTAAATACCTTTCTAAACCTTAAATAAAATAAATAGAAGGCTAAAAACTACTTAAAGGTTAAGAGGGTAGTTTAGATGATGTGTCAAAGAGTAAAATGTAATTAAGCCAAGTGTTTTATTTTATGAAAAATAATGAGAAATCGCTATTCATGATTAATTATAAGGAGGCAGAATTAGTAAATCTCTAGTGTCTGTTAGGACCACCATTTCAAGTACATGTTTACTATATTTGTTGCTTATGTGTGTTAGGATTGAGAACTAATGAACTTAACAACCATCCAACTCTAAATAAGATGCTATTTATGCTTAGCTATGGTTGATGGACTAAGAGTACCAATGATGTCGACGCCACATCCTGTCGATTGGTTTGTGATGGTGTTTTGAGTCAATTTGTACACGAAAATGATCTAAGTAGATTGAGGTTAACTCATGGACTCATGAGTGTTGAGGAATACCCAACGTTGTATATCTATATATTATATATATGTGTAATTAAGGTCATATGTTACTCTCAATCTTGAGATGTCAAAATTGTGTTGTGTACCAATCTTAAACACAAGATATTTAAATGGTTGTTGTGAATAATATGTCATGCATTGATATATGTGATTGTGATCTCTTTGTCATGCACGTGTGATTGTGGTAGTCATGTACTGAGTATTAATTCACCCCTTATAGGATTTCTTTTTCAACTATAGATATTTCAAATGATTTGATTGTAAGTGATGAGGCTAGAGGATAGTGCATTTTTATTATATTTAAATCGAAATCACAATTATTATATTTTTATTACCTTATTGACTGGATTTTGCAAGTGATACATCACTTTCTAATATTTAATAAGAATTGTTATCAATAAATATATAACATAAAAAAATTAAAAAAAAAATTATAGGTAGACGTAACAAAATAACATAATATAAATATAAGTATTATTTGATTTTTTTTTTTGAAACAATAGCTCTATAAAATTATATCATTAGCAATGCTATTAAATTTATCAATTTCATATGATTAATTACATAATCAATTATTAAAAAATTTACATTTATTTTCGTAATATTAATTATAAGAAAAATACATTAAATGATGTGATTGTTATTATTTATTAATATTTTATGGAATAAGGATGAAATACTTTTCATATTAATTTAAGTATTATTTATGATATGCTACTAATAAATAAATAGCAAATTAAGATAATTTAGTTAGTTTATTATAATTTAATAATAAATAAAATTTAATACAATTAGTTATGGTGAAGAAACAAATAAAAGAAAGAAGTAAAAGAGAATACCATTAAAGTAATAAATATAACTTGAGAAAAATTAAAATGACTATCATAAAAATTGAATCCATGACCTCTAATATAATAACATTTTACATTTACCACTAAGTTATGCACTATCTTTATTAATAATTGCTTTTAATATATATATATATATATATCATATATATAATTTTTTTTAAATTCATAATTAATTTTTTTCGAGATTAAGGGGGGGAGGGGTGGTGTGGGGTGGAGCTTTGCTCCCTATGCCCAAATGAGGTTAGTGTTGATCACTACCATGATTTGGGGAGAAATCAACTAAAAGAATGCTTTAAAAAAAATTGTGAAATAGGTTATTCGGCAATTTTTTTCTCAAAATAGATTATTAATGTGCGGATTAGGAACACACCTTTAGCAATTTGTATTGAAGACGTGTACCCAGATTGTGCCTTTAGTACAATTGACTGAATTGAAGGTGCATTCTGGGTACACACCTCAGTATGTATCGTAATTTTTTTTTTAAAAATTTTAGAAAATTTATCAATGAATTTTTTTTATAAAAAATCATGCAAAAAATAACAAGAAAAATAATTTTCATAAATTTAAAAATTGATTTAAAATTTAGTAAAAAATTTTTTTTTGCACCCCTTTTATCTTATAGTCTATGAAAAAAAAATGATGCGATTTGCTTTTCTAACTTTGAAGAGTCATAACTTTTTGCTTGTATAGAGTTGGTAATGTGGAGATGGTCTCTTGTTATGACAATACTTTATATGTTGAGTTGTTAATATCTAGAGTTGTGTATTTGTTTTAGTAGGAGTTAGTAGATCCCAAATAAGTTGTATTCTTCATTATGTGGAGTTGTAGAGTAAGACTCATATGAGCTACTCTTAGTTGTATATTTGGAGATTATCCTCAGTATTATCTTGGCAGTTATTATAGGTTTATGTGGAGATATTAGTTGCTTCTTAGTCTTTGCATGACACGTGGCAAGCTATATATGTTCCGAATTTCGGAGCATTAAATTTATAGTATAAATTTAAATATGTTTATGTATCTAAGTAGTTTGATTTGTGCTTTCCTTTTTTATAAAATGATCTTGGGCTAAAATATGGACTTCATTTTTGTTAAAAGTCTAGTCATAATTCAAAGATTATTTGTTTAATTTAAACATTATTTTACGAAAAGGAATATTTTATCAAGAAATAAACTTTTAAGGGTCATTTTCACTTTGAAATGAGGTTATAATAGGAAGTAATTCTCCAAAATGCGAAGATTGAGGGACTTATTTTTAAGTGTATTTTGTCTTGTTTTCTCTTTTTGTTTGTTTGTTTGTTTTTTTTTTATTATTATTATTATTTATTTATAACCATTGTCTTCAATAGGTTGTGATAACAATCAATAATTATGAGAAAATATCATCCACCATTTAAATCTCCCATGTGGAAGTTGAAGTTTTTTTGTCTTCACTTTAAAGGAGATACTATAACGACAGTTGCATATTTACCTTATCGAAAAAAGTCAACTAACCAAAGATCGCTTTTTGTGTCGCGAATGATTGCCCGTAAAACCGTGCAAGCTGGTAAATACGATCACCTTCCTATCCCAGGACAAAAGGGTCATTACGTTCCTAAAATTACGGATGTCAAATTGTTTAATATTAGAAAATGGAAATGATTTGCATTTTACAACACCTTTCAAGTACTACATCGTCCTGGATGGATCAAATGCTTGCAATATATCTATTTTTCTGTTGAAAGGGATTTTTTCTTTTTCTTTTTTTTCAATTAAAAAGCAGGTATATTACTTACACTAAGTTGGGTAAGGAAAAAAAGTCCGTGTGATACACACTAGCCGCGGAGTAAAAAATAAATAATAATAAACTAAAAATAAAACAAAAAGAATTCAATTTGTCAAATGTTACATTACCTAGCATTAGTATGGAAATGAATACTTTCTATTTTTATGTGCATGGTTAGAAAATGGTTTTATAAAATCAGAATCCATCTTGATACCCTATAAATGTCTTGAAGTCCTATAAGATATTTTGCTACATGCCTAAAACTTGGCTACTAAGCTAACAAAAAATCAACAACTGCCCAAACTCCACTCAAGCAATTAATACAATTTTACTAAAATACTTTATAATTTATATTTTAATGATTCATAAATCAAGTAAAAAGGAAATATAGCTATTAAATGTTAAAAAAGATAGCCAATTGTGTGTTCTAAAGTATAAGCCATGTGTTTAGAAAACTCAATGATTAACTAAAGTGGTGCTTGTACTAAACAAGAGTAAAAGAGAGAGCTTTGTGCAATTTATAGGAAAGGTTAGGACAAAAGGTTTGAATATCCCTTCACAAGAGCCAAAATGATAATTTATCAAAGCAAAAAAATAGTCCAAACCATTTTTAATAATTTGAACCTTTTTGTTTGCAGAATTTTGTAAAATGTTATATTTGAAGCAGTTACAACTTTAACCCAATTTTTGAAAAGTTTCATACATTTGAATTATATCCATTCATAATTAAATTATAACTCTTGGAAAGTCATGTTCTTTGAAGATTGACTAAAGTATATAATATGTTACTCTTCATTTTGCTACAACTTTTTAGAATGAATTTCATCATTTTTCTATAATTTCCCTCTCTCTAAAAATTACTACAAAACACAATATATCTCACATAAATCCAAAGTGTGCTTCGATACTTAAATTTTTGCTATTTAAGTATCAAGATTTAGTTGTATCTTATAGGAACTCCACATTAAAACTCCCATAGCAAACTTAGTGTAGGAGGTATAAGTTCTTTAAGGAAAGCAAGTCTATTTGTGACTCTAAGTATTTCAATTTCTTTGCTTTACCAAGCCAAATCATCTACCATATTTTCCTAATGATCTTAGAGATCCTAATAATCTTGGCTAGTGAAAAATGTGTTTTATAAATCAAGAATTTATCAAGATTGGATCAGTTTGATTGAGCAAACTTCAATTATTAAAGGAAGTGAAGCATAACAAGAATGCAAAAGCACAAGATCCTAAATAGTTTTGATGAAATCAACTTTAAGATGGCATAAGTTAGTGGTGGGCCAAATTAAAAGAAAGTTGATAAGATGTGCAAGCATTCAAAAAATTAATAGTGAACTATTTCCATGGAAGTTATTGCAATCAACTGATATGATGATAATCATGCATAAATTGCAATTGAAATTTAAGAAATGCATTGAGAATTAAAGTGAAACCAATGAACTTTGTGATGCATGTTTTATATGAATTGTTTTCATATGGTAGTGTTTTGTATAATGTAATTGATACTAATTGTTTTTCACATGTTATATTAATTCTTATGAATAAAAATTCATCTATATCCTTAAAGAAATTTAAATTGAGTATGTGGATATCTAATTTGAATTTGATGCTTATAAGTTTGAAATTTACATGGGATGTTGTATATTACATCTGTAACTAAAGGGTATAAGAAGTAATTATGAAATTCATGTTACTTTTTTACTTTTGAATTTCTTGATGGAGATTTTGATTTACTTGCAAAGTGTGGTCCAAGTATTGGATGTGTATGTTTATCTTGTGTTGATATCGTTCTTCAAATTTCATATACCAAAGGTTGAAATATGTTTATACTTTTGATACATAGTCATAGTGTTGGTATTATTTTCTATTAAGTACATTTTCCATTGCACACAAAAAATAAATAGAATTATAAATAAATAATTTGTAAGTATGGAATTGTATATCATACCATAAGAAAATAAACAAGCTATTATCAAATGTTGATGCATTTGTTGTCATGTGTTCATTTGTATAAATATTCTATTAGAAAATGAAAAATAGTCTATTTTCAACGTGTCTTTGTGATCTATATTGTGATTTATGGTATGTAAAATTGTATATTTCAAAAATTAATCGATGTGATGATGTTGGAATATTTGTTTTGTATGGATCACAAAATGAGTTAGTGGTGCAACCGTGCCTTTTATGAACTCTTCCATGTAACATTAGATGAATAGTATATTTTGCATAATTTGATAAACAACATTATATTATATGAAGGCTATCAATTATAGTAAGTTAGTTATTTGTTACAAAGTAGACAAGTTTTGTTAATTCCATAATCCCATCTAGAAAAGTTAAAGGCTTTTCCTTGTGAAATTATAAGAAGAAAAAAAAGTGATATGAGGAACTTAAAGTGTGGGAGGTGCACTAAGGTTTAAGGGCAAAAATAGAAAAGGATATTTATGTGGATATATCATAAATTCTACAGCAAAATAACATTGTAGTATGAATAAAGTGAAAGATTTAATTAAGTAATAGATTTAGAGTCTAATATTAAATCTAATATAATATTGAAACTCTCACTTGTGAAACAAAAGTTCTTTAAAAGTGAATATCAGTGTAGAATATCATTGTAATTTTGTAATTATGAAACAGAATGAATACATAAAATTTAAAAGTTGTATACTTATTAAGTCGTTATAAGACTTAAATCAAATTCTTAAGCATCAACATGAAAATTTAACATTGGTTATGGTGTAATAAAGCTTCATTAAAAAAAAATTGTTAAGTTAGTCTTGGTTTAAGAAAAATATGGAGTGATCATGCGTCAATGCAAAAGACATAAAGATCTACTTGATGAATTCAATATGTGTTCAATAAACTAAGGTGTATTTGACATTGAAAATTCAGTGTGGAGAATTTGAATAAAGTAGATACTAACTTAATGTGAAGGGTGTAGAAATGTAGTGAAGGTAAAGTGATAAATTGATGAGTTTGATCTATACTATGAACCACACTAGAATAGATGTTGCAATTAATTATGTAATAACCTACTAGTTAGAATTGGAATGGCTAAGAAATAAATTCAAAGTTATGCCAACTGATTTTATAAAGTTGCAATTTAGTAAGTTTATTATATTTGTTCAACCAATATGCAATTAAGTTACAACTTATAAAATGTAAAGACTAAGTAGTTTAAATTTTTTATAGTTGGCAATTATGAGAACCCTACCTTATATTATTCTAGCACGTCACTAGTTTCAAGATTTAAAGAGTATAAATAAGTTACTATTAACTGAGTGTACTATAAGCATTATAAGTTAAAAGATGATGAGATATAGTATATATCTTTTAATTGATATATTTTATATCTAAATCAATAAGTTTAATGAATCCACCTATTTGAACAAGGAGTGGTGCTACTCTTAACAAAAGTTTGAGGAGTTTATTTATAAATGTTTATGAAACTAGGATGAGCACATGACCATAAACACACTACCATGAAATCCACTAATTGGACACAAACATAGTTATGTGTGTGAATTCTTTGGTTGTGATACATAGCATGAAAGTTCAAAGCATTCAACTACTTATTACCCTATTACAACTTTAAGGATTTTGCACTAAAGAATAATTCAAATCTAATAGTACTATACTCTAAGCATAATCATAGAGATGTTTGTATGTATAGATAATTGGCAATCTAGTGGGGGAATGTTAAAATAAATTGCCACTTATATGTTTTAAAGTATAAACTACATTTAGAAAGCTCAATGATCAACTAAAGTGATACTAAGTTAAACATGAGTAAAAGAGAGAGATTTGTAGCGTTCATAGGAAAGGTCTAGACCAATTGAAAAAAGTTTCATAGTATCCCTTACTGAGAAAAAGAAAATAATTTATCAAAGAAAAATGGCCTAGAGCTTTTGAAAAGGTTCAAACCTTTTTATCTAACAGAAGCAAAGAGTTTAGACCTTTTTTAATGCTTTAGACTCTATATCTCTAGAACTTTGTAGAATGTTATATTTGAAAAGTTGCGACTTTTAATCAAATTTTTTAAGAGTTTCAAGTATTTAAATCATATCTATTTATGATTAAGGATCTAAATCAATTATAACTACTTTAAACCAAATCTAATTGATAAAACTCAAACCTTAAGGAATCAGGACTCTTATGAAAAGTCAAGTTTTTAAAAAATTGATTAAGGTATATGAAATGTTATGATGTGTAAAGTATATGATATATTGCTTTTTTCATTTTTGCTACAAGTTTTTAGAATGAATTTCATCATTTTTTAACAATTTCTCTCTCTCACAAAATTATTGCAAAAGACAACATTTCTCACATAAATTCAAAGTTTGGTCTTGATACTTGAATTTTTGCTATTCAAGTATCAAGACTTAGTTGTTTCCTAGGAAAACCTTGCATTGAAACTCTCGTAGCAAACTTAGTGTTGGAGGCTTGGAAAGCAAATTCATTTGTACCTCTAAGTCTTTCAATTTGTTTATTTCACTAAACCAAAACATCCACCATATTTTTCCTAACATTAAATAATATTATAAGCCTAAGCTTGTAATGTTATTTATTTTATAAGTAACTTATAATATTATTTATCATCAAAATAAATATATTTAATAATAATGTTTGAATTATACATATATAAGTGTAAGATGAAATAATAAATAATGTGTAGAACTTAGTAAGTCTTGATTTCTCATTCCATATTAATCCTATTCTAGAGTCTTATCCAAAACCTTATATAGTTTTAATATTTTATATGAAATCAACCTGTTTCATCCATTTATAAATATATATATATATATATATTATTTTAATTTTTATCGATTTTAAAACCAATAAAAATAAAAATGGAGAACATCCATTTCTAAAGTACTACCAGTTTAATGCAGTCGAAAGTCAACATAAATGTTCCCTTAAGGGAAAATGTGAGATACAACTATATCCCTCAAATTGACAACGCAAGACATGGAAAGATTATCTACTATTCATATGTACATATACTGAGAACAAGGACAGTGAGAGACATAATTTTCATTTTCTTAGATAAGAAAGCTATTATCGTCTACATTTGTGACGAAATGTTTCTCTTGACTGAAGATGTTTTCTATCCATCAACCCATTTTTTCTTTCTCAAATGCGCACGTAATCAATAAAATATTGGCACAATCGCACCATAATCTTTTGCCCTAATGGAGAAATTAGACACATCACAGTTGTAATCTTCTTGAGCATTCAAGTCCAGTGGTCAATACAGCATGATCTACTCTGATATGCCAAATCCAAACATAACCTATATTATCTGCTCACAAAATCGAAAAGCCAAACCTTGGGGTAATATTATCCTAATAATTTTCCCCAGACAACTTTGGTTTTATTATGTCTCTCTGTCCGGTCTAGGAAAGGAAAAATAATAATAATAATAATAAAGGAAAAAGTTGAACTTGACTTTCAATGAGATAATAAGGTGATTGTTTGATAATCACCTGCCACTAGAGTTCAGAAGAGATAATTAATTCACTGAATTGTGATTGTTATCAGTGCAATGATGACAAATGAGTTTCACTACCATATTCAAGTTTCATGGTTGTTGAGGTGAATTGGTAATTCAAAAATCCCCTTACCTAATCTCTGTATTGTTCATCTTTATGCTCTATGTTTACATGTGATTTCAAAATATGGAAAAATTCAGATTATTAGCTTTATTAATCATTATAATTAACCATTTCTTTAGACCATACCATGGTCCTTCATCATCTTGTCTTTAATAGGGCAAGTTGGGTTCGATGACGTTTCTGCATTGGTTGGTTCTGAAAATTTGCCAAAATAGCTAGGGAAAATTATAAGAATATGATTTTTATTTTCTTTTCTTTGACGAACTCTTAACTTGAAATTTTTTACTATTTGTTAATTTTAATTAGTGATCACTTTCAATTTTTTATTAGTTTAAAATAATTAATTCAATGAAATAATATTATGAAGTAATTTAATTAATTATAAGTTACAGAAATTACCAAAAAAAAAAAAAGTTATATAGGAAAAAAATTGGGGTTGAAAACCTAATGCACATGGTGGGCGCCCTCTGACCTTTCATTGGCAGGGCAAGTTCCAAGCTTTATTTTTCTATAACCTTTTTTTTTTGGGTAATTTTTTTTATTTTTTAATTATATTATTATTAAACACAGTTGATGAGTTTCCCAATGTCGGGTGATGTGATAAGTCCTTCGAGGGGATAATAATTAATAACCACAGGTGACGTGCATGGTGCATGCGAGGGGTTGAAATGAGTAAATGATTAACTCAAGTTGTCAAGTAATAATCGCCATGCTTCCGTTATGGCATTCGCCAAAGCCTAGTTTTAGGTAACCAGTGGAGGTGGTTAATGGACCTGATGGACCAATGCCACAATTCCAAATAAGATTCGTTAATTATGGGAAATCATCCTTTCAATTTTCCTTCACTTAATTTTTCTTAATTTACCTTTCTAAAATATTGATGTGTATGATAAATTATTGAAATTATATATATATATAAAAAAAACATGAGACATCTCAAGATATTCTAAGAATCTTAATAATCTTAACCTTAAAAATTGAAAAAATTTGAAGGTTCAACTTTTCAATTATGACATATTATGTGGGGACTTTCCATTTTTGCTAGCACATTTGATATGTGGCGGTAGGCATTATGCCCGATGGTAATACAGTAAACTATGTTTAGTTGACTTGAACAAAATAAAATTGAAAAGAAATAATAATTCCTTATGTATTATTTTGTTGTATGATTAGGGGTATTTTTTTAATAAAATTACATTTTATATATAATTTCTCTAGTAAAGGAAATAAATAGCAATTCTTTATTCATTTCACATTACATGAAATACACATGGCTTATGATATAACATTTTGCAAACCAAATAAGAAAATAAACATTCTATAATAATAAAGGTAGAATGATAATTCCATTCTGACAAATCAAACACAACAATAGTAAACAATACTAAGCACTCATTTTATGATAGCTTACACAATAGATATATGTGTGCCTAGGAGAATTGACATATAGATTATTATAACATTAGCATAGACAACAATTAAATAAGGACTTGAATTCACACAAATGCTCATACAATAGAAGAGTTTTACTTGCAATTTTTCCTCTAATGAAAAGAAGACATCAAAGTTGGTAATCTATTGTCTTCGTAAAAAATGTGAAAATATGTATGAGAAAATTGAATAGCTATGTTATTTTTATGTGCAAAACACTTGTAGATAACTCTAAGTGGAACACTTAACCACTACTTGTCACTATCACCCATCACTAGTGCCACCAATATCACTACTATACTACTGCCACTACCAACATCAATACAACATTAGCACTAACCCACGATCATCATGTTACTATCGCCATGTCACCACCACCACCACTAATTCATAGCACCATCGAAGAAAGTACCTTCACCACCATTATTATTACCTTGAAAACCTCATGCACCACCACAATTACCACTACCACTACTACATCACCATTGCCATCATTGCAACTTCACCATCACAACCACCATATTTACAATAGTCGCTACATTACTAACACCTTTGTCACACAACACCACGATCACTAGAGTTGCCCTTCACATAGACATTACCTCACCATCACCATTGCTAATACTAATGGTGATGGGGATCAAGTTCCACTTAGTCCTATTACCATGGCACGAACACAAATCTTTGAAAAACTTAATTCAAAGCTTTTGAAGTTTGTACCAATGCTCAATTCAAGACAGAGTTGCATTATATAGGAAATGATTGAACTATTAAACCATTAAGACAAGACAAAACATACTCAAGATTGTCAATGGAAGTCCTACTAGGTAGGTTCAACCGACCTATCAAAGCCTAAGTCAACCACTCCACTCTATACTAAGGTTAATTGGTCCTTAAAGGACCTAAGTTAACCATCCTTAAACCGTTTTAAGTCAGTCAGCCTCATTAAGGGCAAGGTTAACTACCCCTTTTTCCTATGCCATGTTATTTCATTTTGTCATTTTGTTTTCTATTGTTTAGTAATTGTTTAGTTATTTTAATTCATATTTTGCCCTTACTATATGTTAAGGCCTTATATTAGAACTCTTGTATTGACATTGTGATTATTCCTTGACCATCTGTGATTGAGTTTTTCCGCTCAAGTCTCTACATTATTATCAACCTTCAATTGTGTCAAACAAACTTATTGGTCTCAATCAAACAATCAATAGGTAGGATGGGTGTGAATTGATTATTTTTAAAATTTCAAGAACCTTAAAAACTTTTTGCAGATTTTAAAAGCTTAAATCTTCTTGATTTTTGAAGTAATAGTAATAAGTCAAAACTTGTTATTTGATATTAGATCTTATGGGTAAAATAGGTTTAAAAAGGTTGAAACAATTAGAATTGTGTAAAAAAGCAAAATGATTAAGTAAAGTACAAGAGTTAAATATGATATAATATGGTATGGTATGATAGAAAGCAAAATATGCAGTAAATAAAATGTGTACGGATAAAAAAAATCAAGCAATAATATATAATGATTTTGCATAAGGCTATAAATGAGTTAAGTTAAAATAATATAGTGCTAAGCTTGAGCACGACCTAAAAATTCAAAACACTAATGAACTAAGCTTAGAATTTTAAGTTCAAGCTCGACTTGAAGTTAAAATGCTCGAGTTCTACTTAATCAAGCTTGTTTAGACTTTATTTATTTAAAAAATTTTCTTTAAATTAAAATAATCCAAACTCGACTCGAACTTAATATAAATTATATTTTATAGAGTTTCTTGCAAACAAAGTGAACTTTTGAAATTTTATAATAACCAATTCAAACAACCTCATAGCCCCACCCCCTTGATTGTTCATTGGGACCAACAAGAAGTTAACTTCCAAATACGTTGGTCGTCTTCCTGTGAAATTTTTCTCATATCTTAAACTTGCTTGCTTCGACTTCATTTTAATTATTGTCCTTTCTATCTTGATAAAACCATCATACATTAGTATACTAGAATATGATTAGATTTGTTACCCAAATATATCTACGCTATAGTACAAAGCCTTCAATTTTGTAATAATTGTTATAAACATATACTTCTTATAGTTCCTTTTGAACTTTCTTTGAACTATTAGTTCTATTTTGACTTCGCCTTCAGTCCATGCTTTTGTCTATCTAGAGCTTTTTAGTCTTCTTGCTTCTTTATTCTATCTTCTATCTTCATTTCTAACTATTCTGACTTCAGCTATACTTCCAAACTTCTTTCAATCTTCCAATCTTCTCTTCTCTCCTTTGCTTCTAATTTACTTCTTAGCTTCTAGTCTTCTATAGACTTAACTTATAATCTTATTCTTGCCTCTAGTTGAATTATCTTTAGTTTTTGCTTTTCTTTAACTTCTTCTATGTCACTTCTACATATCTATTAAGGGTTTGACTAGTTTTCTTACTTCTAGATTCTTTCTTTTTTGAAGCTCCTTTTCTAAACTTAAGATAATAACTTCTATTTATCCTCTAACTTGAGCTTTTAATCTTGTATCTTAAGTAAAGCCTTTCTCACTTTGTATTTTTCTTTTCATAGAGGTCTTTTGTACACTTAAGTGAATTATTAGCGACCTCTTTATGATGGTTTATTATCATTAAAACCAATCTAGAAGACTTAACAAAACTACCTCTTTGATTTATTTCATGTTACATAAATTAGGCATAGTTCAATTCTCAAGGAACATTATATTCAAGAGGATTTTCCATATCCAATTTATATTAATTCAATAACCCTAAAGAACTACAAAAATGTGATTAAGAGTAAGTTATGAGTTAAGCGATATTAGATTTCATCCATATAATATTGGTATTGAAGTGGAGGTCTTATGGAAGGTGTGGTTACTTGTGTGTGTATTGTGTGAAGGCTTTAAGAGGTATTGTACATGGTGATTATTTGTTGTTTATGGTGTGGTGTTATGTAGCTTAGATAAAGGGAGTTGATTTGTTATTAGGTGTATGATTAATTGTCTAAGTGAGATTTCTTAGTTTTTTTCATTGATAATACTACAACATGTGTAATGAAAAGCATATATGGTGGTGGCAATAGAGAGTAAGGAAATGGTGCTAATATTGGGTGTGGGTTGTGAATATACTTGAGGTTATTATAAAGCAATAGATGGCTAATCTTACTAACATGATGTATACTTCCATGACTATAAAAACCACTTTTTAGAAAATCTAGGGGCTCAATTGAATGTCGTGGATGGGAGTTTATGTAGACAAGAGCTAAAGACTAGAGGAAGTTGTTAGTGACCATTTTGATGTAGAATGAGAAGTTAGAGGAAACCATTAAGATATGGGTCTAGAAATTGTCATTGAAAATACTATCTAGAGATGATTATTTAAGTTAGGAATATATAGTGGAGAAGATGTTTAGTATCATGAAAATGATGATTAGGCACTAATTAGGCTTGTAATGTTAGAGTTTAAGGGGTATGCCACATCATGGTGGTAGAATGCATCATCGAATAGGTGTCATGGTGGTGAAGGTAAGGTAACCACATGTTGGGAGATGAAACAGCTAGTGATAAAAGATTTGTTCTCAACTAATACTGTTAGGAAATGTTTATGAAGCTTCATTCACTTAGGCAAGGTATACTTAACATAGATGACTATGTTAAGGAATTCAAGATGTTGACGATCAATGTGAAGTTAGAGAGCCTAAGAAGTAAACAATTGATAAGATTCTTACTAGCTTGAAATCTGAAATCTCTAGTGTTATTGAATTGTAGTAGTTCTATTCATTAGATGAGGCTATATAGTTAGCTCTTAAAGTGTAAAGACAGGGGGAAAGGGATCCTTTTAGGACACTATTATTGGCCTCTAAACCTATGGATTCTAGTTAATTGGTAAGAGGTGAAGATAGTAGAAATAATCAAGGTGTTGTCATTAGGGAGAATGAGCATGTGGTGTGTCAATTGACGAGATAAGATAAAATAGGGGTAAGGTTTTAACTATCATTAATGCGAGAGTACTAACTTGTAGGTTTCAACTAGGCACTTTAGCCAGATTAAGTGCTTTAGGTGTGGATTATGGGTGTATTAAAGCACGATGCCTAAACTGTAAGGTGTTGATAGTGGAAGGAGGAGTGCTTGACTTTGATGTAGAAAGTAAAGAAGAGGATGAAGAAGGCACAGCAAATGTAGAAGAGGTTACCTTTGATGAGTTTGATGAAGAAGAAGATAGTATGACTACTCATAAAGGTAGATTGATGACTATGGTGCTAAGGCTAAGCACTGAATGTTTTTTAGATAATGAGTAACATGAGAATCTATTCCATAAAAGGTGCACAATACATTTGTTCATTTATCATTGATGGAAGGAACCACATCAATGTGGTATGTGGTTACAACAGCTATATATGATCCATTGGCTAAATGATAAAGGGGCTATTACTAAGTAGGTTAAATTGCCTATAACCATAGGGGATAGATACTATAATGAAAACCTCCATGATTTGCACCTATGAGTGCAACCTATCTTTCATTAGATAGTTTGTGGCTATTTGATAGGTGAGTACTACATAACAACTATCCAATAATTGTACTTTAAAGAAAGATGATGAGAAGTTGTTAGCACTTCCTATGAGTCCCAATAACCAATTATATTAGCCAAGTAGAAGAAAGAGTCCTTATGATGAGCAGAGGAGAGGTGAAAAATGTTAAGAGTAGAAACAAGCTTATATTGTTATTGCAAATCCACCATTTCATAGGGGCAATTGATAGTATTTCAATCCTAAAGGTTGTATGACAATTGATTTCCTAAAAAGCTTCCAAAGGGATTGCCTCTAGTGAGAAAGATAGAACACCAAATTGATTTAGTGCCTGGTGTTGTACTTCTTAATCGTCCTCCATATAGTTGAACCTTAAAGAGGTGAAGAAATTGAAGAGATAGGTAGATGACATGATCTAGAGAGGCTATGTTCGAGAGACCATGAACCCACGCTCTATACTACCTCTTTTGGTACCTAAGAAAGATGGAAATCGGTATATGTGTACTGACAATAGGGCCATCACTCACATTACAATGAATTAGAGGTATCCCATTCCTAAATTTGATGATATGTTGGGTCTTCTCTATGCAGTACAATTGTTTTCTAAGGTAAATTTGAAAATTGGGTATGATCAAATTTAAATGAAGGCTAGAGATGAGTGGAAGACAACCTTCAAAACTAAACATAGCACGTATGAATGAATCATCTTGTTGTTTGAGTTATCTAGTGCTCCTAATACATTTATAAGACTCATGAACCATGTTTGATGCAAGTTTATAGGTGAATTCATTGTATTATGTTTAGATGAAATTTTGGTTTACAAGATTGGTATTAGAAGTCATGTTGAGCATTTAAGAGTTATATTTATGATTCTAAGAAAGGATAAGTGGTATGCCAATTTGAATAAATGTATTTTTTTTTTCAAAAAGAATGGTGTCTTTATGTTATATTGTATTTAAAGAGGGAGTTATGTAGATGGAGCAAAAATTAGAGCCATTGTTGAGCGGCCTATGCCAATAAGTGCTTTTGAAGTACAATGTTTTGTTAAGATGTATGAATAGAGTTTTGATAACAAAACACTTAAGTGCTTTACTAATGAAATTGATTGAGTGTGTAGAAGTACTAAACAATAAACAATAAACAAAAGATAGAACCTAAAAAAAAATCATGAAGATAAAAGGAAGATTTGGCGAAACCTATAATGAGAAGAAGAAGAAAGGTTTAACAAAGTCATTAAAGCTTAGAAGAAGCAATAAAATTAAAATTTCATGTTGGTCTTGTTAAATTAATCAAGAGGGGGTGGGGTGGGTGAATTGATTAATTATTGAAAATTTTAATTTTTCGCAACTTTGTAAAAACACTCTTAAATGGAATTTCTAATTGCGTGAGCAACAAATAAACAATAAGCATGCAATTAAATAAAAAATGGAGAGAAAGAGAAAATCAGGCTCAGTGATGTATAAAGGTTCCACCTTGCGCATACGTCCTCTCTTTTATCTCCACGCTAGTGACCCAGCTGTCACTATTGGTTGAGTTTCACTATACCAAAAATCAAATTGAGAGTACAAACACACAAACACTTTGGCAAAGTCTCACTACTGAGTCTCCCTAGCTTTCACACTAAGCTAATAACTTAACTACAGTGATAAACAACTCTCAATCACTCATAAGAATAATCAAATAAACAAATAGGAGAAATAAACTATCCTCTATAATTAAGTTCAATAACTATTAAATGAGAACTCGTTTGTGCGCCTTTTGAAGGATAGCAAGATGAAGATTTTTTTTCCCTCATTTTCTTGATTGATGATTTTAAACTCTTGAAGCTTCTTTCTCTTTCAACGATCAGCTAGAAGGAAAAAAAAAAAAACATAACTACAATTTGAATTTCGAATAACCCTTTTGGTAGAAATGATCGAGATTTCTTCTTAGATATTTGAATTTAAAATCTAGATAATATTCAATAGAAATTCATCCTATGATGTGCATCTTCTTATTGCAAAGATCTTTTCTTAAATTTGAATATCTGAAAAATTGGATAAACTTGAAATAGAAATTCGTTGAGATTTTTCTGGATAAACTTCAAGAGATTTCATAATATCTCTCATGTTGTAAAGCCTTATCTTCTCATAACAACCCTGTCTTCATTGTAGATATATCCTTATTTTAGTAACAACTTAACCTTATCGTCCTTAAACATATATCTAAGAATAAATTATGAAAAATTTCTAGAAAACGTCTTTGCAACATACCAACGAACCTGCAATCAAAATTAAAGTGGAAAAAAAATAAATTTTGAATGAAACTTTTGATAAAAACTTGAAGCGATGAAATCCCCAAGATGATAAATCTCACTTTGGTGAAACACATCAAGTATATTATCCAAATATACTTAACAAGTGGAGTTAAGCCTTGAAAAAAATATAAGAACATGAAATTTAATCATTTTCTTTGAATTTGGAAAAATCCATGTTTAGACATAAAGGTTCTAAACATGCTTCTGTCAAGCATATACCTCTTCCCGCTGAAGGTTTTGAAATAACTTCTAACTAGAACCCCATACTGCTTCTGAAACAAAATCCTATAACGTTTTTTTTTTATAGCAAAGGTTCTAAAATAACTTCTGTCCAACAATTAACAAGGTTAAGGACTTTTTACGAAGTATCCAAAGGTTCTAAACTATCTTTTGTTACTTTATTTTTATTGAAAACTCTTTTGTTAAACTTCTAAAACACCTTATGTCTATCTCAAAAATCCATTAAATAACTTCTATATAAACTGAAACTCTTGTACTCAAGAATAAACATATTAAATATTTTAAACCCTTTTTGTTATCATCAAAACTAAACTAGAGAACTTAACATTTTCAAAAAGTTCAAAGATGCAAATTTGTGAGGGAAAAACTATAGATAGCAAGAAAACAAATCAAAAGCAACAATGAAGATCTAGAAGACAAGGTAAAGAAGATGAAAGAAGAAAAAGATAATTGAGAAGCTTTGGAAGAACAAAAGCTCATACAAAGTTTGAAAGATTTAGAAGCATAAAGGAAGCTCAAAAGTGTGGATAAGTTTTTTGAAGAATTAGAAGTCGGATTGAAGAGTGATAGAAGAGCAGTACAAGATTCAAAAGATCACAAGTACGAAGGAAAGTTTGGAAGCAATTTTACTATAAAGAGATAATTGAAGTTCCAACATGGTGGGCTGGATATATTTAGGTAATATATCTAATCAAGATTAATATATTCAAAAACATTAGAAGGGAATTAAATCATCAAATGGTCAAGCTCAATATATATGGAAGCAATCCAATATTGGTAGAGATACTTGAAGCAAGTCAAAGCAACTAATAAGGTAGAAGACTAAGTTATAGACAATAATATATTTAAACAAAGGAAGGACAACATTCTACATTTGGAAGACTCAATGACTATTTCCATACTTACGAAAATTCAAACATTGAAGAAAAAGTTTATATAGAGAATAAAATTAAGGAGCAACGATACAAAAGACAATCAAAAGGTTGTTTTCTATGAAAGGTTTTACACTCTAAAATTTTGTAAAAATCAATCCAAACATCCCACTTCTTGATTGTTTGATTTGAGCCAACAAGTTTCTAAGGTTTTGCTTCTTGTTATAGGAGGTTTATAAAAGACTTACAATATTAACAAAGAAAGGGATAATACATAAGGGTAAAGTGGTTTTGAGTATTACTTGATTTTGATAAGGTCTTTGAATCATAATGTAATGCATCTAATGTTGGTATAGGCACGATGTTTATGTAAGAATGATGACATGTAGCTTATTTTAGTGAAAAACTTAGTAGTTATACTCTAAATTACTCAATATATGACAAGGAGATATATTTTGATTAGGGCATTGACTATTTGGCAACATTATTTACTACCGATAGAGTTTGTTAGATACTTAGATTACAAATCAATGAAACATTTGAGAAGGTAAACAAATTGTTGTGGTGACATGCCACATCGGTGGAGTTCTTACTTTATTGAGTATAAGCAAGGTAGCACTAACACTATGATAGATGCATTGTCGAGAAGGTATGTTTGCATTAACACTATGTAAGTTAAGTTACTTGGTTTTGGGATGATAGTGAACCAATATGTGAATAATAAGCACTTTGCACTTATTGTGACTACTTGTGGGCAAGGTATAGTAGTTGGTGGATAATATTTATATGATAAATACTTGTTTCATGCTAGTAAACGTTACATACCCAATGGTTCTATGAGGGAGACAAAGGTGAAGGAGGCCCATTCAAGAGGTCTCATAGGTCGCTTTAGGAAGCTATCCTATTGTGTGGGTGTTGTAGGAACATTTTTATTAGCTGAGAATAGTCAAGGACATACATAAAGTATTTTAGAGATGTAATATATACATAGTGCTAAGAGCATAAGAGATGTCTAGGGCTAATATAAGTCACTTCCTATACCATCACAAATTATGGGTAATTTGAGTATGAACAATATCTTAGACTTGCCAAGGACATAAAGGAAAAAGATCAATCATGGTTGTGGTCAATAGGTTCGGCATAATGTCTTACTTTATAGCTTGTCATGAAGCAAATGACTTCATTATATTGTTAACATTTTTGTGCAAAGTATTATTAGGTTACATGGAGTACCACATAGCATTATCTTATATCACGGTGTCATGTTTCTTGATTACTTTTGAAAGACCTTGTGGTGCAGATCGAGTACAAGATTGTTTTTTAGTACATGGTGTCGCCTTTCAATTGATGGACAAATAAAAACTGTCAACACAACATTATTTGCCTTAGTTAAAGCTATAGGTAGTAAAAATAAGGATTAGGATTATTGCTTACCTATTTTTAAGTTTCCGTATAACAAGTCAATTCATAGTACAACCAATAAGACTCCTTTTGAAGTGGTCTATAGGTTTAATCTTGCTACATCATTGGATTCGCAACCTATGCCTACTTTGTAAAGCAAACAATTATCATGGATCAAGTAAAGTAAGATAGGTTTAGATGCTACACCAACAAGTATTCTAGCATCTTCAAAAACAAACAAAATGCTACTATGAATAGGGAGGCAAAGGAAGAAAGTAGATTATTTTCTATCCAAACAACAAGGTCTAGCTACACTCAGAGTAGATAGGTTTTTAAGAAATCAATCTAAAGAACTAGCTCCTAAAGTGAATGATGTATTTAAGCTATTGGGAAGCATCAACATCAATGCTTACAAGATAGAATTTCTAGCGAATATGGATTATTAGCAATATTCAACATTTTATACTTATCTTCCTACATTCCAAAGGAAGACCATCAACTAAATTTGAGGGTAGATCATTATGAGCCCCAAAAAGAAGATGGTGATCAAATTCCTCATGATCCAATTACCCATGCATAAGCTAGAGAATATAGAACTTAATCCATAAGTTACTCATGAATCAACTAATAAGCAATGATCAAGTTTATACCAAAGCTTTTGAAGTTCACACTAATGCTCAATCAAGATGGAGTTACATTATAAAGGGAATGAATGAATCGATTGCATCATTAAGATAAGAGAAGATAGACTCAAGATATGGAAGACATGAGAGCAACCAAGGTCAATTGACCTATCAAGGTCTAAGTCAACAGCTCCATTATCAAAAAGGGTCCATCGATCTTGAAAGGACCTATGTGGACCTTGATGTACCTCAGTCCTGAGAATAGGAATAAAAGCACTACCTTTATTTAGGCAACCATTAAAATATGAGATCTTTTAGGCAACCATTCAATTTAAGCAATGCATTGTTGCCTAAATTGAATTGGGTTTTTGTTAAATATGGAAAGCAATATGACTTAAGATATTCTAAAATTAATTGGGGTTTTATTTGCCACAATCTCAAGAGAGATTTATAAGAATAGTCATTTATCATAATCACTTAAAAATTGATTGATAAATACCAAAGATAACTCAAGAGAAATCCATTTTAATGGATTAATTTGTAATAGAAAAAGGTTTCATATTGTCTAACTTATTGAAAAATACAACTCATAAAGAACTTTAGGTACTAATAACAAGAAAACCTTAACATAATGGCATAACTATAATCCAAAAATAAGTTGAAAATAAATAAAGGGAAAAAGCATCATAATATAGAAAATGAAACATTGATAAAATACAAATAACATAAAAATAAAAGTTCGATTGCATAATAAATAAATACTTTGAAACATGTTGCAATACTCCAAAACTTTAATTGTAGAAAATCATGAAATTTTTTTTGACATTGCATGCTAAAAAGGGTCTGAACCATTTTGATGAATTTTTTTATAGGGCTACTCTCCACTAAAAATGCTCTAGACTTTTTACAGATTCTCTAGACCTTTTTTATCTTGTAAAACTATGCAGCAGCTCTATTCATTGCAATCCTTCTTTTGACTTTATTTCTTATTAGCTTCATTGTTAATTATGGTTGAACCTTAGAGTCGATTATGGAAACCTATGGTTCTCATCAAGCCTTAAACCAATCTAGGTTAATTGACCCTACTAAGGGCAAGGTTGACCACCCCTTTTCCCCTATGCATTGATATTTTCATTTAGTCATTTCCTTTTGTATTGCTCAGTAATTATTTAGTTGGTTTGATTCCTATTTTGCCCTTAATATGTTTTAGGGCTTTATATTAAAACTTTTGTATTGACATTATAATTATCACCTAACCTTAACAATTCATGAATGTGTTTTTCCTCTCAATTCTCCGTGTTCTTATCAACCTCTGATGGTGGGAAATAAACTCTCTTTGATTTGTGCAATATATCAAATCAATTAGGTTTACATCAATTCTCGAGGTGTGCCATATTTGAAAGGTCTATCCATACTCAATTTATATTAATTTAAAAACCCTAAAAAATACACAAACTTTGATTAAGAGTGTGTTACGAATTAAACAATATTGGATTTGATCCATAACAATATTTTATTAAAAAAATGATTTAATAGATAAACCAAATCGAAATTTTATAATTTGAAAAAGTTTTAAAACCTAACCGTTTGGTTCAATTCAAACCAGTAAAAAGCCAAATTGTATTTGTATAGTTTTGTTTGGTTTGAGGAAAAAACTAAACCAAACTAAACCACACTCATGCTTAATTGAAACAATGAAAAATTGGGAAAATGTAGTACTTGTGTATAGCAAATAACTTACAAACTACAAAAAGAAAGAAAAAAAAAAGTCTTATGATATACTTAGCCCATGGAATATAGTATAAGAATTTCATGCTATATTGTTTTCTTTATACTTTGTTGTCTTGTTGACTTTATTCTATGCTTCATTGGAAACAAAACACTACCTTAGACACTCAGCCAGTGGTTTCGGCTCCATCGCATTCCGTTTGCTTCACTAATACTAAATATGAATTCCCTCCCGATAGAATCTCCAATCCAACAATCCTTTGGACAAGAATGTCTTCTACAGTGTGATCAATGATTTCACGCTTCATACTTCATTGTACACATTTCATTATCTTTTCATGAATTTTAGATCCTTAACATTAACTGAAAATAAAGTTGATACAAACAGTCTTCCAGAACCCTAAAATCTTAGGTATATGTTACTCCAAATTTATGGGGGCATTTAAAGTTCCACCTATAGAGCTTGCACTTTTTTTCCCCCAAAATTTAAAACTCTTTTATAAACATTTTGAGTAATTTTACAAATTAGAGTAAATTTACAAACTTTTATGAAGTAAAATTACAAACATCAAAAGATTTTACAGAATATGTAGTAATATTACAAACAATATAGTCCATAAAATTGCTTGAATATTTATAATAAATTATAAACTTCTGAATGAAGTCACTTTTCTTGAGTGTTTTTAAAACTAAAGTGAAACCATGAACTTTGAGTTATTTTACAAACATAAGAGTGAAATCACTATCAAATAAGTGAAATTACAAATAAAGGAGATTAAAAAAAGAGAGAGTAAAAAATCACCCTCTTGAAGTTTAAGTGAATTTACAAACTTGATATAAATTATGAATTTTTATGTAAAATTATGAACTATGAAACAACTTTATATAGGATTGGTGATTTTTGATATAATATAATAATATGAATACAAACATGACACAATTAAAAATATGATTATATAAAAAAAATAAAAAAATAAAAAAACATGGCACACGTGATGACACAAAAGATATGATTATAGTATGAATGAGTATGATTATATCGTAAACTAATTATTTATAATTTCTTTTCAATTTTATATGTTTTAGCACTAATGCAAATTGAACAAAAAAAATAAAGAAACACTAATCGCCACCCCCTAGTTTTGCAAAAATAGCTCCAGTTATGAAGTTATTAGATTTACAAACTAGGAAGTTAAACTACTAGTAAAACATTTTACGATGTTCTAACCTAAACCATAACTCCGCAGGTTGTAAAGTTTTCAGTCTAGTAAGTAGCGTTTCCAATACTTAAACAATGGACCATTGTTCTCACCAACATTCGAATGCTTTGGCTCTACCTTGAAGAGCTTTCGACTCTCAAAAGGGTCCATCCTGCATAAATAAAATACCGACCACTAGCAAAAGCTTTATCGCCTGATCCCCTAGCAATACGATTGGTTTCGCCGTCACGATGTGCCTCGGCTCATTGAATAATAGTTCACTATCCTCATTCCGCTCCCATACGTACCCCTTTCTTCAACATAATGATCAGAAAACCGATAATTTTGGAGTACCCTCGGATGATCAAACAAGGAATGGACTTGCTAGGGGCGAGGTAAGCAGGCACGCAGGCAGGCATTGCATCACCCTCATTGATGGTTTCTCATCATTGGATAATCCGATTTTTCAATTGAACAGTCTACTTTGTGCCATCTTCAATTTCATCTGCAAGGAAAATGATCGTCCTGCCTGCCAATTAATGAAACTAGGACTTGAAAGATGAATCCTATCTTGCTTTTGTAAACACAACTATTTACTCTCCTGGCGCATCTGCGCTTAGAATTGAAAAAAATGGAAATGGTGTAGTGATAATTGAAAAACCAATTGTAATTGATCATTCATAGTGCATCAATAGAGATAAAAACCTATGACACACAAGGCAAAGACCAACAAAACTTTACACAGTGAAGCGCCAAATTGTATACATATTCCTAGGCTTTTGTAATGAACCTGACGATAGCCTGTTCCAGCTTTTTTTCCTCACCAATCTTGCAGTATCGATCACTACCGATTTTGGTTGGAATCAACCACCGAATGCCCACAAGAAGCAATTAAAACCTCGAATTCACATGGCCAGATGCTTGCGAAGCATTTAAAACCTGAGGCTGCCATGAAGACTTATTCTTCTTCACTGCGCCTTTGCAACGGTTCGGCTGGACACACCGTGCAGCAATTTTATAAATCCAAGGAAGCTAAGCTTCCCATCAGTGTGCCTTATCCAGTCATGGAGAACAGCATGCACTGGAACTGAAGGACCAAGGCCAAGTTCCTGAAACGTTTTTCAAAGAAAAATTATGGCATCAACATTTTACTAGTTCGTCTAGGATAAAAACCTGCTAAAATATTTAAAAGAAAAAGGAAAAATAAATAAATAAATAAAACGAAAGCATTAACATACTATGTTACCATACTACTATGAAAGAACAACTACGTAACATCCTCATACAGATGCATATTTGCATGAAAGTTGTGAAATGCATTCACATAGTAAGGTCCTTTGAACCATAAGCCATGCTCATAGGAGAGCGACACTTACTGAAGCAAGTTCATCAATCATAATGGCTCTGTTTCCATCTTTCTCAAAATGTTCATAAGCACAACGAGCATGCTGTTCCCAATTATCAAGGGCTTCAAGCTGATGTACACTTAATGTAGCTGCACAGAATTCTTCAAAATTCATCGTTCTATATTGTAGTGGACTTAGCTGCCATGATAATAAAATTTATTGGTGTTGGATTACAAAAAACGGTGACTGCAGTATTAACACTCAAAGATGCAAGATATAGATATCTTTATACCGAGGCAAGAAAATCAGAAATGCGAGACTCCTTCATGGCTTCAGTTGCATTTTTCACTAGAGCCTGCAATGCAAAAAAAAGAAAGATAGTGAACATATGGATTTACAGTCTTATATACGCAAATGCATACATAATGTACACGAATTTCTTTGTATTATGCTCGGTCAAATGCCTGTGAGAAGGCAAGAAGAGAAGTGGGAAATGGGAGGGGACACAAATGGGATGGAAACCAACCATCCTAATGTTTTCCAGAGTTATGATGCCATCTTTGCTGGGTTCCAGTAGTGTGAACTGTTCTTTGATATAAAATAGTATATCCACTGTTATCGTCTTAGCCAGAGCCTGCAGTTACATGTTCAAAGACAGTAAAGAAAAACATGCTGTACAAATGCCAATACTAAAAAATGCATGTCTACAAATTCTCTAAAGAGCAAAGGAGGCATATTCAGCTAAAATACCGGCTAAAAGTAAAGGTCTACACACCCTTAAAGCAGCTTTCCGTAATGATGACGCTCGCATATAAGCCTTCATAAGTTTGAATATTAATATGTCAAGTGGGACTTTTGCATCACCATAGTTTCGCATCCAAGGGTGGCCTATGAGTGGAAGAAAGATATTACAAATTACAACCGTCGTACTAGATGTAGAAATAGATGAGCATAACTTTAAAGGGTGGAAAGAAAAGAAAAAGAAAATAGAAAAACTGACTTAAAGCCTGTGCAGCAGTCATTCGCTTCCGAGGATCTTTATTTAGTAGACGCTTAACGAAATCCCTTGCTTCCAATGATAAAGAAGGCCATGGTGGTTCATTAAAACTTGGTTCTGCTTTCAAGACTGCACGAAATATTCCAGACTCTGTCCGTGCCCAAAATGGGCGACTACCACATAAAAGAATATAAGCTATTACACCTATACTCCAGACATCTGCCTCTGTAACATAAGACCTATGCAGAACTTCAGGGGCAACATAGTATGCACTTCCTACAATATCATTCAGCTTTTCATCTGCAATCAGATAAATTTCATTAAGTAAAAGGAATCCTATCAACTTGCATTCTCTATCTCTATAGTTGGTATATTAGCAACAAAGGGCAAACCTGGTCTAACAAAATCTGACAAGCCAAAGTCTATCACCTTTAGGGGAGAGTTTTCATCTTTGGTCCTGTAAAGGAAGTTCTGAAATAACAAATGACTTTCTTTTAAACTACAGAATGATGGAAAATGTGGGGTCAAAGAAAACATAAATTACCACAAAAAGGCAACTATGTATACATAAGAAAGAATGATTAATTGAATTTGATGTGCAAGACATGAAAATCACTACAATTTATGTCCATGGTCAGACCATATGGCCAGGCATCTTTTACATTTTTTCTGGTATCATTCTCATGAATAGGAGGAACAACCCCTAAGAAAACCACAATGTCAAAAGGAAGCAATACTCATAAGCAGACATTGGATTGTCAGCAGAGGGCATCATAAATGATAAGATTTGTTTGATGCTTCTTTCAAGCAAAAAATAGTCCAAATTATCCATTGTGTATGGAATAAGCTGTAGGAATATAGATACTTATAATATTTTATATTATTTTTTACATTAGTTTTCTTTTGTGCTGGTATTGTGGAGAAGAGGTGGTTTTTTTATCAGAGGTTTATTAGACTCATAAGATTTAAGGAAATCTGAGAGTATATCCAAACTGATCAGATAATGTATGATTAAATTTGATTCTATGTATTTATATATCTTGCAGTAGTGAATAAAGTAATGTTTTTTGATGGCATACAATTAAATTCTTTATGGTATCAAAGCCTGGTCGATCGTGTACAACCAAATCTAATTCAATATGACGGCTCTTACCCAAAAGTCGCAAGAAGCAACCCTTGGAACCAAACTAAAATTTGGTTCCTATGTGGTGGATGACCCTCTTTCTAGTTCTCAAAGTCCAGCACCTCCTATGGCTGATAATCACGCATTGCAGATCACTCAACACAAGCTTAATGGAACAAATTTTCAGGAATGGTTACAATCCATGAAGCTAGTGATTCAAAAATTGGGTTATCTCACGAGCACTACTAAGGTGCCAGGGGCTGAAACTACAGAATTCAGTGCTTGGGAGGCCGAAAACTCCTTGGTAACGGCATGGCTTCTAAACTCTACGGAACCTAAGATTAGAATAACATACCTTTTCTGTAATACAGCAAAGGAAATATGGGAAAGCATCCAGGAAATTTACTATGACTTGGAAAATACTTCTCAATGCTTTGAGATTAGGTCCAAGCTACAAGTGACAGCACAAGGAAATTCAAGTGTTACAGAGTACTTTAACGCTCTGAATTATGGTAGGAGATGAAATTATTTTATGATGTGGACTCGAAATAAGTAGAAGATAGTCTCAAATATAGAAAGATGCTGGAAAAGGATCGTATCTTTGACTTCTTGCAAGGGCTTAATTCTGATTTAGATGAAGTCCGAGGTCGTGTGATGGGAAAGCAACCACTACGAAGTCTCAAGGAGGTGTTCACTGAGGTGAAAAGGGAGGAGAGCAGAAGACGTGTGATGATGTCCAACACGTCTCAGGAACAGAACAGCCTTAAATCAGCCTTGGCCATGGAGACTGCATGTGAAACAAGTATCAAGGAGAGGCAATGGTGTGATCACTATAAAAGACCTAATCATACTAGAGAAACTTGTTGGAAGTTACATGGACAGCCTGATCATGTGAAAAACAGATGGCAGAAAGGAAATCAAAGCCACAAGAGTGCCCATATTGCAGAAGCAGGTTTGCAAGTCAATCCTAGTTCAGCCACTACACTTAACACTAAACCGATTACTTTGCTTCAATAGATTTTAGGGCAGGATCGACCAATTCCCAGTGAAAGTAAGATGACTGAATCATCTGCAGTTGCTCTTGCTCGAAAAGGTAGTTTCTTAACTTCTTATCAAGAATTTGGAAGAGAAGGTTGGATTTTTGATACTGGAGCATCAGATCATATGTGCAATGCTTCATATTTATTTGAATCTCTCCAATCACGTGATAGTTTGAGCAAAATTTCAGTAGCTAATTATGATAGTGTTGTGGCCAAAGGGAAAGGGACTGTAGTTGGCTGAATTAAAATTATCTGATACACCGTTTGTTCCTAATCTGCAATATAACTTACTGCCAGTGAGTAAACTCGCCAAAGATATGGACTACCTAGTGACTTTCTTCTACCTCTTGTGTTTTGTAGGACCGGTCTTCAGGGAAAATGATTGCCAATGCTAAGGGATGCAATGGCCTATACTATATCTCTAGAAGTGGTCCCAGGTCTGGAGTCGAGTACAAGTTTAGGTCCTTAATGTCTATTTCTAGTGAATCAGATGTCATGTTATGGCATCAGCGACCTAATCATCCTAGTTTTCAGCAATTGAGTCCTTTGTATCCAAGTTTAATCAGAAATAAAAAGTTGAGTGATTTCAAATGTGAAGCTTGCAATATGGCAAAGTTATCAAACAATTCCTATCACATTCAACCTTACAAACCATCTAGACCATTTTATTTAATTCACAATGATATTTGGGGGTCTTCACGTGTCCTCATGTATACTTGGCATAAATGGTTTGCACCATTATTAGATGATCATTCTCGTGTGTGTTAGAGTGTTTTTACTTAAGGAAAAGTCTGATATTTACCATGTTTTCCAACAATTTCACAAATTCATTTCAAACATGTCTAGAGAAAATATTCAAATTCTTCATACTAACAATGGAAAAGAACATTTCTCAAGCTCATTTAGCAATTAAAGTAAAGAAAATGGTATATTGCACCAAAGTTCCTGCACTTACACTCCTCAACAAAATGGAGTTGCAAAGCATAACAATAGACATCTACTTAAAATCACTAAACCCATGATTTTTGCAGCTTCTGCTCCAAATTATTTGTAGGGAGAAGCTGTTCTTACAGCAGCTTACCTTATTAATCAAATTCCATCAAGGTCCTTAGCTTTGAAACTCCATTAGGTGTACTTCTCGAAACTTATCCTATGTCACATCTACTTAATTCTCTACCTTTTTTTGGGAAAAATGTCAGTACTTAATTCTCTACCTCCTAAAGTCTTTGGTTGCACTGTATTTGTTTTGAACAATATTCCCAATAAACATAAACTTGAAACTAGGGCTGTCAAGTGTGTGTTTATTGGCTATTCTCCATCACAGAAAGGGTGTGAGTGCTTCCATTCTCCTACTATGAGAGTATTTGTCACTGCGAATGCTGTCAGTCTTGAAAATCAGGTATATTATGAAGTTCATGTCCAGAGGGAGTAGAGTCTACAAACATTCAAGATTCGTTACTTCTTATTCCAGATTATCAGCCTAAACACACTTCTCCTGTTGAATGTTTCGACAAGTCTAAGTCCTCTTATTCTAATTCTGCCTTACCTCAGCCTCACACACACAGTCCTGTCAGTCCAGTCCCTCAGTTGGAGTTTTACAGCCCTTCTTCAACTCCAGTTCAGTCATCCCCCTTATCCCCTGTTAGGTCTGAATGTCTTGAGCACAATACAACTTCAACTTTGTCTCCAAACTTCAGAAATATTTTAGAGCAGCTGGAAGTTAAAGCGTATACTAGAAGACCTAAATCCCTTTTGCAAGGCTGTGCATCTCTCCCAAAGACATTGGTCCAAACAACTGATGTTGAGTCACAAACTGCAGCCAAGGATGGTGGAAATACGGATTTGCCAATAGCCTTAAGGAGAGAAAGGAAAGTATGTCCCAAGTATCCTATTACAGATTACCTAACTTATTCTAGATTAGCTCTTAAGTACAAGGCATGCTTAGCTATTAGATAGAGTGGATGAGGAGGAAATTCTAAGGAATACACAAGATGCAATGGGAAGACCAAAATGGAGAGAAGCTGTTTTAGAAGAAATGATACCAAAATAAGACTTTGGAAGTTGTACGCTTACCTGTGGATAAGAAAACAGTTGGGAATAAATGGATATTTAGCATAAAATATAGATCTAATGGAAGCGTTGAGAGATATATAGCTCGCTTAGCTGCCCAAGGCTATACCTAGACACATATGGTATTGACTATGAAGAGACATTTTCTCCAATAGCAAAACTAAATTTTATCAGAGTTATATTATACCTTGTGGCTAACTTGGATTGGCAACTTTATCAGCTAGATGTGAAAAATGCCTTCCTAAATGGAGATCTCAAGGAAGAAATTTACATGCAAATGCCACTTGGATTTGCTTTTAATGAAGAAACTGAAAAGTTCGCAAGTTTAAAAAATCACCTTATGGCTTAAAGCAGGCCCCTCAAGCTTGGTTTACAAAATTTGGACACACACTTATTCATCTTGGATACAAACAAAGTGAAGATAAACATACTTCTTTGTAAAAGTGGGAGTAAATGGATTAAAATCTATTATGATTGTATATGTAGATGATATCATTATCACTGGTGATGATGTGAATGAGATTGCTAGACTAAAACAAAAAATCAAAGAGGAGTTTGAAACTAAGGAACTTGGGGATCTAAAGTTCTCTTTGGGAATGGAAGTAGTCAAGAGTAGGAAGGAATCTTCATCAATCAAAGGAAATAAATCTTAGACCTACTAAGGGAGACTGGAAAATTGGGTTGTAAATCCATGAGTACTCCTTTAACTCAAAATTGGAATAGCTGCGCTAAAGAAAATGACATTCCAGTGTATAAAGGTTTGTATTGGAGACTAGTAGGAAAATTAATATATCAGTCACTTACTCGACCTGAGTTAGCATATTCCATCCATTTGCTTCATAAGTCAAGCAATGCATACTCCCACAAAGCATCATATGGAGGGAGTAATCACATTCTGAGGTATCTCAAGCGAACTCCTAGTAAAGGTTTACTCTTTAAAAAGAAAGGTGCTAGAAATATAGAGGCATTTGTAGATGCAGACTGGGGAGGACATCTATCTGACTGTAAATCAACATCTAGTTATTGTACAAAATTATGGGGTAATCTTGTAACATGGAGAAGTAAGAAATAATCTGTTGTTGCTAAGTGTAATGCTGAAGCTGAGTATAAACCAATTGCGCAAGGAATTTCTAAGGTCGTTTGGCTACAGAACTTACTGCAAGATCTGAATATTAAGTTTGAAGACACATTAGTATATAGTGATAGTAAATCTGCATTGACCACTGTTAAAAATCCAGTTCAACATGAGCTGATGAAACATATTCAATTGTACTGTCATTTTATTAAGTCAGAAATTGAAGAAGGCAGAATTCAGTTGCAGCAGATCTCAACAAAGAATCAACATGCAAATATCTTCACAAAATTATTGCCCAAGCAGCAGCTTTCAAAAAGTTTAAACAAGCTAGGAATGACAGATATCACTTTCTCAGCTTGAGGGGCAGTGTAGGAATATAGATATTTATAATATCTTATATTATTTTTTTATTTGTTATATTTTGTGCTGATATTGTGGAGAAGAGGTTGTATTTTGATCAGGTTCATTAGATTCACAAGATTAAGGAAATCTGATAGTATATCCAAACTGATCATATAATGTTTGATCAGATTTGATTCAATGTATTTATAAATCTTGCAATAGTGAATGAAATTATGTTTTTCAATGGCATGCAATTAAATTCTTCAAAAGCCAAAGAACTTAACAGTTTATTAGAGGGGATTGTTGACATATATGTAATATTATTGTGCTAGCTAGGAGATTTTATTACAGAATTAAATATTAGATTACAAAATTAAATATTAGATAGGAGAGTTTATTTTCTTTCCTAATATAGCATTCTTGTAAGTGTATATATACACTATGTCTATGTAAAAAGAAAAGGAAGAAGAGGAATAAAAAAAAAAAACTAATCTCTTTCCTCCTACATTCTTCATGGTATCAGAGCCTAAAACCACTTTTTAGGTTAAAATTTTTTTTTTTTTTTTTCTGGCGCGGTTTGTTTTTGAAACCCTAGAACGCCGTGTAAGAGGTTTTTTTCAAAAGTAGTCGACACCACCCATCCCAAGAGGAGCGCCTCCCTTTTCCGACCAACCCCTTCTTCTCCGACCACCAAAAACCGCGCGTGTGACTCACACGCGCCACCTGAAGCTTCGCCGGCCGTCGGCGCGTGAGGCGCGTGCGAACTGTTCCGACCACCGTTTTTCGTGGGCTTTCCGCTGTCTTGCTCGCCCTTCTTTTCTGACGCCCTCCAACTGTTTTCCAGGTGATTTCGTTTCTTTTTAGGTTGCGTCCAAGTGTTTTTGCTTTAGGTTGCGCTCATTACTTCCTTGTGTGTATTCATACAGGGTTTGCCAGTTTGTGTACGGGTACGGGTTTGAAAGTTTACGGGTACAGTTTGCTATTTTAAGTTTGTTGTCTTAATTGTTTGGGTTAACTGTTTACATTATGGAAACTGATAAGAGAATTGCTGGAATTAGTACTAATAATCCATCACTGCAAATCAGCCCTATCAAGCCTGATGGGAACAATTACCTTGCTTGGTCACGGTCTTGTTTATTGTTTATCAAAGCTAGGGGAATGCAGGATTATATTACCGGTGTTAAAGTTAAACCAGTAGCAACCGATCCATTATTCCATCAATGGGATTCTGAAAATTCCTTGGTAATGGCCTGGCTTATCAATTCCATGCAACCCCATATTTCAAGAACATACTTATTACTTGACACAGCAGCAAAGATATGGAATGCTGTAACCCTCACCTATTCACGGGTGGGAAATGATGCTCAGATTTATGAGATTCGGAACAAGGTCCATGGGTTGAAGCAAGGAGAAATGACAATTTCCCAGTATTTTTCTGAGTTGAATGGTTTGTGGCAAGAACTTGACTATTATCAAGATTTTCAGGCAGATTGTACCGGAGATGCAGTAAAGTTCCAGAAATTACTTGCAAAAGAAAGGGTGCATGATTTTTTTGCTGGGTTAAACAATGAATTTGATCAGATCAAAGTTCATGTTCTCAGTAAGACACCTTTTCCTTCTCTTGAGGAGGCATATTCCTATGTTCAACAGGAAGAAAGCAGGCGCAGTGCCATGCTCTATATCCCGCAGGTTGAGAAGTCTGGTTTGGTAGCTGCCAGTGATTCATCTGAGCAGCTGAAAACACATAGTTCTCATAAAGATCATTTACGATGTGATTATTGTGGGAAACCACGACATACTAAAGAGACTTGCTGGAAGTTACATGGACGTCCAATAAGAGGTCGTGGAGGTAAACGGGTTAACTCTACTCGGGCCAATTTGTTTAAAGCTATGGAGTCAACTCCTGAGATGACTCACTCTGGTTTTTTCTCTCCTGATGAGATTCAGCATCTCAAGCGTCTTTTGTCTCATCAAGAATCTTCTTCCAGTGTCAAATCCAATTTTGTGCAATCAGGTAATGCTTTTTCTGCTACCCTTGATACTAATTGTTGGATTATTGATTCTGGTGTGAATAGACACATGACCGGCTCCTCAAAAAACCTTGTTGAATACTCACCGTGTTTAAAAAGAGATAATGTCCGAATTGCCGATGGTTCTTTCACCCCAATATCTGGAACAGGTTCTGTTTTTTGTACTCCTCATATCGAACTATCCTCTATACTTCATGTCCCTCAATTTCCTGTCAATCTCTTATCTGTTAGTGCACTTACAAAAAATCTCAATTGTAAAATTGAGTTTTTCCCTGATCATTGTGTCTTTCAGGATCTTTAAACAGGGAAAAGGATTGGCAGTGGTAGATTGCACGATGGCTTATATCTTTTGGATGGGGGTCAAGGTTCTAGTCTTCAGCAGGCCTTTTTTGGGGGAAATAAGGATGTTAATCAGGAAATATTGCAGTGGCACAAGCGTTTGGGCCATCCCTCTTTTTTAGTGTTACACAAATTATTTCCTAGTTTGTTTTCAAAGACTCAGTCTGATTCTTTATTTTGTGATGCTTGCGAATATGCAAAACATTCTCGAAACTCTTATCCTTTGAGTAATAATAAAAGCAAGGCTCCTTTTATGACTATTCACTCTGATGTTTGGGGCCCTATTTAAACTACTTCTTTGTCTGGTAGTCGATGGTTTGTCACTTTTATTGATTGCTGCACCAGGATGACTTGGGTATATCTACTTAAGGCTAAAAGTAATGTGTTTTCCTGTTTTCAGTCTTTTCATAAGATGGTTTGCACTCAATTTGATGCTAAAATAAAGATTCTTAGGACTGATAATGGCACTGAATACATCAATAGCAGATTTGGTTCTTATTTGGATTCGCATGGGATAATTCATCAGACTAGTTGTCTATATACAAGTGCACAGAATGGGGTAGCTGAAAGGAAGAATAGGCATCTTTTGGAAGTTGCTAGGTCGCTTATGTTTACCATGAATCTTCCTAAGCCTTACTGGGGGATGCAATTTTAATTGCTGCATATCTTATCAATCGAATGCCTCTTAGGGCTCTTGACTATCGGAGTCCTTTAGAAACCTTAAAAGGACAAAATGCGTACATTGTTCCTCCAAAGGTATTTGGATGCGTTTGTTTTGTTCATATTAGGGATGCTGGAAAACTAGATCCACGAGCCCTTAGGTGTGTGTTTATTGGGTATTCACCAACACAAAAGGGTTACAAATGCTATCACCCTCAATCTCGGAAGTATTTTGTAAGTATGGATGTTACTTTCAGAGAGACTGAACCCTACTTCAATCCAACCCAGTCATCTCTTCAGGGGGAGAATAAGGCAAAGGAAGAGATGATACCTAGTTCTGTGACTCTTACTGATCTTACCCCAAGAGAAAATGATGGTCAGAAGGAGACTATTATCCAGGGGGAGAAAATTGGGTGTCTAGACAAACCTGATTTGAAGAGGTACTCGAGGAGAGACAAAGACAAGACAGAAGAAGCCATTGTGCAACCTACTCTCTGCTGCCAAGAATCCTCCTCTTCTGGTGAGTTGTCTTTTGATGATTTAGATAAACCTATTTCTCAAAGGAAAGGTGTCAGGGCCTGTACTAAACATCCAATTTCTAATTTTGTTTCCTATGATTCTTTGTCTCCCTCCTATAGAGCTTTTTCCTTGTCCATTTCGTCTGTGTCTATTCCACAGGATTGGAAGGAAGCACTCAACGATCCAAAATGGAAGAGAGCAATGATTGAAGAAATGAAAGCCTTGACTAAGAATGAGACTTGGGAGCTTGTCGCCTCCTCACCTAGAAAGAAACTGGTAGGCTGTAAATGGGTGTTCACTATAAAACACAGAGCTGATGGATCAGTTGACAGATTCAAAGCAAGATTGGTAGCTAAAGGATTCACTCAAACCTATAGAGTGGACTACTAGGAGACTTTTGCTCCAGTAGCTAAAATGAACACGATCAGAGTCCTGTTATCATGTGCAGCCAACCTTGACTGGGATTTACAGCAATTTGATGTTAAAAATGCCTTTCTACATGGAGATTTAGAAGAAGAAGTGTTTATGGAGATCTCTCATGGATTTGATAATGAAACAACACATGGAAAAGTATGCAGACTGAAAAAGGCCTTGTATGGATTAAAGCAATCTCCTAGAGCATGGTTCGACAAGTTCAGCAAAGCCATGATCTCTTTTGGCTATCAACAGAGTAATGCGGATCATACGCTATTTATTAAACATAATGAGAGTAAAATTACTATTCTCATAGTTTATGTTGATAATATAGTGATGACAGGAGATGATAAAGAGGAGATGGCTCGACTAAAGAAACTTTTGGCTCAGGAATTTGAAATCAAGGATCTAGGGAAACTACAATATTTCCTAGGCATTGAAGTTGCTAGATCAAAGAAAGGTATCTTCATTTCTCAGAGAAAATATATTCTGGATCTCTTGGAAGAAACTGGCATGATGGGGTGTAAACCAGTAGAATCTCCCATTGAAAACAACCACAAGCTGCAGGCTGGAGTTGGTGATTCAGTTGATTTAGGGAGATACCAGAGATTAGTAGGAAGACTGATATATCTCTCGCATACTAGACCGGACATTGCATATGTAGTCAGTCTAGTGAGTCAGTTTATGCATGATCCACGAGAATCACACATGCAAGCAGTATTTCGCATCTTGAGATATCTGAAGTCTGCTCCTGGAAAAGGACTGCCGTTCGCCAAGCATGGTCACCTTCAGATAGAATGCTTTACAGATGCAGATTGGGCTGGACCTCTAAGTGATAGAAGGTCCACTACTGGTTATTGCACACTTGTAGGAGGAAACCTTGTAACATGGAGGAGTAAGAAACAAAGTGTAGTTGCTCGATCAAGTGCTGAAGCAGAATACAGAGCTATGGCTCAAGGGGTTTGTGAGCTTCTGTGGTTACAGAAGATATTGAAAGAATTAAATCTGTCAGATAAAGAAGCACCATCCTTGTATTGTGACAATAAAGCTGCTATCAATATAGCACAAAATCCAGTTCAACATGATCGAACCAAGCATATAGAAATTGATCGACACTTCATCAAAGAGAAATTGACTGAGGGCATCTTGAGCTTACATCATGTGATATCTGATAAGCAACTGGCTGATCTATTTACTAAAGGGTTGTGTCATAAGACCTATCATACTATAGTTTGCAAGTTGGGCATGTGTGATATCTATGCTCCAACTTGAAGGGGAGTGTTGACATATATGTAATATTATTGTGCTAGCTAGGAGATTTTATTACAGAATTAAATATTAGATTACAGAATTAAATATTAGATAGGAGAGTTTATTTTCTTTCCTAATATAGCATTCTTGTAAGTGTATATATACACTATGTCTATGTAAAAAGAAAAGGAAGAAGAGGAATAAAAAAAAAAACTAATCTCTTTCCTCCTACATTCTTCAGGGATAATACCAAGACAGATAAATAATAACTCAAATGTGAATTTCCTTCAACAAGAAACATAACTTGAGGTAATAACCATACTCAGAACATAGATCTAGCCAAGACCAAGAGAGAGACTGCAATTGTTGTATAAGGAAGCATGATATCATCAGAGACTAAGTAACACAATCCTCAACATGTCTACTGCTAAAGATAAACTTCAAGGTAAGAATCTGATACTATAGCTTCATTTTTACCTCTGGTTTAAGATCTCTATGAACAACACCCTGGAGATGACAAAATGCAACAACCTGTAGTATTTGCACCAATACAGCTTTTGCATCATCTTCCGAGTATTTACCACCCCTATAAATAGCTTGCCATAAGTTAAGTTGCAGCAGGCCTAACAAAATGAAGAATCAAATTAAGTAGCAAGTTCTAGATAAATTACCGTGAAAGTATTCTATCAAGGAGCTCCCCACCTTCACACAGCCTGAAATATTAGGCAACAAACTAATATGAGGAACAATACATGCGTACATAATCATAAGGATTTGGAAGAAGTGCAGTCCTTCAATAAAAAAGCTTGTCAAAAGTATGTAGTTTTAGCACCCCAAGGGTTGGCCTAGTGGATAAGGCCCAAGAGTTCTCATTACAACTTGCACGAGGTCTTGGGCTCAAACCTTACTATGCCCAGAGGTAGCCAATCCAATTATGGCTGTGCCCCTCCTTTAACAACAATAACAAAAGAAAATGAAGTTTAGAATGTTGGCTATCATCATATCTGTTTTGGTACAAGGCATCAACCGTAAACCACTCAATCCAAGCAAAAGTACTAAATATTAGAAAGAAAAACTTACTCCATAACTATGTACACATTATTATGGTCTTCAAAGGCATCATAAAATCGAACCATATTGCTATGTCCACTCAAAGCTCGCAATATTTTCACCTCCCTTCTCACATCTTCAATTGCAATAGCTGTTGTCATCTGGAAAAATATCAGCAATTAGCAATGAATTCAAAGAGCAAATCAGAGAATGGCATTCTCAAGAATTTCCACCAGAACATATCTGCAACAATGATGACATGCTGATATAAATCAGATCATATATAGGTCATAGATCTGTTTTGTCACGGAGATAACAATCACAAAAAAGGAAAAGAAAAAAGATACGATAATTTTCAGTCTTGAAAAGCATACACACGAGTAGCACATAACAAACCATACTAACAAGGCTTAAGACAGGAAAACCTCTCTCAGTTTATGTGAGCCTTAAAATTAATAATATATTCAATTACAATGCTAGAACATGATACCACTAATATATTGCCTAGCTACGAAATTTTTTTAGGAATTATGTTGCAACAGTGGGTCAGCATACATCACAACCAAAAGGTCCTCTATGCAATGAATAAAACCCTCATTGATGTCATCATAATTACAAACATCTGATCTTTATAAGCCCTCATCTCATATTAGAACTATAACAAAAGGCCACAATCAATTGAGACAACATAACTCAAAAGAACTCATTGAGCATGTCAAACCCCCAAATTGCTTTTAGAATTGATCAAGGCTTCCCTCTTTGGATGACCAACTAGGTAATAAACCATTTCCCACAATCTGCCATTCTAGACTTCCAGCCTCATAATTTCAGAAACAACTTTTTGAGCATTAGAAACAGATTAGTAAAACAAGGGCATACCAGACCCAATAGAAGACATGATGTTTTATACTTGACAGCCAAACCTGCATATTTCTGTTTTACTTTTTTACATTTTTACTTTTTTTTATTTTCTTGGGGGTGTAACGGAGGGACACAACCATAATATGATTGGCTAACTCCAGACATGAATCACTCTACAAGACCCATGTACCGGTTCAATATAGCTTGCGCTATATAGGTAGCCTTAAGAATCCTTCATGGAATTTGAACCCAATACCTTATACAAGTTATCATGAGAGTGTCATCCACTTTAACCACTAGGCCAACTCTTCGGGGATTTTTTTTTAACTTGTGGTAATGAAAGATATTGTTATAGCGGAACCAGCTAACTCCAGACATGAGCCAACCTGAACAAGGCATGTGGCAGAGTTTATCTTCTACTACATAGAGGACAAAAGAGATGCCCTTCATCTGAATTGGAATATCTCATATATCATGTTAGCACCCAAGTTTTGACCTGGGAGGCTAAGAAAATCCCTTAGGGTACCAACATCACATTTCAATGGTGCCAATAGCCCATCCACTAACTAGATCCCATATTTCTCCAACTCAATTAAGGAAACAAGGGAGTTCTCCAACCCAAACAACTGCTTTCTATTGATTAGCCAATGCTGAGACAAAACTTCTCAAAATAGTTTTTTCTTAATTTTCTCTTTAGTAATTTCTCAAAATAGCTGGGAATACCGAACTTACTTCAATGGAATAAGGCTATCCAACTCAAGCACATCTGGCACCTATGCAAGGAGGAACCAAAGAGCATATGGCCTGAATGGGTATATTCCACCCTTCTTAAAGGGAGAAGTTTTTGGTCTATTAAGGCACCTACTATATGCTCGTGGTCCTGGAGAAAGTTGCTGAAATTGAGGACTAGGGTTCAACATTGTTTTCAATGGGAACCCAACAATGGGCTAGAGATATCACTTTGAGCAGACTATTGACTCCCAATAGGGCCTTTAGACATGCTATTCAGTGCTAGAGAAAGGGGTAATACGGGTTTTCCTCCAAGAACGAGACTGTGTTCCCTAATGAATGATAATGACTGGCAAATACCGACAACCCCATTTTGGAACAACATTCATATACCAGCATATCTACGCCCGAATGCGTCATGCTCAGACCACTTCTATTGGAAGCACTCAAGTTCGGGTGAGTATACTATCAGAAGCGGCTATGAGTTCCTATGCCCCCCAGACACTGCTATGCCATGGTGCAAAGTAGTGTGGAACAGTAAGTCCTTACCGAGGCACTCATTCATACTTTGGCTAGCCTGGTAAGGCAAACTAGCGGCTCTAGATAGAATGATCTCATGGGGAATCTCAGTGCCACCTACATGCTTCCTTTGTAACCAAGGTAGAGAGAGCCATGAGCATCTCTTCTTTACCTATGGCTACACATCGGTATTATGGGGTCTGGTCTGTGACTGTTTCCAATGCCCTCCCTCATTTAGTACATGGCAAGGAACCATGAGTGCTCTGGAGGCGATAGTGGATTCCTCAACCCCAGTGGCTAAAACATGGAGTGTAGCCCTTGCAGCTTCAGTATACTGTATATGGCGTACACGCAACCGTGTACACCTGGGAGGCAATCTCTCTACTATAGGCTCTATTGTACACCAAATTAGAATGTATGCTACATTAATGTAAAGTAGAGTCTGTACTACCTAAGAAGCACTATGTTACTATATTTATACCTTGGTTATCTTATATCTTGCCTTTTGGCAATGTAAATTATTCTCTTTAGATTAATAAAATTTACTTGATCCAAAAAATTTCTCAAAATAGGTTATAGGAAACCTCTGATTGCTGCAGTTGTAGTAGTTTCCAAAAATACTGCAGAATTTATGTTTATTCCCAAAAAGTGAACATTGGGAGCTTTTTTGTTGTTTTGCTGGGGTTCTTCTTCTTCTTTTTTTTTTTTTTTTCTTTTTCTGTTGAAGGCACTGCAATATTTGGACACCTACTTCAGATCAGATGATCAGTATATGAGATCCATAACCACTAGTTTAGTGTGGAAAACCCAATAAATCATCTCGTAGAGATTTTTTTGTTGTTTTCACTTGGCTATTACGTAAGCCATACAAATCTTTCAGTTCCATCATAAGTATGACTTGTTATAAATTGAATTCAATTTGCCTCAAACTATAAACCTCAATAAGTGATGTTTGCACAGGGTGGTTCATGTGTATCCACTTGTAACCGGGGTATTTCTTTATATCCTCTTTCTTTTGGGGGCTGGGGGAGTGGGAAGAGTTAAACAGATCAATAAGAATAATGCTAGTATATGATAGACAAATATTAATTTATTTTTTATCCTAACATTACCGAAAATAATGAATCAATCAAATTGGAGCCCATACAAGAACTTCTACTCCCTCTTCACTCAAGAAGACTTCATTATCTTTCTTGGATGAATAAAAAAATCTATAGGAACTTCAAAGCAATTTACTATTTAATAAAATAGATCAGAAGCATGTAAAACATACACACACACGCGTGCGAAAGGGTCTAACCATTTTTACAAGCTAGTTAAAAATAAAAGGAGAAAGGCATTCAAAGAATTATTTTCTTTTCTAAGAGTCCAACTAAAGGACCTGAGCAATTTGAATATTTTGGACCACATAAAACTCCTGATCGGTTGTCCATTTTTCTCTTTGCTTCATTCTTTTGCAATAATTTCTTTCACCCTAATAATTGGCAAAATAACCAAAATCTTTGACCTCATCCATACAAATCTTGAAAGGACTGATTAGTATTCTCCTCCTGTTTCTAAGAAGGTTCATGTTCCACCAATAAGAGGCTGAAAAGAAACATGTGCTGTGCTCCATTGGACCTCATCCATGAGGCAGAATGGGATTAAGGATCCAGACAATGCATCTAGTCCAGATTGATATTCATTATAATCACAAGCTTTGTCCTGTAAGACATGGGACACAAGCTCCGGGCCTCCAGCAGGAATTTGTAGACTGATCCAAGATGGCAACCGTTTACCTTACAATATAGGCCCATGTAAAGACCCATCATAGTCCATGATCAGTCACAATGATTAAACTACTGTTTAAGTTGTTTAAGACTCCCCATTACCGCCCATCAATTTTCATTTTTCAACTACAAGTCATCCAAAGGCTATCAGACCAATTAAAGAAAAAAAGGAAGAAAGGCTATGATGAGAAGTATCCCATTAAAAAAATATCTATCTATTAATTGGTATTGGATTAGGACATAAGCACTTGCAACAGTCTCTGAACAAATGTCACTATCATATGTTATTTGTATAAAAGTGAGATTAAAAAAACAATATATCAAAGTCCACAAGCAACAAAAGCCAGCCAAAGCCAATAGGAGAAACAGGCGGGACTAGTCATCAATCCCAAGCATTGACTAAAAAAATCAATAAACAAACAAGTTGGTCACTATATGCACCTCACACTCAAAGATCCAATCAAGGGTTGTGTTGGTACGAATCTACGAACGGAGTTCTTCATCTAGAACTATGCCAAAATAGTCAATATCAAATTTTCACACCCATTTTGTTCCTTCGGAACTTCAACTTCTTTCACAGCAAGTACACAGTTGAAAACTCACGCTATCTATGTCCAGTCAATGTGGAGACATAGCATTAAAATTGGTTTAAGTGAAAAAGAAAGGCCTTCAGCTGAATCAAGAAAAGGAAACTGAAACACGAGCAGGATCATAATTGACTTGAAATGCAATCAATTTTCGGAAGGGAAAAGTAAAGGAAGCCCAAACAGAGTTAGACCCAGAAGAAAAACAAAAATTACAAAAATCCAAATTGCAGAAATTCCACCTTCCCATTTAATCTAATCCAATCAATAACATCGAATTATACCTAGATCAAGAACTTGCCTTAATAAAAAGAGGAAAAAAAGAAGAAGGGAAAACATAAAATAATGGGGGGTTGGTAAAAGGTGCTAAAAAACAAAACAAGGTGATCATTTATTTATCGCAGGAGTCCAAAAAGTGGAAGACCCATGAGCAGATTCAATCAAAAAAACAAAAGACTCGTCGGAAGCCATTTTAATAATCTAATCAATCTAAAATCACACTGGCAAATCGAAACTACTTATTATAAAAAATTCAAATTAACTTAACATACCCAAATAGTTCCAAAATAACAGACAGTCACATCCAGATGCCAACTAATCTCAATCAAAACAATAAAATATATATGTATATAAAATTATAGATATTTATAATAATAAAATAAACAAGATAAACACACTTTTGCTAATACTAATTAACGTAATCAGGAAGCATTGAAACGAAAAAAAAAAAAGAAAAAAAAGAAAGAATTTAATAAGGTGACATTTCATTGCGTTACCTTAGCCTTAGGAATAACTTTAACAGCAACTTCCTTTCCCTTAAACTCCCCTTTCTTAAACTTAGCAGAACAAGTATACCCAAAATGCCCTCTCCCAACTTCCTCCCCAATCTCAAGCCGGCTCCGGAACTCTTTCGAAAACCCGAACCGCTTATCCAACTCCATACCATTTTCTCCTCCTTCCTCTTCCTTATCCTCCGGTATCTTCTCTGCCTTCTTCCCATGACGCCGCGCCAACACAGCCTTTATATGCTTCGCGGGGGAGGGCGGCGGGAAGGGCCGTTTAAAGAACCTCCTCGGAGTTGGGGTGTTGGGTGTGGGAGAACCTTTTTTGAGATAGTGAGCGGGGCTGGGGCTGGGGCTGTAAAAAGGAATGAATGGGGATTGAGGGACGGAGTTAGGATTAGGGTTCGGAGAGAATAATTGAGAGACATTTGTAGGGGTCTGTGTATGGTAGAACTGGGTTTCCTCCCTTGAGGCGTAAGGGTTGGGTTTAGGGGGTTTTGAGGTGCAAATGCCCATCGTGAGCGATCAGAAGAGTTGAGTTTGGTTTATTTAAGTAAGCTTTGGCTATGGCATTTTGGCCTTTTCAGTGAGGGAGAGTGTTTTTTTTTTTTTAGTGGAGTTATGCATTTAGTTAACCATGTTCTGCTATGATGCTTTCTTTTTCAGAGAGAGAGAGAGAGTAATGATAAAAAGTTGCAGCTGCAGACAGGTGTGGGGAGAGAAGAGAGAAGAGAGAAGAGAGAGAGGGAGTGCTGAATTTGTGTATATGACTATGAGTGCATGTATAGGTAGGTTGGTGTTTTTCGTTTGGGCAGTAATGGAGAGAGAGAAAGTAGTTATGGAAATAGTAGAAGGAGATGAAATGAAGTAAGATGGAAGCAGCCATGCCACGTGTCATCTTTGGCAGAGTCATTTTAATTGTCTGCCTCGGGACATCAGGACGAGGTTTAATGCTAGGCTCATATCAAGAAAAATAAAATAAAATAAAAATAAAAAAATATATATATTAAGTATTAATTACGAACTTTATTAAAAAATTTAAAAAAAAAAAGAGCAACGCATTGAAATGAAACTTCCTTTTTTAGCTACTTGATAACAAGTGTTGTTAACAGATTTCCCTTTAACGGTTTTTTTTCTTTTTAATTATCTGTGTATTTCATGATTTTATGAAAAAGTGAAGAAAAATATGACAAAGAATGTAAGAAAAAGGGAATGTTAGAACTGTAGCTGAAGTGAAGATATTCCCTTGTCCGAGGTATGAGGAAATTGTTAGATCCGGACGGTTCTCCTTCCAATTTGTTTATTTTTATAATCTCAGATAAATTTTTTTTTTACCAAATATCCTTTCAGATAATTTAAATTTCATATTTATAATGTTTTTTTCTTCTAACTTCCTAAGAATGGAATCCCATAGTTGATCTTTTTCTATAAAAATATTAATGCGTTTAGTTTATAAAATTACTATTTCACATTTTTTTATTATTATAAAATAAAAAATTGTAATTACTTTAGAAAAAAAAAACAACTATTTCTTAATATTTTTTAGAGATCCTAGTTGTCAAACATGGATGTAGATAGGGTATATTAGCAATTTTAAATATATTCCTAATCAACACTAAATAAAATAATAAACATTACTATTTCATTATATTCCTTAAAAATAATAATTTCATTTCTATTTTATTCCGTATATACAAACTAAACATGTCATTATTATCATAAAAGAAATTAGCTAGAAGTACCAATATCGGATATTCCAAATTATTTTACTACATTTGATATATATAAAGGCATAATTTAATAAAATTAGATAAGTTGTATGCATAGAGGATGATATTATATAATATGATATGATGTTATATTTAAATAAAAGATAAAAATTATATATTAGAGGATAAAGCATTTTTATCTTTTTCAATTTAAGGTGTCACATCTTTAAGATTTGATGTAACATCATGTTATATTTACATTGTTAACATAATGTTCATTCCTATTTAAATTATTAAAAAGATTCATGCTAATTGTGAATCATTAAAAAGATTTATTTTTTATTTAAACTTAATCATAAATGTTCATCATCTCATATATTATTAACCCTAAAAAGATAAATGTAACAGTTTGTGTTATTAAGAAGCAATTGCAAACTTACCAAATAATTTAAGGATTGAGCTTGTTGAAGTAATTAATTATGTCTTGTATTTATAATTTATCAAGCAGAACTATTAAACGTATTCAATCTGTTTGGTGAAAGTAAATGCAATGAGAAGTCTTACCTAGCTACATGTGGAGTTGCTCCATGCATTGCATAATGTAAAACAAATGAATCTTTTTCATGACTTAATAAATAAGTTGATAAGCCTATGATTTTTTTTTCCATGTTTCTCAAAATAATATATTCTATTTATTTTATAAACTTGAAAATGAAAGATCAATCAAATTCTATTAATTATATAATATGCATAACATTACATAACATAGATGAAATTCACTTTCTAATTTTTTTATTTTATTACATAATTTGATTTTGATTTATATATCAAATAGTAAATTCATTTCTCTACCACCACAAACCTTTGGCTCAATTATAATACACCTTTTAGTTATTAAGAAAAATTAACTACTCTCTTTTGGAATCCATTAAAAGATACTAAAGCAATTATTATATAAATTCTGATCAATGCTAGACATAAAGATACATAATAGATTAATCTAAACATCATAAGTTATCATAAAACAAAATCCATTGTTGCTACCTTCTTTCATAACACAAGCTTAGAGAATGAAGAGATTAAAATTTTAAACCAAGTTTTTAAATACTAGTTTTTGGTTAATCCATCATCAACTCATTATTATACTTCTTAGATAGCGTTTGATTGATAAAACTAAATAGTATAAGAAAAATATGACAACATTATATAATGTTATAGTACAATTATCTTATATTATGTTTGGTTTGTATAATATAAAGCACGAATTTTTGATATGATATTAGATTATTTTTCGCGCTAATATAAGAACTCACTAAAAGAGTTTTTTCATAAACCTAATAATGAAAATAATAATAATAATAGGTTATATTTTGGATTTTAAGCTTGTACTTATTTTATCCAATGAAATATTTTGTATAATTCGATATATGATAAAATGGATTTTGTGCAACATATAGAAATCTCTTTTATCCAACTAAGTGTTATCCATTACTTTTTTTTTTAAAAAAAAAAAACTTTACTTACGTACCTTAGCAAACTAAATTAAGTTTGAACAAAATAAAAAACTATTACAAAGATAATCTCTTAAGAATTTGAAAGTAACTCCCTATATCTTGCACAAAAGAACACAACTTCTGTTGTAAGATCTTAGTGAACAACGAGGCTTCAAAGATAGATTTTTCTTACGTTTTGATGCAAATGCTTTTCATGTTTCAAAATGTAAATGCTCGTGCTCAGTCGTGTAAAAATGTCTTGGTCTTGTTGCTTTGCGTGAGTTTTTATCAGCATATATAGGCTTCCCTAATAACAACTTTAGAGATCATTGATAAAAGAATCCATTTTCTTAAGATATATTAAAAAAGTGTTTCTTTTATTAACAATTTGCTTGGTGCTTTCATTCAATTATGAATAAAAATAGCATTTTCCATTTTGAAAAAGACAAATAAGGTCGATAATTAGAAAAATATCCTTATGATTTAAGCACTATTTAATGAATAAATATTTTATACATTTGAAATTTTATTTTGAAAAAATAATTATGTTCTTATGTTCTAAAAAAGTGCCTTATAACTCTAAGGTTTCAATCCCAAAACTTATCCAAATAATTCAACGAAATAGTCTTCCCTAAATATTGACTTAAGTTTGAATATAATATTGCACTTTCAAATATTGCAAATAATCCCTCTAAATTTTGATAAATTGAAAAATAACCACAAAAGTTGGAAATAACACTCCTAAATTTTGATCTTAGTGCGAAAACATTCCCTAAACTTATCAAATCATGCTTTAACATCTCCTAAAATTTGAACTTAATGTATTTTTTTTTAATTAGTAAATATCCTTTATATTATTAATTTATCAATATTTATGAAGTTATTTGTAATATTTGAAAATTTAGAAAATATATCTACACCTAAATCAAAATTTAGTAAGATTATTTACAATTTTTCCTAGATTTTAAATAAGATTTAATAAATTCTTGAATCCAAATCTTCTAGAAAAGACTTTTCAGAAATCATCATAGAACATGTGCTTGACCCAATGCAGTAGAACTTGTGATGGCATCTAATAACAAGTCTTTTACAGGATAGGGGTGGGAAAATCATTGTAATTATTTATTATTACTCATCTTATGAGCTTAATCTTCAAAAAAAAAATCTTGTTTATAAAATTACCGTCAAACACTTAAAGAGACCTTATTAGTAATTATGAGATAATTTTTCATTATTAAGATCATAATAAAATTTGCTATATAAATTACTGATGAGTCTAGGTAAACGATTGTATCTTTGTATCTTGATATTGGGATTAATTTGAGCATAATTGCATCATCGAAAACTTAATCCTTTTGCTTGGTTTGTCTAAATAAGTTAGAGCCGATTGGATCTTGCTGTGGCTATGGATTTTGAAGTTGCTTATATCTAATTGAGTGATCTAAAATACACAATCTCTACATAAGAGATGAAACAGACTCCATGTGGACTGAGTCATTACTAGTCTCGAGTCTTTTGGCCATATTGACAAATCGACTCGATGGCGACCCATAGACAAACTGCGATTTACTGGCATTGAAACATGATAGTCCATGCATTAAATACGTTGAACTGAAATAAAGAGTATTAACGAAGAAAAACAAAATACAAAATACACAAGTACGTACATGTTTAACTTTTAATTAATTGCTAATCCCATGAAAGTATTTTCTTCGGCCACATGTTGATGCATTGTCTTTTTGTTAGAAATCAGAACATCATTGTCAACTATCGAGTTGATAATACCTATGACTTCAAATGGGAAAACCTTCATTTGTGTGGCAGATAATTTGTATGAAGATTGTATCGTAAGCGGGACACGCATTGACCACAATATTTAATAGAAGGAAATTGGTTGAAGGTTGGCAAGCGGATGGGAAAGTTCTTTCCCTCTTAATTACTATGCATATATACCTAATATTCTCCCATTATCCAGCAAATAATTGCTACCAAATCCGCAAACAATGTATTCATGGCTAAAAAAAAAAAAAAAAAAACTTCAATAACACTAATACCCACTTAAATAGAAGAGTTGTATGTAAATACTAATAAGGTTTTAATATGTGAAAATATAAATAATAATTTTTCTTAAAAAAAATCTATTATTATTATTATTATGAATTTAAATATCATCGATACTTACATGTTATTTATCCAAACATATAGTATATTAATTTTAATAAATCTTTTTTTTTTCATTTCTATCTTATCAATATTTAATCTGTATCTATTTGGAAATGGATATTTAAATAAATTATTTGATCAATATCCAATTCATTTTTATATTAAAACGGAGTTTAGAGATTTAGTTTTTGTAATAAATAGTGCATACATAATTATATCTTTATCTTCTTCTTCTTCTTTTGTTTCTTTCTATTTGAATTCTGTATGATTTTAGCCAAATATATTCAAATAAATATAAAACCAACAAACAAAACAAGCAAATCCTGACTACACATTAACGAAATAGCATGAAATGATTTTTCCGACCAGAATATACGTAGGGATCTTGCAGGCATAAGGGTCCAGGGAGAGTCTATAGACAGGCCAACAAATGCAATGAAACACATGGGTTTCGAGGGAGGCCATGTACACGCATGCATGCATTCCACAAAATATAATGAAAAAATTGGAGAGAATCGCTCCATAATCTTCATAAAAACGATGCATCGTTTTTGTCCATGTGGGTTCACCCAAACATATTATTAATTCCAAGTTAATGGAGTAGTTCATCCGACATCACTATCCTCAGTACTCACATTAAATATCCATGACCAAAGACCACCCAAAAAATAAATTATAAGTACGATTTTACAGAACCCTAATATTCTATTCTTTTAACAATAGAAGAACTCGATAAGATTGGCTTTATGTGTGTACCGCTAATTATTGTGATTCCAATAATTTAAAAAAAAAAAAAAAAAAACCCTCGATTTTTAAGCACTTTCCAATATAATAATAAAGTGTGAATTGCATGCATAAATTATAAATCAAACAAAGGCTCTTAACATACTCTCTTTTGTAATCTCAAGCAAGTTCAAATTTAACACGGGAGTTCGAGACTGAAATTGAATTCAAAATAAATAAATAAATAAGTTTCTTTTATCTTGGATATTGCAACTGCTAATTGTTTTGTCAAAAAATAAAAAAGAGTATCTTTTTTATAAAAGAACTTAAAGCTATTTGTCTTACCTTCTGCGAGCATCATCATCAATACGCACCGCTAAAACTACAGTCGACATCCATATTTCCTGTGAACATCACAAACTATACATGATTACCATAATATATATCACTACCACCAAGGCACCAACATTAACTTTGTATTTAACGGAAGATAAATTTCGTTTTTTTTTTTTTTTCACTGACTAATGTAATATCATAAATAAACCGAAATCTATAGGAAATATTATGATTATTATGTCAATATCTTTGCTATTAGCAGCACTGGACGTAAAATCATAAAATGGGAGGATGGGAACCGAATATACCTTATTCAAGTAATTATAAAATTACCTGTAGGAAAATGTCCACTTATCATTAGAATCATGACATAGCTTTTATATACAAAGGACTCCATTAACAAATGCAAGGTGGTTATTATTTTTTAAATATAAAATACAAACAAATTCAATTTTTTAGGAAAATTATAACGAGTAAGGAGAATACTTATTATCATAACTTATATTATAGCTATTGATTAATAAATTGCATTTTTTGTTTAGTTAAGTTATAGTTTTGAATGGAATTTAATCTTATTGTCATCGCTAAAAATCTTATTATATATCGACCAAATAGTTCTATTGTTAATTGTTTTTTTACAAAATATGTATAGAAAGTATTTAAATTGATTGTAATTTAAAATATAATACAATTATGAGGAAAAAAAAAACAAAAAATATAAAGTATGTTAAGAGAATCTTATTTAGTTAATTAATACTTTTGAATAAATAGAATTTAATTTTATTATTTTTGCTTGAAAACTTATTATATATATTGATCAAACAATTTGATTACTAAAATTGTTTTTATAAAAAAATGTGAAAAATATTCAAATTGATGATAACTTAAAACACAATACAACTGTGGAAGAAAAATAAAATAAAATAAAAGAACAACAAACAATAAAGCAACAATTACCTTGAGCATCTAAAGTGGAATAACTCGGCAATCTCAATTTAGCCAAGTTGGCAATTTACGGTTTGTGTAAAGGTACACATGCCTATAACTAATTCATCATTGAATCAAGAAAACAACAAATTCAAATGTAGTTGCACCAAAAATGAGCTTGAGTATAGATCAATGGAAACATATAAAAGGATGACAACTATCTTTACCCCAAAAGTAATGCCTCTTTCCTTTGGAGTTTTTCTTGGGGAGTAGCTTCCCCAAAAAGCTTGATAATTTCTTCTTCCTCAACAAGATAGCTTGCAACATACATAATAAAATAGATGGTTAGTTTAGATCATAGATAAGTAAAACATTAAAAATAAATAAATAAATAAATAAAGCAAAGAGAGATAAAGAGAGTTGGGGTTTTCAAATTTACATTTAATAAGAGAGAAAGTCATCAAATCTGTTGTGGTGATTAGGAAAAGTTTAGGGAGATTAAGGTTTCTAATTTAAAAGTAAATAATACCTTTGTTGAAAGGTAATATCTTCTCAACAAGACTAAGCTTATTTCGAATGAGATGCTTATTAAATTTATGGTGCTCTAAACCATGGCAAAAAGAATGCATCATGTGTGCATTGAGGATGAGGATATAGCACGAGCAAAAAATGGAAAATGCAAATGTAGAATTGTTAGAAAAATATCCTTATCTTTTTTATAAAATGGATGGACAAAGTTGGGAATTAAGACAATTCCTCAAATTTAACTATGGAGGATCTATACATAATGGCTCTTCATGTTGTAACAAGTTCAAATCTTCTAGTGTGTTAATTCTTAAGTTACCAAATTAGGGTGCTAAAATTTTGTAGATTAAAAGTGGAGCATTTCTTTGATTTCTATCAAATTGATGATGAAGAGCAAATTGCCATTGCATCATTTGTGATGGAACAATCTCCTCTACAATGGTTTTAACAAATTTATCAAAACCATCAATTGAATTCTTAAAAGGTCATATTTGTGCCCTAGAAGTTCATTTTTTGGCTTTATGAAGACATACAAGAACTATTTTATAAACTTGCTTAATTGAGATCTATGGATGATTGATGAGTATAAATTGTAATTTTTAGCATTATCAAATCGTATTGTTGGTTTGATAGAATCGTTTACTGAACTTTTTTTGTTTTCAATCTAAAGCTTGTGTTGCATAGAGAAGCCCAATATTCTAAGCTTAGTTCATTAACTCAAGCTTATTTAGCTTGCCAAAGTGTATGGAGCTAAGTCTTTGATCACTATATTTGGGCAATGATTCTAAACTAGCATGCAATGGCCAATTTTTCCATTTACCCTTGCTTAATAACGGGTATGACTTGAGAGGAACATACTTTGTGTTATTTATATGTGAAGCAAAAGTATTCTTTTGGGTTCAATGGCTTCGATTATATGGACCTATTACCATTTACTCTAAATTGAGTATATTTCTAAAGATAATAGGGTGCTAGTAACTTTATAAGGCAAACATCAATTATATTCCCTGAATGTCACACCATCGGTTTCATTAATTAGCTCAAACATATGCCATTGTATCATTTTTTGTTTTTTTGGTTGGCTGCTTAGGATACCACTCGTCAATGCTTATAGACTTGTTATGAAAAATGAGTTTAACCAATGAAAAGAAAATTATCTATTGTTTATTTATTGCATTTCTATTAGCAATTTAATTATTATAAAAGCCTATGAGACTAACATATGATTTTGGTGTAGTTGGTCAATTGTATGGTTCAACAATATTACCTTAATCTTAGAAAGGTTCATGAATGAGTGAGTGCTTAAAATGGACATAAACATGAGATCATGGCATATGTTGATTCCAGGTCATACTCACTAATCAAAATATTGGTAATTGGAAAAATAGGCTAGAGGCCTTACTTAATGGGAGATTAGACATGATTTAAAGTCATACAAACACAACATTCATATGTCATTTCCTCGTCAACTGTATAATAAATCTTTATAATTAAAATTTTCATGCATTAAATGTGTGGACTGCTATTTTTTTATACTAGTAAAATGTGGCTTCTCCATAAATGTTGTCAAACTTATTGTTAAGTATGACTTAAAACATTCATGAATGATAGTGATGAGTCAAGATGAAATGTGCTCATCTCCTATTTCGAAGATTGTATGGCTTAGACTAGTTTATTAGACATAATGACTCAAAAGTTCATGGCAATAGGAAGTTAATCAAGTTTGAGTTGTTCTTATTAACTAAATAAAAGGATTGAATTTATGGTGATGAAGTCATATCTAAATTAATAGAGATATCAAAATAGAGAGACATAACTACATGTATAAGTTCATGGCCAATCTAGATCGTGGAGGTCTTTCCTAGAGCGTTGGGATCGCTTAATGAAAACAACTAAGTATTATAAGAGTTCATGCATAGTGATGGCATGACTACCATAAATAGGACTTAGAGGATCGCATATAGGACTTTGAGATTAAATGTTGATTGAGACATGATAAGCAACTTGAACTTGATCGATTAGAATTGATCAATATGATTTATAGTTAAAATTATTTATTTAATTGAAATTCCTTGAATAAGTTAATTGATTGTGCCCGTGGAGCTAGAATTAGTTGAAAAATTAAAGTGCTTCTAGAAATTAGAAATTTTATTAATGAGATGAGATTGGATTAAAGGTAGGTAAAAGAGTTTAAATTGGCTTAAGATTATATAAGTAGTGCTAAGCCTTATGAAGAGAGAAGAAGAAAGCACATTTTAATTATAACACTAATTTCTTATCATGGTGCACATGTTTGAACTTGTGAAATAAGCAAACATGTGGGAGTGATGCACCATTTTAATCGTTTTTGATGAGGTAAATGCAACTACCATGGATTTCAAAGTGACTCACTTAAACAATCCAATGGCTCACATTAAATGGATCATTTGGTGCATGAGAAAAATAAAACACTTCACATACATATGTTTTTTTAGCATACTTAAGAAAGGAAGCATTTGGAATTGATGACTCCCTTTATCACACCTCTAACTATGTGCCACACCTCTCCCTCTCCTCCTTCCCTCTAAATCTTCCTTTATGTTTTTCAATTTATTTTCACCTAATTACTTTAAGCTGATTTAAGAGATTTAATTAGTATATTGTAGTGGAATCTAGCAACCTAGTTATTATACTAATGTCTGAAATATTTGTATATGAAAAAATTTAGAGATTTCCTATATGGAAATTCTAATCTTGATCTAAATTAAGATCAATTCTAATCAATTTAATTGGGTCCAATCTTGTGAGTATGTGTATATGCATGACTTTGTAAGTTTAGTTCTTACTCACAGTAGGCTAGCGATTATGCTATATTTTTTAGGTTATGCGAAGGTAGTAGTGACACTTAGAGACTATGGGTTTTGTGAGTGGTAGTGGAGCTTATAATATTTGAAGTTAGGTGGTAATGTATGGGTCATGGCTAGTTATCAATTTTGCTTTAGTCTTGATGTTTAAGATCACATACTGTTGTGATCTTAGTAAGTAATCTTGATTCCACTTTCGATTGTACAATATAATTATATAAGTGTTGCTAACATTATTATAATTTGATTATGTGTTGTATTTAGTCATATGCTATTACATGAAACCTTGATATAGGTCTTTAGTAAATCTTACAACTTTTATAATCCTTTTTTTTTTTAAAAAAAAAAAAAGACACACACATTTCCACCTTATATGAAATCCTAACATTGGCATTTAAATATTTGAATATTATGTAATCTAAGCATGAATCAAAGTTCTTTATGGTTTTAACCATTTATGCATGTCTATAAATTGATACACACATTTTAGGAAGTTGGGATTGTGTATGTTGAAACCATAAGTTTACTAATTAAATTAAGTTGTGATTTATGATTTGTGCAATACGCATGTTTAGGAGAATATTTGGAAATCCAATATTCAATTATTTTTCTAAAATAAAAAAAATTAAAAATAATTATGTTTTCACCTAAGGGTTGCTTAGAGCTCATCTACCACTTTGATTGTGTTTGGGTTGGCAACATAAGCCACCAATAACTTAGTTGGTTAGCCAAGCCACCCATGTGTTTAATGATGGCACAAATCGGTGCTAATATGTTCTCTTACCAACATTCTGGGCTTGAAAGTGAAATTATGTTTTGGCTTAATTTCCTGTTATTGTCTAAATTGTGAACTTGATGTAAATAGGGTTTTCATTTAATCTTATATGTGAGAATTGGGCTTAATTAAATCTAATATAAGTTTATTTAATTGGCTTAAATTAGCTATAATTAATATGTAAATTGTGAGAGCTTGTTGTAATGTAATATAGCCTTAAGTTAATTTGCAATTCATGTGTAGGCTTTTTAGACTTAAGATGATATGGGGCCAATAAGTCTTGCATAGAACATATAAGCTAATACGAATAAATTTACTTGTTGGCCGTATTGATTATATGTAATACATGTGACTTGACCAAGTGAGTGCGTGTGATAATGGCCATGTTCCCTTTAGGTAGTCAATTGATCATGGACCTTTTTAAGATTGATGAAATATTCACAAACCCTTTAGATAACTAACTATACTTGAATACATGTATAACATGTGATGCAATAATGGACCCAAATGACTAACCAAGGAACAAAAAGTTGAATTGGAGTCAAGGTTTAGTCAACAAAGCAATCAACACTAGAAGCAAACTTAGTTGTAGCTACAACTATACAAGTGGGATGGGCTATGTGAACCAGCTCATTTAACTTGTAAAATAAAGCAGGTTAGGGTTGAATCTCAATTCATCCTAAAAGCATGTTATCCTAGTCTACCCCACTTAACTTGCGGGTTAAAATGAGCCAACTTGCTATAGATCAAGTTAACTAGTGGATTGTTAAAAAAAATTGCTACTTTTTTTTCCCCTTATGTTCTTCCATTTTTAATGCCATAAGTGTTTCATAGTAGCAAGGAAGAACATTTTCCCTATAAGTTAGCCATGGAAGAAGCAAATACAGAGTTATGAGTCTTACTTAGTCATGTGAATATTGAACAATCCACTTACATCAATCATATTTTAAGTTTGAGGATATGTGGAAAAGGCATATACCAATTATCTTCTTATCTTTATAATAACATTTAGGAATGTTTATTTATATTAATTATCGATTAGGATTGTCTATTTTTTTCTCTTGTATGTAAATATTATTTCTTATAAAATTTTAATTAAAAAAAATAACATTTTTAGTAGGTTTATTTCATAATATTAAACTTTTGTTTTAAAAACAAAATAGCAAGTTGGTGGGTTAACCCTTTTAACTTACTAAATTGTTAAAATGGGTTAAATGTCGGAAGTTGGCAAGTAGGCCTATTTAACCCATCTAACTCACAATGGGATGGGTTTGACCTAAAATTCTAGTTTTCTTATTAAGCAAGCTGCAGTGAGCTTACGAGTTAAAGCAGGTCACACTGAATTGGCTCATTTAATCCACTTGTATAGCTCTAATTATAGCATGTCAAGTTAGTCCATTCAAGTGACCATCAAGAAGCAACTAGCCAAATTCCCCTTAAAGCAAGCTCCAACCAACCAACCATGTAAGTATCTAACCATGCAAATGGAAAAGCAATTATGTTGATCTAAGGCTCCATTTGAATAGAGTATTACACCCTTCTAACTAGCAAGCATGGGAAGTGGGTATTGGTTCATTTTAAGGGTTCATTCAACTAGTTACAAGATGCCCATCCAGTTAGCCATGGATTGTCTTCACCTACCTAGACAACTTAAACTTCCATTGGGTTGGTGATTAAGTGAATTTCCCAACTTCTATTTAAATGGCTTGGCAATCCATTTAACTACCCCCTTGGTCCAAGCCCTAAAGTGTGTTGTTGTTGTTGTTGTTATGCTTTATGCTTTGATATCTTAGTTTGTCTACCATATTGTCATTGAGTCCTCTTAGGTTTTATTTTAAATTTCATTTGCAAACTTTTAGCTCATTAGCACTCTAATACTTCCTCTCTTGTTTCAAGAACTCATTTGAGTTTTTTAGTGATTATTGAGTTACTTCTCTTTAATCTTGTGTTCTTATCAATCCATTTATGATTATAATAAACTTATTACTGGTTTTTCTAGCAATATCAACTCCTTTAACACCTGAATCGATTTTAGTGCTTAAGAGATTATTTAACTTTGATTGTATTTGAATTTAGCACAATATCTCTAGCTTTATTTACATTCATATCCCCTTTATTTCCCTTTTAACACTAAAAAACCAAAAAAAATAGATAAAAAAATTTAGCTTGTTCATCCTCTTTGGTGCCATCTGTTGGTGAGCATGGTTCAAACTTAGTGTCTTGCTTATATCGATATATCAATCTCATGGGAGTTTAATATGAATTAATGTCAACATAAACATACGTAATAAATAACAAATATACATTTACAATTTTCACTTTGATTGAATCTTTCTGCGATGTCTCTATATTATGTATAAACATCAACAAGAAGTTGGGAACTTGCACGCGCTGCTGCCCTTGCATTTTATTGACTTTTGATGCCAGTGTAAGAGAGGTAATTGGGTGGATAATTTGTATTGGTGAATCATTTGGCTTTGTTGTTCAATTAAATTTGGTTAAATGTCTTCATATTCAAATTTCATAAAGAAGAAAAAAAAAATTCAATATCATAAGTAATTATTTTATATCATTGAGCTAATTCGTATCACAAATCATCATATTTAATATAGGGTTAGATTAGCATTGAAAATGAGGTCAACTTACTAGAAAGTTATTTGCATTCAAATCAATATTTACTTGAATTTGATTTAAGTATAAAATGAGTTAAGTTTAAATTCAAACTGCTCAAATAGTTTATCAAGTTGATGTTGAATTTTATTATAGCTAGCATAATGAGTTTATGAAGTCGAGTTCAAGTTGAGTCAAGGTTAGATAGTAATTATGTCAGTTAAAAGAAATATTTATATATATATATATATATACATTTAAAAATAAATAAGTCTAAAAGCTTAAGCAATTTGTATCACTTTGAGTTAAACTTGAATTTAAAATTCTAAACTAGATGGATTTTGACCTTTATACTCTCAAAAATTGAGTTTTTATTTTCTAAATTAAGCTCGAGATGAAATTTAACATTATATCTTCTCGATCCAACTTGTTTTTGTACGTTTAGTTTGGATACATCATAGCAGTTATGGGTTTTAATTCTACATTTCTACAGTGTCAAACTTCCTGTTGTAGGTCTTGATGTATTCAAATTTGGTCTAAAAGAGGTGCAACTGAATCGTATTGGTAATTGCGATCAGTTCTTTTTGCCAACTATTGCATTTTATATTTATAGGCTGAGACATTTTATCCCACATAAAGAATTTTATGCATTCGACTTAGCTACGAAGGTGTTTGCCATTCTATTAATCAACTCTTTCATAAAATAAAGTCTTGAAAGCTTGCCCTTTTCTTTGTTTTTTTTTTTTTTTTTTTTGTGAGGGAAAATTAGACATTTCTCAGCTTCATTAAATGTATCAGTTCACGTGGAAGATTAATATACACATAAAGTTTTGTTAATCTAGGTTTTCGATGCCTAAGGTTTTGGTCTTTAGTTTACGGTTTCCACTAGAATGTGGTCCTGGAATCAAGCTCCATGTATGGCTTAGAATAGATCACCTTTCACATTTAAATAATAAACAAAGTCACAACAGCTCACATATCTACATTTGGAAATCGGTGAAGACGATTGGAAGTTTCTGTTCATTAATATGATTTGTTACGTGATTGGGGTATCATTCAATTCTTTAATATGTTTAGGTAGTTTTTTTAAGGTCAACTTGAGGTTTTCGATGCCCTTGTCCTTCCCGATTCTCGCTTAAAGCTTTGTCCCGGAAAAACATGGAAATGAAGGAACATCCCACAGCTTAACTGCACTCTTTTTCTTGAGTGTCGTCCTGTGAGTAACGAAAGAAATAGGAATCCTAAGCAAAACCCTCGATGTGTTTTGTCTTTTCTTTCTTTTCTCTCTCTTTTTTTTTCCCCTTTTTTTAACTTCATATTTTGATATTAGTGAACAAATATTCTTCAAATTTTATAAGAGGATATTTCGCATTATGTTGTTTTAATATAGTTTTGTATGCTTCTTGTGAAAGAAAAGAAGATGTAATAACAGCCATAGCCTACTTTACAATTCTGGCATTTCCAATGGAGTATAGCTAATAAATTAGAAAAATAACACCACCGGACATGCTTAAATAGATCCGATTCAAAGAAAAGATAGAAACTTCTAATAGTTTTATATAGAAGATGAATGTTATTAAAATGATTTATTGAGAATAAACATTATTAAAGTAATGAAAATAGAGAATAATATTATATTTAAATATAAGATAAAAATTATTTATTAAAAGATAATATTGTGTACTCAATGTGTCATATCACTAAAAAGTGATAGTATTATACTAAATTCAAAATGTTATTTTATATTTACGCCATTTATATAATATTTTAAAAGTTTTACTTTTATTTAAACTATTAAAATGTGTTTTTTTTGTTTAAATTTAATCCTGATTTTTTTTTGTCTGCAATATATGCATGTAGTAGATGATGGTTATTCCCTTTAGAAAAAAAAAAAAAAAGTGGAACACGTTTTCTAGATAGTACTCCATAATTAAAAGAGAAAGTGTTTGTAGAGAGTGCATGTCACTTTATGTCAAATTTATTTATAAAGTATAGTTTATGTGGTGAAGAATCCTATCCTCTTATAGGAGTGGTATAGATTTAAAGCCGTCCTCCTTGTTTTACTTGCCAAAGAGAAAACAAATACAAACATTACAAAAGAAAGTGTAATTTATGGACTAGCCGATATATTAGGGTATTGTTTTAACTCATTATCAAAGGGAGATTCATTAAAAACTATAATATTTCTTTCTTACCCTTTGTATATATACTAAAAATTATCTGATAGATTGCATGCTTTGGATAACTTTCACTAAATAGTCAAACAAATTATGTCCTTATATAGTTATTATAACTCAAGATTAATAGGTACAATTATTGGCCATATACCCTTATCGTTTAGTAATGACAATAAGGCTCTCTATATTATATTAGCATGATCAGAGATACTTTCTCTTTATTTCAATTATTTTGACACTTGAAATAGTTTAATCAAATCCCACATATGATACCCAATAAATACAAGTTCCACCTAACAAGTGCACACTTGTACACAAAACTTAAAAAGACTTATGCAGTAGCCAATCAAGACGAAGTATCCTAGTTTGGTAACTTCCAAGTCATCCAACATTACAACATAGAAGCAAATTCAACCCGATCTGTTGTCGACGATTGGCTATAATGTTCAGTCTTCAACCTACCTATTTTAAGTGCTTATCAACCTCCTCACAAGACAAAATCTAATGTTCTCGTACCAATTTCTCTGCCCATAACCACCTGTTGGTAATGGTATTTCAATCTACTGTTGTACTCAGTTCCGTTCTACACACCAAGGTCACATTAACAGTGAGTTTCCCAACCTAGGACCATAATTAGTCAATGAATCTCTTAGTTGGATCGGCTGCTGATTTCAGCCCCTAGGAATGACCATCTCTTCAGCCTGGAAACTCGATGGACAGTAGGCCTGAGTGACTTGTCGATGCTCCACAGTCCAAGTGGTTACGAACCATTGTTGCCAGCACAAAGAACAATCATAATCAAGTCGCTATTATTCGCCTGATATAAATAATAATAATAATAATAAATAAATTCTGATAACAATGATAAGAACAAACAATGGTCGAAACTGCAGTCACCTAAATTTATCCACTTTAATAGTTAAAACCTTTAAAATAATATTAAATAATAATAAATTAATTATCACATATGCCTTTTAATTATTTAATGCGATGCTCAAGTTTAGGTGGTTCGTTGGCCTAGGGTGCGATTGTTTGGCCATCAATGAAAATCCTCTATATTGACAGGTCACGCCAGTTGGCAGTCGACCAAGTCGGTTCAAGCATATTTTGGTTTATGTTTTTGTTATTGCATCCATGATCTTTCTAGTTTGAATTGTTACGGTTTTTGTTTTTTGTTTTTTCTTACATATCCTAATTACTTATATTCCATGTTTATTTGTTTTCAATCTTTATTTTTATTATTGAACAACATTATAATTTTAATCCTTATTATATTCCATCATCTTAGGCTTAAGTTGGCTATTTTATTTTAGATTTTTTCGTTTAATCAATTTGAATAGTTTATCCAAACTATTTCCAAGAAAAACTTTAGTTGTAATCCCATAATTTGTCTATTCTTGTAACTAATTTTATAATACATTGATTCTTAATATAATTAAATGTCATTTTAATTGATTTATCTTTATAAAATCTTTGGATTTCTTAAATTTCTAAATGCGTTTTCTCTTTCTACGCGATGTCATTCTATTTCTAATTTAAATCGTTGATCAAATGCATTATCTTGTCCAAGAGAGAAGAGAGTTGGAGTAAAGCTCGGTCGACCAGGTGCTTGAATTGATGCTGGCACCTCCTAGATATTCGCAGCAAATATTTCCTATTGAGTGATTTGATAAATATGTTATAAGTTTAGTGTTAGGATTAGGCAGGGGATACTACATTGATTTACTCTCTTGCCACTGTTTATAGATTATCTTTTAAGGGAAAGTGCAACAATTTTTTAACAGGTTTTATGAAGCCTCTGTCGATCAAACTTAATGGGGGACGATGAGGTCCCCATTTATCAGGTGTCGTGAGGGTAGGGATATAAATAAACTAAGCTAGATCGCAACTTATTCAGGTCCAGCTCCTATTAAGACTAATATGCTTATTTATAGAATAGTAGTTAAGTCAATGGAAAACGTTTATCCTATAAATAAAAAGCTTAAGTATTCTATCCTAAAAACGTGATGATGTTCTTATAATGATAAAAACAAAAAATGTTTTGATTAGAAATACAATCGGAGCGAGTTGTAATTGGGTATCTAGCTTGATCGACCCAATAAAAATCCTATAAGGTTTGACCCCATAGTGTTTTAGGTCGAGTTTTGGAATATAGAATAAAATCTGATATGGTTTAGGGTTGTATTATGGGATTTAGAAAAAAACTTGATAAGAAAATTCCACTCAATAATTTAAAAAAAAAAATAATAAATTAATATTATAATTTGTAATCAATACATTTTTATATTTTATTTTGTTTTTATATTTTTAATTTTTATATTTGATTTTTCTCTTCTTTCCATCATAAATAAATTAATAATAAATTAAAGAAATGATATATGAAAATAAGTTAAAGTATGGAAAAAATATTTAATCGCCCTGAGTCGAGATCAAGTCGAGTTTGGGGTGCTTCATTTATTAAAGGGGATGGGTGAAAAAAAAAAAAAAATCCTATCAAGTTGGGGTGGGTTTTGAATATGCAAATTCTTTGTCGGGGTCGAGTTCAAGTTTTAGTGCACCCATCACAAACTCAGCCTATTTGCATCTCTAGTTTCGATGGTGTGAAAATACGAAATTAAGTATTTTTCATATTATTCTCAATATATTTATGAGAAATTTAATATCTTAATTGAATAATCACTTTTGTTTATTATCGGAAAAGAATCCTTTATGTTACACAATTTTTTTATAAATAACTAACATATAAAAAAAAGTGTCTTATTACTTACTAAAATTTATTTTTTGGCTTATTTTATTGCTCTTGAGATTATTCTCGTCAAACAGACTCAGGATATGAGACAGGAATGTCAGAAAAGCAACATAATGGCTTATTTTTGTTAGGAAATAATAATTTCAAAATCAAAACTATCATTCGGCCTTCATAGATGCATATGCTTAATGTAATTTTACAACATGGATATAGGTTATAAATTTTATGGTAATATATATATATATATATAGGTTATAGATTTTTTTTTTTTTGGCTCAATTGATTCCAGTAATATGTCAAAATATACAAAGTTCCCTTCTAATAACAATAAGGAATTAAGGATCCAATACTAGAGGATCAACTTAATTCAATACTTACTAGATTTCAAAGATTGAATTTTCTAATATAAATTATATTTTGTAACTTAATGAAACCTAGAGCAATATAGCTTACCATATGTTAAAATTGGGTAATGATATGTAAAGGCTCAAAACTTGTATAAAAAATAACTAGAAATACTAATAATAACGGTAAACGTATCACACTGATAATAACTCCAAATGTTATATAGCTAAATGACTTATTTGAATGTCACTTTAACAAACAATCCATAAGATAACATAGACATAAAGATGGAGCCCATATAGGCTCCCTACACATTTAGAAATACAAATACCGACAACTGAAAGAAACACCACAACTAACATAGGAGTCTAATGTTTAAATGCACATGTGCTAGGTGAACATCACACCAAACTAACAAGAACCCCATCACAATATGGGTCATAACTGTACTCTTCAGCAAAATCAACCCTAGTAGAAGTACCCACATTTGAAAGGGATTCCCATAAGGGGTGAACCAGAGCCTTGCACATAATTACCAAAATAGACACATGCATGTCATGCAATTTTAGAATCACAAACATATTATGCAACATATAGCTTACAACCAACCAATTAGTTATCTTTTATTTAGCTATTAGAAACATAACAGTCTTGGCACCTTAAGACTTTGGATAACGGAAGACCTTGAAGCATAAAGATCTATAATATATACATATACAATGTTAGGTATTCCAAATCACCCTGGAGTCCATGATTTAAAACCTAAATTCACCTAAATTATTTCAATATGTAGCAAGATTTTTACAGGTTCTACAAAAATCCTCTCTTTGAAGGTTTCATATACTCAGTTAAAAATTCAACTCCAAACAATTGCATGCATACTTAATGAAACCCTAACATAGTACTAAACCTTAACACCAATTTCCAATAACCCAAAATTAGTCCATTTAAATCTCAATTATCAAAGTCAATTTCCAATATTGTAACTCTATATTAGCCCATTTAAATCTCAATTATCAACGTAATTCACATTTTAAGGAAACTTTCTTGAAATCTTAACTTCTTGAATTTTCTTAAATAATAGCAATGCACTAAACACAATTCCTTATCACTCCTTCAATTAAAAGCTGATTCTCATTTTAGAAAGCACATCTACAACTTGTTAGCACTAGGTTTAGAACTTACCAAGATAAACTTCTTCAAAGTGACTACTTACAACCATAAAAAAAGTGTGTCTTATTACTTACTAAAATTTATTTATTTTTGCTTATTTTATTGCTCCTGAGATTATTCTTGTTGGATAGACTCAACATATGAGATAGGAAAGTTAGAAAAGCAACATAATGGCTTATTTTTGTCAGGAAATAATAATTTCAAAATCAAAGCTATTATTCAGCCTTCATAGATGCATATGCTTAATGTAATTTTACAACATGGATATAGGTTATAAATTTTATTGCAATATATGTGTGTGTGTTATAGTCTTTTTTTTAATCTTTTTTTTTTTTTGCTTCTCTTAAACAATTTATGCCAATAATATGTCAAAATATACATTGTTCCCTTCTTACAAGAACAAGGAATTAAGGATCCAATATTAGAGGATCAACTTAATTCAATACTTACTAAATTTCAAAAATTGAATTTTCTAATATAAATTATATTTTGTGACTCAATGAAACTTGGAATAATATAGCCTACCATATGTTAAAATTGGGTAATGACTAGGGCCGGTAATGCAGGCCAAATGGGCCGGCCCGCCCCAACCCGCACCAGCTCGCGGGTCGTCGCGGGCTGGCCCGCAAGTCTGGCGGGTCAAGAAAGTCTGTTCGCCCCGCCCCGCGGGCCATGCGGGTTGGCCCGCGCAACCCGCAATAATTTTTTTTTATTATTATTATGTACAACAGGCGGCCTTCTTCAGCGACAGACGGCGGTACCGTCACTTCAGTCGACGTCGGCGTCGTCAGTTGCGGTCCTCGCGGGTCGCGGTCGTGCTGCACAGTAGTCGCCGGTCGTCAGTCATCGGTCGCGGTCGTGCTAAACAGCAGTCGCCAGTCGTCGGTCGCGGTCGCGGTCACGGTCGCGGGTTCTCAGTCCAGGGGAAGTGCTGCGCTTTTCACTCATTACCACTAAACGACGAAGCCAGGAGCGGAAGGAGGGACTTGAATCCTCAACCTCAGCCTTGGCAAGGCTGCTGTAGCGATCCGCAGATGTTTTCATCAGTCGCGGTCCTCGCGGGTCGCGGTCGTGCTGCACAGTAGTCGCCAGTCGTCGGTCGTCGGTTGCGGTCGTGCTGCACAGCAGTCGCCAGTCGTTGGTCGCGGTCGCGGTCACGGTCGCGGGTCCTCAGTCCTCAGTCGCGGTCCTCGCAGGTCGCAGTCGCGGTTACGTCGCAACAGGTCCTCAGTCCTTAGTCGCGGTCCTCGCGGGTCGCGGTCGGCGGCGGCGGTGCAGGGCATGACAGCTCTTCATGTCGTCCTCATCAAGTCCAAGTCGTCATGTCCAGGTCCAGCAGGTCGTGTATGTCCAGCAGCCAGCAGGTCCCTCCAACCGGCAGCCGTTGTACCTGTGCAGAATTGCAGAAGTTCCGGCGGGTTGGCCTGCCGCCCGCGGGGATTGCCCGCCCCGCCTCGCGGGTCAAGCGGGCGTGGGCTAAAATGGCCCGCACCCCTACGGATCAAAATTTTTTTGCCCGCCTCACATATTTTTGCGGGCGGGGCGGGTCAGCCCGCGGACCCGCCCCGCAATTCCCACCCCTAGTAATAACATGTAAAAGCTCAAAACCTATCTAAAAAATAACTAGAAATACTAGTAATAACGGTAAACGTACCACACGGATAGTAACTCCAAATGTTATATAGCTGAATGGCTTATTTGAGTATCACTCTAACAACACAATCCATAGGATAACATAAACATAAAGATGGAGCCTACATAGGCTCTCTACACATCTAGAAATACAAATACTGATAACTGAAAGAAACACCATAACTAACATAGGAGTCTAATGTTTAAATGCACATGTGCTAGGTGAACATCACACCAAACTAACAAGAACCCGATCACAATATAGGTCATAACCATACTCTTCAACAAAATCAACCCTAGTAGAAGTACCCACATTTGAAAGGGATTCCCTAAGGGGTGAACCAAAGCCTTGCACATAAATACCAAAATAGACACATGCATGCCATGTAATTTCATAATCACAAGCATATTATGCAATATGTAACTCACAACCAACTAGTTAGTTATCTTTTATTTAGGTGTTACAAACATCACAGTCTTGGCACCTTAAGACTTGGGATAATGGAAGACCTTGAAGCATATACATAATATATATATATATATACACACACACAATGTTAGGTATTCCAAAGCACCCTGGAGTCCATGAGTTAAAACCTAAATCAACCTAAATTATTTCAATATGTAACAAGGTTTTTACAGGTTCTATAGAAATCCTCTCTTTGAAGGTTTCATATACTCAATTAAAAATTCAACTCCAAACAATTGCATGCATACTTAATGAAACCCTAACATAGTACTAAACCTTAACACCAATTTTGAATATTGTAACATAATATTAGTCCATTTAAATCTCAATTGTCAACGTCAATTTCCAATATTATAACCTTATATTAGCTCATTTAAATCTCAATTATCAATGTAATTCACGTTTTAAGGAAACTTACTTAAAATCTTAACTTCTTGAATCTTCTTAAACAATATCAATGAGGAGTAAAACGTAAGAAGAAGAAGAAAGAAAAAGAAGAAGGGAGGAAAAATGTATTTACAATGTTTGGATAGTTGTGGTTTTGAAATGAAGAAAATTACAAGATCGCCCTAGCCTTATAAGTGTAATTACCATGATGCCGTAATTTTTAAAATAAAGTATTTATTAAATAAAGATGGATGTTACATATTTATTGCTTATTCTACTCATATAATACGAATTTCGGACCTTTATTGAATAACTTATTGATCCAAATCTTATTTTTAAAATTGCTGAACCCAAGGTATAAATACGAAACCTACCTTAATTTAATTCTTCGATAACTTGAACTATGAAATGAAAGATTTAATCTTTATTTTTGTTTCCACAATTATACAATCCCTCCTGTGCTTGGTGCCACCACCAGAACTACACAATCTCCAACTGATTGAAATCCTCTGAAGAAAAACTTAATTAGGGCTTGAATCCATAATGAAACTGGGTTTCAAGGAATAGTCGCTTAGCTTCTTAAAGATCTCCCTTTGTATTCCAAGATTTCCAAGGAGCTCCATACACTTCTTGTGAAAAAATCTCCTAATCTACCAAAAATGAATTAATTAAAATCCTTCTAAATTGAATCTAACAAGATGAACTAGTGAAGACAGGGAGAGGCACTCTTACCTTCTCTCTATCATAAGACAACAACAACAACAGGGGAGGCTACGTTTTCTATTTGTTTTATATTTCTATAAGCCAGGGTGAAGTGAGGTCCACAGTAGGCTCATGCAATAATGAGGAGGATGGCACCTTATATGTAAGCCCATAACTTAAAATTACAATTAAACAATACAGTCCATTAATTTATTGACTACAGAAAAACAGGGTTAAATTACTCTATTGCTCCTCATTGTAATTTTATTTCTTTTTTCTGGGCATTTCATATTCTCCTTTGGTTGAATCCTAGGTTGTGGACTGTGGAGTGTGGTAGACGGGACAATGACATAGAAATCCTTTAGCAGCTTAAAGCTCGCAAAAATTGCATGTCATTTATAAAAGTCATGTAATCATGTAAAAAAGTTAAGGTAAAAAAAAAATAAATTAGAAGTTTAAGTACTCAAATGGACAGAAAATAAAATTTCAGACACTCCTACCATATGGTAGTAGTTTTGGTGATGGCAAGATAGCTTAATATTAGTGTTTGTTAATATTTACAGTTGTTAGTTGCTGGTCTATTATTTTCTTCAATGGAGATAAGGATTAGAATTATTCTTCTTTTTTTTTTTTTCTTTTTTCAATTAGATTTAAATCTAATCTACTAGCATATTTTTTTAAGATATTATTTAGTAGTAGTGATTAGTAAAAATAAGAATGTTTCTCTTCTAAAATTTTTCATGATATCAAAACTCCAGCCTAGTCAGACCCATTTTGAGTGAACCAAAGAAAAATTGAGAGAGCACTCCAGTAATCAATTAAAGTTCGGTTCGTTAGATGAACCTGACATATCTGGTCACAACTTCTAATCTTCTTCTTCATTGATGAGAGACCAACGATCACTCTAGATAACTCAACATAAGCTTACTGGGGTGAAATTTCAAGAGTGGTTTCAGTTAATAAAATTGGTGGTTCGTGGGAAAAGGGAAACTGGGGTATATGGCCGGTTCAGTGGCTGTTTCATACAAGAATTCTAATGAATATAGAGTGTGGGAAATCGAAAATTCTGTGGTTGATTAATTCCATGGAACCAAGAATAGGTAGGGCATACTTGTTTTGTAAGATAGCTAAGGAAATTTGGGACATTATCCAACAAATCTACTCAAATTTGGTAAACTCCACCTAAAGATGTTAACCTCGGTCCAAACTCTACACTACTAAGCAAGGTAATTTGAATGTAACAGATTATTATGATCCACTAATGGAACTTTTGCAAGAAATGGACCTTTTCTATGAAGTTGATTGGATATGTGTAGAAAATGTTATGATGCAGGAGAATAGAAGCGAAAAAATTATAAAAGATGAAAATTATAGAAAAATATAGAAATTGATAAGAAATTATCAATAATTTTTTTTTAATAAAAGGAAATGATAACTTAGAAGGGATATATTTAGTAGTCTTAGATTACTATATTGAATTTAAATGATAGTCACACTAGCCTTATACCATCCTTAATTTGTATGATCTCATATGATACGATGAATTTTGAAGGTTTTTATACTATCAATGAAAAATAAGGCACCACACCTTATTTAAGAAATAGTTTTATTATTAATTATCAAGTCATTCTATCATAAAGCAATTACATGTCTTATCTATTTATAAGCATAATAATACCTAATATTCTACAAGACTAGGAAATATAGAAAACATTTACTATCTTAAAATAAAAATACTAATATAACTAAATCCTACAAATAAAAAATTAAATTTAATTGAATCAAAGATAGTAATAAAATCATATCTAATCTAAATATAAAATGAAATAAAATTTATGTAAAAACTATCTTACTATATTTGCTTGTTTTTTATCTATATTATTTCTCCTGTCTTAAAAAATTTGTCCTTGAATCTTTGAAAATTTTCTAAATCCTCTCTGATCAAATTTCAATATACAAAAACTAATCTTGAACCCATGACATAGCAGCACTTGATGTTCCCCATCAATTCTTCTTGACTTGAGAAAATTAATATGTGGCAAACTAATATAATATTTATTTTGATCTTCTACGATGCCTCTAGTTTCTCCCTTTTTTTTTAGTCACAATTATCATTTCTTCTTCTAGATAATATTTTCTTTTCAAGGAACAAAAAGAAGGATTTTCTTTTTATTGGTCCAGGAACGAATGCTAAATTTAGGCTTTAAGAAAAATCCTATTGGTAGGCTCTAATACCCAATTTGATATAGCACAAAAGAGACAATTTGCTTTGATACCAAATTTGATGTGGGACAATAGAAGCATAAAATTATAAAAGAAAAAAATTAGGGAAAAACATGGAAACTAATAAAAAAACTCAATCAAATATTGATTATACTAAGATTTCTAAGAAAATTACCAACAAATATTTTTGTTAAATTTTTTATAAAAGAAAATGATAACCTGGAAGGGATGTATCTAACAGTTTCACACTACTATATTTAGATGTTGGTCTTATGCCAACATTAATTTGTATGGCTTCACACAACACAATAAATTTTGATGGTCTTAAAATATCGATGAAAAAAAAGACATCGCACTTTACTTGAGAAATAGTTTTATTATTAAATATTCGATCATTTTATCATAAAGCGATTACATCTTTTGCCTATATATAGGTATACTAATACCTAATATTTAAAAAAAAAACTAGGTCTGCTATCTTAAAATAATAAAAAAAAAACTAAATTTAATCAAATCAATGATAATAACAAAATTATATCTAATCTAAAAATATAAAATAAAATGAAATATATCTGCTTATTTTTAATCTACATTATTCCCTCTCTCTTAAAAAAATTGTTCTTGAATCTTTGAAATTTTTTTGAATCTTCTCATATCAAAGTACAATATGCAAAAACTAATATTGAACTCATGATAGAGTAGCTCTTTATGTTTCCCATCAATTCTTCTTGACTTAAGAAATTTAATTTCTAGCAAATCGATGTAATATCCATTTTGGTCTTTTACAATGCCTCTAGTTTCTCCTCCTTTTTCTAATCACAATTATTATATTTTCCTCTAGATAATATTTTCTTTTCAATGAACAAAAAGAAAGGATTTTTTTTTCTTAGTCTAAGAATGAATGCTAAATTTAGGGTCTAAGAAGAATCCTAACAGTAGGCTTTGATGCCAAATTTGATGTAGCACAAAAGAGATAATTTGTTTTTATACCAAATTTGATGTAAGACAATGAAAGAGGAAATATTATAAAAGACAAAAATTGCGGAAAAACATGGAAATTGATAAGAAAGTTTAGTCTAAATAATGATTATATTAAGATTGCTAAGAAAATTATCAATAAATATATTTTTTATATTTTTTTAAAAAGGAAATGATAATTTAGAAATGATATATTCAGTAATCTCACACTACTAGATTTAGATGATGGCCTTACATCACTAGATTTAAATGATGACCTTACACCATCTTTAATTTGTATGGTCTTATATTACATGATGAATTTTGATGGTTTCACATCCTCAATGAAAAAGAGGATATCACACTTTATTTGAGATATAATTTTATTATTAAATATTAAGTCATTCTATCATAAAATGATTATATGTTTTACCTATTTATAGGCATAATAATACCAAATATTCTAGGAAACTAAAAAATATTAAAAGATCTACTATTTTAAAATAAACGTCCTAATCTAACTAAATCCTAGAAATAAAAAATTAAATTTAATCAAATAAAAAATAATAATAAAATTCATGTAAAAATTATTTTACTATATCTGCATTATACCATCAATAGATTGCTAGAGAATGGTAGTCTTTGATTTTTTGAAGGGGCTGAATCCAGAGATTAATGAGGTTAGGGGGAATCTTCTTGGAAAGTAACCTTTTCCAAGCCTTAAGGAAGTTTTTGTGGAAGTTAGACGAAAGGAAGGTAGACGTCGAGTTATGGTGACACCAGATCAAACCATTCCTAGTTCGGCATTATTAATGAAGAAAGAAGCTACCAGTAAACACATTGGCAAAGGAGAGAACTTGGTGTGATTATTATCGGAAACCAAACCACACTCGAGAGACCTGGTGGAAATTACACGGAAAGCTTGAAGATCTCAAATCAAAACGACCAAAGGGTGCATCCAATTTTAGGACAGCACAAGTTACAGAGGTAGAGTCACAACCCAGTCCAAGTTCAACAATAAGTCTCACAATAGAACAGTTGGCGTTGCTGCAATAATTTTCAGTCAAACTCAGCTTAATCCTGGTAATGATTAAACAAATGCTGGTAGCTAATGGTGAAAGTACTATAGCAAAAGGGAAAGGGACTGTATTTATTACAAACTTAAAATGAAATGAGACACCTTTTTTTCCCTAAGTTAAAATATAATCTACCATCAATAAGTAAATTGACAAGAGATATAAACTTTTGAGTGACCTTTTCCCCTAGTGACACGATTGGCAGTGCTAAGAAATTCAATGGCTGGCCTTTATTATCTTTCTAGAGTAAAGTTTAGGTCTAGGCATAAATGAGAGTCTCAATCTTTCTTTTCTATCAAGAATAAATTAGACATCATGTCATGACATAAGTGTTTAGGCCACCCTAGTTTTGTGTATATGAAGCATTTGTATCTAAAGTTATTTGAAAATAAAGAAGCTAGTGATTTCAAGTGTGAGCATTGTATTATGGCAAAATTTTCAAAAAATTCTTACCAATGACATTTTTACAAACACTCAAAGCCTTTTCATATGATACACAATGACATTTGGGTCCCTCTCATATGTTAACTCATTCTAGGCACAAATGTTTTGTGACCTTTATAAATGACCATACTATGGTGTATTGAGTATATAGCCTTAAAGAAAATTTTGAAATATATCATGTGTTTAAGCAATTTCATAAATTTGTTCTCTATATTTTCCAAACAAACATTCAAGTTCTCCATATTGACAACGGGGAGAAATATCTATCGAATGAGTTTGATAGTTACTTGAGTGATAATGGCATTGTTCATTAGAGTTCATGTGTATATATTCCTCAACAGAGTGGAGTATCTTAACGGAAAAATAAACACTTACTTGAAACTGCTAGGTCTATGTTGTTAGCAACTACAGTGCTTAATTGTTTCTAGGGTGAAGCTACCTTAACCATAGCCTATCTAATTAATAGAATCCCATCTAAAGGCTCCAATTTCGAACTCCTATCAGCGCTCTTCTACAGTTGTATCTAGAAGTTCGCATATTCAATATACTATCCCTCAAGATTTTTGGATGCACTGTGTTTATTCTCAACAACTTGTTACATAGACACAAGCTTGAAGCTGAGGCTCTAAAATGTATGTTTGTGAGCTATTTTCCTATACAAAAAGGTTATAGATACTATTACTCTCCTTCCAAACGGTTTTATTTATTTATTTTTTGGTCACCTTAGACATTGTTTTTCTTGAAGACCAGACATATTTTAGAACTCCTCTTTAGGGGAAGTCTCATTCATCGGAAGAGCAGTGCTGTTCCCCTTTGTTTTTGTCTACCCCATCTTCCTTCCCTATGTCAACAAGGTTTGCTAGATTCTTCCTTCCCAAGGTTAGCTTCGCCAGGTTTTGGTTTGTCCTTTCTAATGTTAGCTTTGCCAGGTTCTGGTTTGTCTAGGTTAGAGAGGCTTCATCTCAATCCGAGCCATCTAAGTCGTTAGAGGTGCCGGCGTCAGAATCTCGAGATTCCCAGTCCACCTCGTCATGTCAGATTCGAACAGGTCAAAGCCTATAAGTTCCAGTCAAGATGTACTTGATATAAATTATAATGAATCATTATAGTAGATTCATAACCCAACCCCAGAAATTATTCCAGATCCTCAGAAACTTCGTGTTTACACTAGAAGGCATAAAAATCCTCAACAGTGCCTATCATCTAACCTAAGGCAATTGGTCTCACAAGCTGGTGAAGAGCCATCACAAAATGTTGACGATGAGAAGACAGAGTTACCTATAGCCTTGAGAAGGGAGAAGAGGATATGTGTTAAATACCCAATTTCCAATTATGTGAATTACTCAAAGCTCTCATTATCTTTCAGAACATGTATAGCTCATGTTGATGAAGCTGTAATTCCTAGGGATATTCATGAAGCATTAGAGAACCAAAAATGGAGGGAAGTTGTTCTTAAGGTCTTGAGGAAATGAAAGCCTTGTATCAAAATAACACATCAGAGATAGCTGATCCTCTTGTAGAAAAGAAGGCTATAAGGAGTAAATGAGTATTCTGTATAAAGCATAAATTTGATGGAAGGATTGAATGATATAAGTCACAATTAGTTGTTTAAGGTTACATTCAAACCTATGGACTTGATTATGAGGAGATATTTGCTCCAATAACAAAATTGAATTCTATTAGGTTTGGCTGCTAATCTTGATTGGCCATTATATTAACTTGATGCAAAGGACACCTTTCTAAATGGGAAACTAGAGGAAGAAATCTACATTTGACTTCCACTTAGATTTACTTTAGTTGAGAGTGATGGTAAAGTGTGTAAGTTAAATAAGTCTCTATATGACCTAAAGCAATCTCTTAGAGCATGATATAAAAAAATTTAATGATATTATGATTTCATTAGGTTACACATGAAGTTAGGTTGAACATACTCTATTTGTCAAATTGGGTAATAATAGGTTGAAGTCAATCTTATTTATCTATGTGGATGATATGATTATTACAAGTGATGATGAAGTAGAGACTACGAAGTTGAAAGAGGAAATTAAAAGGGAGTTTGAGATTAAAGAGCTTAGAGACTTGAGATTTTTCCTTAAGATGGAAGTAGCCAAGAGCAAGAAAGGAATTGCTATCAACTAAAGGAAATATGTTTTGGATGTCTTAAAGGAAATAGGTAAATTTGGTTGCAAACCAATGAGTACTCCTCTTCCTCATAATTGGAAGAGCTTTGCACCAAAAAATGATCCTCCTATGGATAAAGGTCTTCATCAAAGATTGGTTGGTAGGTTGATTTATAATTGATACCTAACTCATCTTGATTTGGCTTATTGGCTTGGTAAGTCAAGCTATGCATGCGTAAACAAAACATCACATGGATGGTGTGAATAATATTTTGAGATACCTAAAAGGGATTCCAGGTAAAGGCATGTTCATTAGAAATACTCGATGTCAAAGCCTTGAAGCCTTTGTAGATGCAAACTGAGGTGGTGATGTGATATATGGTAAATCTACATCAAGATTTTATACAAAGTTTTGGGGAAATCTGGTGTCATGGAGAAGTAAAAAGCAGTTAGTGGTGGTTTGAAGCACTGCTAAAGGTAAGTATAAAGCTATTGTACAAGGGATCTATGAGGTAATTTGGACTCAAAGGTTACTATAGGATTTAGAAAAAGATGTAGATGGTACCTAAGTCTTTTGTGACAGCAAATCGGCCATCAATATTGTAAAATATTCGGTTTAATACGATTGTATGAAACACGTGCAACTTGATCTTAATTACTTAAAGTAAAAAATTGAAGATGGAGGTATCAAGTTGTAGTGTGCTTCAACCTAGAATGAAGAAGGTCATATTTTGATGAAGTCCTTGCTTAAATGTATATACCGGTACATAAACAAAAAGGAAAAATAATATGCTGCATTAGCTATATTAGTGTCATAATGATTCTCCTTATTCATACTATATTTATCTTCCTGATTTCTGATTTGACAATTTGTCATAATAATTTTCCTTATTCCTGCAGTTAAGATGGGGTTGGAGTGTAAATGAAGACTCATCTTGCTGTGAAGAAAGAAGAATAATGCCCATGGCAAAGACTTAGTAAAGATTCGGAAATTTGATGAGAAGATGACACAAACCTTGTAATGAGAGTACCCATGACTACTTTTTCTCTAATGAAATGATAATCTATTTCAATATGTTTTGTTTGTGCATGAAATAAAGGGTTGACAAACATATGAAGGGTACTAATGTCATCACAAAACAATTGTGGAGGCTAAAACAAAGAAATGCCAATGTCACGTAATAAGAATATGAGCCATGTTAACTTAATAGTAGTGGGGGCCATCGACCTATATTCTCCTTTTGAAATTGATCTAGTAATAGTAGATTGCTTTTTAGAACACCATGAGGTGCAATTGGCTCCTAAGAAGACACAAAAACTAGTTGTGCCTCATCGTGTTGAAGGACATCTTGCCCATCTAAAAATGCATATAAAGAGAGTGGATTGCGAGATAGAAAGCATAAACCATAGTTTTGTGTGCCCTTAAGATAGCAAAGAATTCGCTTGACTACTCAAAGATGTAATTCAAGTGGTTTATTTAGGAATTGAAAAACTTTCTGTGACTGCATGTTAAATTTTGGTTAAGTAAATGTAAGGTATTAAAGTGCACCAACAATACTCCTATAATATGTGGCTTCCACGAGACTATCATTTGAAACATGAGGATTATCTTTAAGAACCATAGGTGTAGCAATAGAAGCACAATCAATCATGCTAGTATGAGTAAGAAGATCTTTAACATACTTGTTTCATGAAAGAATAACTCCTCAAATGAAGTTTTTAATTTCAGCACCTAGAAAGAAATGTAGCGACCTGAGATCCTTCATGGAAAATTTTAAACTTAGTTGATCAATTAGTTGGGAGATAAATAGATTGTTGCTACCAATGACCAAAATGTCATCTACATAGATAAGAAGTAGCACTGTAATAGAACCATGATGATAGACGAATAAAGAAGAATTTGCCTTGCTGCAAAAGAATCCAAGATGTAAAAGGAATCAAGACAATTGATCAAACTAGGCTCGAGAAGCTTGTTTTAAGCCATGAAGAGATTTATGAAGGAGACACACATGATTAAGTCTTTGAATATCTACAAAACTAAGGGGTTGCTCCATGTACATAGTTTCGTTCGAACTTTCTTGCAAAAAGGCATTCTTTACATCAAGTTGTTTCATGCACCAATTTAATGAAGTGGAAATGGCAATGGCAAGTTGAATGGTAGTATGGCGAATAACAAGGCTATAAGTTTCCTCAAAATCAATGCCAGAAATTTGAGTGAAGCCTCGAGCAACAAGATGAGCTTTAGCCTATCTATAGATCCATCTTCTCGATGCTTAATTTGAAAGACCCATTTAGATCCTACTACATTCACATCTAATGGACATGGAACTAGTGACCAGGTCTTGTTTAAATGTAGAGTATTTAATTCTTCCTCCATGGTAGCCGCCTAAAGAGGATCCTTGAGTGAATAATGATGATTCCTTGGCTCTTTAGGCAACATATCTTGAGTTATATAGCATTGATAATCCTGTAAATGTTTTAGAGGTTTCCTAACTCATTGCGGATGAGCACCGATTTCACTTGCATTATTGTTCACATTATTTAGAGTACTAACTTAATTATTCAATAATGTGACATTTTGTACACCTTCTGTTTCTTGCGGTTTTTCCACATTAGGAGATGTGTTATGCTCAAGGTTCGGAGCTAGCCTATTATAAAAAATTTTGCCATTACTCGCATCACAATAAGTATTGGTGTCTAAAATAGAAACTTTTATTATTGGTTACTTTTCAAATTGAACCTAAGTGTCATTATTAGATGTTTGTTTTTTGGATTGAACTTGAGTGTTAGCATTTGATTTGACATTAAACCATTCATCAACAGTTGGAAATTTAGCAAGTTCCAATTGTATTGGTTTTGACTTCAAAGAAGTTGGTTTATAGAGAAATCTAATTTCTTAAAAAATAACGTGTCTTAAGATATAGACTCTTTTTGTCTAAGGTTCATAACATTGATAGCCTTTGTGAATTGGAATATAACCAATGAACACACATGGATATGTCTTCTTGACAGACTTATTTCCCCTTTGATGTTTTAGACGAAAAACGCAAGCAATTGAACACTCGCAAGCTTGACCATGTAAAGGGACTTATGTCTTCTTGAGAGGCTCCTTGTGATATAATTTAAAATATAGTGATTGACCATGTAAAACCGAAGATGGCATCTTGTTAATTAAATAAGTGGCTGCATGAATTGCTTCAACCCATATAAATACTGGTAGATTAGCATTAAATAACATGGTTAAGCCTGTCTCAACAATATGTTGTGTTTTCTTTCAACTACACTATTTTGTTTTGTTGTTCTAAGGCACAGAATCTATAACTGATTCTACATTCTCCAATATGTTTAAGAAAATCAGAGGAGTTAAATTCTCCACCCCCATCATACTAAATTTTTTAAATATTTTTATCAAATTAATTTTCTACAAGTCATTGAAACTTGAGAAAGCAAAAGCAAAAGTTAGACTTTTTCTTTAAAGGATATAACCATGTAAACCTTGAAAAATCATTTATGAAAATAACATAAAATTGGAAACCTTGATATGGAGCAAGAAGAGCCGGTCCCAAAATATCACAATGTACCTTTTGTAAAGGAAAATCATAAATTTTATTGTTTAAATTAAAGGGTTGCTTCCAACTCTTTCCAAGTTGACAACTAGCATAGATGGAATGTTTAGTTTGCCAATTAACAACATCAATAACTCTTCCCTTTCAGCAAAGATATAATCTTCTCACTTGGGTGCCTAAGACGTTGATTCCACAAGGAAGATGAGTTGTTCCCTCTTATTGTTAATAAAGCTTCATGAAAACTTGAATTAAAAGCATATAGCTAGTTTTGCTTACGCATATTTCCCATTGTTCTATTATTTTAGTCCTTGATAACAAAATCAGATGGAGTAAATTCAATAGTACAAGAGTTATTTGTAGTGATTTTGCTTACTGGAATCAAGTTTTTCTTTAGTTTAGGGACAACATGGACATCCTTTAAATTTAAACTACCAACATTTGTGTCTCCAATATGTGTTATATTAAGCTTATCTCCATTTCAACATAAATAACATCATTCCCTTTGTATGGTTTTGGATTAGCTAGCATACTTGCATCATTGGTCATATGTGTGGTTGCTTCTAAGTCCATGTAAAGTGAAGAATCATTGTTGCTCATGGTGAGAGCAGCTAGAGCTTGTGATAAGTCCTTTGATTGATAAGAATAATCAAACCTATTCAAGCAATCAAGAGCAACGTGATTTTTCTTTCCACAAATTTAACAAATTGGTTTATCATCCTTTTCTTGGTATTGTTTGACTTCTTTAGTCTATTCTCTTGAACTGAAGTTTCTATTAGTATATCGATCGGTTGGAGTAAAGCCCCTTCCCCTTAAGCTAAAACCACCTTGATTTCCTCTATTGTTTCGTCTATGTCCATGCTAACTAAAGAATGCTTGATTGTGTTTGATGTAATCCTTTTCTTCTTCCTTCCAAGTAGCTAGGGTCAATTCACATCCTTGAAGAGCAAGCATAAATTGGTTAAAAGTACAATAAGGTGGTTTAGTTATCATAGCTAGTTTGAAATTTTCATATTTTGTTCCTAATCCTCTATCAACTAGGCAATTGGGAAGTGTTGATAGAGTTTTTTTGGTATAGACCCTTAAGGTCCAACTTGACCAATCAAGGCCCTCATCCAAGCTCCATGTGATTAGGGCGACCTACTCTAAACTGCTACAGTATAGAATTGTCAATACTTAACCAACATGCCTCGACCTTCTACTTAGCTCAACCTCACACATCCTTAAAATGGATAAGTACAAAAGACTTGAGATAGATAAGGCAAGGAGTCAGTCAAAGATATATCCTCTACTAAATCTAGAAAGGATCTCGAGCATCAATACAATTGCCATATTAAGATCGCCTTTAATCCTTATAAATAGAGAGTGGGGGCTATTGGATAAAGGACTTTTCGATTCAATTACAATATGATAATTCCATTATCCAAAAATTGGTGCTGACTTAGGTTAAAGCAAGGAAAATATTAGGTTACCTAAGAGGCAAATTCACAATGCATTACTTAGGTTGTCCTTCAGTTATTGGTAGAAAAGGGAAGAAGCTTTTCTTTGACTTAGTCTAGAAAATAAAGAATAAAGTAGAAAATTGGGCTAATCATTGGCTTTTTGAAGGTGGCAGACTAACTTTAATCAAAAGTATCGTTTACTCCATTCCTTTGTACGTGTTACAAGCTCAAAAACCTCCCAAATCAATAATTAAGGACTAAGAAAGATGTTTTGCTAGATTTCTCCAGAAGACATGAAAATCAAAAAGGCATTCACTGGATTAAATGGAAGAAGGTTTTCACACCCATTAAAGAGGGAGGTCTAGGCATCTGAAGACTTGAAGACATTTTCAAGATATGGGACATGAAGCTTTAGTGGTGGTTAAAGTCGGGTAATTCCTTGTTTGCTAATTATTTCCATTCCAAGTATATACGGGATTCACATTCATGCTTAGTAAAGGAAAAGAACTCAAATTTGCTGATCTGGAAAAGAATTTATTAGAGCCAAAACACAAGCAAAAGAACATATATTCTTTGGGTGTCGTAATGGAAACAATAACTTTTGGCTTGATAATTGGTATGAGATGTCTAATCTTTATTGGTTGATGCCATCACAGGATTATTACACAAAAAAGATAAGTGACTACAGAATGGATTGTGGTTGGTATATGGAATTACTGCAACGGTGATTGGGTTAAGATCATGCATCGAAGATTTCAAAAATTTCATTTGATCCTTCGTCAATAGATTGTATCAAATGGAAGCTATCAAAGGATGGAAATTTTTCCAACAAGCAAACTTGGAGATTCCTAAAGCACTCACAAAGCACCTTAGTTTCTCATCCCACTCATTCTTGGAACATTAGAATCCCACCCTAGATATCCATATTCCTTTAAGGAAAAGCAATTCCCATAGATGATGCTTTCAAGAAGAGAGGCATTCAAATAATCTCTATATGTTGGAATTGTTAAGCAAAAAGTGACTCGGTCAAACATTGCTATTTTGATTGCATGGTTTTTTTGAGAATACTGAAGCAACTTTCAAGGTTATGTACTCTTCCTCCATTTAACAAATTTAGATAATTTGGACACTTCATGATGTGGTGGACCACAAAATTCAAGAAAAGTGACAAAATGCTATTTACGATTATAGCCTATCTTATGTGGTTCTTCTAGAGATTTAGACTAGAATAGAGATACAAAGTAGTAAGGAACTTGAGTTAGGTGATTGGAAGATTAGTTACAAAAAGTACACTTACATCTCAGACTTTTTTTTATTTAAGAAATTCACCAAAACATATAGTTACCTTGGCATCTTCCTAGTAAACTCAATAGCAAGCACAAGAAACCAATTGCAATTGCTTGATCTAAAACACAAGTAGGCTTTGTGAAGTTCAACACAGATGCATCCCTCTTAAATGATTTTGTAGCTAGAGGTGGGAATGCGGAGCGGCTAGGAAAATTTAGCTCGCAAGATGTGTAGGTTGCTTTGGCTTGCCCCGCGTAACCTGCGAGTCAAGGCGGGCCACGTCAATGTGGGTAGGGGTTAGCCCACATGACTTGCACTATTAAAAAAAAACATAAAGAAAAACTAAAAAAGAAAAATTGAAATTAGATCCAATTGCTCACAGCTCACAGTCAGTCGCAGTTGTCACCTCATTGTCGTCTCATTCGTCGATCCACCGTATTGTCATCACTATCTCCAGTTGCATCTTGTTTGCATTTGGATGTTTGTTGACAGTGGATAACATAGCAGAAGCAGAATTGATGGCTATAGAACAAAGTTTGCTTCTATGCTAATGGTACAAGCTTCAGCATTTGCAGATTGAAGTGGATTCACTGGTAATAGTAAAATGGCTTGAAGATGATGCAAAATTCCCATGACACATATTTTATATTGTTCAAAATATAAAGAAGCTAATGCAAAATCTAGAAGCTTCAATTCTTCACACATGCAGAGAATCAAATAAGGTAGTAGACTATGTTGCCAACAAAGTAAAAAGAATAAACTCTAGTTTCATGACATCTAACTTTTTTAGTCTAGATGCTTATTGTAGAGATTTAATACTTTTAGATAAAAAAGAAATGCCTTGTATTAAAAATTGATGTACAAGTCTTTTAATGAATAAATGATCCTTACTTTTGAAGGGAAATATATATATATATATATATATATATATATATATATATATATAGGGAACAAACTAGCATGGTATGGTTGTGTCCACTATAATCCCATTACATAATATATTATTTAACATTTCAAACTCCAAATGTAATAGCCTATCAGATGTTTAACCCCATCATGCAAGTTGCTCACTACTACCATCGGTGGAAAATTCTTATGGGTTTGGTAAGATGGGATGGCAGTAATGTGAAAGGATAGATCATTGAGAAGGCATTAAGAAGCCTAATGAATAGACAAATTTGTGTGGGCACCAAGAATATGGGGTGCTTATATTATGCTGCCATGAGATCCTCTTTGATCAGCATTGTTTTCAATATCAAAGGTGTGTGTTTTTCTCATTCCACATATGCATGTAGTCATGTGTGCCAATTGTTTTATTCAATAGTTGATAAAATGGAGATAATAGTAAATAGGTACATAGCTAAATAGGACAAAAACAGGTCAGTAGCAATTTCTTAATTTCTAAACCTTATTTTGAAGGAAATGAGCTAACTTAAAAAAGTCAGTACCTTTAGTGCTGAGTTACGCTGTTTTTAAGGTAAATTCCTTCATTTAGTCCCTCAAGTAGGTAATTTTGTTATTTTTGGTAATTTTTAGATTCCTTATAACTTTTTATAGATATCTCTATTTAAAATTTTGTTTGTGTTGTTGTATTTATCTTTTAAGGTACTTAGTGTCCTTATGTTTTAAGAATTTCTATTTTTAACAATTTTTAAACGTTTTTATTTTTTGTAAATTTTTATGTTCTATTTTTTGGCGGTTTGCATCTACTATTATTTGTTTGCCCTAAGGCAATGAGACAAATTATTGATTGAGTATTATCAAAATTTTGGAGTCATCCTTGCTCTATTTTCTTCCCAAATTCCCAAATTTCATATAATTATCAAATATGGATACTATACCTAGGAATTCATAAAATCAATTGGTATTTAGATATCGCACTTCGGGTATTTATAGAATTAATGGTTTGTGATAAAAATCTAATTTAATTTCACATTATACGCTGCATCAATAATGGTAGCTTAGAGGCTACAATGGGAGTAATTTAGACAGTAATTGTGCAACTAGAAAGGTTGTAGGAAGCAAACAGCTTGCTAGGAGTTGAGACAGTGTGATGATAGGGGACTATGAATGGGAAGGGAATCATTGATCTGCAAGTTGAAACCACTCGTAAGGTGGTGGATGTGATGGGTACCTGCGACGAAGTTGAGTTGCCAAAGGTAAGCACCACGCCAAACCCCTTGACGCAGGTACTTATTGTAAAGGATGCCGGGGAAGATAGCATAGGCATGTTCCAAGAATGCTACGACATGATGTGGGTACTATGAAGAAATCCGTGCCAACTTTACTGGACAATGAGCAGCACTCTGGACTTTCCTAATGTCCAGCAATGAAAAACAAAGGTCCAATAAAGAAGGTTGTGGCAGCATCAAGCTAAAATATAACTGAACAGGTCAAGCACAAAGGCCTTGAATGGTGTACAGGTGCTAATAAGTCATGAGGCTAAACCAATAAAAGTGACTTAATGGAATCCTTTATTATTATGAAACCATGTCTATAATTTAGTCTGTAGGCTTCTTTTTTTTCCCTTATTGGTTGGGATAGCTATGCTTGGTGATGAGAATGTAACTAATGACAATAGCTCTTTGTACACAATATATCAAATGACATCCTTTATTGCACAACTGTCCATTATGACTTATTTACTCTATGTGAAGTTAATGCTATTTAACATAATGATTGAGGTGTGGTATTGACCTAACATTGCTAAATTTATTATGTTTAGGTGGGGCATTTGTTTAATATACAGGGTGGATTTTACTACTATAACTCAGTTAAACTTTACATATAATTCTATTTGACCTATCTCACACAAACTTGAGAGTCTCAACAAACTTGTGCTATGCACATGTAACCACAGTTGTTGTTGGTAAACTAGAGCATTATGTTAATGTCATTTTACCAAACTTAGCAACTATGGTAGTGTTCCCTTTATTGGACGGTCCGTCCTAGATGGTCCATAATAACCAGTATCCATTGAAGGGTCATGAGGCGAATTAGGTACAATTGAGTGAGGCATATGAAGGTGTGGCCTCATGGATGCTGCAATTGGCCATTTTTTTTTAACTCTTTTTATTAGGATGAAATAACTTAGAAAGATTTAGTTTAAGAAACGTGCTCTCGTATAAATAGAAAACATTGCATATATGGAGTAAAGTTGTAGATTATCCGAACCATAACTCGGATAGTCTACGGATGCATACTGTCCCATTTAAGGTGAGGCAACTCCTTCTGCAGTTGCCACTTGAACATAGCAAAATGCACTTTTGCTTCCAATTTGGACGCCATGTATGTTAGATTGGATTCACGATAAGGATGTGGAATACTTATTCACCAACCGCGCCTTATGTTGCATACCGTAGACATCACATTTTTTTCTCTTTTTTTTTTTTAATTTTTTTTTTCAATTTAATAAGGAAAGAAAGGATCCTAATTAAAAAAAAAAGAAAATAAAAATTACAAAAATGCATTAAAAAAAAGAAAAAATAGGGAAAAAAATACAAAAAAAATGAAGAAAAAAAAAAGAAGAACCATGAAAATGAAATAATTTGAGAAAATGCAAAAAAAAAAAAGTAGAAAAATAAGGATTTTGGGTCAATTGGTGATCATTAGGTTTTATTATAAAGATTGGATCACTTTTAAAGGTCAAATAAAGTCAAATACACATGCAATTTAACTCTTTCTAAGCTTAAACAAACATTGAATTTTTTTAAATTTTAATATTTTTTTACCATAATCCAAGTTAATTATCTTTATCAAAATATAAGGTCAATTTAAATTAATGAACCGACTTAGGAGAAAACCAATTAATTGAATAAGAAACAAACCCAAAACTTATAAAACCGTCAAATTTGAATAAAATTGAACATTATTTTTAAACATGTGTACTAGATTTCATCTCCAGAAATATTTTAACCAGATATTTAGACTTTAATTTCGATCCAAACCAGATTTGACATTTGAAATAAGTTCAGGTCGTCTTAAGGCTAAAATTAAAGTACGTGTGTGCAGGGGTCAGGACGTGGGTTCAATTCCTCCAGCAGGTGCATTTCAAGCAAAACGTGTCTTAACACCCGTTTTTGTGTTCCCTCCACACTTAACCGTGCTCCCAACGGCTCCGAGCACGTGGTACAATTACAAAGAAACCCCTCACTCTTTAATTGTATTTTCTGTAGCTGTATCAATTCCAAATAATAAATAAAAAAGTGGAATAAAAATAAAATAAAAAATAAGATATAATAATATAATAAAAAAATTATAATAATGTTTAGTAGAGTAGATGTAGTTTTTTAGGTTTCTTTGGAATTGTTAGAAGCCTGGGAGAAATAATGAAAAATAAAAGAAAAATGATAAAAATTAAAGAAAAAAAAATAAAAAAATGAGAAATAAATCTTTTATCATTTAGAAAAGAAAATTACCTCTTTTCAACTTTATGAATCATCAAAGTTTTTCCTCACAAAAGTAAGAATTTCTTGGTTAATTTCCCATGAGTTAAAAAAAACAAAAGAAAGAAAAACTTGAAATTAACAACTAAAGTTTTAAACACGCAAACCACGGCAAGTTTAATCTTAAATAGCAAATATATAAGCATCTACGAGGCAATCTCACTAGTAAATAATAATTAGATTCATCTTAATTTAATAAATTCTTTTCCTCTTTTTTTTTGAAAATAAATTTAAACTTCAAAGATTAAAGTATTAATTATAAAGTTTTAATAAGATAACTTCCAAATTTTAAAATTTTTGCATTTTCCTTTAAAATTTTAAATTTTTGCATTTTCCTTTAAAATTTTAAATTTTTATGCAAACCAATAGATAAATTAGGACTTATCCACTTAATTAATCCTCATTTAATATTTCCCAATCTCGATCAAGTGGTGGTGACTCTTGTTCCTTCAAATAAAAAAAAAATCAATTAAATTTTTCTTAATCTTAGTTGAAAATTTACATTAAATGAGTATAAGGTTTAATGTAAATCAAATTAGAAAAACCAAATCAAAATTTAAGCTCAACACATAAACTTCAAGCCATGTTTGGTTTGCATGCTTGGTTTGCACCATAGATTTAGTAATGGATAAGAAGTCCATTAAAGAATAAAACAAAACTTAAAAAATTTTACCTCATCAATAAATAAAATAAAATAAAAAACTTCTAAAGAACTTTAAAAATAATTCTTTTATATTGTAAAATCATATATATCAAATACAATAAAAGAGGTTGTACTGTGTTGGTAAGTAGTTTTTGTGATGGTAAGATTAGCTTATGATTAATTATTATTTTTTTTTCTAGTTTATCTTAAGAACTTATGGTGTAATGTAATATACATCAATACTAAGATTTATGATTTAGTTTTTTAGTATAATGATTTATGTTTAATTAGTTATACAATAACTTATACCGTAACAAAAATTTATATTAAATTTATTTATTTGCATCATATATTTCAAGATTTTTATTATTATTGTAAGTACATTTAACCATATTTGAAAGCTAGTTTCACACAAGATAAGAAACATGCATTTCAACGTTCCAATTTTACATGCTTCCGGAGATTTCAGATGGAATTACAAGTTTGCTAACCTTACTAGGATGTATTTGTTCTTGTCTTTATCATCACAGCAGATTATAATAAATTAAAAAAAAAAAGATTGTCCATAAAATAAATGCACACTGTAGTTTTGACTCTTAAATTAATGGTTACTCATCTTTTCGAAATCTCTTATGGGGGGGGGGGGAGAGAGAGAGAGAGAGAGAGAGAGAGAGAGAACCTTCATTTCTAGGATCTTTCTATTGAGATGCCTCATCCAGATTGCAAGCAAAGTTATTTGAGAAATAAAGTGGGTAAATTTTGGATCCGACCTATTCTATTGGAAAGGGGCACCCAGAATATCTGGAAATTGGACAAAAATTAAAATGGAAAGTGAACCAATGGTGTTTCATGCCGCTCATATTATCTAGTTGTCTGCTTCCCAAAATGAGTATGTATTGTAATGTACGTTACAAATGATTTCTATCTCTGTACATATTCACTAAGCAAAATAATGCACCATTTTAGCAGCATATCAAAGATGGAAAGTTCAAATAGGTAAAAAAAAAAAAAAAAAAGCGTGAGCATTGACTAGATTAACCTCCTTAGCATTGACTCTTTTTTTTTTTTAATGTGCAGTAGGGTGGTATCCAAGCCCTAACCCTAACTAGTCCACCTCCCCAGGTTAGTCAGAGGGAGCCAATTCCCTCATTCCACTACTCTTGAGGACTAATTTTAGTTTAAGAAACCAAGACAAGTGCACAACCTAATAACTCTAGTACCCTCGAGATGCTCTGAACATCACTGGATACACTGTATTACAGCTTTGCTAAATTGTCAGCGAAAGAGAAAGGCTGAATCTCAAATGCAAAGTAGGGCTATTAATTAAGTAGCATTTAGTCTGCATGGTTTTAATGGACTGATCTGACAAAACATGTTTAGTTTGCAACATAAATGTAGTACTGGACGAAAAGTCCATTAAAGAACAGAACAAAACTTAAAAGTTTTGTACCATTTAATATGAGGTATAAAAAATTGATTACTGAACAAAATAAAAAACTTCTAGAGAACTTTTGAGATAATTCTTTTATTTTGTAAAATATTGTATACCAAATACAATAAAAGAGGTTGTGCTGTATTGTACTTGTACCTCTTATACTGTGCTGTCTTGTTCCTCCTCTCTATGGTACTCCTGTGGTTACTTAACGCTACCTTAATGTCAGCATCAAAGGTGGAAGCAAGAATCAGTTGCTAAAAGCTCAAACATGCACGGCAAGGGCTCGAAGCACTGACTGCTCATACTATCTTTAGGACAATCGTATCTTTAGGAAAGCATCCTCAGAGTAAAGCTCTGGGTATGCCTGCTGATCACAATTACTTACATCCTCTGCCACTTAATCATGTAATGCCAGCAATCGCTAGAAAATGATTCTCATTGGGTAGTTTCTATGCAAGACAAATGTTTGGATCTTCTTCATCAGAATCAAACTCAACCTGAAAACAAGAAGATTGAATCATCAGAAAGGTGATAACATATGGAACAAAGAGCAACTATCAGGGATAGCCAAGTTCTGGTACATCCCCAACATAGTGATCTTTTTGTAAGTGTTTCTCCTGCAGAACTTAGCAACAGGATGTGTTAAAGACACCCAATCAATTTGATAATAACTCACATTTTCATCCTTATACCATCTCCCATTTCCATCCCTCTTCCATCCAGCAGCAGTAAATTTGAGCTCTTTCTCACGGCGCACCCTGGAATCCAATTGCTGCTGTACAGTGGCCTCCAAGTCATGCGATTGATTTGCATGGCAAGAGAAGTTGGCAGTAGGTGCTGGTGCTAGTGCAGAGGCAGCATTCCTTGTGAACACTGTATTACTGCATTCAATTCCAGCAGATTGCTCACTAGTTTTCTTGCTCAATATTTCAGAAGCAGCCTTCCAGGTTTGCTCAATCAATGGTTTACTTGTAGTTTTGCTTTTCAAGGAGAAACCAGGAGGACTATTAACGGCAGAACAATCAGAGAGGGCAATTCTCTTATTGATCTCATCTCTCTTCCATAGTTCTTTTTCCTTCATTTTTGATGCTGCAGCTCGGTGCCGTGATCCTTTGCTATGTGTCTGCAACACAGAGAATTACATGATCAGCAAGACAACAGGAAAGATCTTTGTGCTGAAGACTTTCCATTTTCTCAATTACCAAAAGAAGCAAATATGAATAAGTTGCACGTCCTGTCATGTCAATAAGAACACATAAATCAAACAAAAACTCAAAAATCCTTCCGTTTGACTAGAAGAAACCAACTCTTTTATTCACTTTTACCAAACACGAGTTCATAGCCTCAAGCTATTAAAATTAACCGATTTAAATCTACAATTAACGGGAACATGCCAACTTTAGGCAAACAAAAAAGGATACAAACTGAACAGTACGGTTCACCTGATCGGCAGACCCAGAACACTTCTCGTTGTATTGATTGTCATAAAAAAGCTCATCTCCTCAGAGACAAATGGTTCCAAATATTGCTCGAAATTCCATCTCTAATTGCACCTAACCTTCTTCATACATGACCAAACCGAGTTCCAATCTTGATTCCGCTACTCAGTGAAAAATCGAATAGAGATGCACTAAAATGAAAAGGAGCACAACTAATATTTTTCCATGAATCTTATTCCAACTTTTGCTTTTTGGTTATATCATAACCGAACTCACTATCCTTTTTCATTTTCAGCAGAAATACTTGTCCCTTTGTTTGCTTCTTTAGTCACAGTGAGATCATGAGATAGTCAAAATATGTAACCAAAATTTTCAATCTCATTAACAAGTAATCATTAATGTAATAACCACCATTCGATGTAGTCCGGTTTCGGGTAATTCAACTTAATTATCAAGCAAACAACTTCATGGACGGTTTCGTCAGATGAGTTCATTCGTGTAACCCATTATCTGCTCCATACTAAAAAAATTAGAGTCCACTCAACTGCTGTAGACCTAGTACCCATTCACAGATAACATCAACTAATTCTAGTAAAATCAAATGATTTCATATGAGAGAGAGAGAGAGAGAGAGATTGAAGATAACATACGGAGCACACGAGAGGAGAATCGAGGACGGGGTTATGCGGGCAAACAAGGCATGCGAATTTTCCGTTGGATAGCTTCTTGAACGATGAGGAAGAAGAAGAAGAAGAAGGGGATCCATCAACATTAAGGCCATCGATTAGCAAATCGTCCACCCTTCTCTTTCTGTATTGCGCTTCTCTTGCCCAGCTGTCTCCTCCAAAGGTGCTCATTCTTTTTTATTTCAGATATCTTTCGAGTGCTAGGTTTTCGTAACTTTTTGACTTGTCAAACCCTAACACTGTGTTTGGCAACCGGGAAGTTAAATGGAAATACAAAGAGAGCCGTGGAAAGGAAAGGAAATTAGACGAATTACAATTCTTAACTATATATATATATATGTTAATACATAAGAAAGTAAAAGAAGAGAAATAACATGATAATTTGACCAAATTACCTTTGTCATCTTTACTCCTTTTCTCTCTTTTTAAGGGTTTTTTTTTTTTTTTTTGCTGTACAATATTTCCATTTATTTTTACTGGTTTCCTTCTAAATTTTGAGAGAATAAAAAGCAGCCCTTGGGTGGACAAGTTCTCTCCCTTTTATACCAAATCCATCCCATTTCCACAGCCTATTAAATACCCAAACACATACTTTCCTCCAATTTCCTTCTATCTTTGTTAATTTCCACCAATTCAAACAGTGTTACAATGTAGTGCAATACCTAACTATGAAGTTAACACGGTGTTTGGCAGTAGAAAAGGGGGAAAAAAAGAAAAAGAAAAAGGGGTGAAACTAGAAATAAATAATTACCAAAAAAGAATAGAAATAAATGTATTTTCTACTTGGAATATACTAGTAAGGAAATGAAAAAAAGGTGCACATTTTAATTCCATGAACATTATTGGAAATTATTGTATTTCATCCATTTTCACCAACTTTCTTTAATTTTGAAAAATAAAGAAATATTGTAATTGTATGAAAGCTTCTAAATATATCTTTGCTTATCCACAGTTAAATGGTCAAAAGTATGCAAGAAAATGTACACCATGCCCTGGCATAAATAGCTCAACTACGATGCTTCCATGTTGGCTTTTGCTTAAGTCTGCATTTGCCCCATAAATGGATACAGCCACCATTGTAGATGCTATACTTGAAAATGGGAGTCCTAGACCAATGAATTGTTAAGTAATTTGAGAGCAATGTTACTAATTAGCTTTATTAAAGCTGAGATTTTGCCTAATCATATGTGGTTTTAACGACTAAGATTTCTTACACTGATGGAGACTCGTTGTAATTGCATGAAACTACAAGAGATACACAATGTCAACAGAAAGCAAACGGTCGGAAGATCCTCGCCTCTAAGCCTCATGTCAAAGCCAACAAAATCCCTCCATTTTAACCATACAATCAAAATGACATCTTGTATTCGAAAACATCAAATGTATGAAGAATGCATTACGCATATTTTGAAAATATACTAATGCTATTGCTTTTCCTTTGGTTATATTTTATCGAATATAACATGCGATTATAATTAATCAAATGAAGATGATTCACATAATAGTAATAGTAATCTTCGTCCTTCTTCTAATCCCATAATAGTAATAGTAATTTTCGTCCTCCCTTTCCTAAGTCCTCTTTATGTGTAGCGTTTCCTTCTGTGCGTGCATTTAAAAAAATAATTCCCAAGGAGTGAGTTAACGTTCAATACATATAACTAACTGACGCAGCGAGAAAAGCGTAACGAAATGAATCCGAATATGGATTAGTTTCACAACAACAAAGAAAGATTCTTTGATGTAAACTCTGGTTGCGCACAACCGATAAAGGAGATAATTCTCTCTCGAGTGTATTCAAAATATGATTTAAAACGTAACCCTAACATATCTGACAAAATTGTATATATACTTCCCCGTAAAATATCTAAAAGGGAAAAATCTAAGCGTACACATGGAAATAAATAATACGATACATGTCTATAATCTGTCTCATACACGGCCGTACCTCTAGGCCATGTATGTTTCTGGGCATGTGTCGAGCGTAATACACGGCCTCATACACGGCCGTGTCTTTAGACCGTGTATGATTCTGTGAATGCTCCTGACCGAATACACAGCCATGTCCCTGACCGTGCTTCCTAACCGTGTATGATTTTGTGAGAATCTTGATAGAGCACACGGCCGTGTCTCTGGCCGTGCCTGTACCCGTGTGTCCACCTGTGTCTTCCACGATGTCCGCATCATTCTCTCCCACCTGCAAAGAACTCGGCCTGAGTTCTCTTCTTGTGAATATGCTTTCCATGTCGTTCCCTCTCTTTGAATCGTCTTGATTTATCCCATTTATCCTGTCGCTTGATCGTGAGTCGCACTACATCATCCACCACACTTAGAGTAACACTTGTCACCGAACCTTTTATTAAATTCCTTCGCGTCCAATCTGGATGGATTTGAATGTTAATGGGAGAATCATCTTCTATGTCGATAGGGAGTAATAGAATAGTTGTACTTATTACCTCTAGTGCTTCCTCTGGGTTGGAATATAAGTTTTTGGGCAAAGCAATAAACTCTACATCCTTAATCTCCTCCGTTGGTGCAATGAATCGGCTCAGAGTATCCTCAATCTCCGACTCTTCAGTAACCATCATCACCTGCTTGTCATTCAACAATGGTGAGTCCTCAATAGCTTCTTTACCAACACAATTTTCATAGGCTTCAACTGCTTTTCCACTGCCTCCACCATCATCAATCAATGTACTATGATCGTCAAGGGTTGAGTTTTCCTCTTGTTTGACCATCTCCTCCTTAAGCACTTCCGGAATTAAGTTTACCGGCTTAGGTGTTTGTGGAATTTTCTAAGGAAGGATTTACTCGTAATCAAGGGGAAAGAACTTTTGTTCTAACAAGTATTGCATCATAAACCAAGTTCTCAGCGGATCTTTACCCTCAAGGCGTCTTACTCCTCGAAGTCGTTCTCACCAATACAATGCATCACCCCACAAACGACTCTCCACTAACTCTATCTTCATTCCCCCTGGAACCCTCATATGGTCAAAGAACCTTTCTATGTTCTCTACCCAAACCCAAAACTCATTCAGACTCCCGGTACCATCAAACTTCGATACAACATATTTAAATTGAAAAAAGATTTCATCTTTATACCTGTAATCACATCTGTTGTACCGTCTTATGTTACCATGGCCTCTTTTCCTAGGCAGATTATTAAAAATCTCGTCTTCATCATCCGTATCATAAGTAATAGAACTGTTCCTTGGATCGCCTTCCGGTCGTCTCCAATAGACCTGCCTGCTACTGTTGGTATTGGATCGATAGATCAGGGCCTCACGACGCTGTTCCTCTCGCCGGATTTTCTGATCTATGGTCTCCTCTACCGCCCTTCGTATTGGTTGCTCGGAACGTAGGACTTCCGTACCCCGAACACCGTTAAGAATATGACCGCAGTCATCACCGTCGTTAGCCGACATCTTCGCAGGAACTTACCTTGCTCTGATACCAACTAACGCAGCGAGGAAAGCGTAACGAAACGAATCCGAATATGGATTGGTTTCACAACAACAAAGAAAGATTATTTGATGTAAACTCTGGTTGCGCACAACCGATAAAGGAGATAATTCTCTCTCGAGTGTATTCAAAATATGATTTAAAAAGTAACCCTAACATATTTGATAAAAGGGTATATATACTTCCCCGTAAAATATCTAAAAGGGGAAAATCTAAGCGTACACATTGAAATAAATAATACGATACACGTCTATAATCTGTCGCATACACGGCCGTGCCTCTAGGCCATGTATGTTTTCTGGGCATGTGTCGAGTGTAATACACGGCCTCATACACGGCCGTGCCTCTAGACCGTGTATGATTTTGTGAATGCTTCTGACCGAATACACGGTCGTGTCCCTGGCCGTGCTTCCTAACCGTGTATGATTCTATGAGAATCCTGATAGAGCACACGGCCGTGTCTCTGGCCGTGCTTGTACTCGTGTGTCCACCTGTGTCTTCCACGATGTCCGCATCACTAACAAACACATACACATGAACAAGCATAAATTAAAGCACATACATTTATGTAGACACCAAATATCATACAGCGGTTTATTCTTTTACTTAAGTCCACATAACACCAATGGGGTACTCATGACCCCACCAAACAATTATAGATACTTAATACATAATATGGTGTTGGGAACTATCACTATAAGCCTTAACACTCATGAGTTCTTAAACCAACCTAGATCTTTTTTAAGCACGACTCCACACAAGGATTATTGGGGTGTCTCCTAGGGATCTACTACTATGGACCCTTAGATCGAGCCGAGCACAATCAACAACCAACTTAATCCAATTTACTACTATCTTAACAATCACAAGAAACAACCAAAGTTACACTTACCTATAAACATAGTCTTAAGTACTACTTGTCCTCAGTTAACAGCTAACTGAAATTTGTTAAAACACTAGTAATTCGTTCTTAGTGCTAATTTAAGAATGCTATAAGTTTCTTAATTCTATTTACTTAACCATTATATGATTACTTCTCTTATTCTATCGGGATTTCTAGGGTTATTCAAAGTGTTTAGGTTACATGTAAATTTGTCCAAATAGAATTTAAGTTGAGAAACAAAATGTCTCTAAGTATACGGTTATACTTTAGGCCATGCACTTTAACATGATTGGATACATGGTTGTGTAGAGTGGCTGTGTATCTTTCTGTGGATTTTGGCATTTTAACACACCCAGGTATACAGTCGTGTAATTAGCTGTGTACCTTTCTATAGATTTCCATATTTTGACATACTCAAGTACATAAGCATGTCACTCATCCATATACCTTTCTATACACAATGCATATTTCTGCACAAGTATATACTTGATCATATATCATGTTATTCTTCACAAACCGCTTTTCTTCTTTTCTAATTCATTCCTAAACCTAATTTCTATGATCTTAATTTTAATTGGATCTTACATTTATCAATTCCTAATGTATTAGTTAGATTAGTAAACTTACTTGATTTGGTAACTATTCTGAACCCTTAAGCGTTTGATCTTAGTGCTCGTTTTACTCCTTTCTTAATCCAGATTCTATCAATCATAACATAACAATTGGTTTAATTTGCGATTTTGTCATCAACACATTGAATTGAATATCAATCCTCTTACTTGATTAATTTGAGTTGGACCCTTGTGGAATTCGCTAGATTGCCTTAGTTCTCCAAAGAGTATTTCTTTTTTAGTCATTGTGCAAATAGTAAAGAGAGGAGAGCTAAGTCAAACTAGGGTATATATACCCTGTCCACAAAATGACCAATTTACTCGATGTATTTTATAAAAATCACACTTTTGACCTTAACTCTATTTTATAATAAATATTAAATGAATTTTAAATTTTCGGATATTTACATATAATTATATTTTACAACATATTGCATGAGAGTTCAGTTGTTTATTTTTAATTTTTATATAGACATTATTTTGTTAAAATACCATTTATATCTTAATATATGATTGAAATAAATTTTATTGATCAAGAGAAATGTAATGTCATATATGCAAATATAAGCGTAAGGGCCATTAGTAACCTAAATGGATTGGTTTTCTTTATTTTGCTAAGTTTTTATATTTGTGAAATTTTTCATTGTTATTTATTTGTTTTGCTATACTCTTACACTTCTTCTTTCTTCAATTTTTTTAAAAGTTATTAATCCTAGAATCTTAGAGATATTCAAATGTACTAATTAAATTAAGGTTTCTGGAAGGTTAGTTTCATAATGTGGATTCTCTTAGTGTGCTAGAAGTTTAACTAAGAGTAATTTCATTATAAGTAGAATGATACTTGTGGTTTAGTAATATCTTGAAGTCTCTAAAATTCTGTAGTTTAAAAAAAACATGGCTTTGGAGATATTCCTAAGTCTCCAAATTCTAATTATCCTTATCTTCTTTACTAAGATACATGAAACTTGTAGGGATATCACTTCCATTCTTCATCTTCATACTTTATCCTTATTCTTCAATTTGACTCGTGCTTTCTTTATTAATCTTGTCCTTACATTTCAATCTTGAAATTTGGATTCAGCGTACACAACCTCTATTGATTTAAGTTTATATTATTCTCATTCTTATTTGGTCAAAACACAGATCTAGTGACCAGCTGGTTTACAACAGCATAAATTTCACTTTCCTTAGATAAATATGCTTAACTTTTAAAGGCTTATAAAACACTTAATTTTTATGATGGGGGACTAAGCATGTATAGTGTATGTATTTATAATTAAATTTGTTCCATGTCTTGTGTAAAATATTACTGGTGACGGGACGGCTCCACTCTGGAAGAAAAAAGGTTGATGACCTTTTTCTTACATATATATATATATATATATATATACTTTCTCCACCTCTCTCAAGAAAAGATTCAATTGTTTCATTTTCCGGCTTTTGTAATGTTAGACACAACCAGAAAGTCAATCTTCATCATATAATTATAATCAATATACTAGAATTTATAATTAATATTGGCCAAAAGGTTAATAGAACAAGCTAATTTTTTCTTTTTTATTATTTTAGTCGTTTTCAGGATGCAATATGTAATATCACTAAAAACATTGATTTTTTAATTAATATTAAATAATTTACTGACTATATAGGAGAACGAAGATATCCAGCATTTCCAATTATAACAACTAATACTTAAATAAAATCTTGTTTTCGGAAATCGCTAGGTTTCTCCTTACAATTTTAATGGGTTGATAATTTGAGCAGGAACTAGTTAATTTCTGTATGTACTGAACCAACTGTGTACATTAGATCCGTTAATCATTCAAAAGATGGAAAGATTTACGTGCCAAAATATATCAAAAATAAAAAAAAAAGGACGAACAAAACGGAGTCAATGCAATATAAGTAAGTGTAAGGAGATATCCGTGTACATGATACATATTCTATTCTCCATAGTAGTTTGTTTTACACCACATAGCAAGCAACACATTTATTACTCGAAATAAAATAAGGGACACAAAAAAGACAATTCACTTATTGTTGTCATATTGATATTGACCGTGTGTTGTGTATAAATGTAAGATCGACATACCCATTTCAACTTTATATTTAACCAAAAGTCATTTTAGAAGTAAAATATGCCCCACTTGTCTAAAACATGAACGTAAATTATAAATGTCACTGCCTCTTCCCTGGCTTTCTCATCAGTAGTGCCAACGACGGGGGAGAGGAATGACAAAGAACTTCATCTTTCCAGTGTTGCAATGGAAGCCATCCCTTTCACCGCAGGCAAAGTAGTAAGGCCTCCACTTGGTGAGGACAAACTCGAAACCATCGCCGGCACCGTCGGACCAATTGGCAATCATCTTCGCCCTCTTCAGATCACAAACCATGAAGCTCCACATGTTGGAGAACAGATACACGCTATGAGGATGTGTGTTCGTTTCGTTAGGTGGATCATATTTGAAAACTGCAATTCCACATAAATAATACGTAGCATAAGTGAAAGTTTATTTGAAATTCAGACTAAGTGTGTGTTTGCTTAGCAGAAATGTTTTTCAAAGGTTTATAATTGCAAAATACATTATAGTAGTCCATTAAGGTGGTAGTGAAAGTATCCATATGATCTATATTTTTTGATAATAGGAAAGCGGTTTCCATGCTTTCTATTTTTATTTTTTACGGTTATTAAACATCATTATTAAAGATCAGCCGGTCATTATTGTTACATTGCTACCACCAAATGATAGAAGCTAGTGGTATATTAAACTTTTTAAGATTACTATGATAATAGATAACATTTATAGAGCTTTATTTATACTAGGAAGAAATAACATTTTCATGAAACAAACATATTCTTAAACTAATACCAAATTACTGGGAAGCTAGTAAGTCTAAAGAAAACATGCATGTGTCTATTTAGGCATGTAAACAGAGGGAAAAAAAAAAGAAAAAGAAAAACCCAAAAAGAAGGGTATTTCATTTCCGTCCTCTTGATGTATTATTAAGCCAACAATTGTATATGATGTAAACTCACAGAGCAGAAAATCTAACGAGTTAAGGATAATCAAATTGAATGATTCTTTGTAGTTTGAGAATATGGTTTCTTCACTCAAAATATTGGTTAGTATGGTAAATATTATTGTCTTTTAACGAGATATATTAAGTTTATGCGAAAATGGACATGCATACCAAGTGTATCATTAACGTAAAAAGGTCCACTCTTGCGAGCCCATGCCATGTAGTCGAAGCCAAATTGCCAATTATTTGCCCCCCCGACAATGATCCTGTTGGAGCCTTGTGTATCATTGCAGGGACGATGAGGACCCCAACCGCCGTACCTATAGCTACTGTTCCATTGGTCGTGCCACCCTAGGGTGGTCATGTTGGCTAAGGTTGTTCCCAACATGGAAGCAACCATCAAAGGAAGGAACCCTGCAAATTCCATTTCGAAATGAAAATGATAATCTATAAGGGTAGCGAAAATATTGTAAGTTCGAAATATTTAGTTAATTTGGATGCTTGTGCTCTTGGGGTGGACAAGGCTGGAGGACGGCTTTTATAGGGCCATTTCCTCACTTGGGATCGATTTCTTTTCGTTGAAAACGGCTCGGTGATAGTGCAAGTTTGCCAAATTGTGACCTTTTCAATAAACATGTCTTTGCCTTTATCTTTTGACTGAATGAGTTTGGTTAACTTTTCCAATTGACATGACTGCTGGGCATTATTCCTAATGCCATTTATACATATAAGGAGGAGAGTTTTGAACGTTTCAGTAGGCAATTAACCTAATTTCTTATGAGAGGGGAAAAAATATACCATCCATCATAAAGACATTTCATCTCAAGCGTTAGCATGGTGTATCTAAGAATTGAGAGTTAAGGGGGAAGGTTTTTTTTGGACATGTCGCTTGTCCTACTCACCCACTAGCAAGCATAAATTTAGAAAGGAAGATTATAAGTGCCATTGAATTGAGTCAAGATGGTATAATATCAAGCTTAAAAACTCTAGAAATTTCAAAGCTTAATCAAGTTCAAACTTTGAATTTTAGATTTGATGAACTTGACTCAAAGTGATGTTTAACAATTAAGCTTGAATCCAATTCAATTAAATTGATAATTTGGACTCATTTATTTTAAATTATTGTATTCTTTTAGTAAATTATATCAAAGCTTGAACTTCAACAAAGTCCGATTTTCAATTAAGCTAGAATCAAGTTTAATTACACTTAACAAGTTTCTCAGATCAAATATCCTAAAATTCAAGTTTAGCTCAATAAATGATTCAAATAACTCAAGTTTGAGATCAGCCTAGACTTTGCTGCAAACAATTTGAATTTATAGAGTTTACTAGCAAGTTTGGTTCGTTTAAACTGAGGTGAATGCCTAAGTAATAAAGGAAGGGGGCGCATTTGAATTTAATTATGAAACTTCTGAAGCACTAATTGAAAGTTTTTACCTATCAATTCGAGCTGGTCATACTTTCCCTATGAGGTTAGTTTGCTCCAATTCATGTTACACATTTACTATTTTGGCATAAATGCACCAACACCGTCACTAACAAAAATGCAACATATCAATATACCTAAGGTGATTATCATCGCCGTTGCAAAGCATATTTTCGTCATATCCGGTCACGTATAGTACGATTTACATTGCATGGGACAAGGTTCAACTTGTGATTGGGACAAACCTACAACTATATATAACCTATCAAACGAAGTTTTCATATTTCAATTGGCGATCGGAACATATTCCCACAATAACTCGTAATGTACGAATTGATGAAAAGCAAATTGTTGGTTTCGCGATATCTATATATATTACCAATAAACACATATATATATATATATAGGTAAGAATAAGATCGATACATTTATTGGCTTTATTTGCTCGACAATATCTGCATAATTCCCTTAACATCTAAAATAAGCTCTTGAATCCTCAACTTTGAAAAACATACCTCCACATCTTATTGTTCAGTGTAATTTTTTATTGAAATATTGAAATATAACACATACATTATAATTTTACAATTCGAAAAATAAGAAAAGCATCGGAATCTCAAGCTTGTGGCCCCTTCAATGATTGGCCAACTTGGAGTGGTGTTATTGCGATTGCCATCCACCTCTAGCAGTGGATCCACTACCCATCACATGAGGTAGATTTCGAAGCCATCCCAATAAATTGCCTGTATGATGCAAGCAAAGATGTGGTGCATTTTCGTCCATCACCACCTCAAATAGTTTTATGAAGTTCATGGGTCAGATTCCTTAGCTTGACGATGAGCTTCTTTTCATAAGGATGTGCATTTACGAAGTAAAATTAAGAAATCATTTTTCTTATTTTTCATTGATATCTTTTATTATTACCAATCACTACCTTCGTTGATGGCTAACCAATATTATATCCTTTCGTCATCACTTATCTCAACAATCCATCAATAATTTTTTGAGACTATTCTAGCAAAATTCAGAATTTCAACAGTCTAGTTTATGAATTCTTTCTTTCGATATTATGTATAGTCGTAACTGAGTCAACCATGCACTATCTAAATATTTGATTGCTCTTTCTAGTTTCTACATTTGCCGCTTAGAAGGACTAATGAACTTGAAGACGCTGACCCTGTCAGTAATTGATTTTACTGGGGATTGTGTAATAGAATGCAAAAGTCTAACTAAACTAACCCAATGTTGAAAAAACAGCCTTCTTCTGAGTGGTGAGCTGCGCTCGCGTGACTCTACAATGACGATTAGTCCGGAAAATACAGCATTGCATGATGTTCACATTCGTAGATGGGCATACGTTTGCTGTAAGGTTGTGATTCTTTTTATGCCTGTTTATTGCACGGCAAACATTATACGAATTCAATAAACATAAACACGAAATGCAAGGAGGAAATGGTAAAAAAAAAAAAAAACAAAAATGTGGAAAATTTTAATTTGCCTTGTATGGAAGTTGTGTGACTCTTATTTTTCTTGTTAATTATTAATTGAAAAATCTAGCATGTGCAGAAAATTTGAAAAATTAAAAAAGAAGCAGAAAAGGGAAAAGAAAAAAAAGTATTCATAATTTCATAAAATATCTTTTAAGTTTGTAAATCAATTTTAATTTCTAAAAATGCTTTAATGCTCCTAATTGTCTTGAACCTTGGTAAAATTAGCATATATTCTTATGCCTATGCAAAAGTTTACTATTTAAATTTCTATAAAAACTTTCAAAAGTTCATCATAATTTCTCATTAGTTTGTAAAATGTCTTAAACTTGCATAACTTCTTTTATATTTAATAAGTTTATTCAAAAGTTCATAAAAAACCTTAAGTTCATAAAATCTCACAGGGCTCGTAAAATGGCTTAGTATAATTTAACATTCAAAATTTTGCTTAAATTCGTAATTGGACACTATATTTGTTAAATAGGTCTATAGTCTACAATTTTACATAAAAGTTTACCATTTATCTCAAGGTCATAAATTCACTCAGCTTTTCTCGCATAAAATCTCATTGTACATTGTAAACTCCTGTTGTTTATAACTTTACCCATTCTATTTTAATTTCATTGTAATGTCCATAACATCAATGTAGTTTTAATTTACTTAGTTCATGAAAAACTCAAGAAAGGTGACTTCGTTGAAATGTTTGTAATATTGATTTTTTTTTTTTTACAAACATTTAAGCAATTTTACAAAATTAAATAGTTGTAAAATCACTATATAATCCCTAAGATGTATTAATGTTTGGAGTTTTACTTAAATTTTGTAAAAAGTACTCAATTATTTCGTAAAACCTTATGAAAATTCATAAATCCACTATTTCACACAAAAGTTTATAAAAAGTTATGCTAAACTGGAGCCGAAATGAATTGACGCATGAAATAAAACGAGAAAAGAGGAATAAAGAAAAGGATGTACATTCAATGACATACATAGAAAAACCCTAAAAGTGGAATAAGAAAAACTCTGGTAAAAAAGGTAATTCTCACTCGAAATCTCGCAAGACTCAAAATATTTGCAAAATATTCTAAAGGGAAATGCTACAAAAAAATCTTTAGTTGTAGACCCATATTTGGTGAGATGAAGAGATTACATATTTAGAAACTTTGCGCAAAATTGGCAATTAACTACCAAGTTGTCGATTGGCCTTCATGTAGTCAACTAAGATTAGCTCGGTAGTTTGGTAATCTACTTCCTAGTTTTAGTATTGTAGAGGATTAAATTCGATTAGTGAATTTTTAGTCTATTATTTTAATGAATTTGACTTTTTAGGCTGAGGTGATAGGACTCGAAAAGTAAGTCCATGGTTTAAGATGATTATGGGAGATTTGATATAGTGGGCTTAAGATAAGGCTTGTTGGATCGATCAATCCAATTAAACTTTTCTCAATATGACTCATACATTAAAGGCTTTTAGTAGGTAAACTCATCAAAAGCCCATATAAAGGTTCATTTACTCAAAACCATTCATCGTCATCACAATCTAAAGGGTGAAATTTATAACCAGACCCTATAAATACCCAAGGCATCCTCATTCAAAAGGACTCTTTTGGAAAAGAAAAAAACATTGTTACTCTACCGGATTTCTCTCAAAAGATTAAAACCATAACATATCTAAGAATACTCACCAATCACTAAAGCATTGACCCTTATTCGAGATTGCCTACTCCTCTTTCCCCATCTCACCCACTTTTAATCATCCTCATATGTGTTACTTCTTTCATTAGGTCATGTGTAGTGCATTCTCACGCAATACGTACGTGACCCTCAAACCCAAACTCCTATCGGGTGCCACACTTTTCACTCCTAGCCTTTGCTGAACTTTAATATAAATTTGGATATATTTCATATACATATACATGTATATATATATATATATATATATATATACATAAAGTCTATCTCTAGTTCCAATATTAGCAACGAATTAACAACAATATTTTTTCTACTATAAAGTTATCAAAATATTGCAAACTGTGATAGATTTGCCACAAAATAGCATTGACTTAAGAAGGGAAAAATTATCTATCCCAAATCTGTTACTAAAATTTAGTAGTAGAAAGAAAAAGTGGGCACAAAATTTGTAACAGATTTGTGACAGATTTTCTATCCCTTATTCATAAAATACATTTGCAAAGAAAAGAAAAAATAAGTTGCAAGCATCTTAGCTACAAGTTTTTTTTTTTTTTTCTTGAGCCTTCAATTCATAGACCCATTTCTTCTTCGATAAATGTTTTCCTCTAGGTAACTTCACCAAAGGGGAATTCTACGATACCACTCAATCGTATTGTCATTGGTCAACATCTTGTTTTACTATTAATGACTTTTATTTACTATTATTCTATGGTGATTCATAGAAAAAAAAAAACCCTTGATAGGTTTTTTTATAAAAACTATTGGTAGTTTCACAAAGGTTGTGATAATTTCTTTTATTTTTAATGGACCTTTTTTTTTACTATAATTCGAAAAATTTTACAATAATTAAGGAGTGACAAATGATGGGGTAAAGTCACCATAGAATTATTCATCTACCAAATAATCGGTTTTTAGATATCATGTAATGATTTTATCTCTTCTAGAGTAGTTTTTAATCATTTGATGCAACATAACCTACTAAAGCATTCTAGCACTCCCCCATCAATTAGTCTCATATATTCATTTGAAACATACCTCATGGGTGTCTATGCTCTCTTGTAAAGCTTCTCAGCTCCATATGCTATACAAGACTTCGAGTTTTAGTGCAACTAAATTTCCATCATTGCAATCACTATGTTTAGCATTACCATCATCTTACTAATTACCAAAAGCTAGGTGTGGGAATTGGGCCTAAGTTATTAGAATAGTCAAATGAGAATTTGGGTTTCTTGACTTTACTGACACTATGTTTAGATTGGTAGAAGTGGAAAGAAACCAAGGAAATGGAAAGAAATATGTTATTTAGCAACTTAAATAAAAGTAAAAATGGATAGAAAAAGAAGGAAATTAGTAAAAATATTTCCACTTTTAAAATTACTTCTTTCTCTCTAAAATCGGAGAGAAATGGATGAAAATACAATATAATTACAAAATTACCCTTTTATAATAATAACTATATAAATAATAATAAAGTTAATTTTATCCATTATTAATTCCACTTTCCTTCTTTTCCTTCTATTTCCTTTATATATTAACAAATACAAAATAATAATTACACTTCATTCCATTTCTATTCTTTTTCTTTTTTTTTCTTTTTTTTTTTTCACTCTTTTCTATCCATTTCTACTCAATTACAAATTTTTAAACATGTTGTACATTTGAGATGGTCTAATACTCTAAAATTACCACATCACTTCCTTGGATGGACCTCTCTCTACTAGATCCCATGTTTTTTGGGACTGAAACTTCTCACACATGAAAGTGATCATAAGAAACATCCTTTCTTGTTGAAACTTCAAAAACGTCAAGGATAATGAAATCATTTTTTCCCCTAAAATCATTAGGTTTTTCTTTACAATTTTAATGGGTTAATAGTTTGAGCGGGAATTAGTTAATTTCTATCTACACCATGCTAATTGTGTATATTAGATTAATTAAAAATTCCTAAAATGGAAAAATTTAAGGAAATATACTAAAATAATATGATTTTCAGAAAAAAATTTGCAAAATAACATATCCGAAAAAATTATTCCAAAAATAAGTTTTGAATTACGGACTTGAAATTAGCCTTCAGTTTTGCCAATTTTGGCTTCATGATATATATTGGGTCCTTCCAATCCACATTGACGGAGAGCAAGTTCAGCGCCATATGTGTGTATATATATTACAACTTCTTAGAGGATTTATTTTTGTCGATAAATCCAACTCCCTCATCTACATGATGTTTTTGCTTTTGTTGGAGCATTTCAATATACAAAGACGCATAGCTAGCGGTCCGTGTATTTGGCCCAGTTGCATCGCCAGCTTTATGTCACATCATTCTTGTCGGCCTATGAGATTAGAGGGGCTACGATACTCTTACAAGTTTGGGCATGGGATAGATTCTCACATATAGCGCCCTTTAGCCGGTACAGACTAACTATAGAGGCTAGAGCTCCTTTAGTTGCATGTTGGAAGATGCTGAAGGACGCTTAGCATCACCCAACCCATGTAGTTAGCGTATATCGGGATGCTCTTAATAGGCAGAATGATGAGCAAGTATTTCGATAACCGTTTTTTTTCTTGTTTTATCATATGCATCATTAAAAATGAATCTTATTTGTTACCTTTTGAGGTTGAGTGGGAGTTATACACTGGGAATCTAATTCATATCTTACCACTTTTTTTGCAGAAGTGGCATGCATATTTGGACTGCTCGGGTGCCACTGATATATTTCCATATAGTTTAGTGGCATTATCCCAACCGTGTTGCGAGGCATTTTAGGGGGTTTCAATATATTCCGTAGGATGTGAACACACAATTAGAGCTCCATTAGATCGACTTGTGTAGGAGGGTTGATATGAATTGGTTGGTGCAACATGCAACGTACATATCCTTATGAGAAGAGCATATGGCCTAATTAGTGTACATGGAGAGCCCTCGTGGCGCATGAGGAATACATGAGGTGGTATAGATCTATCAGCCATCGATATATATGACACATGGGAGCAATTCTTGAATATCTGGTAAGTACAACATCAACAATAGTTAGGTGATTCATTGCATATTTGTTGCTTATTCAATTTACAAATCCATTCTAACATGCAGTTGATACATTAAGATAAATCCACCTATCTTCGAATCATGACACGGTTGTTAGTCTAGTTGATCAAGGTCTTAAATTCGTACATTACCACCGAGAGGGGGTGGGTTTAACGTTGTACCCATGGGCTCACCAGCAATATGGCACGGAGGTTGAGGTTGAGGCATAACTTGCTGACATGTGGCAACAGCAGCCGATTCTTATACACCGTAGGACCGCAGGACATCGACAACCCAGAAATTAGGTTGAGCCACATGAATAACCAATATATGACCAATAGTTCCCATTGAATTCTAGTGTAATGTATGATAGCTCCACCCTAATGCCTAGCATGTACATCATACCACACACTGCAATAAATTTGATATTAAATGACGTTTAATAAACATTGCTAAACATGAAATAAATGCCGTAAAAAAGATTTAGCCACGTTTGATAATCATTGCTACTACATGTTGCCAAAGGTCCGTCGCAAAACAATATTTGCAAAGTTAATAAAATAAATGTTGCTAAAAGTAGAAATGTAACTAAATGTGTTATATTGGGCGATGCTTTAACTTAGCCAAAAATAAGTAATTTGCGACATTTAAACGTAGCAAAATCATAATTAAAAAAATTAATGGACACAAAAAGCGTGGTAAATGAGTAATATTGGCGATATTTAAATGTAGTAAAAGACTAACATTAGCACCGTTTAGAAGTAACAAAAAGTTATTAAACGCGATGTTTAAACGTAGTAAAACCATAATTAAAAAATTACTGGCCACAAAAAGCGCAGTACATGAGTAACATTTGCGACGTTTAAACATAGTAAGAGGCTAAGATTAGCAACTTATAGACATAACTAAAAGTTATTATAGGTGATGTTTAAACATAGTATAACCACAATTAAAAAATTACTGGCCGAAAGAAGCGCGGTAAATGAGTAACATTTGCGACATTTAAACGTAGTAAAAGACTAACATTAACAATATTTAGACGTAACTAAAAGTTATTATACACAACGTTTAAACATAGTAAAACCACAATAAAAAAATTACTAGCTAGAAAAAGTGTGGTAAAACACATATTTGTCACGTTTAAACGTAGTAAAAGAGTAACAATAACAACATTTATACTTAGCTAAAGGTAATTATAGGCGACGTTTAAATGTTGTGAAAAGTGTATTGGTGACGTTAAAACGTCGCTGTTAAGCCAAATTAGCTACGTTTATACATGGTAATTGTAATGGGCATAGATTTCGACTTGCTTTCACAATCTTCATATTTGCCAACATATACTTATTTAGTTTATGCACAATTATATGTACTAAAATACCAATAACATCAAGATATATTTCTCACATATCCTACGTCAAATGAACCCCATAAACATAATGCTTTCACATCAACAAAATTTGGGAACAATATCCTTAACTATAACTCAAAAAACAAATCAAAATAAGATGAAAAAATTCAAACTTCATTACATTTAAGCTTAAACATTAAATGAACTTGTCTAACACCCTATTTCTTGCATCAATCTTCCTCATCACTACTTTCATCATCATTATCGCTATCATTATTATCTTCACTGCTTTCAGTATCATCATTGTTAGATCAATTTGGTGAATGAATAAGGTCCTGTGCATTTTTTGTTCTTGTCACAAAATATATAACCTTTAAGTAACACATGCATACACTTATATCTTTTTTTTTTTTTTGAAAATTGAGAGAGAAAGAGGGAGGGATAGAATACTATCACATATTTATGATTATTTACCTGAAGTACTTGGAAAATTCCTAGCAAGTTGTGCGACTACTTGAGAAAGCTTAGATAGCTGTAAGACATTTATGAAGTAACGAAGTTTTCATCCTCGACATGTAAGTAAAACATCAATATTCCAAAATATTGCCTCAAAGGAATTACAACTATGCGGATTCTACAATATTCTAGAATATTATCCCTTAACACCTATATAACAATACATATTGCACAACTACAACAATGCTCCCTACACAACACTCCTTGCACAACATAGTACACGCACACACTACCATTGTACTACATAACATACTCTTGTATTACACATAATGGAAAACTACAACACCACATACTCAAGGAGTCTGCCACATCAACACAACCACTATGCCATAAAAACCCACAACATTCCCACTATATACATAGAAGCAATAGGAGCCTTTACAACATAGCACATATACTTTTATTTACAAAGTCCAAGTTTAAACTGACCTCTTTAGCTTGGGCGATATGTAGATCTCTTTTTTTCTTAAAGCATTGACAGTAGTTGTTAATGTTGGTCATTGAACTTTCCCTCTAGTTGTTTACGTTGTTGTCTTTCTTCTTCAAGCTTTCCTTATGATGGTCCTTCGTAACTTCTCAACTCCCCATAACGTCAACCTCTCATTGAAGATTCTAGTGACTTATAATTTCACTTAAAATAAAAGCATCTACACAAGCAAACATCTATTACATTGCAAGACATAAAAAAAAAGGTTAGCTTATGGCAATTCAAGCACCATTGTATCAAGAAAATCTTGGGCTTAAGATTGTTTGGTTCTTAGGAATATGTTTACAAGTATACTCATGGTTATAATAAAAAAAAATTCTTCAATGGTCTTCAACAAAAACTAATTCAATTTTATCAATAGCAACAGCAACATCAACAACACCTTCTTTACATACAGCAGCTATAGAATCTTCAATAGAAGAGTCAAACCACAATTTTTAACAATAAAAGTTGTGGTGATTTGGTAGTTGCACAATCAGCAAGCTATAATAACCAACGTAATTCCCTGATTGTAAGAAAAGGAAACAATATTATTTAGATGGATGCAACTAAACAAATCAGAATAGAAGAAGCAATTGTTTACCTTTATAAGCCACTACTAGCAGAATATTCTCCAATTGGCAAGGCTTTTTTACCTACATATAATTAAAACGTAAGTTTGAATAATTTCATTGAAATGAAAGCTTCATAGTTGAAAAGCTGTGAGATAAATTCATCAACTAAAATTTGAAAATTTATTGATTAAGGTGAGTAGACTTGATAAGACATAACAATTCAGTGTTAAAAGTAGTCTATGCAAGTGAAGCTCATTTCAAGTTCAAATCCACTTATGGCTACAAACACTGATTCAACTAATCATAATTTGCCAGGTCCTTCAAATTGTACCATCCATTTAAGTTCTACTAAGTTAGACAGATTTATGGCAAAGAGAGGTGTTGCTATTGGTTTAATTGTTACTCTAGTAAGTTAGGCATCCATTCAACTAGTACCATCTATTGTTGCTGTTGGTTTCATTGCTAATGCAAATGGAGAGGTGAGTCCTCAAGCCTCTTAAGGTCATGAAGGACTTTCTTATTATATATAAAAGAAAATTTTAAAAACTCTATGTGTATCCTTTGGGTCAAGCAAGTGAAGCTCAAAGATGAAAGGGTATTGGAAGCTGATATTGTTGTCATTGGTGTTGGTGGTAGGCCCCTCACTGCACTTTTCAAAGGACTTGTAAAAGAGGTGAGAGGTGGAATTAAGGTGAGTTTAAGGTTCAAATTGCTTTCTTAATGAAAAAATAAAAATGACTCAAAGTCCACATTCAATTAGAAACACTTTAGGATACTAAAATATAATCTCTATTAATTACCCAAAAGGGAAAAAGAAAAAAAAAAGGTATACTTCCCACTCATGTGTTATAATAACATTGGGTTAGTGCACCTCGCATTTTCTAAGCCTATTTAGACTCTTCTTTTTTTTCAGCATATCTAAAGGATTCTTTTTTTCATTATCTCATCTTTCTCCCTTCAAGTATTTTCATTCTTATCATCTTTATTGTCATGCACAACATGAAACTCATCCTCACTAGTGCTCTAATCATTTTCCAACACTAACTTCTCATAACCCAAGAATTGAAATTCAGAATGACACAAAACATAACATAACATAACAACACATAGTAGAACACAAATTAAGAAAACAAGTAAAGAAAAGAAGACATAGGTAATGTTCTAAAAGGACTCGAGTGGATGAAGCGGATTATGGACTCACTAGAAATGTAATTCTGTTGCTAGAAGTTAACTACCGAAACACAAATGGGCACTACTATTGCTAGAGGTAAACCAGAATACCACCTAATTTATTTGCATTGAAAGCTAAAGAATTAGTGAAAATGCTATAAATGTTGACAACACAACATATATATAGATCCATGAATAGAATACTAAGTTAAATGCCACATTCAGTAATAAGAAAAAAAAATGAACAGTAATAATTGAAAATCATCATTAGCCCTTGGTAGTTATAAAACATTCTTTATATGCAAATAAATAAAATTGATAACTAGAAAAAAGTTTAAACTCCTCTAGCAATGAGATCACAGTATGCATTTTAAATATCACTATTCATCAAAACCATTTTCATTGCCAAATAGAGAAGACGTAGAAATCACAATATGCATTCTTCATCAATACAAGGAGGGAAACTCAATATCCACTTACACGACAAAAAAATGCATTTTAAATATATCATTTAAAGGTGGAATCATTAAGAATCATTATAATTTTATAGAATCATATTTCAAAAAATTAAGAATTATAAGAGGTTAAGCCATTCATACCATTGAAGGGCATGGTTTGCAATGAGGATTCTGCCAATATTACTGCGGTGTTTCCTTTTTTTCCTTCCTCCTTACTGGTAATTTCGGTGATGGATGACAAGGCAATCAAGGTTATTAGAACCAGGGAAGGTGTGTAGGATGTGAGAAAACTAGTCACAAGACAAACCAAGCCTTCTCTAGTACATTTACTACTAGGAAATCTTAGTAACTATCTATTGTCATCATTTTTGGAACATGCATTGCAATTTTCACTAAGATGTTTGAGGAAATTTGACTTAAGCTAGCTAAATATATGTAGTGTACCATAAGACTTAAAAAGTAATTGTTGTACTTTGAAAATCAAACATAGAATTGAGGGGCATGGTTTGCAATGGGGATTTTGCCAATAATATTGCGGTGTTTCCTTTTCTTCCTTCCTCCTTACTAGTAATTTCGGTGATGGAGATGACAAGGCAATCAAGGTTGTTGGAACCAGGGAAGGTGTGTAGGATGTGAGAAAACTAGTCACAAGACAAACCAAGCCTTCTCTAGTACATTTACTACTAGCAAATCCTACTGACTATCTATTGTCATCATTTTTGGAACATGCATTGCAATTTTCACTAAGATGTTTGAGGAAATTTGACTTAAGCTAGCTAAATATATGTAGTGTACCATAAGACTTAAAAAGTAATTGTTGTACTTTGAAAATCAAACATACTTTGACCTTTTGAAGCTTCTAATTAAGCAAAATGAACATGAAATTACGTGTGGCTAATGGATAACAATAGTGCATTATGTCCAACTCTGCTCTTAACATAGATTATACATAAGTCAATAAAATGAAGAAAAGGAGTAGAACACAATAGCTTCACTACCTAAAACAAAGTAGAACATAATAGCACAAACGTATTTTTGAAATAGAGCAGAACTCAACAACATAGCTTCACTTTTTACACATTTACACGCTAAGTTTAATTGATTATATGGAGAATGGAGTAGACAACTTACCCCAACAACAAAGCAACTAAGCAAGTGAATTGAAAAGAACGACCATAAAAGAAGCTGGAAGCAAGTGAACCAAGAACCAAGCAAGTGTCAATGCTAGAAAGCTGGAAGCAAGTGAACAAAATACTAGAAATGAAGCTCTTAAAGAACGACTACGATTTTATTCCACCAATATAGAAAAGAACGACGACTAGCTCCAAAAATCAGTTTTTGTCTTCCAAAAATAGTTTACCACTCCTTCGTTTTCATTAATCAAACATGTTATAACTATTATGATGATTCCATTTTCGTGAAACCTATTTACCTAAAAAAATTGATTTAACCAAAAAATTTCTTCAAACCCTAATTTTATTGAATACTCAATAACAAAAATCTTATCATGATACAAATAGAAGACGACTAAGGTTCACGTTTCCTCTGAATTCTCTAATCCAAATTTGGACAATAAGTAAAGTAATGGATTGCATAAGTTAATCTCCTTGTTACAATAGAGTAAAAAGAACAATAATGTAACTAGAAGGAGCATAAAGTTAAAATAAGACCTTTTTTGTTCGTTTATTGCTAAAACTTTACTATTTCTCCACATGTAAATATTATGTAGATGCACATGTTTAATATTTTACTAGATTGTGTACTTTGCTTCTACATGATCTTAGGCACAATTTTCACCTAATCCTGGAGCTAGAACAAAAGCTCTTTACATGTGAAGAGATATTTTTGCTCCTCTTAAGAAGTGTAATTCCAATCTTGCATCCAAAAGAAGGTGAACAACTAAGATATGAGATTCATTTTTCATTAGAAAATAGTCCTTTTGTGTTCCTTATTTAGTGAATCATGGAACAACTAGGAAAAGAACTTCATCTGTAAGATTATAAGCACCTTCATTGAGGCAAATTTATCTGAAAACCTAGGATATAAACAACAAAAGCTTAAAGGAATCTAACTTGTAATTGAGATGCTCCCTATGACCCAACAAAAGTGGATCTATTTCATATATCTTTTATCTAGTACCAAGTGGGGGAATGATGCTTTATCTCACTTCAACCTTCTCTGTGCTCCCAACATTAACCACTTGAGGAGATTGCTCATCAACCTTATAATAACAAAGATGAACCAGTAAATATAAGCTTGATAACATTATTATACTATTAACATGGCAAGCCATTAATAGGGATGAGCAACATTAAGTCTATTCAAGTGTTTGAAGCTAAAACGTCAATTTGATTTTGCATCATAAGTTTTTGTCAATTAAACTAATGCATCTTAGAACACTTGATTTGAAATAGTTAATATTATTGCACAATACTTGGGGGGAAAAAATGGTCTTCATGCATTTATAAATAGACAAAAGAAGCTTTTACCTAATTTCACACTTGTCTTTTGAATTTTAGCATCTGCATATTCTAAGTCTTTATAATTTGTAGTCATAATGCAACTAACCATATTTTTACCACATCAAGTAATGCTACTTCCGAATTCAGCATCAGTTGCTTTTAGCAGTAATGGAATTACCAATAATTGTACACATTTCTAGAACATATTATACAACAACTGATTAAGGAGATTCTATTTTATTTTATTATCTTGCTCAGGAAATAAAAAATACAGACCGCATTCTAGAAGGACCAGACCAATTCTTATGCAAACTAAACACCTTTTATGGAACTAAACTTTGAAAAGAACAAAAGAAGGAAAAAGGATACAAATGGTCCCTCAATCAAAGAGGATCCCCATGGTCATGATCAACAAAAAACAAGTAGATCACATCAAACTACATTTTGAAATTGGTATAAGCAATACTCTTCATTTAGTTATTGATCCCGACTAGATGGTCTATGCCTTTTTCTTGGTTTGTATTCGGTACTGAAATGAACAAAAAAAAAAAAGAAGAAATATAATTGAATAAGCTCTAACTTAAAAAAAAAGATCGGATAAGATGGAGGAAGAATGAAACAAGAGCTCAGGATCCAAACCTCTCTGTATTCTTCAGACTTGCATTAATAGTATTGTTAGTATTCCATCCTTAACTATCCCTAAATTCATCTTTAGGTACCTAAACCATAATCCTAGCTAACAACTCATTTCAACTACTAATAAATCACATCCTTTTCTTTCATCATAAGTTGAATTACAAAAAATAAATAAGAGCCTCTACAATAACCTACTAAGATCACCATTTTAGTAATTAGGCATGAAAAGAAACATCATTCCATGAAACAAATCAATGATGAAGCACAAAAACCGATTAATGGCGTCTAAAAAATGCACCAAGATCAAATTTTTAGCAATTGGGAATCTCTATTTCCAAGAAAAGAGATGGGAAACTTCTTTGAGAGAGTAAAAAACTATTATCTAAGTCGAAAGTGCTACTACTTCAAAAGTATTTGGAAAAACTATCTTTCAACATTACTCTACGATGGACCAATAATTTGTAATGGACCACCTGTGCTCCAAAAGTGCTGCTACACCAAAACTAATACCCAGACCATAAGTGGCTTTTGTTGTAGAATAGAATCCAAAACAACCACTGCTCTGTAATGGACTAAATAGTGTTGTTTAAAGTATCATAATCTACTTATTAGATCGTACTAAAATCCAGAAAAATAATTTCTAATACATGAAATAAAATCCTAAGATTGATGTATATACTACAAATAATGAAAATACATACCTTAGGTTTGGAGAAGAGGAAGAAAGGAAATAGAAATTGGAAGGAGAGTCTCTATCTTATTTGTTGTTTACCTCAACCACCATTCAGAAAAATCTGAATTAGTGAGACAATGGAAAAAAAAAATGAAATAGTGAGATAGAGGGGGAAAAGAGAGAGGAGGGGGGAGCCTGATGAGAAAGAGAGTGGTAGTACTAGGTCGTGAGGTCCAGCGATGGGAGAGAGAGAAGGGGTGAGTCTAATAAAAAAGAGAGAGGGAGTATTAGGTTATGAGGCACAGTGATGAGTAAGGTTGGTTTAATCTCTATTGTCTCATCTATCTCCATTTACCTTTTTTTTGGTGGGTTATTCAATTTTTTTTCGTTTTTCAATTCACTCTATGATGTGCTCAAAACCAAGGTTAAGCACATGCAAATGAATCAAAGGAACAACTTTAATTCTCAATTAAAAACCGGTTCAATAGGATCATGAATTGCGTGAACCCTAATGGAGATTTAATGAAATCTGAATGCTCAAAGTTGCAATTAACAATCCAACAATGATAATCTTCTCCAATATAACAACAATCACAAGAATTCCACATGAATTACACACAAGAACAATAAGATCCCATTCCATGATTCACTTTCCCAACAAAATGACCCACGGTTCCAAGAAGATGCTAAATTGAAGGTTAAAACTAAGGCTAAAACCAATCAATTAAGCAACAAGAATTTGATTACAAATGCAATCAAATTCGATTAATAAACAACCAATTCAACCCTAGATATTACTCACTAGAGAGAAAAGGAAATTGCAACAAAGTAAATTTGATATTACTCACAAATTAACCTTGAAGCCACTCGCCACAACCTCAAATTGGGATTTGAAATTGATAAGAATAATTGAATTAGGAATAAGCCCTAACCCTCTCACGTAAAAGTGAAGTTCTAATTTTGAAAAATGGCCTCCTCAAACCCTATTTTAAGCAAATATTTATACTTGCTCCCTTTAGGGTTAGAAAATGCACAAAATTACAATTATGCCACTTTTAAGGTGGTCGGTCCTAAAAGGAAATTACAATTAAAATGAAAGTGTCCCAAAAGAAAATACAACATAAAATAGTCCATAGAACAATTACAAAGTACAAAATATCATAAATCTTCATGAGCCAATGCTTCGAAATGGAAACAATCGCAGCGGGTCTTTGATTGTAAATTTGAAGATGTCTCGTGGCCATCAACTAGGGTAGGACATATTGGCATCCCATGGAGAATTATTATTGTACCTGTAAGATTATTTATCAAATATTTATTAGATAAAAAGATATGAAGTAAAATATAAGTGATTTGGATCATCAGCTAAATCTAGTTCTAAAGGTATAGGCGGTGTCGGAAAATTTCCCATCATCTCCTCGGGCTTCTGAAAGATTTGCCCTCAAATCTAGAGGATCAATTTTGGAACTGAACCCTGATATCTCTATTGGCCTGCTCTCTCGGCTATCAAATGTAGTGGAAGTAGTTCTGATCTGTTCCTGAAACTGATGTATCTCAGATGGAATCATTGGTGACAGTACTATGCGAGACTCGCCTATACTGAACATATAGGTGTTTCTAAACCCATCATGTAATACTTGTCGATCAAACAACCAGGGTCTACCCAACAGCAAATGGAATGCATGCATAGGAATTACATCACATAGGATCTCATCATGATATTTCTGCTCAACACTCACATGGACCTTCGACCTTAGTGTAACATACATATTACCTTGATTATCCAACTAATGTAAGTTATAAGGGCTAGGATGTGGGATAGTAGACAAATGTCATTTGTCTACCAGTGCAGCAAATATAACATTCGTGCAACTATCACTATCGATGATGAGTACACAAAGGTTACCTCTGATCCTGAAGAGGTGTGGAATATGTTCTCCCTTTGAATGTCTCTAGTATCAGGAGATGTGGTTAAAGCCCTGCTAACACATTAATAGGTATATATTATTCACCTGTACGCTCCTCATGTGTTTCTGCAGTCTAGTCATCATAATACTCCTATAGTGCTATTGGTAAATCTATAGGCTCAGTTTGTTCCCCGTCATCCTCAACATCTTCCCTAGTGCCCTCCATAATAGTCATCACCCTCTTATTTGGACACTGTGTTGCCATATGCCCAAATCCCATGCATTTAAAGCACTTGATCTGGCGTGCCTTTCCACTAGTAGATTCGGGAACAGTCTGCCTCATATCTGGTGCTATTACCTCTTTACCTTTCCCAGTGGGTAAATTTTCTCTAGCAGTGTCTGGGGTAGTTTTGTCCACTGCTCTCACTGCCTCACCTACTGCCTTTGTTCCCCCTGATCGACCGTCAGTTGCTATGGGTCTAGTAATAGTATTGGGCTTACTGCTCGGAGCCCTAAACAAGTTGGACCTCCTTTGCCTCTCCACTTTCAAGGCTAACTGAATAGCCTCATCAAGTGTACTATAGCGCTGCAGCTCAACAACACATGCTATTTCATATTTCAAGCCTGAGATGAAGCGTGCTACGGTTTGTTCTGGAGGTTCGATGGACCCACATCTAATCATGAGGGTTTCAAATTCCTGCACATAACCATCTACTGTCTTGCCTCCTTGCCTCAAAGTCTGCAGTCGCATAAACAGTTCCTGTTTGTAGTGCTTAGGAATGAATCTTTTTCTCAACACCCTTTTCATATCCCTCCATGTCTGAATCTCAGCCTCTCCATCCCTATGCTTGCTGATAATTAAATTCTTCCACTATAGTGCAGCGTATCCTATAAACTTGACAGTAGCCAATTGGACTCTGGTATTATCATCGATCTCATAACATTTAAAGAGACCTTCAACCTTGTCCTCCCAATCCAAATAGTCATCAGCTGATCCCTTGCCATCATAAGAAGGCATCTGTAGTTTCATATACTCCAAGCCCCGAGGTGGCTTGAAATCCCTATGCCAATATGGATTAGCCCCAAAGTTATCATCCCTTTCTTCCCTGTATGGATGATGTTCCTCACCCATCATTCTATTCAGATTTTCATCTCCTACTACTCTGTCTCTTTGAGGATTCTGTGGAGCTACCTGAGGTGGTGCTTGAAGGTTTACCACTGGTGGTTGTGGTAATGTTATTCTATCAATCTTAGTTGCCAAAGTAGCAACTATGGTAGTAAGATCCTGGAGCTGTTCTTCCAAAGTCCTCCTACCTGCAATATTATGACCCTGACCTCCACCAACCTGACTATTGGCTTCATTGCCAATTCGCCCATACATGCTATCATTCGACATAGTTGTAGACTTGGTATATTGAACCACAAGGACAATTTGAAGCAAAGGGGTATGCCTCACAATCACACTACTTCTAACTCTACACAACAACCACTACAAAAGAAAAAAACACACAACTTCACTTAACATCACTCAAGGCACATGTATACTCTTACAATCTACGTGTAGCACTCTTCTCCACAACACAATCAACACATTACATTGTAACACTTTTATAATCCACAGGACACTTCACAACATAATCTCAGTTCAAACCATAATATACACTTTACGGTACACTCACACACTCTTAAACTTCAACACAAACAAACTATAACACGTTGTAACCCTTCACTACACACAACACTAATAATCACAGTGTAGCACTCCACTTCACGACAACAACAACAAAATGGAACCAAATATGGATACTTCTCTAAATGGCAAGCAATTGATTCCAACTAGTTAATGTGCAATTAAAGTGATCAATACATAATAACTCTATAACTAATGATTGATTTGAATTCAAAATAGTTTCCTAATTCTCCATGCAAGTTGAACAATTTTGAAAAAAAAATGACCCTTCCAATTTCGCAATGTTAAGGAAACAACATACACTAATTAACAATGCTTCAACTATTTGAACCCCAAATTATGGAATTCAATTCAAGAACTTCCCCTTCTTCCTCAAACAAATAACTCACGGCAAAGATGAAGATAACAAAATCAATTTCTGAAATTCAATTCAATTCAAGAACTTCCCCTTCTTCCTCAAACAAATAACTCACGGCAAAGATGAAGATAACAAAATCAATTTCCAAAATTCCACTTTCCTCAAATAATCACAATGATCACTTCCCCTTAATCAATCACGATCAACTCAAGGATTCCAAGAATGTTCTGATCTCCAATTGTACATCCACCAATCAATCAAGAGAACAAAATTCAACAATCATAACAACAAGATACAATTTCACGCCAACAAATTTTCGGATCAAGGTGCTTCACAACAAACCCCTAACTTTCGAATTGCAATTGACAAATCTCTCCTCTTAAACCTCAAGCTCTGATACCAAAAGATGATGTGCTAAAAACCAAGGTTAAGCACGTGCAAATGAATCAAAGGAATAACTTCAATTCTCAATTAAAAACCAGTTCAATAAGATCATGAATTGCGTGAACCCTAATGGAGATTTAATGAAATCCGAATGCTTAAAGTTACAATTAACAATCCAACAATGATAATCTTCTCCAATATAACAACAATCACAAGAATTCCACGTGAATTACACACAAGAACAATAAGATCCCATTCTGTGATTCACTTTCCCAACAGAATGACCCACGGTTCCAAGAAGATGCTAAATTGAAGGTTAAAACTAAGGCTAAAACCAATCAATTAAGCAACAAGAATTTGATTACAAATGCAATCAAATTCGGTCAATAAACAACCAATTCAACCCTAGATATTACTCACTAGAGAAAAAAGGAAATTGCAACAAAGTAAATTTGATATTACTCACAAATTAACCTTGAAGCCACTTGTCACAACCTCAAATTGGATTTGAAATTGATAAAAGTAATTGAATTAGGAATAAGCCCTAACCCTCTCACGTAAAAGTGAAGTTCTAATTATGAAAAATGACCTCCTTAAACCCTACTTTAAGCAAGTATTTATACTTGCTCCCTTTAGAGTTAGAAAATGCACAAAATTACAATTATGCCACTTTTAAGGTGACCGATCCTAAATGGAAATTACAATCAAAATGAAAGTGTCCTAAAAGAAAATACAACATAAAATAGTCTATAGAACAATTACAAAGTACAAAATATCATAAATCTTCATGAGCCAATGCTTTGAAATGGAAGCAATTGCAGCGGGTCTTTGATTGTAAATCTGAAGATGTCTCATGGCCATCAATTAGGGTAGGACATATTGGCATCCCATAGAGAATTATTATTGTACTTGTAAGATTATTTCTCAAATATTTATTAGATAAAGGATATGAAGTAAAATATAAGCGATTTGGATCATCAGCCAAATCTAGTTCTGAAGGTATAGGCGGTGCCGGGAAATTTCCCATCACTCTACCATAACTTTTTTACAGTAATAAAATATTCATAAAATAAACTCTTCATTAAATAAACGTTACTACATATATTAAACCTAACTCTATCATTTGTTATAGTTGGCATTACCTAAAAAAAAATTGCACGGAAATTCAACACTTTCTAAAAGGGGAATGGTGGGCTTAAATTTTGGAGTAAATTACAATTTTTTTTCTTAATTTAAATGTTATTTGATTTTTATAGAGTGAGTATAAAATATTTGATAGGATTAACTACAATTAATTTTTAAAAAAAAGTTATAAATCAAATTATATGTATATGTCTTCTAAATTTATCTACAAACGTTACTAATATTATATTTTTCAATGACATTTAATAAACATTACTAAATCATATACAAATCGGTAATATTTACAAAACCTGCAAATATTACCAAATCTAAAAATTCTTATAGTGAAAACATTTTGGCTTTTTTTAAAAAAAAAAACAATCAGTTTTTTTCTTAATTATCAAGTCTTAAAATCTAAAAAAAAAAAGCTTGATTATTAAAAAAAAACAACATTCTTTTATTCAATGAAAAAAAATTATGGAAAAATTATTAAATTAGAGTTTATACATTTAACTTTAGTAATAAATGTTGCTAATAATATATTTTCTGTGACATTTAATAAACATGACTAAAGTACATTAGGATCAGCAATGTTTGAAAAATATAAAAATGTCGCCAAATATGAAAATTCCTGTAGTGACATCATCATGCCATTAGTGGTCGTATCCCTACACTAAATGCTTTGTAGAAAAGACGCTCTAGTAAATAACAAATGTATCAGGATGAATCTTCATAGTGTGCTACAAAGTAGACTCTAGTGCCTCCATGAGACTTTGATGACACTCCCCAGCACCATCTAACACAAGAGTTACAGGCTCCTCCTGCTCCACATTCAAGGCCGTTAAGAGAGCCTATAAACGCATTTGCTTGAATAGCAAGATAGTTTACTAGGAAAATGAATAATAGGGGATAGAATTCTATTTTTTTTCTTATTTATTTCATATGTAAATCTTTTATCAAAATTTTTTATTGATGTAAATTAATATTTGAAATTGATAAATTTATTAACATTGTCTAATAAATTATTTTTTTTCCCATTTTAATATCAATTTATAGTTCTTTTTACAAAGTTTATTTATGATTTTCTTTATATGATTTTTCATTAATTGTTTTTCCAATATAACTTTTCTCAAATTTAATTTAAAAAAAATAAATTGAAGATTCATGTATGAATAGAAAAAAAAATTCATATTTTTAAAAATTATCAACAATGATTTAAAATTAAAAAAAAATCAAAACTAAAGGCGTAGATTGTATCTGTGCCTTCAATATAGATTGTATTGAAAGCATGTTTTGAGTTTGCAATTTCAAAACCTATTTTTGGAATAATTTTTTTGAGTATGCTATTGCGCAATTTAAAAAAAAAATTATTTTAATATATTTCCTGAAAAATTTACTATGCCAAAATATATAAGAAATATTGAAAAAAAAAATAAATAAATAAAAGACCAACAAGATGGAGTCAAATACAAACTAAGTAAGTGTGAGGATACACGAGTATGAAACAAACTCTATCCTCCATAGTAAATTCATGTACTTCACGGAGCAAGCAAGATCTGTAATCGAAATGAAGGGATCCAAAAGGACAATTCATTTATTGCTGTCACATTGACATTGAGCTGTTGTGTTTAAATAAGATGGATATACTCCTTTCAATTTTATTTTTAATAAAAAGTCATTTCAGAAAATGCACCACATCTCTCAAACATGAACGTAAATATTTATAAATGGCACTGCCTCTTCTCTGGCTTTATCATCAATAGTGCCAACGACGGGCCAGAGGAATGACAAAGAGCTTCATCTTTCCAGTGTTGCAATGGAAGCCATCGCTTCCACCGCAGGCAAAGTAGTAAGGCCTCCGAGGACAAACTCGAAACCATCGCTGGCGCCGTCGGACCAATTGGCAATCATCTTCGCCCTCTTCAGATCCATCTCATGAGGCTCCACATGTTGGAGAACAGATACACACTATGGTGATGTGTGTTGGTTTCGCTGGGTGGATCATATTTGAAAACTGCAATTACACATAAATATATATATATATCATAAGTGAAAATTTATTTGAAAATAATTGATTGATTTCTGTTTGGACTCCGAGTATGTGTTTTTAATTAATTATTGAGCCAACAGTTGTCTAATAAAAATTGATAAAATGAAAAAACCTTATGAGTTAACAAGAATTATATTGAATAGCTCTTCGTAGTTTGAGAATATGGTTTTTTTTATTCAGAATATTGATTAATATGATAAGTATTACTGTCTTTTAACATAATATATTGAGTTTATGCTAAAATGAACATGCATGCCAAGTGTATCATTAAAGTAGAAAGGTGTACTATTACGAGCCCATGCCATGTAGTCGAAGCCAAATTGCCAATTATTTGAACCCCCGACAATGATCTTGTTGGAGACTTGTGTATCATTGCAGCGACGGTGATGAGGACCCCAACCACTGTAGCTATAGCTACTGTTCCACTGGTCGTGCCACCCTGGGGCGGTCTTGTTGGCTAAGGTTGTTCCCAACATGGAAGCAACCATCAAAACAAGGAACCCTGCAAATTCCATTTGGAAATGAAAATGATATTCTATGGGGTAGTGAAAGTATTGAAAGTTGAAATCTTCAGTTGCTTTGAATACTTGCGCTCTTGGGGGAGATAAGGCTAGAGGACGGCTTCTATAGGGGCATTTTCTCTCCTGTGATCATCAGCTCGGTGATAGTGCAAGTATGCCAAATTGCGACCATTTCAATGAACATGTGTTTTTGCCTTTATCTTTTGACTAGATTGGGTAAGGTAAATTTCCCAGTTGACACCTTTATTTAGAAAAAAAAAAAAAAAAACATAGAAACTTTCCCAGTTGACAAATTTTCTTGGCATTATTACTAATGACAATTGAATAATGTCATTTATACATGTGAGGGCCAGGGTAAGAACTAGGATTAATCAAAAGGGTCCTATTTAATAGGTGAGAGAGTTTTGAACTTGGGAGTAGTTAATTGGCCTAATTTATTATGAGCGAAATACATACATATATATATATCATCCATCATCAAGACATCTCTTCTAAAGTTGTTTGCATGCGGTGTATATAAGAATTTAGAGTTGAGAGCCCTTACTAACATGAATGAATAAGAACTCGAAGGATTAGGAATGCAATCAAATTGAGTCAAGATAGTACAGTATCGGATTTGAGCTTAAGCTTCATAGAAATTTCAAAACTCAATAAGCTCAAGTTTTGAATTTTTGAATTCAAACTTAACTCAAATTGTATATTGCAGTTAAAGTCAAGCTCAATTAGATTAAATTAACAACTTAAACTTATTTATTTTGAAATATTATATTCTGTTAGTGAATTATACTGAATCTTAAAAATTGAACAAAATCAATTTTTAATTAAGTTGGATCCAATGTCGATTAGCTTGTGAGTTTGCAAAAAAAAAAAAAATTCATAAAATTTCTGGACTCTGTAAATAATTCAAGTAACTCGAGTTTGAGATCGATCAAGATTCCATTTCAGCCAATTTGAATTTAAATAGTTTACCAGCAATGTTTGGTTCAGTCAAGCTCAAATGGGCATCTAAGAAATAAAGGAAGTGTGTATATTTAAATTTATGAAACCACAAAATTGTTCCCTATCAATTTGAGTTGATCAAACTTTCCCTTTAAGGTTGATTTGCTTCAATTGATGTAATGCATTTACTATTTTGGCATAAATTCCCCAACACCGTCACCAATAAAAATGAAATCTCAAGCTTGTGGCTCCTTCCATGATTAGCCAACTTAGTGTGGTGTTATTGCGATTGCCGTCCACCTCTAGCTGTGGATCCACTACCCATCACAGGAGGTAGATTTCCCAACAAATTGCCTGTGTGATGCAAGCAAAGATGTGGGGCATTTTCCTCCGTCACCACCAATATCAAGGGGTAAAAATAGTCTTATGAAGTTCATGGGTTCGGATTCCTTAGCTTGGCGACAAGCTTCTTTTCTTAAGGATGTGTATGCTTCGGGGAAGACGTTTTCGCAAACTGTGTTTTTTTTTTTTTTTATTATAATCAAACGTTTTAGAATTGTTCAATAATATCCTAGCAATCTTAAAAGGAAGCAACTTGAAGTGGCTTTTAGTTACGATTAATGGTGGAAGACGAAGGTCACAGTTGATCCTTAGAGATGGTTGATAACAATGAAAATGTGAATAAAAAATAGAAAAAATGATTTTCATTTAAAAAATGAAAATTTAGAAATTATTATTATTATTTTTTCATTACTATCTTCTATTGTTGCTCATCACTACTTTCGCTAGTATGGCTCACAAGAAATATACTTATATAATATAGTTTTTTTTTTTAAATTCGTAAAATAGGATACCTCTAAAAATTATTCCAAAAAAAAGTTTTGAAGTTACAAACTTGATCCACACCTTCATTGCAATTTTTTTTATTGGAAAATTGGTTATTGAAAATAGAATTTTTTTATTGTTATAAAAAAATTAGAAGTTTACTTAAAGAATAACAAAAAAAAAAAGTAAAATTCATAAATTAAAAAGTTATAAAATGAGTAATTGCAATAAGAACAAATAAACCATTTCTTCAATGGTATATAAATTTATCAATTTCAATTAGTTGTTTACATTTAGTTTAAAAAACAAGAAAAGACATACATATAAAATAAATAAGAAAAAAGTTGAATCCTATCTTCTAATTATTTCTTCTCCATAAAAAATGTCTAACCAACCATGCAAATGCATTCGTTGGCTCTCTCAAATGTCTAGAATGTGGAGCTAGAGGAGCTTGTGACTCTTGCGTTAGATGGTGCTATAAGGTTTTTTTCGAATTATCATGGAGGCACTGAACTCTACTTTATAGCTCGATACAAAGATTCACCCTGATATGTTGGTTGTTTATTAGAGCATCTCTTATGTAGGGCAGGTGGTGTTGGGACAAGATCACTAATGGAATGATGGTGTGGTGTGACATGTGTTGAGCAGTTGTGCCGAGGTGTTTGTACATCATACTGAAATCTGGGAGGAATTGTTGCTCCTATATGTTAGAACATTTTTGTGCCTTAGCTCGATTATGAGGTTATCAACATCCCACGATCCTACGATGTGTAGGAATCTGCTGTTGTTGCCATAAGTCAACAAGTTGTGCCTCATTCTACCTAAAGGGCATTGAGTTAGCAATCCTTATCAACAAAACATATGATAAAATAAAGTAAAAAAAAAAAAAAAGGTTACCGAAATACCTGGTTATCATTTTGCTTATCGAATGCATCCCGACATGTGCCAACCACAATTGTCGGGTGATGCTGAGTGTCCTTCTACGTGTTCTGGTATCTAGCTAATAGAGCACAACCTCTATAACTACACCATGCTGGCTAAGTGGTGCAATGTGTAGGAATCTATCCCATGTCCAAACTTGTAGTGATATCGCAACCCCTCTTATTTTGTGAGCTACCAAGGATGTTGTGACATACAGTTAGCGATATAACCATGCTAGACACATGGACCTCCACCTATGCATCCCTACAACGTTGAAATGCTTTAGCAAAGGTAAAAACATTGCGTGGATGTTAGAACTCAATTTATTGTCAAAGATGAATCCCCATAGCAGCTGCAATATATATGAATGATTGTGGCACTGCACTTGCTCTCCATTGGCGTAAGTTGGAAGGATCTAGAATAAGTCATGAAGCTACATCATGTTAATGCGACCTCTCCTACTGCTAGATCCTAGCCTCACCCCCGGCAATTTTTTACATATTGCACCCCATTCAAGGCAAATACTCTATGTAACTGCATGGTTGTCGACTAGGAGGCCTAATTACACCTCAACATCTTGAAGGGTAATAGTGAACTCCTTAGTTGGCATGTGAAAAGTGTAGGTCTCTAGTCTCCATTGCTCAACCAATGTAGTTATCATGTGCTAATCAAGCTGTATGAATGGTAAGCGGCTTGCATTAAGGAATTTGGCTAACTGTAAGAATGGCTTCATTCGATGAGGATAATGTTCTCATTGCGATGAAGTGATAAGTCAAGTCATCAAACAACAAGCGATGATTCATATTACGTTAAAAAGGGTGAAATGCTAGTCTATTAGTATTGGAACATAAATTAATGAACAAGGTAAATGTTGTTTACCTCTCCATTCGAGATAGCTTATGATTAATGTCCTGACTACTGCATCAAAACTAAAGGATTCAAGAGTCCAAACTCCATCTATTATTAAAAAAAATGTTAGCATTAATTTTTGGATGAGTTTACAATAGTTAAAAATAATAACCAAGAGATTACAGTGTTAATTAAAACGGATTTTTCTACTAATGAATTTTGTAATGATTAATTAATTACATATTAATGATTAATTAATGACTAATTAGAAATTAATTAATAATCGATTAATTTTACAACGATTTTTACATTAATAAAACAAGCAAATATATTTATAGTCAAAACGAATTTTTCTACTAATTAATTTTCTAATGAATAATTAATTACATATTAATGACTAATTAACCATTAAATAACATCACATTAGTTTTGCTGTGATTTTTACACTTATAGACTAAGCAAATACATTTACAGTCGATGCAAATTTTTCTAATAATTCATTTTCTAACTAATACTTAATCACATATTAATGAATAATTAATCAATAATTAACAATTAATTTTATGGCAACATTCACTACAACAAACCAACACATTTCAACTTTTACAATTTGTACTGAAGGTACAGACCCCATCTAAGCTTTCATTTTTGCAAAATTGAAGATGCGGACTGGGTCCACAATTTTAAAACCTATTTTTTGAATAATTTTTGTAGATACTTATTTCGCGATTTTTTTTTAAAAAAAAACTATATTACTTAAGTATATTACCCTCTAGCTCACCATTACTATATCTTTTTGTTATCATTTATAACAACAATCTATCACTACTATCATAGTGGCTTGCCATTATTATATCCTTTTGTCATCACTTATCATGGCAATTCATCTATAATCTTTTGAGGCTATTATAATAATATTTATTAATTTTGAAACTTTGATTATGACAAATATAAACATCTAGAAAATGCTTTTTGAAAATGAACACACCTCTAATGAGAGAGACTAGTCATCATCACCAACTTAGATGTAAATGGTAATGACAGTTGCTATAGCTAAATTGATTTACCTCTAGGTTTCTTTTTTTAAAAAAAAAAAAATTGGGAGGCTTAAGGTCTTATTTTGGAAGCTAAGAGTGCCAAGTCCCTTTCGGTATGATATTCTTGCACGCACCATGCGGCTTCACTCCACCTCGAATCTTCCACATCCATTCAAACAACAAGATGCTCCTTTCTCGTAGACGAGATCGGTGAGGTCATTGCTCTGTAAACTTTGTTGAGGTGTGGCTCATACTCTCCTACGATAGGAAAGAAGTGCCCCTTGGACGCCAAGAGGTTTTTAGTATTTAAGCTTATATTTATTTATTAAAAGTTTGGGCTTTGGCCCATGAATAACTGTTATATATATTCTCTTTTTACTTGTAATTGAGTGACGAAAAACAAGAGAGTGAGATGCTAATTTTAGTGGAATCCTCTACTGGACGTAGCCCTAATTAACGGGTGAACTAGGGTGAAATCTTGTGTCATTATTTTCTTTTCTTTTTTAACTTGCTTATGCGGCCGATCCTAACAAACTTAACGATGGTCCGATGTAATATGGGCCACTTTGCTATTTACCTAATTTTCTCTTGCTTTACTTATAGTCCCTATCATTGACTTCGACTACTTCAAACAAACGATATAATAACATTATTGGGCAAACCATGCAACATATTCTAGCAAATTCAGAATTTCAACAGTGTAATTTATGAATTCTTTCTTTTGATATGATGTATAGTCGTAATTGAGTCAACCATGCACTATCTCAATATTTGATTGCTGTTTCTAGATTCTACATGGACTGCTTAGAAAGACTATCAACTTGAAGACGCTGACCCTGTCAATAATTGATTTTATTGGATTGTGTAATAAAATGTAAATTTCTAACTCCACTAACTCAATGTTGAAAGAAAAACAGCGCTCTTCTTCTGAGGGTTGTGCTACACTGATGGTACTCCGACTATGAATAGCATCGAGGAAATGCGATAAGATGCTCATGCGACTACACCATGACGATTGGTCCGGAAAACATAGCATTGAATCATATTCATATATTGGCATACGTTTGCTGTATTGTGCCTGTTTATTGCACGGCAAGCATTATAAGAATTCAATTGACATAAACACGAAATGAGGAAATTTTAATTTCCCCTACATGGAAGTTGTGTGACTCTTATTTTTCTTGTTAATTATTAATTAAAAATCTAGAATGTGCAGAAATTTTGAAAAATTAAAAAAAAAAAGAAAGCGGAAAATCAAAAAGACAAGAGAAAAGGAAAAAAAAAAAAGTATTCATAATTTCATAAAATATCTCTTAAGTTCATAAATCAATTTTAGTTCGTAAAAAAGTTTTAATGCTCGTAATCATCTTAAACCTTCGTAAAATTAGCCTATTTTCTCATTCCTATGCAAGAGTTTTCTAGTTAAATTTCTGTAAAAGCTTTTAAAAGTTCATAATTTCTCATGAGTTTGTAAAATGTCTTAAACTTGCATTACTCCTTTTATATTTCGTAAGTCTATCAAGAAGTTCATAAAAAACCTTTAAGTTCATAAAATCTTGTAGAATTCTAAAATGATAGAGTATAATTTAACATTATAGTTCATAATTTTAGGGCTAGTAACTCATGTTATCGTGTCGTGTCTCGTATCTGCATTTAAATAAGTTTGTATTTGAAAAATATTAACATATGTCATGACCTATTTATTAATCGTGTATAAAAACCTAAATCCCTGATCAACCCATTTAATAAGCATGTCTAATGTTTGAATTAGACCCGTTTATTGATTAAAAAAATATAAATAATTTTATAAAATACTTACATACATAGAGTGTAAAGGGCCATAATAAAATTGAGAGAAAGTTATATTTTAGATTTCAACATCTACTTGCTATATATTTCAATCCATGACTTTTTTATTTTCTTTTATTTGAGCCATAATGTTTTCAAAAGCTTATAAAAGAAGACTTATATAAAATCTATTAAATTTTCCATCCATTCACGGTACATATTAACTTCAAATTAGTATATAATAATTAAAATAACAAAATCATTGTATTACATGTATTTGTTTACATAATATAATTAAATATGTATAATGATATAACATTACAAAAAATAAAAAAGATACAAAAATAATAATTAAAATTAAGAAAATGAGCTAAAAAAATTTGTGTGTATCCCAATTACTTTAGCTAACTAACCCAAAATTAATCGGAAGCTAACGTATTCTTAAGACGAATAGAAAATTAAACATATTTAATGGAAGTCTTATTTTTATAAAGTTTTCAAAATGTTAAAAACTAAAATAGAAGAAAGAAAAATTGAGGACTCAAATAGGAAAGTAGGTAAATATTGAAGACTAAAAGTATAATTCTCCTTAAAATTAACTTTTACAAATACTAATGACATAAGGTCTTGAAAGTTAATATGAAACTGCAATTTAAATAATAGTTTTAATGAAGTTTCATCAAATATAACAAATCTAAAAACTTACAAATTTCATAACATAATCAAATTAACAAAAACTTCTGACCTAACATTTTTAGTTAGATTTTCAAGTGAAAAATTAAAGAATCCGCATGTAAAGAAAAAAAAAATGATATCAATGAAAACATATAAAATTGAAAATTTTATAAAAATAGTTTACTTTATTACCTATATCTCTATAGAGCTAATCTTTTGTACATAAAAAAGTTTCTATAATTTTTGGCTTTAATAAGCTGCAATTTGGTCTAAGATGTGACCTCTAATATTAAATGCAGATTGTAAATCTACCATAGATATTAGTATTCCTAAGATATCACATGCCATTTTCACAACTTGAAAATATCGAAATTAATTGGTTTTCCAATAACTTAATATATTTAATTCAATCATTGTATATCACTCCTTATTTAAATATAGCTCTAGTTCATATTTTATAGCATCTCAAAACCCTCACTATATGTTTACAAACTAATTGAACCTTGCACTTAACAAACATTTCAAAATAGCAGAAATACTTATAATGTATTTAAACCCTAAAAGATCTAAAAGCCAAGACTATTTATACAAATTGCATAGACCACCCGTCGTTGAAGAGAGGGAGAATGAAAGTTGGCTTACTTTTACTGTTGTTCCTAATATTGTTAAGCACGACTTTCTATAAATGATGACATAGTGCTTTCTCAATAACCAAAAGATGAGAGAGAGATTTATCTTGTAAAAAAAGTTGAATTTGTTCCAAGGAGGAAAAAAAAAAAGATGATGAAGAGAGATAAAATAATTGAGAAGAAAAGAAAAAAAATATGATGTGTTGTTGGTATGGCATAAAAAAAAAACATAAAACCCTAAGTGACAAAATTAGTAATGTTTAGGAATAATAAATAAATAAATAAATGCATATACTATTAATACTAAATAAGTTCACAAGTCAGTCCCATGATCTATTTCCGAGACCTATTTAATAAACGAGTTTGTAAACAGGTCTGAGAGTTAAACACAAATCTAGACATAAATTTTGTCGTATCTAAATAGGTCTAACTCATTTGTATCTTGTGTCGATTTTTTTCATACACAAACCTATTTATTTCGTGTCGTGTCATATTCGAGTTTCATGGATTGGGTCCTAAATTGTTAGCCTTACATAACTCTATGTAAATTCTTTATTGGACACTATGCTCATAAAACAGGTCTATAGTTTACAATTTACATAAAAATTGCAATTTATCTCAAGTTCTTAATTTCACTTAGCTTTTCTCGCATAAAATCTGATCGTACATTGTAAGCTCCTAAAGTTATAATTTTACCTATTCTATTTTAATTTCATTGTAATGTCCATAACATCATTATAGTTTTAATTTCGCTTAGTTTGTAGAAAACTCAAAAAGAGTAGCTTCACTGAAATATTTGTAATATTAAATTTTTTACAAACATCTAAACAATTTTATAAACTTAAATGCTCATAAAATCACTATATAATCCCTAAGATGTATTAACGTTTGTAGTTTTACTTAAATTTTGTAAAAAGTACTCAATTGTTCGTAAAACTTTATAAAAATTCGCAAATCCAATATTTCACACAAAAGTTTATAAAAAGGCAAGCTAAACTTCCACTCATAGAATTTAAAACACTCCCAATGATGTACCTTAAAAAACCTTAATTGGTGCTTCACAGTTCACTCCCAACCTTTTCTAAACTTTAATATAAATACGAAATAAAATCTGGATATTTATATAGATTTTAGAAATATAAAATTTACTACCGAAAAAAGTCCTCACGTTCCAATATTAGCAACGGATTAACAAAAAATATTTTTTTCTACTAAAAAGTTATTAAAACATTGCAAATTGTGATAGATTTGCCACAAAATAGCAATGACTAAGCAAGTGAAAAGTTATTAAAATGTAGCAGATTGTGATAGATTTGCCACAAAAATAGCATTGACTCAAGAAGGGAAAAATTATCGGATAACATACTTAAATATTGTTTTTTTAAAAAAGAAATTACTTAAATATTGTACCTATAAAACATATTACTAAAATAGGTTGTGAAGTTGTGGATCCCATATGCGACTTTAGTATTAAAAAAAATTAGGATGAAGGTGTAGATATGGTTTGCACCTTCAGTACGATTTTTTTTTTCTAAACCCTATGAATCTTACTGCAAAGTTATAAAACTTATAACACTGCAAACCTATAAAGTTTCTACAAATCTATAAAATTATTATAAAAGTGTGTTTACAAACCTACAAAATTATTATAAAAGTATATCTACAAACTTATAAATGATACAGTAAATTTACACAGTAATACATAGGAAAAAATTTGCACCGACACTTTCAAATATAAATACGAATCTTTAATTTAGTTCATATATTCACATTTTACATTTCAATATTTGAATTTCTTCTGAAAACAAAACTTCACTTTCCAAATTTTTATTTTCACAATTTATGTTTTACGTAGGTTTTAATCTACTCAAATACGTGAGCGAAAATTTCTTTATCAAGATCACGGTTTGTTTTCTTAAGAAAATATTTAATTTTATTGCTGTTATTGAAGTAGTATACCACATAAATTTTATTAAAGTAGTAATTATTGTTAATTAACTATTAATTAGTAGTTAATTAATTATTAATATATGGCTTATTAACATTAGTAAATGAATTATGTATATATGTTATGATAATGTATTTTTGTAAACGTAGCCATAAATTAAGTTATTGTTAATTAACTATTAATTAGTAGTGATTAGTAGTTAAGATATTGTTAATTAATTACTAAAAAATTAATTAACAAAAATTTTTGTATTGGGTGAAAATGTAAAATATTTGTATGGCTTAGTAAAATTAGTCATAAAAGTAAGTAGTTGGTAATTATCCGTTAATTAAAGATGATTAGTCATTAATTAATTGTTGTAAAATTAATTAGTGAAAAATTTTGTATTTGTTGCAAAGTGAAAATATTTGTATGGTTTTGTAAAATGAGTTATAAAATTAATTAGTTATTAATTATCCATTAATCAAAGCAGATTAGTCGTTAATATATCGTTAATTAATTACTATAAAATTAATTAGTGAAAAATTTTGTATTAGGTGGAAATGTAAAATATTTGTATGGTTTTGTAAAATGAGTTGTAAAATCAATTAGTTATTAATTATCTATTAATCTAAGGCGATTAGTCGTTAATATATTGTTAATTAATTAATGAAATATTTTGTATTAGGTGGAAATGTAAAATATTTGTATAGTTTAGTAAAATTAGTCATAAGAGTAAGTAGTTAGTAATTATCCCTTAATTAAAGTTGATTAGTTGTTAATATGTGATTAATTAATTATTGTAAAAGTAATTAGTGAAATATTTTGTACTTGTTGTAAGGTGGGATTATTTGTATGCTTTTGTAGACTGAGTTATAAAATTGATTAGTTATTAATTATCCGTTAATCAATGGGAATTAGTTATTAATATTTCATTAATTAATTGCTATAAAATTAATTAGTGAAAAATTTTATATTGGGTAGAAATGTAAAATATTTATATGGTTTAGTAAAATTAGTCACAAGAGTAAGTAGTTAGTAATTATTTATTAATTAAAGGTGATTAGTTGTTAATATGTAGTTAATTAATTGTTGTAAAAGTAATTAGTGAAATATTTTGTATTTGTTGTAAGGTGAGATTATTTGTATGCTTTTGTAAACTGAGTTATAAAATTAATTAGTTATTAATTATCCATTAATCAAAGGGAATTAGTCATTAATATATTATTAATTAATTACTATAAATTAATTAGTGAAAAATTTTATATTGGGTAGAAATGTAAAATTTTTGTATAACTTAGTAAAATTAGTCATAAGAGTAAGTAGTTAGTAATTATCTGTTAATTAAAGGTGATTAGTTGTTAATATGTGGTTAATTAATTATTGTAAAAGTAATTAGTACAATTTTTTGTATTTGTTGTAAGGTGGTATTATTTATATGCTTTTGTAGATTGAGTTGTAAAATTAATTAGTTATTAATTATCCATTAATCAAAGGGAATTAGTCGTTAATATATTGTTAATTAATTGCTATAAAATTAATTAGTGAAAAATTTTATATTGGGTAGAAATGTAAAATATTTGTATGGTTTAGTAAAATTAGTCATAAGAGTAAATAGTTAGTAATTATCCATTAATTAAAGGTGATTAGTTGTTAATATGTGGTTAATTAATTGTTGTAAAAGTAATTAGTGAAATATTTTGTATTTGTTGCAAGGTGGGATTATTTGTATGTTTTTGTAGATTGAGTTATAAAATTAATTATTTACTAATTATCCATTAATCAAAGGGAATTAGTTGTTAATATATTGTTATTTAATTGCTATAAAATTAATTAGTGAAAAATTTTGTATTGGTTGGAAATGTAAATTATTTGTACGGTTTTGCATAATAGATTAAGCTTGGACCTTTTAATCCTTCAGTCTTAACGCAGCAGGCTAGTCATTGATCATAGGTAGCATGGGATGGAGAGGTAACAGACGTTTTACTAATCAATTAGTTTACGTTGCATTAAAAATAGGAAAACATTTGACTTGTTGTTGGTAAAGGAGTAAGCAACCCTCGCCGTGTGACGGCGTGTGTTGTCACTCCATTGCAACAAGCATATGATCTCATTTGATGCACGAATAGAGCTATACTTGCAGCCAGTTGGATTCAAAGGTGTTAGTCGGTTGCCGTACATACCCCTTGATTGGCACTTGGTTACAGCATTGGTGGAGAAATGGCATCCAGAGACACATACATTCCACATGCCAACGGGGGAGTTTACCATCGTGCTAGAGGGTGTGGAGATCCAGCTAAGACTCCCTTGTAGATGGACAAGCAGTTATAGGGAGTAGCTACCTAGATTGGGGAGCAATATGTGAGGAACTACTAGGGGCAAGATTGGGTCCAGTAGTAAAGGTGGGCGTATTAGTATGATATGGCTCTGTGATATGTTCTAACTAATCCCACCGGATGCCAATGTGGAGCAAATACATCGAGCTACTCGTGCATATATTCTATTGCTATTAGGAGGATTTATCTTTGCTAATAAATCTAGCGCCCTCATGCATGCGATTTGGTTACCATTGCTAGAACATTTCGACATCGTTGGGACATATAGCTAGGGGGTCGCATGTTTGGTGTGGTTGTATCACAAACTATATATCGCGTCCTCACTATCGGCACATGAGATTGGAGAGGTAGCCAGATTGCTACAGGTGTGGGCTTTAGAAAAATTTCCCCACATCGTACCAATTAGTCGACATAGACTATCTATACTAACCGGATGTCTACTAGCAGCATAGCGGAATATGTAGAGGGACATGCAGTTCTACACTACCCACGTAGTTAGTGCATATAGGGATGCACTGGACAAGCAAAATATGTCGTAGATACCTCAATAGTCATATTTATTTTCTTGCAATTAATCATATTTATCATTTAAAGCAAATAAAATTTCCTGTTTTCAGGTTGAATGGTAGCCGTATGACGTAAATTTGATTAATATACTGCTACATTTTTATAAAGCTAGCATGCACATTTGGACAGCTCGGGTGCTACTCATTTGTTTCTAAATTGTTGAGTGGCATTTCCTAGATCGAGTGGCCAGGCAGTTTGGTGAGTTTCAATATATCCCATAGCTAGTGAACACGCAATCGAAGCTACATGAAATCGACCTGCATAGCCGGATTGATGTTGATTGCACCATCCTGCAAAAAGTGTATTTGAACATGTGAGAATAGCGGGTCGATCGAGCCATTCCTATGGAGGGCCACTTTGGTGTGCATGATACCTACTTACAATGGTATAGGTCGATAAGCAAGAGATACATTAGCCTAATGGGGGCATTTTTTAGATTTCTGGAAAGAACGATTTACATACACTCTAATTAATGTCCAAATAATTACGTGATCATATTAACCTTAATTTACGTTTTCTTTATTCTTGCAGGGTAACACCTTATGAAAAATTCGCCTGTAGCCAAACATAGATACAACCATGATAACAACTGCTCAGGGTCTTTAGTTAATGCTTCACTATGGGGGGGTAACATTTTACCCGGAATCGCGGCATCCAAACACCCAGGAGGAGGTTGAATCGGTTCTGGCACGGTGACAAATGGGGGGATGACGTCGACCTCGAAACCGTGGTGAGGTAGACGAAAATCTCGGACAGGACGAACAGATACATGCTGATCCTGATGAGTGCGACCTAGCTCAAGGCCGACATTCACCCAATAGCAGACACCGCATCAGCATTCCATTAGTGGTCCTGTACCAACATCGCTAGCTCTACGAAGGCAATGCTTTGGAAAGCAACCTATGGAGTAAGGTGAATCATTAAATCAACCACATCAGTGGAGTCACGTGTAGCCGTGAGTGTTTGTCAATTTTCCTTACCAAAATGCCACCCAAAAGTTTGAATCTCCTTCAAATCCATGTGCAAGGCCATCTAACGCCTTCACTCAACTAGCTAGGCATTTCACTAGGGGTAGAAGGTAGGTTTTTAATTATTTGCATATGTATATGGTATACTACAATGATGAAATTTATGTATTATTACAATTTGTAATAAATCAATATGCATTTCGTGCACCAACAATAGCACCCCTTGCCGTTTTCACATGCAATGTATATATATATGATATTACATCTTCAAATATTTCATAAAATTTAACAATTGTCTCAACAAATTGATATTAAAAAAAACTTCTTAATAAATGAAAAAATTGCATATATATATATACAGAATATGAAGCATTCCCCTTCTATCATGTCTTTAAACGAATTGGATGAAGTAGTCGAGGATTCACCTAAGCTGCATAAGAGAAAAAGCTAATGTTAGCGTCACAAATGAAATGTTGAACGTAATAGAATATGTAGTGGTATTCATGGGTTACCATTATTGTGTCGATGTGAGCATGTTCTTCTATTATGCTCCCCCGATAAATTCCACATGCGATTTGATTTAGATACTCCCTAATGTCTATCTCCATGTGGTATCTTTTCCACCTCGGCTTTCCCTTATTTCGTATGAGTTCTCCCTTTAGGCGGAGTCTCGAGAAGTGCATTGGCACCAAATCCAACTCGTCCCCTATAGGCATGAAGTGCATCATATATGTTTGGTCCTGATGTGTCTATCTATATTAATCAGGTATAGAATGCATCATATCAAGCCTAAGCGAGGTAGTCACTGCATATACATGGGACCATGGAATTTTATATATCTACTACTTCTGGCAGCTGCATATGCTATAGGTAAAGTCGACAATGTGAGTTCAGCCCCCTCCCCTTAACCCGCTGGCAATGCGATGACTACCGGTAAGGACTTCAAAAACTCTATCATGCTTGTTGTAGTCGATGACCCTATGGTTACTAGCTTGTGAACATCATTGGTCAATCATTTGGGCTACATATTTAGTGAAAATTCTACCTTTCGCTATATTCTTCAATGCCTTTGTTTGCTTTTGCATGAAGTACCTGATGTAGTTATAGAACGTTTTCTTCACCAAAGCAGTCACAGGTAATCCCCGAGCCCTCTTCAATATGGAGTTATAGCTTTCAACAATATTGGAGGTTATATACCCAAATCAATAGCAACCATCATGAGCTAGCGTCCACATATCCAATGGCATGTCATCAAACCAGTCTACCGCATCTGGAAAAATCATCCCCATCTGCTCAATCACATAATTCAACTTGCAAGATTGTGCTTGCAACTCGACATATGTCACCAACTTCTTGCACTAGGTGTTTTTACGTGCCAAGTTGAAGTTGCTTGCAACGTGTCAGAAGTAGAACGACCACACTATAAATGGAGGCTGCCATCCATTCGCTGCTTCTCGGACTGCTGATCTTATGCTTACGTGTCTATCCGATATGAGGTAAATGGTTTTACGACCTTCACACTCTCCAACAACATATTCCTTCAGTTTCCGTAAAAACCAACCCTATGTCTCAGTTGTCTCCTGATTAACTAAAGCGAATGCTAGCGGAAGTATATAATTGTTGCCATCAATGCCATAAGCAACTAGCAACTTGTGGGTGTACTTCCCATATAGAAAGGTGGCATCAATGGTAACAATAGGTCTAAGGAATCCTCATACTGCAATGCATAGTTGGAAGGCTTAGAATACCCACTTCAAAGTGGACACATCGGGGGTACTTGATCTGCTCCACCCTCAATCTATTCATGTTCCGAGATTTATATTTTCTATTGCATTGAGAAGTTTTAGGAGGTCATCATAAGATTTCTCCTAATTCCAGTACATAAGCTCGATGGCCTGTTTCTTTCCCTCCCAAACCCATCTCTTGCTAATCATGTAGCCAAATTCCTATTCGACAACAGAAGTTAGCTTAGCCACCTTCATATCAGGATTCTCCTTAAGAAGATTTATAAATCGGCTGGCAAAGAGATTGTAATCTAGCTGTTGGTGATCCTGATTAATCAGTGAGTTATTGCATGAGTGTGGACCCTCGAATCTCGTTACCACAAACATGCCCTCCAACTTTTTCTTTCGGGCCCTAAGCCTCTATTTACAACCGTCGTCTCTTCTCAAACAATAAACAAACCACAGTAGTGGGCTAGACTCTACAATAGTGAAGTTATAATGATTCTTCACATGGTAAGACTTCACTACTTAAATAACATTTACTTTCGTCTTAAATCTCATGCCCTTATAAAAATCGTCACTATTGCTCGAACCATTGCAAATATCGTTTGCTCCTACTCTAAATAAATGTAACCACTATCACCCCCATAATTATAATATGGAACAGGATCTCTAACTAGCATGGTAGGTGGTTCAGCTTGCTCTGCTCAATATATTTGTTGTCTTGAATAGGTATGTACAGTTGTAGACTCTTCTTCTGCTACTTCATCTCCCTTGTTCTCACTTTTCTCATTTTCCTCATTGGAACTCTCCTTATTATCTTTGCTCTCCTGCTTAATACCCATTCCACCATTTGTGTCAGTTGTAGCCTCCACTCTCACATGAACCATGTATGGATCCCATGTCTTTGGTCACTGTAACACCAGAGTAATTGCTTTTTCATCCTCATTGCTCACTTCCATCAAGGTTGGAATTGAGGATTTAATTGTTGACCGCTCTAGCTGTATTTCTACAATGTGATGTGACGACTGTGGCTGATTGCTTGTATCGAATGTCTGCCTTACTGAGCCCCCCCCACCCCCCCCCAAATTGTCAGAAATTCTGATGAATAATTGTTATATGCCATGATCTCCATATGATTCAGCCATTTCAATAAAAATTTCAACATCTTTGTCGTCTCTGATTGCCATCAACGCATAACATGTATTGCCCTCATGGAACATAGGATGCCTATGAATTATCTAAACTCCCACTTCGGTTGAATCAACTCTGATGTTGTGACATATTCTGTATAAAAATTTGTTATACCTGACGTTTTTCTTTATTTTCAACTTCTTTACCAGATCCCTATCATATTTTGGCCCTTAATTACCGGCCACAATATTTCCAAATGCATAGTTCATCAACTTCATGTAATCAGCCATTTTTCCCTTATCCATAATATATATAAATTATAAGCTTTTTAACAAATATGACAATTTTCAATAACAACATTATAAAAATTTCAACAAAAAATTAAATTTCCATAATATTTCAAATATTTAAAATTTTCCCCATTATTGGCGAATGAGTTTTTCCTAAAAATTTGTTAGATGTTTTTTTTTTAATAACATTTTCGCTATTAAAAATTCCAACCATTTCCGTATCATTTTATAAAACTATAAAATATATTTCACATTCTAGATATTACAAATTTTCATCACAATAATTTTAATATAATTTTCAAAAATATTTATATAAAAACTCAAAATAATATTTATAAAAAAAATTACCTGTCATTTATCATTTTAATTTTAATTTTAATTTCAATTTTCATCTGATTATTTCCAAACAAATTTTCTTTCAAATATTTTTTTGAAATTATTTTTTAATTATATTTTTCCACTAAATTTTTCAAAATTTTCGTATATTACGGCAACAATTATTCCATATTCTACATATTTCACATTCTTTACAATAGTCAATCCTTATTCTAATACAAAAATTAATATTACATGTTATGCATGTAACATCTATATAAATAATATTTGATAAATTATAATCTAATAATACCTAGTAATCTTTTGTATAAAATATACAATTATACTACTATTTTTCTAAAATCTTACATCAAATACAAACATAGATAAAAAACTTCAATATAGATAAAAAACTTCAACTTTTCTAAAAAAAAAAAAAAACATACCACAACTAAAATTAGCTATTAAAAAACACTTAGATCTGGGCAAATCTTTCTTTCTTGTTCAAAATCACTCCTTCTTCTTTCTCTTCCCTATGTGCGAGCAAGAGAAAAATGAGATCTGAGTTCGTGGGTATTTTTTGTATGTTGTGTGTGTCTATGTGTTTCATATTTATATTTTTAAGATTCCGTACTGTTATCACGTGTTCATAAATAAACGGTGAGTGTAAATTGAATAAAAAATTTGATGGTTAGGAGGGGTTAGTAGTTGTACTGCAGGTGCATACCATCCTAAAATAGGTACAATATTTACATAATTTTTTTCTAAAAAAACAATATTTACGTATGTTACCCAAAAATTATCTATCACAAATCTATTACTAAAATTTAGTAAGAGAGTAAGAAACAAAGGGCAAGAAATTTGTGAGAGAATTGTGACGGGCTTTCTATCTTCTATTCATAAATTGCATTTGTAGTGAAAGGCAAGATTAAGTAGCAAGCATCTTAGCTATGAATGTTTTCCTTTAGTTAATTTCACTAAAGGGGAATTCTACAGTACAGTTACTCAACCGTGCTAATATTAGTCAACAGCTTATTTTATCATTAATAGTTTTAATTTGTTTTATTCAATAGTGATTCATAGTTATTAAAAAATAAAAAATAAACTTTTTAATAGGTTATTAGGAAAAGCTATTGATAGCTTCGTTAAGATAGTAAATAACTTTTTGCACTATTAATAAACTTTATTCTTACTGTAATTTGAAAACTTTTACTGTAGATGGCAATACCATAAAATTATCCATCCACCAAATAATTGGTTTTTAGATATCATATAATGATTTTATCTCATCTAGAGTCGCTTTTAATCATTTGTGTTTCTATGGTGCAATATGGCCTACTAAAGCATTTTGGCACTCCCCCATCAATTAGCCTCGTATATTCATCCGAAGCATGCCTCATGGGAGTCTTTGCTCTCTTGTAAAGCTTCTTAGTTCCATATGATATACAAGATTTCGAGTTTTAGTGCAGCTAAATTTCCATCAATGTGATCACCATGTTTAGCTTTACCATCATTTTTTCGATTACTAAGAGCTGGGTGTGGGAGTTGGGCATAAGTTATTAGGATAGGATAGTCATTTGAGAATGTGGGTCTACTAGCTTTACTACGTTTGAGATGGTCTCATACTTTGAAACTTCCACATCACTACCTCGGATGGACCTCTCTCTCTACCGAATCCCATATTTTTTTTGTAACCGAAACCTCTCGCATACATAGCCTAGGCCAAAGGAAAGTGCAATGCTTCATATTAGTGTCAAGTATTTAACTCTTTCACCTCTAGGAAAATGAGAGTGATCATAAGAAACATCCTTTCATGTTGAAACTTCAAAAACATCGAGGACGATGAAATCTTCTTTTCCTAAAATCTTTAGGTTTTTCTTTACAATTTTAATGGGTTAATAATTTGAGTGGCAATTAGTTAATTTCTATCTGTACCTAACTAATTGTGTATATTAGATCAATTATTCATTTCAAAATTGAAAAAATTACTATGCCAAAATATATCAAAAAGATTAAAAAAAAAGACCAACAAAACAGAGTCAAGTACAATCTAAACAAGTGTGAGGATATATGTGCATTAAACAAACTCTATCCTCCATACAGACTAAACAAAATTATGAATTGTTAACTTTTTTAGCCCATGTCTTATCCAATTTAAGTCTAAATCACTCTAAACCAAATCTCACTTATTCTTATACTTTCTTAAAATCCAAAACATCATTTATATTTTATTTTTAAACCTAAAACATCATCAAAATAAAATATACAAAACAGAGCATGCCTCATGTCATTTTTATCCATTCTACAAGTCTAATTTCAACATATCATTACTTCTAGTCCTCATATTATATCCAATCCAACTCCTATCCATAATTAAATCATAATTCCACCAAATTTACTTAAAATGAACATAATACATCATATTTTTCCTAGAATCAAACATGTTACTAAATCATGTAAGAAAATCAAAATTTCAAGTTCATATAATCCTCCAATCCGACCTAATTCATCCCTAAGCTTTGCCAAACTCAATAATTATATTGTAACTTATTTTTTTTTTATCAAATTTAGCACTTCCAAAGTATCATAACATGCTAGAAATTCAAAGTTTAGCAATTAAATTAACTTGCACATCTACTAAATCAAGCATACCATCCATTCCAACTTTTAACATGCCAATTACACTAAATTAATCACTTAAATCATTCCAAAATTCTCTTGTCCATAATCCAATCATAAATTTATCATTACCCAGCATTTAAATCAAATTTAATAAGGAAATCTCAATTCATCAACCATGGTGGTGGCAACAACAACAAATTAACAAATCTTCCATTAAGAAGCACTAAACTTCATTTCTATCTACAATTTCAATACCCAACATCATAGTTAACTTGTTACAATGTAGATCTACAACCTAAACACCAAATTACACCCAAAATGACTCAAATTAAATATATCAATTAAAAACTTTTCCAGATTTAATCATTATAGTGCTGCAAGCACTAGTAATCACAAATTTTAAGATCAATCATTCAATTTTTTTTCACTACAATTCATCTCTGAATTTTGTTATACTTCATATTCATCATATCATTTCAATTTTAACTAAAATTTCTACTTCAAACACATATGAACATGCTGGAAATTTATGAGTTATCAACCAAATCAACTAATTTATCTAATAACTCAATAATATCGCTAAGTTCAACCTCTATCTTGCCATATACATCGAATTCATCATTCAATCAACTCTTAAATCGACATACCTATACTTTAATCATCAAATTACCATCATTCATAATCTAAATCAAATTTTACAAGAAAATCAAATCTCATTTTCTTCATCATAGTGGTGGCAACAAGACCCATACACATACTACATATTATCATGCATCAAACTTTACTTCCATCACCAAATCTAACACCTAACATCACATTTATCATATTAGAACATGGGTTAACATCTAAAATCATCAAATGACACTTAGAAGTTATCAATGGGGTGGCGGGTCAACATGGGTTTTGTGCTAATTTCGTCAAAATCCAAGAAACCATCAAATCATCATGCCTAGTTATTTCTAAGCATCTTAATCATCAAATTAAACATTACATTGAACTTATCTTGTTGGAGATTCAACTTAACCTTCAAGTCCTCCCTTTTTCATCCACAATAAACCCTTAAAATAGTATTTTTCTTTATTCCAAGTGATTTCCCGTGCATAGAACAACAAATCTCCTCTTAGATTCATGTTTGACAAGCTAAAACTTACTTAAATCTAACAAAACATCACTTATCTTAATTTCCTCCTAAAACTGTGTTTGAAAGCCCCTTAGCTAAGATCTTCACTTGACTTTTCACCTAAATCTTACAAGAAAACAACTAAATTAGTATAGGGTTTAATCGGTATTGAAGAGTTTGAGTTATAAACAAAGCTTAATGGGTTTTTTTTAAACCATTTACCTTAGAGAATTTTTAAAAAATGAAGATGGTGTCTACTTTTTTCTATTATAAAATGGGTTTTTATAGTAAGGTTTAGCGTAGGTTTAAGGCTATGGGCTATTGGGACTATAAGGGTTTGTGAGACATAACATAATGTGACACGTGTCCTCTTATTTACCCTATTTTAGTATTATATTTCCATTAATTTTTCCCACTTACACCAGCTGCAAAATGATGTTTCCTTTCCCTAAAATTCCCTTAAAAATTAAATTAATTAGCTACTCATCTACCAAAAAAAAAAAAAAAACCTAAGGGCATTTTGGTCATTTTAACCAACTAACTTTCGAATTAAAAATTTTCTTTTCCAAATATTTTGTAATTGATTTTATTCACCTAGTTAAAATATTGAAGCCATATTTATGGTCTCTAAGCAAATTTTGAGTTCAATTTCGACAAAATCGCTTTCAAGAGCAAAAATAGTAATTTTTGGTAAATTATCTCCAAACTTTAAGAGATCACTCCCAATAATTTAAAATGACTTCAAATGACTTAAATTTAAGTTTTTTTATTGATTTCAACTAGCTTTAAAGACTTTAAATAGGGTCTAGGAGTAAAATGGTCATTTTGTAAAATTGATCTCCAAACTTAATTCTTTTTTCTTTTCTAATTGACTCCAAATAATTCCTTAATGATTTTATTCAGTTAATTAGGGTCTTTGAACTTTTATTTAGGGTCACTAGATTATTTTGGAGGTATTTTCGATAAAACCAAGTTTAAGAATAAAAAGTCATTTTAGAAAATTTTGTTCTTAAATTTTGTAAATCCTTTCTTAATTGACTCCAAATTTTCCTTATTAATTTCATCAACCTTATTTAGAAGTTGTGTCACTCTTATTTTTCTTGTTAATTATTAATTGAAATATTTAAAATGTGCAAAAAATTTTGAAAAATTAAAGAAAAAGCAAAAATTGAAAAGGAAAAAAAAGTATTCATAAGTTCATAAATTTCTTCAAGTTCGTAAATCAATTTTAGTTCATAAAAATTTTTTAATGCTTATAATTGTCTTAAACCTTCATAAAATTAGCTTATATTCCTATTCCTACGCAAGAGTTCTCTATTTAAATTTCGATAAAAACTTTTAAAAGTTCATAATTTCTCATTGGTTCATAAAATTTCTTAAACTTGCATAACTCCTTTTTATATTTCACAAGTCTATTCAAAAGTTTGTAAAAAACCTTAAGTTCATAAAATCTTGTAGAGTTCGTAAAATGACTTAGTTTAATTTGACATTATAGTTCATAACTTTGCATAGATTCATAACTAGACGGTCTATAGTTTATAATTTTAAATAAAAATTTGCAATTTAACTCAAGTTCATAAATCACTTAGCTTCTCTCACATAAAATCTCATCATACATTGTAAGCTCCCGTAGTTTATAATTTTACCTATTCTATTTTAATTTCATTGTAATGTCAATAACATCATTGTAGTTTTAATTTCGCTTAGTTTGTAAAAAAACTCAAGAAAAGTGACTTCATTAAAATGTTTGTAACATTGAATTTTTTACAAACATCTAAGCAATTTTACAGACTTAATGCTCGTAAAATCACTATATAATCCCTAAGATCTATTAATGTTTGTAGTTTTACTTAAAATTTGTAGAAAGTACTCAATTATTCATAAAATCTTATAAAAGTTCATAAATCCACTATAGTTCATTGAATTACTAATAGCTCGTAATGTTTGTAATTTCAAATATAAGTTTGTAAAATATTAAGCTGAAATTCTACTCACGAAATTCGAAAGACCTCTAATGATGTGCCTAAAATACCTTAATTGGGGCAAAAGACCCTTGTTGGGTAGGTGTTGTAGGGTAGGAAAAGTAATTCTCACTCAAAATCTCACAAGACTATGAAATATTCCCAAAAATTTCTAAAGTGAAGCGCTGCTAAAAAAATCTTTAGTTGTAAACATATATTTGGTGAGATCAAGAGATCATATATTTATTAACTTTGTGCCAAACTAGCAATTAGAAGTTGAATTCATGTGTGGCATCTAGAATCGGTTACCAATTGGCTAGCTAGCCTTGATGTAGTCAACTAAGATTTTTGTAGTCTAGCAATCCACTTCCTAGTTTTGGTGATTCATGGTTTACTCCCGAACTTTAATATAAATACAACATAAAATGTGGATGTACTTAATTAAAAAAAGTTAGAAATAGAAAATTCACTATAAAACCCCATAATTTAACCAAAACCTAATACCTAATTAGCTTAGTAATTATTTTAAAAACCTTATTCTTAACCTTTATAATTTTAAATTAAGAGAAATAGTAATATAAAAAGGAAAACATGTAAAACTATGAAATAAACTAAAACCATAGGTTTATGGTAATTAAACAAAAATTTCGAGTAAATATTTAAATTTAGAATAATTCATTTAGTCGAGTTGTAAAGTTTCATGTAAAAATACATCCTTAACTAAATTGCCACGTGTGCATTAAATGAACCTGAAAAATCCACATAACTTTACCGTATAAATTTTCTTTTTTCCCTTTGCTAACCCAAACTTATCCCTTCTATCTTTTTTTTTTCTTTCCTTCTTTACTAAAGTCAACAAAGAGAGAGGGAAACAAAAAGTGAGAAAAGAAAAAAAATAAAAGAAAAGTCCGTAATTTCCACTTACAACATCTAAATTGTAATCCAAGACCACCAATGCAATCCTTGAAGTAAGCTCTACAAAACTAGACCTTACTTGTATGGTAAATTTTCAATTCCAAAATTTAGATACAATTTTAAACTGTACAACCAGAGTTTTTAAGTCTAGAAAATAATGGGAAAAATTAGGAACATATAAGATAGGGTGATCTTAGCATGAATAGTTAATAATAACTTTATTCTTCTTGAATTTTAATAAAATAAATCGACCTAATGCAACTACTCAAAGATTATTTTACTTTGTAAAAAGAAATGAGACCTAAGTGAGTGAGAACTTCATGACATATTGCACTATTTGGAAATTTCATGTGTAGTATAACTATATGTGTGTGTGTGTGTGTGTGTGCGTGTATGTTGCTGTGACTTCTTGTTGAAATATGCTATTGCCATGTTGGTGCTATTCCAACGCATGTATCCGTGCTATATATGTTAGGGTCGGCCGCACAAGCAAGTTAAAAAATGAAAGAAAATAATGATATAAGATTTTATCTTGGTTCACCCGTTAATTAGGGCTACGTCCAGTAGAGGATTCCATTAAAATTAGCACCTCACTCTCTTATTTTTCGTCACTCAATTACAAGTGAAAAGGGAATATATAGAACAGCTATTCATGGGTCAAAGCCCAAACTTTTAATAAATAAACATGGGCTTAAATGCTAAAAGCCTCTTGGCGTCCAGGGGGCGCTGCTTTCCTGTCGTAGGGGAGTATAAGTCACACCCCAACAGTATATTCGTGAAATTTCAGTGTATGTGTGTGTGTTTTGTGTGCATGGAATTTTGCTATGACTGTATAAGTGTGGTTGCTATATTGTAGATGTGTGTAAGATCATGTGTGTGTAGAATGTTGCTGCTACAGTCGATAGATGCTGTATGTGGGCATCTTCTATGTGTGTATTCTAAGTGGGTTGTCAGTGCAGCGAGGTGCAAGTGTGTTGCATGTGCTATGTGCATAGTGTGTGTGAGTGTGGTGTGTGCTATGTGTGTGGGTGTGTTGTGTGTGTTGTGGGTGCGTGTGTTTTGTAGCAAGTGTTATGTATGCTATGGGTACGTGTGTGTTGTAGCAAGTGTGGTGTATACTCTGTGTGTGTGTGTGTGGTGTCATTGTGTAGTGTGTTATGTGGGTGTGGGTGTGGTATGTGATGTGTGTGGGGATTTAGCTCGTGCTATGGCTGCTTGTGTATTGCAGTGAGTGTGTTGTATGCTACATGTGCGTGTGTGGTGCCATTATGTAGTGTGTGCTATGTGTGTGGGTGTGTTATGTATATGGGTGTAGCATATGCTGTGTGTGCATGGTGTGGAAGCATAGCGTGTGTCCTTTGCATGTGTGTGTTGTGGTGAGTGTGTGTGCAATGGGTGTGCCGTGTTACTAGTGTTGGTAACTGTGTAAAAGGTGCTACTGTAGGTGCGTGTGTAGTATGTATGTGTATTGTAGATGTGTGATGTGTGCATGTTGCTAGTGTGTTATGTGTGCGTGTAGCATGTGTGCACATCTTGTTGTTGCATTGTTACGAATGTGTGTCTGTATGTGTTCATGTGTTTGTATGCATGATAGCATGTGTGCAGATGTGCGTGGTGCTGTTGTGAGTGTGTGTTTGTGTGCATTTATATGCGTGTGTATATGTGTGTGTCTATGTTCTGTGAACATGGAGCATTGTGTGTATGTGTGTATAGTCATGTGTGTGTGCTGGTGGATAGTGTCATGTGTAAGCTATGTGTTGGTGTGCATGTGTGTTGAGTAGCGTGTGTGCATATGTGTGAGTTGTGTGAGTGCTATGTCCAACATGATGTTGTGGTGCGATGGGAGAGAGAGTGATGTAGAGGTATATTGTGTGTGTTATGGTGTTGTGCGGATGCAAGCATGCAGTAGGCAGGGGCGCTTGTGTTAGGGTGTTGCCGACGAGTTTAACATATTATTATTATTATTATTATTATTATTATTATTATTATTATTATTATTTTGAGTTATTTTTATTGATTGATTTTGATTTTGCATTATGATTTTGAGAGTACATTTTTTGTGACTTTAAATACTTGTGTTGTAGTGTGTCTTGCTGATTTGTTTGTAAATACTCTCTATTTGATTGCCCTGGAATAATTAAGTAATTACAATGACTTAAATAAAATTCAACACGCATTGCACAATATATTGTACTAAGATTGAAGGCCATCACTGCCACATGATACACAAGAAGTAATCACATAAGGATTACTATTCCACTAATGACGAACTACGTGATTAAGGGGGCTATTATATCTTTGACAAAACTAAGCGGAATAGTCTTTCATGTCCTTGAGGGTATATGCTCAATATGCTAATTTGACACATGGAGCTTCAGACTTCTAAAAATCTTAAGACAATTAATAAAAAGATAAGATGGAAAATAAGTGAACTAAGATACTTAGATATTAATGATTATGAGAATCTTCAACCCAAGATCAAGGGGCGGCGTTAAACCCTAGACTTCACTCTGGTTACTAGAAGACCGCGTATGATGCTGTGTTGCATATGGATTGTCCATTCATGGCATATGTTTGATAAACTTGCTTAATTTGTTTATGTGTGTGTAGTATTGTGATATTACACTCCCATCTCATCGAGCAATAATAGCTCACCCTTCTATAGATTTTATAATGCAAGTTACGACTATGAAAGTCTCCTCGGATAAATGTATTACCTAAGTAAATAAGATCTCCACATGAAACTACTAGAATTGGGAGCGAGGATCAAGAAACAATGTAGATTTCTCATGTAAATTATGTTAGAAGACTAATTGCTTTTATATTGTAAGTATTTTAAATCAAATTAGCAAAATTTTGGCTTCTTGTGTAATAGGACCTAAATGAGATCTATTTTTGGAAAAATGTGTCTCATATGTGATATTGGATTTCAAACATTCCAATTATAATAGAAGAGCTGAGATAAGACCTTCTATCTTGCTATTTAAATTTTAACAAGTCAATTTGATATAATGGTTTAGACGTTTCACAATTGCTAATGAAGGTTGGGTAATTGTAGCAGGTTATCACATTTAGAATCCCTCATGGAGCATGACATTCACAACAAAAAATAGTCTATCTCTAATTCCAATAATAGCAACGGATTAACAATAATATTCTTTCTGCTAAAAAGTTATTAAAATATTGCAAATTGTGACAGATTTGCCGCAAAATAGCAATGACTCAGCTAGGGGAAAGTCATTAAAATATAGCAAATTGCGATAGATTTGCCACAAAATAGCATTGACTCAAGAATGGAAAAATTATCCATCTCAAATCTATTAATAAAATTTAGTGGGAGAATGAGAAGTATTCACTCAAGAAGGGAAAAAATACCTATCACAAATCTGTTACTAAAATTTAGTAGGAGAATAAGAAGCAGAGGGCAAGAAATTCGTGGCAGATTTGCGACCAGTTTCTATCTCCTATTCATTAAATGCAGTTGCGGAGGAAAGCAAAAATAGGTAGCAAGCATCTTAGCTATGAATTGTTTTCTTGAGCCTTCAATTATCCATCCACCAAATAATTGGTTTTTAGATATCATGAAATAATTTTACCCTTCTAAATTGGATTTTGATCATTCATGTTTTCAATGATGCAGCATGGCCTACCAAAGCATTCTGGCACTGCCCCGTCTATTAGACTCGTAAGTTATTAGGACAGTCATCTGAGTATGTGGGTTTCCTGGCTTTACTACATTTGAGGTGGTCTCATTCTCTAAAACTTCCACATCACTACCTCGTATGACCTTTGTCTCTACTGGATCCCATATTTTTCTCGCATACATAGCCTAGGAAACTGCAGTGCTTCATATTAGCATCAAGTATTTAGCTCTTTCACCTTCAAGAACATGAAAGTGATCATAAGAAACATCCTTTCCTGTTGAAACTTCAAAGACGTCGACGACGAGGAAATCTTTTTTTCCTAAAATCGTTAGGTTTTTCTTTAGAATTGCGGGAATTAGTTAATTTCTTTCTGTACCGAACTGATTGTGTATATTAGATTAATTAATCATTCCAAAAACAGAAAAATTTACCATGCCAAAATATATAAAAAATTCTTTTACTTCACGTAGCAAGCACGACCTGTATTTCGAAAGAAAGGGATCCAAAAGGACAATTCATCTATTGCTGTCACATTGATATTGAGTATTGACCATGAGGTGTTTAAATAAGATCGACATACTCCTTTCATTTTTATTTTTAATAAAAAGTCATTTCAGAAGTTAAAAAAAAAAAAAATGCACCACATCTCTCATAGTCATACATAAACGTAAATATTTATTAATGGCACTGCTTCTTCTCTGGCTTTCTCATCAGTAGTGCCAACGACGGGACAGGGGAATGACAAAGAACTTCATCTTTCCAGTGCTGCAATGGAGGCCACCCCTTTCACCGCAGGCAAAGTAGTAAGGCCTCCACTTGGTGAGGACAAACTCGAAACCATCGCCGGCACCATCGGACCAATTGGCAATCATCTTCGCCCTCTTCAGATCACATCTCATGAAGCTCCACACGTTGGAGAACAGATACACACTATGGGGATGTGTGTTGGTTTCGCTGGGTGGATCATATTTGAAAACTGCAATTACACATAAATATATATATCATAAGTGAAATTTTATTTGAAAATAATTGATTGATTTCTGTTTGGACTCGGTGTATGTGTTTGTTTAGCAGAAATATTTTTTGGATTTTTTTAAAAGTAATTAAAGCTTTGTTGTTGCAAAATAACATCATATTAGTTTTAGTGGTTACAATTACTAGTAATTTTTAATGGTTTTTAATGGTAAATGATAATAGATACTGTAAGATGAAAGGGGCAACCAATAAGGTGGTAGAGAACCATCTTGAAAATTATTCATATGATTCTTAATTTTTTGATAATAGGAAAGCAATTTCCCTATATTCTATTTGTATTGTTTATAGTTGTTGACTCCACTATTAAAGATGGGCAACTATTCTCACACTTCTACCACTTGATGCTAAAAGCTAGTGGTATAGTGAACTTTTGGAGATTACTATGACAATAGATAACATCAGTAGAGTTTCGATTAGATCTAATAATCAGTAATATTTTCGTGAACACATTCTTAAACTGATACGAAATTACTGAGAAGCTAGTAAGTCTAAAGAAAACATACAAGCATCAATTTAGGCATGTAAACAAGGAAAAATAAAAAGGTAAAAAGAATGGAATGAGCCAACAGTTATCTATGATAAAAATTAACAAAATGGAAAAACCTTATGAGTTAACAAGAATTAAATTGAATAACTCTTCGTAGTTTGAGAATATGGATTCTTTACTAAAAGTATTGGTTAGAATGATAAGTATTATTGTCTTTTAACATAATATATTAAGTTTATATCAAAATGAACATGCATACCAAGCGTATCATTAAAATAAAAAGCTCCACTATTACGAGCCCATGCCATGTAGTCGAAGCCAAATTGCCAATTATTTGAACCCCCACAATGATTTTGTTGGATCCTTGTGTATCATTGCAGCGACGGTAATGTGGCCCCCAACCACTGTAGCTATAGCTACTGTTCCATTGGTCGTGCCACCCTGGGGCGGTCTTGTTGGCTAAGGTTGTTCCCAACATGGAAGCAACCATCAAAACAAGGAACCCTGCAAATTCCATTTGGAAATGAAAATGATATTCTATGGGGTAGTGAAAGTATTGAAAGTTGAAATCTTCAGTTGCTTTGAATACTTGCGCTCTTGGAGGAGATAAGGCTAGAGGACGGCTTTTATAGGGGCATTTTCTCTCCTGTGATCATCAGCTCGGTGATAGTGCAAGTATGCCAAATTGCGACCATTTCAATGAACATGTGTTTTTGCCTTTATCTTTTGACTAGATTGGGTAAGGTAACTTTCCCAGTGGACACCTTTATTTAAAAAAAAAAAAAATCCCAGTTGACATAATTTCTTGGCATTATTACTAATGACAATTGAATAATGTCATTTATACATGCAAGGGTCAGGGTAAGAACTCTGATGATGAAGGATTTATCAATAGGGTCCTATTTAATAGGTAAGGGAGTTTTGAACTTTTGATCGTGAATTGGCCTAATTTCTTGTGAGGCAAAAAAATATATCGTATATCATCAAGACATCTCTCCTAAGGTTGTTATACCAAATCTTGAAACTTGAACATATCAATTTTTAATTAAGTTGGATCCAATTTCAATTAAGCTTGTGAGTTGGCAAAAGAAAAATCATAAAATTCAAGTTCAACTCAATAAATAACTTAAAGTAACTCAAGTTTGAGATCAACCAAGATTCCACCACAGCCAATTTGAATTTGAATAGTTTATTGGCAATGTTTGGTTCATTCGAACTCAGATGAGTAGTAATAAAGGAAGTGTGTATATTTAAATTTATGAAACCTCTAAATTGTTTCCTATCAATTTGAGTTGATCATGCTTTCCCTTTAAGGTTGATTTGCTTCAATTAATGTAATACATTTTACTATTTTGGCATAAATCCCCCAACACCATCACCGATAAAAATGCAACATATCGATAAGATTATTATCACCCCTCATGATATATAATTCCGCCATATCCGCTCAAAAATTATGCGATTCACTTTGCATATGACCATGAAAGAGCGCTCGACTTGTGATTATTAATACCAACCTAAAACTATATACTTTTATAACTTGTCAGATGAAGTTTTCATATTTTCAATTGGCGATCTGAACACAATTACTCGTAATATACGAATTCAAAAGTGAGACGTTGGTTTCGCAATAAATATTTATTTACTTACAAGTATGTGACTAAAAAGAAAGAGATAAGAGACGTTCTTAGCTTTGCTCGATATTTGCATGGTATACTTAATATCTAAATATGACGTTGATGAGATAGATTTACAAGTTATGAAGCATACAAAATAACATCAACAACAATCAGAACCCATTAGAAGGGATCAGAAGCAAAAGTAATCAAGATCGGAAATTTAAAATCTATCTACAAAAGTTAGAATCAATTAGTTAGGAAGAAGAGGCATGATTTTAGAATTCAACTTAGCTTGATATTAAAAGTTATTTTCAAAGCTCATAGATGAATTAAATTAGCTCATTTTTAGTATCTGCCAAAATATAAAAAAATCGTGGCTTATTTTGGAAAGTTAATATTTTATTTTCTTTTTTTATTTTATTCTATTTCTTTATTACTTTTAGGGAGCTATTTTTTCTATTTTATTTTATTTTCTTATCATGTTTAGGAAAGTTATTTTTAGTGTACTGTTCTAGGGTATTGAGAGTATAAATACTCCATAGATAGAGTAACCAAATTAATTATTCTTTTATATTTCGTATTATCGCATCAAACTGCGTGGGTTGGTATCAGAATTATATTCCAAAACTATGGCTTCGATCTTCCAAGCATCTAGCTCCTTTCTCGTGATGAGATCGATGAGGTGATTGCTCTACCAACCTGGTGGTGATCTGATGTAATAATGGGCCACTAAACCACATACACAATTCTTCTGCTTTACTTACATAGTCTCTATCATTGACTTCGACAACTTCGAACAAATCTTGTGATAAGATTATTGGGCAAACATGAAACATATTCAAGCAAATCAAGAATTTCGAAGGTTTATTTTATGAAGTTTTTCTTTATTCTTTGCCATTGAGTCAAACCACTATCTAAATATTTGACAGCTTTCTACATTAGCTGCTTCAGATATATAAAAATTTCTAACGAGACTAACTCAATGTTGAGAAAACAGCATTCTTGTGGGATTTGTGTTGCACTTGTGAGTCCGACCATGAATAGCATCGAGGAAGTGCGATAAGACGATCATATGACTCCACAATGACGTATTTTCCGCAAAATACAGCATTGCATCCTAAACATACATGGGCATACGTTTGCTGTAAGTTTGTGACTGTTTTTTTTTTTTTTTTTTCTCTATACCTTTTATTGCACCGTAAATATTAAAAGGATTTTAATTAATGTAAACACGAAATAAAGGAAAACCATGTAAGCAAGGATGAGGAAAATTTTAATTTCCTGTGAATGGAAGTTTCATGACGCTTTTTTTTTTTTAACCTTTGTTAATTATTGCTTAACAAATTAAAAATGTGAAGAAAATCTAAAAGAGATTAAAAGAAAAATGCAGAAAACCGAAGGATGGCCTGCATGTTCGTTCTTTCTTTCTTTTTTTTTCTTTTTTTTTTTTTTACTTCTTTTATTCGTCATTTTAATGTATAAATTGTTACTTTGCTACCCAATTCATGAAACTCATTTAAGTCGGTAACTTCGTTTAATGAATTTTTCCAAATATGCAATGAAAATAAAAAGTAACTATCCTCAATAATTGTAACCCCCTAACAGTTGTAACTTTGCAGTCTCAAAATATTTTTATGTTCACCTTTTCACTTCATAGGACCTCTAAGTTTGATTTTTATGTTTAATTTTCTGCAAATTTTTTTGAAAGTTTATAATTTTGCATTAATTTGTAAAATGCCTTAAAGTTTTATAACTCTCCTTACATTTCATAAATTTATGAGAACTTCCTAAAAACATAAGTTCATAAAATCTTATAAAAAGTTTGTAAAAGTACTTAATACTTCACAATTTAACTCTATAGTCGTAACTCTACGTAAGTTCGTAATCGGATACTATTCTCCTGAAATGGCTTTCTAGTTTGTAAATTCACGTAAAAATTTGTAATTTATCTTATGTTCATAAATTCACTTAAACTACGTAAAATATGTCCATCAACAATTTGCAACAAGATATAAGACGATTTCTCGACTAAAAATTATATTATAGAATGTATCATATACAATTTTTATAACTAATATTAAATATACAATATCTATTCATATTTATTATTGTAATACTTATGCTATAAATTTTTAAATATAATATAATTAATACATTATATTCAATTTTACTATATTTATATTTATTATATAAAAAAAATCATTTTTTCCTATTATGATAGACATTAAAAATATCATTTTATAATTATAATATTTATTTTTATAATACATTGAAAATTATATTATTTCCATACTTTAATTAAATCATACCACTTTAATTATTATTTTATAGTTGTAATTTTATATTAAAATCATAATTTTTTTAACATATTATTATTATCATACCATCTTAATTATTATTTTATAATTGTAATTTTGTATTAAAATCATAATTTTTTAAACATATTATTATTATCATCATTTAGTATAACAATACAATAATACTACAATCAAAATATTTGTAATTACTGGTTTTATAATATAAATATAGCATTTTTATTATTTCCATACATTATGTTATATTGTGGCATTAATATATAACTCTATAATATAATATTTATAGAATACTTCATATTTTTGTTAACATAATATTTATCCTATAAATTGATACATATAATATGATTAATTTATTATATTTTCTTCTATAATGTAAAATTTGGGTGAGTAGATAATCATGTTTTACTCTATATCATGTAATAATCGGCTCAATCAGGTAAATTTCAAATGTGTGTTGAAGTCATTGAGTAGGTTCGAGGAACAATTTTTTGAAATTTGACTCCATAAGGTAGGGTAAATGCGTGTTATCTCAATATCCTGTAATCATCCTAAAACATGTACTCTAAAATATATAAAGTACTGGTTTTATAATACCCTATACTCACCTTATAAAAATTAGAAAAAAAAAACTATTTAGTTTTCAACGGTTCATATTTTTTCTAGTTAAGTCCTAAATCTTCCCCATTTTTTTATGTTCTTATTTTAGTCCTCAACATTTGTAAAGCCTTACAAACAAGTTCTTTTTTTTTTTTTAACTTTGTTAACTTTTCTGTTAGCATATTACACGAGGCACCTTTGAATTAGTATAATTAATTATTTAAAATAAATATATAATAAAATATAATAAATTAATTAAAAAACAAAAATATAAAAAAATCATAAATTAAAAAAAAAAGAAAAAATAGTAGAAAATAGGGAAAAAAAACTCTAGCCATGTATCGCATGCTAACAAAAAAGTTAATGGTGTTAATATATATCTTAAAAAATAAAAAGGAAGTCTCATTTGCAAGGTTTTACAAAGGCTGAGGACTAAAATAAGGAAAATGTTTTGTTTAAGACTCAAGTAGAAAAAGTGCAAATCATTAAGAACTAAATATATACTTTTCCCTAAAAATTATTGAATAATAATAATAATAATAAATGTAAAACAATATTATATTTTTACCTTCTAATATCTACCCAAAAGGAAAATTAATAAATAAATGGTTTCTTACTTCATTTTTTCCATCTCTCTTTTATCTTCTTTTAACGTTTATATTTTCTATCTTTCTTGTCACATTCCTTCCACATTACTAACCTTACCTTTACTATTATATTTTATATTAGATGTTATACTTGTTAAATTACCGTATTGGATTGGGTGTTATATATTTTAAGCAAGTGGACTAATTTTTTATTTAATAGATTATAAACTATGCATAGGTGGATGAAGTGCCTTTTTTGTTGATGTGTTATTTTGTTACTTTTGTTATATAATATCATTTTAATTCTAGATGTTATATAAAATAAATTATGCAATATCATACTTTTTAAACTCTAGATAGCATACTTTCATACCATTGAATAAATAGGATATCATGGAAACATTAACTAGTTTTGGTTATTGACAATTTACTTAGGGATTTTAATATCATAAAATTATAAATAGCTTCCATAGTGTATTCTATACCCGTAAGTTTCATAAGGTAAAAGTTTTAGGATAGCTTTAAAGTATTATAAGTTAGGTTCTAATTATTTGAAACTTGTACCCATGAAGTAAGGATTGGATAGAGTTGTATATCCTATCTACCTTATATCCATTCATTCATTCTTGCTTTATATTACTTATTAATATGTATTATCATAAGCATCATATTATATGTATATTATTTATTCTTATTATATTATATTATTACAACTAGCGGATGGGGCGCATGTGATGTGTGTGTATAAATCTCTAGACAGAACAATCAAACCTGAATACACAAAGTTAAATAATTTACGAATAATAGATGCACTAAAGTAACAAAAAGGAATAAGATACATGTTAAACTCGTCAAAGAAGTTACTATAAATTCCTAAAAGAACTAATATGAAAAGCCTTGGAAGGAATCCATCATAATGAAACAATTGTATGAACTCGCCGAAAAGCTTAACGATTATGTATATTATTGTCAATTCGTGGTCCCTCCTGATGGAGACAGGGGACACACGGCCTGAACACACGGCCGTGCTATAAATGATGGAGATAGGAGACACACGGCCTGAACACACGGCCGTGCATATAGACCATGTATCCAATTCAGAGCCATAGACGTATACACGGCTTCCTTACACGGCTAGGAGACAACCGTGCTTCACGACCGTGTCCTCAGTCAGATTTCCACAGAAGTATACACGACCCCACATACGGCCGTGTATCGTGGCCGTGTATAACGATCGTGTATCCGATCAGAGTATCCCACAGAGGCTGACACGGTTCCGGGCACGGCTTGGGACACGGCTTGCGGAACTTTCACAGAATCATACACGGCTTCGAGGCACGGCCATGTATGAGACCGTGTACTAGGCTTGTCACTTGCCCAGAAACATACACGGCCTGGAGGCACGGCCGTGTATGCGACAAGTTATAGACGTGTATTTTATTATTTATTTCCACGTGTACGCTTAGATTTTTCCCCTTTTAGATATTTTACGGGGCCATATAAATACTCTTTTGTCAGATAGATTAGGGTGACGTTTTAATATACATTTGAATACACTTTGAGAGAGAGTTTTTCTCTAATTTCCGGGTTGTGCACAACCTAATTTGCACCAAAGCGTGTGTCTTTGTTGTAGGAAACCAATCTAATTATGGATTTGTTTCGTTTTAGCTTCCGCGCTGCGTCAGTTGGTATCAGAGCAAGGTTATTTCCTGCGGAGATGTCGGCTAACGACGGTGTTGATGGCGGTCGTGTTCTTGACGGTGTTCAAGAGGCGAGGTTTCAAGGGAACCATCAATGGGTTCCTAGGGAAGATTTCGACGCAATGCATCAGAAGGTCGGGCGTATGGAACGGCGCCTTGATGAACTGATCGAGCGTTTCAATGCTCTGGTGGTTGACCCCAATAGGGTTGGGGGCGCTGGCAGAAATCCACCACGTGCGGTGGAGGAATTCGGGGGACGCGTGATCCGACCTGTCGTTGAGAACAGGTGGGGGCGTGTGGAGAGTGAAGAGTCCAGCGAAGAGAGTGATGATCCGTACGGAAGTAGACCGCGGCGAGGACGTGGTGGAAGAGGCGGTAGTCATCGGATGGCTCCTCATGGAAACTATCCTAGAGAAGTTGATCACAGGAGGAACCGTGGGGGTTATGATCACGGGGATGGCGGAGACTACCGGTTGAAGGTTGATATTCCTTGGTTCGATGGTAGTCTCAACATCGAAGGCGTTCTGGATTGGTTGGCGGAAGTAAACCGGTTCTTCGACTACATGGAAATTCCCGAGGACCATCGGGTAAGGCTGGTGGCGTGCAGGTTGAAGAGTGGTGCTTCGGCATGGTAGGAGAGATTGCAATGTAGGAGGCAGCGGGAAGGAAGGCACCCGGTAAGGTCATGGTATCGCATGAAGCAGCTGCTACAACATGACTTCCTCCCGCCGGATTACGAGCAGATATTGTTCAAACAATATCAGTGGTGCCGCCAAGGACAACGTTCCGTGCATGAGTATACGGCAGAGTTCATGAGGCTGGCAGAACGGAATGATTTGAGAGAGAGCGAGGGTCAGCAAGTTGCGAGGTATGTAGAAGGGCTAAAATTACAAATCAAAGATAAGATTGGGGTGACGATGGTGAGAACCCTCGTTGAAGCAAAGAACTTGGCTCTCCGAGCCGAGCTTGTGTTGCAGGAGCAAGGGAGTAGATACGGGGAGGACAGAAAGGGTATGTAGGCGAAGCTATAGGTGGTGGTAGTCGACCGATACTTGAGAAAAGTCGAGTTACACCATACAAACCAACGGAGGACATGTCTAGGAGGGAGGAGAAAAGTGAGGGGAAGAAGCCGATGGAGCCGAAAGGAGTTCAAAGACAGAACAATCCCTATGCCAAACCCATATTGGGCAAGTGTTTCCGATGCAACCAACCGGGTCATCGATCAAACGAATGCCCAGCGAGGAAGAGCGTCAACATCCTCGATAGGGAAGATGATGAGGAAATTTGCTGTGAGCCCGATGGAGAGGGAGAGTACTATGAGGAAGAAGAAGAAGCAGCGGAGCCATCATATGTAATTCGGCGTATGATGCTCACTCCAAAGCAGGAAGAGTTCACGCAGAGGCACCAATTGTTTCATACACGGTGTACGATCATGGGGAAGCTATTTGAGTTGATAGTAGACAGCGGCAGTTGCGAGAACATCATAGGAAGGGAGGTTGTAACACAACTGCAGCTGCCCGTTGAGAAGCACCCGAATCCTTATACTATTGGCTGGATCAAGGCCGCCGAGAAAATTGAAGTTAAGGAGAGATGCAGAGTACCTTTCTCAATAGGGAAGTACCGGGATGAAGCATTCTGCGACATTGTAGACATGGATGCTTGCCACATCTTGTTTGGGAGGCCATGGCAGTTTGATGTGGACGCGCAACATGCGGGCAAAGAAAATGTCTACCGGTTGGAGAAGGAGGGTGTGAAGTACACCTTATTACCATTGAAGAGGGAAGGACGTGTTAAAGGGAAGCAGGTTGAGAGTCGCTCATTTTTTACTGTCACTCAATCCGAGAAGGAAGTGATGGACGACTTGAAGGAATCGCGAGTAGTACACGCCCTCATCGTGAAAGGAGTGACCGAAGGAAGGGAGGAACTTGATAGAGAAGTGCCAGGGGCGGTGAAGGATCTTCTTGAAGAGTTCAAGGAAGTGATCCCAGACGACCTACCCGAGGGACTACCTCTTTTGAGGGATATTCAACACCAGGTTGACCTGGTGCCCGGGGCTAGTCTCCCAAACCTCCCGCATTACAGAATGAGTCCCAAGGAAGCCGGGATTCTTCAGGAGAAGGTCCAAGAGCTTTTGGACAAAGGTTTCATCCGGGATAGCCTAAGCCCATGTGCGGTTCTGGCATTGTTAACTCCCAAGAAAGATGGGAGTTGGAGGATGTGTGTTGATAGCCGAGCTATCAACAAGATTACCATAGGGTATAAATTCCCTATACCCCGCATTAAGGATATGTTGGACCGTTTGAGTGGCGCTACTATTTTCTCCAAGATAGACTTGCGGAGTGGATATCACCAGATTCGAATCCGTCCTGGAGACGAGTGGAAAACGGCATTTAAGACCAAGGAGGGGCTGTATGATGGCTAGTGATGCCATTTGGGCTGAGTAACGCACCGAGCACCTTCATGAGAGTAATGAACCAGGTATTGAAACCTTTCAATGGTCGTTTTCTTGTTGTGTACTTTGACGATATTCTGATATACAGTAAATCCGAAGAAGAACACTTAGAACATCTAAGGTGTGTGTTATCTACATTAAAGGCGAATAAGTTGTTCGCTAATCTTAAAAAGTGCACCTTTATGTCAAGACGACTGTTGTTCCTAGGGTTTGTTGTTAGTAGTGAGGGAGTGATGGTAGATGACGAGAAGGTAAAAGCAATTAGGGAATGGCCTATTCCAAGAACCGTAACGGAATTGAGAAGCTTCCTCGGCTTAGCCAGTTTCTACAGAAGGTTCATTAGGCATTTTAGTACTGTTGCTGCACCCTTGACCGAATGCCTAAAGAAGGGAAAGTTCCAATGGGGCGAAGAATCTAACTTGAGCTTCATGAACCTGAAGCAGAGATTGTGTAGCGCGCCTGTACTAGCTCTACCAGACTTTGAAAAATTGTTCGAAGTGGATTGCGATGCTAGTGGGGTCGGAGTAGGTGCAGTACTATCACAGGAGAAGAGACCAATAGCCTTTTACAGTGAGAAGCTGTGCGAAGCAAGGAGGACTTGGTCTACCTATGATAAGGAGTTCTATGCCGTGGTAAGGGCCCTTAAAGTGTGGGAACACTACCTGGTCGGGAAAGAGTTCGTTTTGTATTCGGATTGTGGGGCTCTTAAACATTTGAGTGGTCAGACCCGAATTAGTAAGGATATGCACGCCAGGTGGATTGAGTTTTTGTAGAGGTTTCCTTTTAGGTTGATGCACAAGTCAGGTGTGCAAAACAAAGTCGCGGACGCCCTGAGTAGAAGAGCGAATGTCCTGCTTACTTTGAGTACAGACATTGTCGGCTTTGAAAAGCTAAAGGAACTGTACGAGAACGATGGCGACTTTAAGGACACTTGGATTAAGTGTGCCAACAGGGAACCGTGTGACGACTACCATATACATGAGGGATATTTGATGAAAGGGAACTAGTTGTGCATTCCCGAATCTTCTTTGCGGGAAAAGCTTATCAGGGACTTGCATGGTGGAGGATTGGCGGGACATATGGATAGAGATAAGACATTAGCTGCAGTTACCGCCAGATACTTTTGGCCTCGGTTGAGGAGGGATGTGTACCGGATTGTGGAAAGGTGCTACATTTGTCAAGTGTCTAAGGGGCAATCCCAAAACACTGGTCTATACACTCCTCTCCCCGTGCCTTCAAAAATTTGGGAGGATTTGTTGATGGACTTCATACTGGGTTTGCCTCGTACCCAACGAGGTGCTGACTCTGTGTTTGTTGTAGTTGACAGGTTTTCCAAGATGGCTCATTTCATCCCATGCAGGAAGACCGCCGACGCACGGGCTATTGCACGATTGTTCTTCAAGGAAGTGGTGCGGCTGCATAGAGTCCCAAAGTCTATCACATCAGATAGGGATAGCAAATTCCTTAGTCACTTTTGGAAGACCCTCTGGTTTATGTTTGACTCCTCCCTGAATTACAGCAGCACCGCTTATCCTCAAACCGACGGACAGACCGAGGTGACTAACAGAACCCTCGGAAACCTCATCAGAAGCATCTGCGGTGAGAAACCGGGACAGTGGGATCAAGCATTGGCTCAAGCCGAATTCGCTTACAACAGTTCTGTCCACCGAACTATTGGAAGGTCTCCATTCTCGGTGGTATACACAAAAACACCACAACATGCGCTAGACTTGCTCAAATTACCCAAGGACATGGTGGGCGATGTAGCAGCTAAACATATGGCGGAGCAACACTAAGCCACTACTGAAGAAGTTAAGCGAAAGATAGAGGAATCCAACACACGGTACAAAGGGGATGCAGATAAGCATAGACGGCAGAAGCTCTTTGCAGTTGGCGATCAGGTAATGGTTTACCTTCGGAAGGAGCGATTCCCTGTAGGGAAGTATGGGAAACTTCAACCCAGGAAGTACGGTCCCTATGAAGTTGTACGCAAGATCAATGACAACGCATATGTTATACAACTCCCAAAAGATATGAATATATCTTGCACTTTCAATGTAGCGGACTTGTCATCTTTTCATGCCGATGATACTCCTCTATATCCGGATGAGAACTCGGGGTCGAGTTCTCCATTGGTGGTCCCTCCTGATGGAGACAGGGGACACACGGCCTGAACACACGGCCGTGCTATAAATGATGGAGATAGGAGACACACGGCCTGAACACACGGCCGTGCATATAGACCGTGTATCCAATTCAGAGCCACAGACGTATACACGGCTTCCTTACACGGCTAGGAGACAACCGTGCTTCGCGACCGTGTCCTCAGTCAGATTTCCACAGAAGTATACACGGCCCCACACATGGCCGTGTATCGTGGCCGTGTATAACGATCGTGTATCCGATCAGAGTATCCCACAGAGGCTGACACAGTTCCGGGCACGGCTTGGGACACGGCTTGCGAAACTTTCACAGAATCATACACGGCTTCGAGGCACGGCTGTGTATGAGACCGTGTACTAGGCTTGTCACTTGCCCAGAAACATACACGGCCTGGAGGCACGGCCGTGTATGCGACAAGTTATAGACGTGTATTTTATTATTTATTTCCACGTGTACGCTTAGATTTTCCCCTTTTAGATATTTTATGGGGCCATATAAATACTCTTTTGTCAGATAGATTAGGGTAACGTTTTAATATACATTTGAATACACTTTGAGAGAGAGTTTTTCTCCAATTTCCGGGTTGTGCGCAACCTAATTTGCACCAAAGCGTGTGTCTTTGTTGTGGGAAACCAATCCAATTACGGATTTGTTTCGTTTTAGCTTTCGCGCTGCGTCACCTCCTTATGTGATCTTTGTTTAGCTCCAGACATAAGCAAAGAACCAATCAATTTTATTTTTGAATAAGCAAATTGAGATCTACCACAATGATTGTTCCTTAACTTTTATCTCTAAAGTTAATATATCCTTATTTTCCTTCCATTCCAAACTATAAAATATATACTGAAGCACCACCAATTAAGTGACTTGAATATCCTCTGTCCAAGCAACTTTGCTTCATGTCCATGCAAAAATCAAGTGTAGATTATCTATTATTAGGAATTAGACAAGCTTCAATCCTCTAAAGCTTAATCTTGCTGTATTGTTTTTATTTAAGAAAAATAAACTTTTAGTTTTTAATATTTAATTATTTTTTTATTTGAGTCTTTATGTTTTTTTTTTATTGTTCTTTTTCATTATTCAAGTCACCAACATTTTAAAATATTTACCAACTAAGATTTTCACTACCATTATTAATTTTTACATCTACAAATGACACGTGAAGCACTAGGTTCGTTACAATAGGTAATGTTATCCCCTAGAACCTCAAAGACATGACAGCCACCACGTGTATCATTTAAATGACACATGCTAAGGCTTCCTAAACCGGTTATTATCTGAGTTCCTGATGCGGACATCGTGGAGGGCACAGCGGCTTACACGGCCCAAGGGCACGGCCGTCTATAATTTTACCCGGGCCGTGTATCACTTACACGGGCACAGGCACGCCCAGCTACACGACCGTATGCTCCAGAGGATTCTCATAGAGTCATACACGGCCTAAAGGCATGGCCGTGTATGAAATCGTGTACTATGCTCGTCATATACACAGAAGCTCACACGGCCTAAAGGAACGGCCGTGTACTCGACCGTGTATTATGCTCGTCACATGCCCAGAGACATACACAGCCTAGAGGCACGGCCATGTATGAGACCGTGTACTATGCGTGTCACATGCCCAAAAACATACACGGCTTAGAGGCACGGCCGTGTATGAAACCGTGTACTATGCGTGTATTTTATTATTTCTTTCCACGTATACGCTTAGATTTTCCCCTTTTAGATATTTTACGGGGACATATAAATACTCTTTTGTCAGATAGATTAGGGTACATTTTATTATCATATTGGAATACACTTTGAGAGAGAGTTTTCTCCAATTTCCGGGTTGTGCACAACCAGATTTACATCAAAGATCGTTTCTTTGTTGTGTGAAACCAATCCAATCTCGGATTCGTTTCGTTACGCTTTCCGCGCTGCGTCAATTGGTATCAGAGCAAAGCAATTTCCTGCGGAGATGTCGACTAACGGTGGTGTTGATGGCGATCGTGTTCTCGACCTTGATCGAGATGCGGAAGTCCAAGGAGTCAATCAATGGGCTCCGAGGGCAGTGGTTGAAGCCATGGAGCAGAGACTTGGGCGTGTAGAGCAACGCCTGGAGGATCTGGTGGCGCGGTTCGACGCCATGGTAATGGACCACAACGGTCACAGGGGTGTTGTTGGGAATCGACCGGGGGTAGTAGCTGCCCGCGGCGACCTTATCAATGACTTTGTTGCCGAAAACCAATGGAACCGGAGAATTGAAGGAAGCTCTTCTGAGGAAGAGGATGGAATTTGCGGAGGAGAGAATAACCACCGCGAAGGGGTGGTGTTGTTGGCGGTGAAAGATTTCGTGGCATTGATGATCGGAATGAACCAGCATATGGGGGTGGATATCGACGCAATCACCAAGGGTTCGACCATGCTGAAGGCGGAGACTTCCGTCTTAAGGTAGATATCCCTTCTTTTAATGGTAATTTAAATATAGAAGAGTTTTTAGATTGGCTGGCAGAGGTCGATAGGTTCTTTGACTATATGGAGGTTCCTGAGGATATGAGGGTGAGAATGGTTGCTTGTAGATTGAAAGGAGGGGCATCTGCATGGTGGGATAGATTGCAACACCGTAGGCAAAGGGAAGGGCGACAACCGATTAGATCATGGTACCGTATGAGAAATCTGCTGCAGCAGGATTTCTTGCCACCCGATTATGAACAAATCCTCTTCTAACAGTATCAGCGGTGCCGACAAGGGCAGAGGACGGTGCATGAATACACCGCGGAGTTTATGAGGCTACCGGAGAGAAATGATTTAAGAGAAACTGAGGGTCAACAGGTGGCACGGTTTGTAGACGGGTTGAAGCCTCAGATAAGAGATAAGATAGGGGTGACGGTGTTCCGAACCGTGAATGACGCAAAGAACTTGGCTCTCCGAGCAGAAATGATGATACAAGAACAGAGCGTAAGGTTTGGAGGTAGTAAAAGGACTTACACTTACAGAGGTCCTGGTAATAGTAGTAAAGGAACTGGTGAAAGACCTCGAGGAGTGGTTGAGAAGCCAGCGGGAAGTATGGACAGGAGAGAAGACAAGGCGGAAGGAAAGAGACCGGTGGAGAATAGAGACACTCCAAGGCAAAACAATCCATATGCCAAGCCGATACTGGGAAAATGTTATAGATGTAATCAGTCGGGGCATCGATCAAATGAGTGCCCAAATAGACGCACCGTAAACATTGTCGAGAGGGAAGAGGAGGAAGAAGTGTGTTGTGAACTAGACGGTGATGATGAGTACTATGAGGAGGTTGACGACGGGGTAGAACCTAATTACGTAATTAGGAGGATGATGTTGGCACCGAAACAAGAGGATAGCTCACAACGACACCAATTGTTTCACACTAGGTGCACGATTGGTGGGAGGGTGTTTGACTTGATTATCGATAGTGGGAGTTGTGAAAACATCATTGGGAAGGAAGTCGTAAAGAAGCTCCAATTACCGACAGAGAAGCATCCAAGTCCGTACACCATCGGATGGATCAAAGCGGCAGAACGGATAGAGGTAAAGGAGAGATGTAGAGTTCCTTTCTCGATTGGTAAATATCGAGATGAAGTGTACTGCGACATCGTCGATATGGACGCTTGTCATCTGCTGTTCGGGCGTCCTTGGCAATTTGATGTAGATGCCCAACATGCAGGGAAGGAGAACAAGTATAGGTTAGAGAAGGAGGGGGTGAAGTATACACTACTGCCATTAATGGATAAGCAACCCAAAATCCAGAAAGCGAAAGGGAAGTCCTTTCTTACGATCACTCAATCGGAAAGAGAGATGACCGAAGACATCAAGGAATCCCACTTGATGCATGCTCTAGTAGTGAAAAATGTGGGAGAGGACATGAGTAACGCAGAGATTCCGGAAGAAGTGAAGGAATTATTAGATGAATTCAAAGAAGTCGTTCCGGAAGACTTACCGGAGGGATTACCTCCCTTGCGGGACATCCAACATCACATTGACTTGGTGCCGGGAGCTAGTCTTCCCAACCTCCCTCACTACCGGATGAGTCCCAAGGAAACAGAGATCTTACAGGAGAAGGTCCAAGACTTACTTGATAAGGGATTCATTCGAGATAGCTTGAGTCCCTGTGCCGTACCAGCACTACTAACGCCTAAGAAAGATGGGAGTTGGAGGATGTGCGTGGATAGCCGAGCGATCAACAAAATCACAATTGGGTACAAATTCCCCATACCTCGCATTGAGGACATGTTGGATCGGCTGAGTGGGGCAGTGGTGTTCTCCAAGATAGACCTTCGAAGCGGGTACCATCAAATTCGGGTCAGACCTGGGGATGAGTGGAAGACCGCCTTCAAGACGAAAGAGGGAATATACGAATGGATGGTCATGCCATTCGGACTCAGCAATGCACCGAGTACCTTCATGCGCGTGATGAACCAGGTAATTAAACCCTTCATAGGCCGATTTGTTGTCGTATATTTTGATGACATATTAATATATAGCAAGACTCGGGAGGAGCATCTAGTGCACTTGAAAGATGTTTTGAGGGTGCTGCAAGGGAACAAACTCTATGCTAATATCAAAAAGTGTGTGTTTCTATCATCAAAGCTGTTATTTTTGGGGTTCATAGTGAGTGGGGAAGGAATCATGGTGGATGAGGATAAGGTACGAGCCATTCGAGATTGGCCTACACCCAAGACAATCACCGAGCTGAGGACTTTCCTAAGGTTAGCAGGGTTCTACAGACGTTTTATAAGACACTTTAGCACGGTGGCGGCTCCCTTAACCGAATGTTTAAAGAAAGGGCGGTTTCATTGGGACGAGGAAGCTCAGGCGGGATTCACCGTGCTCAAAGAGCGACTATGTAGCACACCAGTGTTGACCTTACCGGACTTCGACAAATTATTCGAAGTTGATTGCGATGCTAGTGGTGTAGGTATTGGGGCGGTACTCTCTCAAGAGAAGAAGCCTGTTGCATTTTATAGTGAGAAACTCTGTGAGGCCAGGCGGAAATGGTCCACATATGACAAGGAGTTCTACTCTGTGGTCAGGGCCTTGAGAATGTGGGAACATTATTTGGTGGGCAAGGAGTTCGTATTATACTCTGATTGCGTTGCCTTGAAACACCTGAGCAATCAGACCCGCATATGCAAAGACATTCATGCCCGATGGATACAATTCTTGCAGAAATTTCCGTTTCGTTTGATGCATAAATCTGGGGTTCAGAACAAGGTGGCCGGCGCACTAAGCCGAAGAGCGGATTTGCTAGTGACTTTGAGAGCTGAAGTAGTAGGATTTGAACAGTTGAAGGAGCTGTATGAAACGGATGGGGATTTTGGAGCTACCTGGAGAAAGTGCACTAATAAGGAACCCATTGATAGTTATTATATCATGGAGGGTTATTTGATGAGGGAGAACCAACTTTGTATTCCTGCATCCTCCTTGAGAGAGAAGGTGATCCGAGATCTCCATGGAGGGGGACTCGCCGGCCATTTGGGGCGGGACAAAACACTAGCAGCAGTGGCTGCAAGATATTATTGGCCTCAGTTGCGTAGGGATGTCAGTCGGATAGTGCAACGCTGCTACATCTACCAAACATCCAAGGGGCACTCTCAGAATACGGGACTCTACACTCCCTTACCCGTACCAAAGAACATTTGGGAAGACCTATCCATGGACTTCGTCCTAGGTTTTCCTCGTACCCAACGAGGTGCTAACACTGTTTTTGTAGTTGTGGACAGGTTTTCCAAGATGGCTCACTTCATCCCATGTAAGAAGACGGCGGATGCTCAGAATGTAGCCAGATTATTCTTTAAGGAGGTGGTCCGATTACATGGGGTTCCCAAATCCATCACTTCTGATAGGGACACCCGATTCCTTAGCCACTTCTGGAGGACGCTTTGGTACATGTTCAACTCGTCCCTCAACTTCAGCAGCACAGCCCACCCACAAACCGATGGACAAACCGAAGCGACGAACAGGACCCTTGGCAATCTGATAAGAAGTATCTGTGGAGAGAAACCAAAGCAATGGGACCTGGCATTGTCTCAAGCAGAGTTTGCCTACAACAACTCGATCTACAGAACTACCGGTAAATCTCCTTTCTCAGTGGTCTACACCAAGGCACCTTCTCACGCTCTAGACCTAGTTTCCCTACCCAAAGGTGTGGAGGCCAACATAGCAGCAAAGCACCTGGCGTCAGAGATCAAAGAACAAATTGAGAAAGTGAATGAGCGCTATAAGAAGGCAGCTGATAGGCATAAGAAGAAGAAGTTGTTCAAGGTGGGAGACCCCGTGATGGTGTTCTTAAGGAAAGAACGCTTCCCCGCGGGTACATATAGCAAGTGGCAGCCGAAGAAGTATGGGCCCTACAAAATAGTGGCCAAAATCAATGACAACGCCTATGTGGTTGGCCTTCCGGAAAGCATGAAAATCTCTCGGACCTTCAACGTGGCGGATTTATCTCCATTTTACATGGATGACGCACCCCTTTATCCAGAAGCGAACTCAGGGTCGAGTTCTACCTTGGTGGGAGAGAATGATGCGGACATCGTGGAGGGCACAACGGCTTACACGGCCCAAGGGCACGGTCGTGTATAATTTTACCCGGGCCATGTATCACTTACACGGGCACAGGCACGCCCGGCGACACGACCATGTGCTCCAGTAGGATTCTCACAGAGTCATACACGGCCTAAAGGCACGACCGTGTATGAAACCGTGTACTATGCTCATCATATACACAGAAGCCCACACGGCCTAAAGGAACGGCCGTGTACTCGACCGTGTATTATGCTCGTCGCATGCCCAAAGACATACACGGCCTAGAGGCACGGCCGTGTATGAGACCGTGTACTATGCGTGTCGCATGCCCAGAAACATACACGGCTTAGAGGCACGACCGTGTATGAAACCGTGTACTATGCGTGTATTTTATTATTTCTTTCTACGTGTACGCTTAGATTTTCCCCTTTTAGATATTTTACGGGGACATATAAATACTCTTTTGTCAGATAGATTAGGGTACGTTTTATTATCATATTGGAATACACTTTGAGAGAGAGTTTTCTCCAATTTTCGGGTTGTACGTAACCAGATTTACATAAAAGATCATTTCTTTGTTGTGTGAAACCAATCCAATCTCGGATTCATTTTGTTACGCTTTCCGCGCTGCGTCAGTTCCTTTTAGATTTATGAAATTCTTAAATTAATTTTGAAAACTTTGGATAGGACGATATTGGTTCGATCTTGTTAAATTTTATTTTATGAAAAAACCCAACTTAATTAATTCCAATTTTAGTTTTTAAAGAACTTTTGATTTGCTAATTGAGTCAGTGATGGGGTATATATAAAAGTACTACTTAGGATGTTGGTGCGTCTAAAAGATACCAAGGCGCAAAGCCCAAAATTAAAGTCCAAAATCTACAGTCTACATGTCTAGATACGTTCTGTAAAAGTATAGTCTAAATCTCTCAGTAAAGTGGTGAACTATCCAAAAATAGACTTAAATAGTCTAGTCATCAAGGTGGGTCTAATCCTCATCACACTCAAAGTAGACATCTAAATATCCCATGTGAAATCCCTATTTATAAGCACCGAAGGCAAAGTCAATGTAATAGTTATCACTTGAAAATGGTAACAAGTAATGAAGTGAGCCATAGGATCTAGTACATATTAGCTCCATTTGTATTCTATGTCAATTGCATGCATGCCTAATTTCTAATGTAACAAAACAAGACTCATCAAGGTTATTTATTTAAGTATAACAAATAACACACTTTGAACATTATGAAGGTTAGAGTATCTCATGACTCCTCAACACAATGTGGAACAAAGGGTTCGATCCATCATAGCACAATTGAGGGTTAACATGAATGGCCAACTTCATGTCTACCATAACCATAAATTAGTAGTCTTATATGGAGCTCACCACAAGAAACTACAACTAATGAGTACGGTCAACAATTAACATATTATACGTGAGACCCATAAACTCCAAATAACACCCATTAACATATCCCCCCATAGTCACTAACTATACCATAATGATTCTTTTCTATTAACTACCCATTGCACCACCTATAATGGCTAAAGTGCCTGACCATCACATCATCCTACACATGAACCCAACCCGAGAGTGTTACTTGTTGACTCGAAATGGCTAAGTACATGCAAGTCATACATTTAATTAGGTGAGTTTTAGTATTAGTCTATTTTTCCTAATTACAAGCACACACCTTAAGCAATTTGACTATCACAATATTACACATCCCCATCACGAATTGAGTCAAACGCCAAGTCTAAGTCCAATGCCAAATGCATATGCAATTAGAAATTAACAAGTTAATTTATTTACCTTTGTTTAAGTTCAAATTTGAGTTAATTGTTTAAGCTCAAATATGAAAGCTCCTTATTAATACTTAGTTAAATTATCAAGTTATTATATAGTTATTCTAATAGGCTAGTTAAGCCTAATTGAGTTTCAAATTAAGCCTAATCATGAAAATCCATTATTCGCACTTAATGAAATTCTTAAAGTATATTACTTAGCACTTAGCACAAAAGACTAGTTAGGCCAAATGGATTATATAGTTAAGATTAATTAAGCCCAACTTTAAATTATATAATTAATAGCACATTAGCTCCTTCTTTACTTTCTTCTCTTCTTTCTCTTAATAATTTTTACCTATATAGGATTTTCTATTATTAAAATCAAATTTTGTATGGTCCACGATCCTCTTAACTTTCACACGCATTATGCAATACTTAAACATAGGTAACCGTTTCATAATACAATTTAAGTCCACAAGCAATAACAAGGTACTCATGACCCCCTTAGCACACTTAAGACATTGGAACATGTATTGGTGATAGGAACTGCTACTATGAGCCCCACAGCCATGATCCCTTAACCCTTAGACTTGGTGATGGGAACTTCCACTACAGACCCTACACCCATTTTCACTTAAGCCACTTAATCTTGGTGATGAGAACTGTTACTATAGGCCCTACACCCATGATCAGTTAAGCCACTTAATCTTGATAATGGAAACTGTCACTACAGGCCTCACACCCATGTCCACTTAAACACTTAATCCAACATTCAACTTAGATCATTTCCAAGCATGACTCTATTAGGAACAACGTTACACAAGAATCATTGGGGTGCTCCTTAGGGATCTGCTACTATGGGCCCCTAGGCTGAGCTAAGCACATATAGCATACAACTTAAACACTTAATTTCTATACTTAAGGTTCAACATAATTGAAACAGCCATGTTAAGAGGCTATGTATCTCTATAATTTCTCACAAACCTTAATTTCTATATTCCAATTCCTCCAATCTCCATATTCTCTAATCATAAGCTCAAATAAATACTAAAAAACAAGTATTCTAATAAACTAACGTAGATTAGAATGCTTACATCGAAATTTCTATAAACTGAGTCCTTGATCCGTGAATTTCCTCGTTCTTCATGTTCCCTCTTCAATCCAATTTTGGTGACATCATGTAGCAATAACTCATTTTAACCTCAATTCTTTATTCATGATTATTTTGTAATTCATAAAATCCTTACCTCATGTGATTAGATCAAATGTTAACAAATTCCTCTTAGTCTTCTTAAGGTTGTTTCAAGAGCGGTTTTCTTTTTGTCTGCTGTTTCACTACACAAAATGGCAAAGGAGGCTTTCTAGGTTAATTTAGGATATTCATACTCTTTGTGTGAAATGACCCATTTGTCCCTCATTTTACATATAATTTTCATCCTTAACCTTAGCTTTACATTATAAGATTTATAATTGAATTATAAAAAAAAAAAAAATTAAAGTATTACATTCTCTCCCTTTATAAAAACTTTCGTCCTTGAAAGTACCTAATTCTGGAAGAGTTTTAGATACTTCTTCATCATTTCTACTTCCAGTTCTTAAGTCGTTTCCCTTTCTATTTTGTTGGTCCATTGCACTTTAACATAGGGGATTGATTTCAGTCTTAGTACTTGCTCCTTGATATCCACAATTCTGATCGACCTTTACATAGACAATAGGTTTGGCTTCACATTTAGTGGTTCCAAAGCCACTATTTGACCCGAGTCAAGTATATACTTCCTCATCATGGATACATAGAATACATCATGTACTCTAGCCAAACTCGGTGGAAGAGTTAACCCATAAATCTATTCGTTCCAAGATCTCAAATGGGCCTATGTATCTTGGGTTTAGCTTCTCTCTCAGCCTAAATCTATTTAATCCTTTTATTAGAGAAATCTTCAACAAGACCTTCTCTCCCACTTGAAATTCCAAAGAGTGTCTTCTCTTGTCTACATAGCTCTTTTGTTGAAACTGGGCTATCTGTATTCTGTACTTGATCAGTTTTACCTTATCCATTACCTCTTGTACTAATTTTGGCCCTCATTATCTGTCTTTCTCCCACTTCATCCTAGTATAATGGGGATCTACATCTTCTTCCATAAAGTGCTTTATACGGAGCCATCTAGATGGTTGCCTAGTAACTATTATTGTAGGCAAACTTTACTAGAGGTATATGTTCATTCCAATTGCCACAAAAGTCTAGTACATATACCCTGAGCTAATCTTCTAGTATATGTATAGTCCTCTCAGACTAACCGTCTATCTGAGGGTGAAACACCATGCTAAACTATAGTTTGGTGCTTAAAGCTTTATGTAAGTTGTTCCAGAATTTGCTCATAAATTTGGTGTCTCTATCAGAAGTAATGGTCACCAGTCCTCCATGCAATCTAACTATCTCTTTGATGTATATCTAAGCCTATTTCTACAACTTGTATCCCACTCTAATAAGTATAAAATGACTAGACTTTGTCAACTTGTCCACTATTACCCAAATTACATCATGTTGCTCCTTAGTATTCGGGAAGACTGCAACAAAGTCCATTGTCACATGCTCCAATTTTCACTCTAGTACTAGAAGAGAATGTAATTCTTTAACCAGTCTTTGATGTTCTATTCTGATCTATGGCATGCGAGGTATCTAGCTGTATACTTAGCTATCTCTCTTTTTATGTTTTTCCATCAGTAGTGATTCTTCAGGTCCTTATATATTTTGGTGCTTCCATGGTATATCGTGTAGGCTAAGTAATATGCCTCTTTCATTACCTCTCTCTTAAAATCTGCATCCTTTGGTAAACATAGTCTCATTTTATATTTTAAGATCCCCTCTACATCTAAGTTGAATTATGGAGCCTTATCCTATTCCATTCTACTCTTGATCTCTTGAATATCTTCATCTTTTATCTAACCAGCTTTAATTTTGTCCATTATGGTTTGTTGTATTTTTAACGTAGTCATTTTTGCTCCTACTTCTTGTGTTAGGATCTCTAGTTCCAATTTGTGCATATCTTATAACAGCTCTTTCTGCAAAGCGATGAGAGTGGCTACATTACCATGTTTCTTTCTACTAAAGGCATCCGCCACCACATTGGCCTTTTTTAGATGGTATTGTATCTCTAGGTCAAAATCTTTGTTTAACTCCAATCATCTTCTCTGTTTCATATTCAACTCCTTTTAAGTGAAGATATACTTCAAGCTCCAATGATTCCTAAATATTCTACACTTCTCTCCATACAAGTAATGTCTCTATAGCTTCAAAGCTAGTACCACGGTTGCCAACTCCAAGTCATGAATTGGGTAGTTCTTTTTATAAAGCTTCAGTTAGCACGATGCATAAGCTATTACTTAACCACCTTGCATTAACACACATCCTAACTAGAGCTAAGAAAGTGGGCCAAATAGGCAGGCCTGCCTAAACCCGTATTGATCCGTGGGTCAAAGCGAGTTAGGCCATGATGGCCCACACATAATGTGAGTCGAAGAAGTCAACCTGCCGTGCCCCGCACACAATTTTTTTATTACAAAAATAGAAAATTAATGTGCTAGATTAATACTTCAAATTGCATCTTTTAATATTTAATCTGAAATGTTTATAATAACAAGTTTAAATCAAATTTGAAGCTTAATATAACTTTAAAAATGAAGCAATACATATTTTGTTAAAAAAAAATCTAAGGGAACCTATTTAAGTTCAACTTAAGTGAAAAATTGAAAGATTCTCATTTTGACAAATTTATAATCCCAAATTCAATACAAAAATGTAATAGGTGAATATATACTTAAAAGAATGGCATTCATCTTAAATTATTCCAAAAAAATTTTCTTTTTTGGGGTTACAAAATATGAAAGTACACTAATAAGTAATAATTATGGATATATAACTTCTAAGCTAAAGGTAAAATATATGAAATCTTTATAAAGTATTGTATTAATAGCTTTATGATATAAAATACATGTTGAGTCTAATTTAAAAATTTATATTATTTTCCTAATTTAATTCATATTAGAGCCTATGCTCATCCAATATAAATCATCGACTTGAACTAGGAATTTTATCATTTATGTGGAGTCGCTACCTAACTGGAGTTGGGAAAAATTATCGAATTATAATTAATTGAGCGGATTAATTCTAATCTAGACAACTAGTCAACGAAATCTCCTTTAAAAAAAAAAAAAGAAAGAAAGAAAAACCAAAGATTCTCGACTCGGGGGTTATCTTATTAAAACCCTAAAGTTACCATCTTATCCTTCTAAAATCTAAATTATATTATGATATCTTTTTTAACATAAAAAGAAAATACTAGAGAAATTGATATAATGATTATACTAACAATGATTTGAAAATATTTTTTTTATTCTTTTTAGAGTTACCCCATAAAGGTGCCTACGTACTTGTTATTCGATATCAAACAAGCCGTAGTTCGCTTTTTTATAAAACTTTAGTGGATTAGTTAATTTTAGTTATGAAAACATGCCAAGTTTACGTTTATTATAATTTAAATTTATTTAAAGAAATCTCTAAGCCTAGGTTTTATTTCTTAATTTTGAAAAAAAAAAACTAAAACTTCTAATTTTGAAAAAAAAAATTCAATTATTTCCATTCATTTATTTCATGAAAAGAAGTTTTCTAAGTGATAAAAGTATTTATTATTTTTTTATTAATTTATTATCTATTAATTATAATATACATATATATATATATATATATATTTTTTAAAAAACTCTAAACCTGGTCTAACTAATACATTCCTAAAAAAAAAAAAACATACATCTTTATATTTTTTTTAATTTTCTATTCTATTCTATCTTTTTTTATCTTTATATATATTCTTACTAATAAAAATAAATAAATAAAATGGAGAGATCCGACTAACCTAGATGCGAGTCACGGTTCAGGTCAGATCGGGTACACGACAATTGGAGCTCTTCAACGACGGCTTTCCGATGGTCGTTTTGGTTTATTGGGGGGTGGGGGGGTGTTTCCAAGGCTTTCGAGGGTGAGGAATCCAATGGTGGTGGTGGTTTTTGTCAAAAACCACCTTAGGCGGTGGTTTGAGTGGCTACGGTAAGGGTTTGAAAGAGAAAACTCCGGCGAGGGTTTTTCTCGTATATTCTTCTACTTCTTTTCCTTTCGATTGCTTGTTCTTCCTCCTCTCATCGAATCCTATTTATAGACTCGCGAAAGTCCTCCAGATATGCTCAGATCAGATTTGCGGTTGATACCCATCTTCATCCTCTCTTTTTTTTTTCTTTTTGATTCGTGTTAATCCTTGATTTTTTGTTAAGAATAGTGTTAATTTGATGATGTTTATCCTTTTTTAGTTAAAGATTTATTGGATTTGTGTAAAAATTCAAATCAAAACAGTCGAATTCCGTTCTTCCCGTATCGACACCAACTTCTGATGGAGGTTGAAGACGAGCACGTGCCAAGTGCGTGCACTCATGTCGTCCAATCAGCTGTTAACACGTGGTGGTTAGGTAAAAAAAAAAAAGGCAAAATGGCCCCAAGATTCGAACCCTCGACCTCGCCTCCACACGTGTCCTAAGCGTGCACACGAGCCAGTTGAGCTGGCCCAAATCTCGATTTTGTATTACGTAAAAATTATATATAAACTCAGCAATATTCATTAATTTTATATTATTTTGAAATTCTAAAATTTAATAAAAATCCCTAAATACTTTTTATTTTTATTTTTACCTTTATTTTCCATTATTGGTGTATTATTCCTATTTATTTTATTTTTATCATTATTTTTTTTCTTTTATATCTGAAAAAATGATTAAAAAAAGAAAACATTAATTATAATTAGAGGACAAAAATGAAGTATTTACAGCTGCTCCTCTTTGTAGTAAAGTTTGAAAAACTTAACTGCAAAGACAACAAAGATACCGTTTTTACCTAATAGACCGAGTGGATAACGCCATAATCGGCTAACTATCTGAACCTGGTTCTATTAGGGAGTTGTTTGACTATCAGTTTGAGTAGGGAAAATGCTCTACGAGCTAACAATCCCATGTTGCAAAAAAGATGATCACTTTATGATGATTAATACTCTTTCGGGAGTGGTCTTAAACAAGAAACATCTCACTAGACTAGCAACTTAGAGGGAGAGATTATCTAGAAAAGTACTCTTATGAGCTAACTAATCGATGATATGAAACGTCTCATTAAACTAACAACCTTAGACAAAGATTATTTAGGAATGTGTTTTTATGAGCTAACTAATCGATAATAAAGATCGTCTTATAAGACTAACATCCTTAAAGAGAAGATTGTTTTAGGAAAGTGCTCTTACGAGCTGACTAACTGATAATAGAAAGCGTCTTGTAGGACTAGCAACCTCAAAGAAAGGATTTTCTAGAAAAGTGCTCTTGCAAGCTAACTAATCGATGATAGGAAGCGCCTCATTAGACTAACAACCTTAGACATAGATTATCTATAAAAGTGCCCCATTATGGGCTAACAACCAATAGTGGAAAGTATCTCTTTGGACTTGCAACCCTAAAAGAAGACATCTAGGAAAGCGCCCCATTGTAGGCTGATTAATGGAAAATGGGAAATATCTTTTGAACGATGTCTGGATGCATCTTAGTAACTTAGCATATGTAAAAACTGCATCTTGTGAACTAATCAAATGATAATGAGAGGCGTCTTTTATACTAGCCAATTTAAATAGAAAATGTGACTCATGATGAATGATTATTTACTTTAAATGCCTACCGGCTCGCAGCAAATAACAACCAAACAACTGAACCCTCGCAATAATTTGATCCTTCTCTACTTACCCTTGTTTTAAATAGAGCAGGGAACCTTAATGTATTTTTTTCTACTCGCGAGCGTAACTCTTATGATTGTGGTGTTATCCTGTAAATATACCAGATCTAATGCTCAGAATAGGTGGAATCATACAAAATTCCATTAAGTTTTATCATCACTTCATTGTAAATTATTTATTATGAGGCAAGGGGTAGTGTGAGTACAAAAATGATATAAGAGTTTGTTTAATGACAATTGATCAGGATGACTGATCATTCAGAGACATTAACTTTGCTTGTAGAAGGAATGAAAGCCAAACTCACAAAATTGTAATAGTTGTTGGCATTTATGAATCTTGGCAAATTTTCAATATTCTTGCCTAGGGATAATATATCTTAATCGCATCCGCATTAATGGGGTCTCTCAACTCTAGACCTTCCACTTGGGCTACTATTAAGGCCCCTCCTGATAACACTCTTTTTACAACATATGGACCCTCATAATTTGAGGTAAACTTGCCCCTTGAATCTTGCACATTTAGAAGAACTTTTCTTAATACCAAATCTCCTTTAAAACATCGAGGTCTTATTCTCTTATTAAATGCTCGAGCCATTCTTTGTTGGTAGCATTGGCCATGACATAATGCGATGAGTCTTTTCTCATTAATTAAGTTTAGCTGATCAATCCTTTTCTTTACCCACTCGGATTCATCTTGCTGTGCTTCTAATAGAACCTTAAAGGACAGTATTTTGACCTCAATTGGCAATACTACCTCAGTACCATATACCAAAGAATATGGGGTAACTCCAGTAGATGTTCAAATTAAAGTTTTATAGGCCATGAGGGCGAATGGTAGCATCTCGTGCCAATCTTTATAAGTGATGGTCATTTTTTCAATAATTCTTTTAATGTTCTTGTTAGCTGCTTCTACTACCCCATTCATTTGAGGTCAGTACAGAGTTGAATTTCTGTGGTTTATCTTGAATTGTTAACACAACTCCGTCATCAATTTATTGTAGAGGTTGGTGCCATTATTAGTGATGATTGATTCAGGAACTCCATATCGAGCTATTATGTCTCTTTTCATGAATTGAACTATTACTCTTTTGGTGACACTAGCATATGACGAGGCTTCCACCCATTTGGTGAAATAATCAATAGCTATTAGTACGAATCTATGACCATTGGATGCTTTTGGAGTAATTGGCCCGATAATGTTGATTCCCTACATAAAGAATGGCCATGGTATGGATAATGAATGAAGTTCTTTAGGTGGAGCATTTATTTTGTTAGCATAAACTTGACACAAGTGACAGTGCTTGACATATTTGATATAGTCTGATTCCATCGTCAACCAATAGTAGCCCATCCTCATGATTTTTCTGGCAAACATGTGTCCGTTCATGTGAGGTCCACATACTCCTTCATGTAGTTCTTTCATCAGTTCACTTGCCTCTCTTTTGTCCACACATCTCAGCAACGTGGTGTCAGGTGATCTTCTATAAAGCACAGACCCACTTAATAAGAAATGGCTTACTAACCTTCTAAGTGTTCTTTGGTCATTTTTGCTAGCCATTTCAGGGTATTTGCTTTCTTGGAGAAAAGTTTTGATATCATAGTACCAAGGTTTGTCATCTTACACTTTTTCGATTACTAAACAGTAGGCAGGCCTATTTTCAATTTCTATTTTCAATTGTTAGACTTCAGCTCCCCCTGTTATTTGAATCATGGATGCTAGTGTGGCGAGGGCATATGCAAACTGATTTTGAGTCCTTGGGTTGTATGTGAAGGTGACTCCCTCGAATTCGTCCATCAACTCTATCAAATGTTGATGATATGGCACTAATTTAAGGTCCTTAGTTTTGTATTTCCCTCGTGTTTGTAATATGATGAGTGAGGAATCTACGTATACATTCAATTTACAGATTCCCATATGGCAAGCCATTTTGAGACCGATGATTCAAGCCTCGTACTCTACAATATTATTAGTATACAGAAATGTGAGTCTCGTTGCTGAGGGGAATTTTGTTTCTTCTGGTGATATCAACACTGCCTCAACCTCACAACCAAATACATTGGCAACTCCGTCAAAGAACATTTTCCATTTAGGATTTTTCTCCGTCATGTATTCTTTTGTTGGCTCACCCTCTGCTATCAATATATTTTCATCGGGGAATTAGGCCTGCGATTCTTGGAATCCCCCTCAATTGGGTGTTCTGCCAATTGATCTGCTAATGATTGCCCTTTCATCAAATTTTGATTTATATATGTGATATCAAATTCTAATAGGAGCATTTGCCATTTGGAGATTCTTCCTAATAAAACAAGCTTCTCTGCTAAGTATTTCAAAGGATCATGTCTCGTTAATAATTCAATAGGATAGTAGAGTATGTACCGTCTCAACTGATGCATGACCTAAACTAATGCACAGCAAGTCTTTCTATTTCATAATACCTTTGTTCCCCTTCCGTGAACTTTTTACTCGGGTAGTATATAGACTGTTCCCTTCCTTATTTGTCCTTTTTCCCCAGTACACACCCTATAGATTTAGGGAGCATTGTGAGATACAAAAATAAGGGTTTTCCTTGTTTTGAGACTACTAAGACTGAGGGATTCGTAAGGTAATCCTTGATCTTTTTGAACACTTTTTCGCATTCATCATCCCATTCTACTGTGGTGTTCTTTCTTAGTAGACGGAATAGTGGACGACACTTATCCGTGAGTTATGAGATGAAATGAGCTATGTAATTCAACCTTCCTAATAGACCTCTTACCTCCTTGATAGTGTGTGGAGAGGGCATTTCCAATACGGCCTTTACTTTGTCAAGGTCAATTTTAATACCTTCTTGGCTTACGATAAACCCTAACAGCTTGTCAGTTGTGACCCCAAAAGTACATTTTTCGGGGTTTAACTTCAACCGAAACTTTCTCAATTACTTGAATAATTTTCTTAAGATGACCGCATGGCTTTCTTCTCTTTTAGATTTAGCTATCATATCGTCAATGTATATTTCGACTTCTCAATGAATCATGTCATAAAGTATCACAACCATGGCTCTTTGGTACGTAGCCCCAACATTCTTTAAACCGAAAGGCATAACTTTGTAGTAGAAAGTTTCCCATGTTATGATAAAGGTTGTCTTGGTCTTATCTTATTTCGCCATTTTTATTTGGTTATATCCTGAGAAACCATCCATAAATGAGAAGAGATGATGCGATATTATCTACCAAGACATCTATGTGAGATAGAGGGAAGTTGTCTTTAAGCGTGGCTTGGTTCAGATCTCGAAAGTCTACATATACTCGTACTTTCCCATTCTTCTTTAGAATAAGGACTATGTTTGCTACCCATTTTGGATAGTCTAATACCTCCATGAACCCAATTTCTAATAGCTTCTTGACTTCCTCTTTAATATTTAATAAGATGTCAAGCCTAAATCTTCTCAAATTTTGTTTTTTAGGTTTGACATCTTCTCTCATAGGTAGCTTGTAAACTACTATTGACTGATCAAGTCTTGGCATGTTGCCATACGACCAAGCGAATACATCTGCATATTCAATCAATAGCTCGGTTACCTCGTGCTTTTGCTCATTACTCAAGTTAGCCCCAATTTTAAGGTTTTTGGGCTCTTCTTCGATTCTTAGATTAACTATCTCCATTGGCTCGTCAATCAAGATTTTACCTTGTTCATGTTTTTGCCAACTTTCTTGTATTGCTTCGTGGTTAATAATATCGCTTCCAACGGCTAACCCAACAGTGTTGAAAACAATATCAATATTTTCATTACTTACCTACGCGAAATGTCCTTAACATTTGAAAGTATTGAATCTATAGGGAAAGTGAGGTGAGAGTGTATAAGTAAAGGAAAGAAATAACCTAAAATTTTATTGGTATTTATTGAAGAGTTTTATTAAACAATAGTGAAAAAACACAATGGAGTTCGACCATGATTGTTTCCTATTCTTGAGCTAACCTAGTGCTATTCAGAGGATAAGAAAACCAGTTATTAAGAGTTGGATGTTGACTAGACATGTGAGAGGCTAAGCCCTCATCATTGATATCAGCTTAGATTATTCCCGACTCTTGAGTGCTAGCTGACTGCGAAAAAATTTGTTGAAGGGGTGGGAAATTCATCTAAGTGTCATCCAGCTTCTCTCTCTTTCTACATCCGACATATCTTACTTGAGTTTTTTCTTTTATAGTAGGAACGTACCCTAGTCCAAACGTCCCTTACTACCCCTCTTTAAATCGATGCCCCTCTTTGCTCACGACCATGCCTACTTCATCAAACATTTGGAGCCCCAAGTCCTCAAGACCATCTTCCCCGATGTAGGGTATAGTTGTTTCCTTATAGATGGTAGTCATGTTCACCCAATACGGTGTTTATTTTACTATTTGCTATGAATTTGACCTTTTGGTGGAGACTCAAGGGTATAGCTCCCGTAATATGTATCCATGGCCTTCCCATTAGTAGATTGAAAGACCTTAGTATGTCAAGGACTTGAAATGAGATATTGAACACTTGTGGGCCAATCTCTACTGATAAACCAATTTCCCCTACTATCTCCCTCTTAGAACCGTCAAAAGCTCTAAGCACCGTTGAACTTGGCTTGATATTGCTCATATCAACTCCCAATAGACTAAAAGGCACACATTGAGAGAAGATCCATTGTCTATGAGGACCTAAGAGACTATTGTGTCGTTACATTTTACCCCTATGAAAAGCAGTTTTGTGTGTTAGTCTCTATCTTCTCCTAATTCTTTAGGTGAGAAAGATATTTGACTCATAGTGAAGATTGAATCTGTGACATGGCTTAGTTTTTTTATTGCAATGCCTTTCGATACCCTGACTTGTTTAAGCACTTTGAAGAGTGCTTCTCGATGAGGCTCAGATGTCGTGAGAAGGCCTATAAGTGATATTTAGGCTGGAACTTTATTGAGCTACTCTATGAACTTGTACTCACTCAATTTGATCATTTTTGTGAATGTGGGAAGCCCCTCTTCTTCTTTTTCCAATTCGATGGTAGGCTCTTCGATAGAGGTCTTGTTTTTAGGATCATAAATCCTTCCCAAATGGGTGATTCCTCCTATAATAGAAGATTTCTCCCGATTAAGGGCCTGATAGTCAAATAGTGCTGCTTTATACTTTTCTAGGGGTATTAGGACATTAAACACATATTTTTTCTTTAGAATCTTTATTTCCATTTCTTGCCCTTCATAACACCTTATAACTATCGGCTTTGAGTCTAATCTGATCATGTTCACGGACTCATTTTTCTCCCTTAGTGGGTTATCTTCCTTTTCAAATTCAAGTCCCTACCCACTAGGCAGCCCATAAGCTGTTGGGGTCAATGAGTAATTTACTAGGTATTCAAACCTCCCGAATGATTCGCCCAAGGTGTCAACTGTCGAATCTCCTGCTAACCACCTCTTCTTTATCTATGATCCAGGGGCTTTATTCGAAACTTTATATAGGCAACTTGCTCTCTGTGCTATTGTCTTTGCTGGTTTTTGGGGGCTTCTTTGATCTAGGCTTCAACCCTTCATATGTGATCATGTTGATTGTAGGCTTGTGGTTGGGTAGGGGATTATTGTTGACATTTGGTGCCGGTGCATTGACAAAATCCAACTGCACTATCCCTGCGTTGATTAGATCTTAGATTTTATTCTGAAGTCTCCAACATCCATCTATAGAATGTCCCTCCTATCCCATGTGATATTTACATTTGAGATTGGGATCAAAATTCCTTGGCCTGTATCGATTGTTCGAGATCTCAAAGCTGATCAGGTTATCTGCTCATAATCAGGTAAAAAACTGGCTGAGTAGGATAGGTATTAGAGTAAATTGTCTCGCAGTTCTCGTAGTTTGGGTCTGACTTGCTGAAGATTGTTGGATTGAGGTATTCGTTGCTTGGAAAGTTACATGAGACCCAAATCTGTCAACCTTACTTGAATTAACCGTATTAACGGTAGATTCTTTGGCTTTGCTACTCCCTATAGGTCTTAGAGATGATGCAATTTTGGGAGAGTCGACAATCTGAAGTTTTCTAAATGTAATGGCATTCTCTATCCGGCATCCTGTTGCTGCTAACTCCACAAAAGTAGATGATGGTAGTCCTACTAGATGTTCGAAATAAGTCTTTTCCAGTGTGTTAATGAATATGAATGTCAACTCCTTCTCTAAAATTAGGATTGAAACCCTGACAGCTTGAGCCCTCCAATGTTGGGCATATTCTTTTAAGGACTCATTGTGCCTCTTCCAAAGGCTTCCTAGATCTAGTTTTGAAGGGACAACTTCAATGTTGAACTTGTACCGCTTGTAAAATGCACGAGCGAGTTTATCCCAAGTATTGACTTAATTAAGATCTAACTGTGCATAATAAATGAGAGCAGAACCCGTGAGGCTGTCCTAGAAGGTTTAGACTATGAGTTGGTCATATTATGCATATTTACTCATTTTCCACACGTATAGCCTAGTATGCATCAGTGCCATTATACTTTTTGAATTTCGGGACCCTAAACTTTTCTGGATAGGCTTCTTCCCTACATACTAATAGATCAGTAATGCCAGTTTGCTCAAAACTGTCATGTCCTTCCAAAGTCTTCATCTTGTCAGCTAACTGTTGGAAAAGCTTCCTTTCTATTTCTTTTTGTCTGTCCTCCATTTGCCTTTTTATGTCATTCGAGGTTAGACCGAGGTTGACTTTTGGTTCATATTCGAATGCAAGGTTGAGACGGGAGTTGATTTTCTCATATTCTAGTGGTTGATTCTCCACTGCTTTCCCTTTTCGAGCTCCTGAATGCTCCTCATGAGTAGGCTGGGTGGTATAGAGGAGGCCAATGCTTTCATTCAAGAGGTAGACATGCACAACCAATTGTTAGACTGTTTGTTATAGGGATACGATCCTTGGATCCAAGGCAGCATATGTGCTGGAGTTGTCATTATGGTCATTGTTGTTGTTGCCACTACTGGCCATCTTAGTTTTGGAGAAGGTGTTAATTGGACTCCTTGGAGGGTTTGGTTGTTTAGGAGCTATCTTTGATACCTGGTAAGCATTTATTTAGTTGATGTATATTTATGAGTAAATATGATGCATGTATCATACAGATGCAAAAAAAGAAAAGGGGCCAACATTTGATTAATGATATAATACTGAAATTTTATTAATATTACAAACTAGGAATTCAGTACTTTTATTGAAAACATGAGGAAAAAAAAAACAATATCATCTAGCCTCCTAATTCCTAGGCTTCGTATTCTTTGGCTGCGAAGGTGTTGATTCTCCATTAATGACAGCTTCTAGTGCTTTAACTCTCGCTTAAGTCTTCTCCAACTGGGCTTCTAAGGCTTTGTTTCTCTGGTTAGACTCCTTGAATCTACTTTTCCAAACGTCCTTCTTGTTGCCTGCGGTCTCAAAGTGGACTTCCATCTAAGCCCTGACCTATTCCATATAGGTTTTTATTTCTGGACTTAGGTTGTTTGGCATAAGTTAGGTGACATTTGGAACTCGATAAACCCTCTCTCTTGTCTAGTACAGCCGGTTGATCACAAAAACTCTTGTAGCTCGGTGTTTGCCTACTTCCCCATTGATGGGAAAATTTTTTGCACCTTCAACCTTTTCAGAACCCAATTTGGATGATGATCCAAATTGCTCGTATTTTCCCTTATGTATTTATTTCTAATAAAATTTGAGAATAATCTTATAGGTACAATTATAATTCTCCATGGGATGCCAAAATGTCCTACAACTTCAGTTGGACACAAAACATTTTTCAGAATAACAATCAAAGACCCGCTGCGATTGTTCTCTATTCCGAGGCATTGGATCATGAAGACTTATGTTATTTTGTATCTTGTAATTGTTTATTGAACTATTTTGGTTTTGGGACACTTTTATTTCTTTGTAATTTTCATTTAGGGTTAGCCACCTTAAAAGTGGAAAACTTGTAATTTTGAGTACTTTTTAACCCTATGAGAAGCAAGTATAAATACTTGCTTAAGAGAGGGTTTGAGGGAGCTTATTTTTTTAGATTAAACACTACCTTTCACGTGAGAATTAGGGTTCCTAATTTTCATCTAAACTCTTATCAATTTCAATCCCAAGAGTTGAAATTGTGGCGAGTGCAACATCTTGAAATTGTGAGTTATATCAATTTTATTTTGTTGTGATTTCTTTTCTTCTCTAGTGTGTCATATCTAGGGTTGAATTGAGATAGTTCTTGGTCAGAAATACATCTTATTGTTCACGAAATATTGTGTTTATTTGAAGTACTTAGCAATTGGATTCGGATCATCATTGAAGAATCCACTTGAAAACGTGTTCTTCTCTATTGGAAAGGAATTCTTATAATTGAGGTTTTCTTTTGAATTTGTGGATTATTTGCGTGGATTATATGAGATTAGAGTGTTGTTAGATGATATTATCATTGTCGTATTATAATTATATCATTGGACATTTGGATTTCATCATATCTTCATTAGGGTTCACGTGATTTAGCCTTGTGGATCTGGTTTTTGCCTTGACTTGAGATTGTTTTTCTTAAGTCTTTTATATGTGCTTAATCTTGGTTTTAGGAACATCATCTTTTTGGTATCAGAGCACTTGTTGAGAGAAGGGAATTGGTTTCATTTGATTTCGTGGAGTTAATCATCCATTAGGATTGATTTAGTGGAAACCGCAATTGTATTGATTGTTGTGGTTTTGAGTTTGTGAAATTACCTTGTCTTGGAGTTTATTTTTCTGTTTTTTGAGTTGGTTTGGGAAGGTTGTTGCATCATTTTGTGGTCACTAATTTACGTGGAAGAGCAGAAGTACAAAGTGTTATTTACTTTAGCAATTTTTAGAACTTGCAAAACTTACCAAAATCCTTGTCGTGGCTTGTTGTGGTGTGGAGGAGGAAGTGTAGTTTGTTGTTTTTTATTTCAATTGTGTAATTCTGAATTGGTGGAGTACAATTTGCAGATTGCATTGAGTTTTGATTAGTAAGGAATTATTTGAATTCAAACATATGCAATTAAGCTGTGGGAGTTAATGATTGCTATTTGAATTTGAAAATCATTTCTTACCAATTGTGGAAGGCTTGCAATTAGTGAAGTGGTTTGAAATTCAAATTGGAGTTGCTGCCTATTGTGGATTTTCATATTACATTTGTGGAAAGTGGCATATTTGTTTTTGTTGTCATCCTTGCCGTGGAAAGTGGAAGCATACTTGTTGATATTGCATTTTGTTGTTGTTGCCGTAGGAGTTATTGGTGAAGTGAATGTTTTGTGGAATTTAGGAAAAGTTGTTGCACCGTGATTGAAAAGAGTAGGAAATATTATTGTTGAGGTGGTTGAATTTATTATGCATCGTGTATAGAAAAGGTGTGTATGTGTGGCATAGCATTTGTGTGCTAAGTAAATAGAGTGTGTATGGTGTTATTGTGACGTGGTGAAGTGAAGGGAGTATGCTACAAATTATTTGAGATTACATTTGTACTTCAGATAAATCGCATCCACAAAAATGTCATATGATAGTGTGAATGGGGACATTGGCAATGAGGCCAATAGCCAAGTGGGTGGCAGACCAGGTTGTCGAAATACAAGTTGAAGAACTCTAGATGAGCAACTTCAAGACCTTACCACAATTGTTGCTACATTGGCAACAAGAATTGATAAGATGACATTACCACCACCACCTGTGGTAAACCTTCAAGCACCACCGAGAGTAGAAGGAGATTATCATGCTCTTAGGGAAGATAGAGATGATAATTTTGGGGTTAATCCATACCTGGACAGGGAATTTAAACCACCTCGAGGACTAGAGTGTGCGAAGCTACAGATGCCTTCATTTGATGGTAGGGGTTCCACTGATGATTACCTAGACTGGGAAGACCAAGTTGAGGGTCTTTTCAAGTGTTATGAGATTGATGAAGACTCCAGGGTACGCCTTGCAGCTGTAGAGTTCACAGGGTATGCCGCTTTATGGTGGAGAAATAATGTGATCAGTAGTCGAAGGGATGGAGAGACCGAAATACACACTTGGAGAGACATGAAACGAGTTTTGAGGAATAGGTTTGTACTGAAACACTATAGGCATGAGTTATTTATGCGTCTCCAGACACTGAGACAGGGGGGTAAAACAGTGGATGACTATATACAGGAGTTTAAGACACTAGTGATCAGATGTGGATCAGTTGAACCTCTTGAACAAACCCTAGCACGTTTTGTATATAGATTGAAGTATGAGATAGCTTGTGTAGTTGAGCTTCAAAGATATAGTATACTTGATGAGGCTATACAGTTAGCCTTGAAAGTGGAAAGACAGAGGCAATCCTATTCAATCCAAGTTACTAAGAGCAGGTCCAGCACTAATTCAAAGCCCATGGGGGTTGTTGGTCAGTTGGATGGGTCAAAGGGAGCAAGTGAGCATTTTAGGGTTGTAGACGAAATTATCCCTACTACAGAAAAGGAGAAAAATGTTTCTGGGAAAGGCAAAGAGGTAGTTGGATCTGATTTGGGGTAGTTGGTACAAGGGTCAACCAGTGGGAAGATGCGCCAGATTAAATGTTTTAAATGCGTGGGATTTAGACATATAGCTACGCAGTGTCCCAATAAAAGGGTGATGACCGTCATGGAGGGTAATGAGGAAGAGACTGTCGAGCCTACAGATTTATCCTTAGCCTTACAGGAGTATTATGATGATGAACATGCTGAAACACTAATGCGGACATCGTGGAGAACACAGAAGCTTACACGGCCTAAGGGCACGGCCGTGTATAATCTTACACGGGCCGTGTATAATCCTACATGGGTACAGGCACGGCCAGAGACACGACCGTGTGTTCCTATAAAATTCTCACAAAAGCTTACACGGCCTAAAGGCACGGCCGTGTATGCGACCGTGTACTGCGCTCGCCACATGCCTAGAAACATATACGGCCTAGAGGCACGGCCGTGTATGCGACAGGTTATAGACGTGTATTTCATTATTTATTGCCACGTGTACGCTTAGATTTTCCCCTTTTAGGTATTTTACGGGGAAGTATAAATACTCTTTTGTTAGATATGTAGGGTTACATCTTATTATTATATTTTGAATACACTCGAGAGAGAATTATCTCTTTTATCGGTTGTGCGCAACCGGAGTTTGCATCAAAGAATCGTTCTTTGTTGTTGTGAAACCAATCCATATCCGGATTCATTTCGTTACGCTTTCCACGCTGCATCAAACACATAGGGATAAAAAGGGAGGAAAATACTCACCCATTAATGTGTTACACCGGGATATAACTATTTCTCCACATACCAGGGACATACAGAGGGAGAATCTATTCCACACACCTTGTCAAATTCGAGGTAACCTATGTATGCTTTTCATTGATAATGGTAGTTGTACTAATGTCATATCTACTGCATTGGTAGAGAACTTACAATTAACCACTAGCTCTCATCCTAACTTGTATAAAGTGCATTGGTTGGACAACCGAAGTAGTTTGCATGTTACACAGCGAGCAATGGTACGAATCAGTATAGGAGATCAATATAGTGATGAGATTATTTGTGATGTGCTTCTTATGTATGCCTTTCATTTACTACTGGGTCGACCATGGCTATTTAATAGAAAGTTGTTACATGATGGGTTCAGAAACACTTACATGTTTCAGAAGGATGGTATTCAGATTTTATTGACTCCTTTATCTCCATCCAAGGTTCGTTCTTTCCAGAAATTAGTTAGAAGCAAATATAGTTCTTCCAGATTTTCAGCCAACAAGCCATTCCAAACATCGGGTTTCAGTCCAGGAAAAGACCCTCTAGATTTGAGGGCAAATCTTTCAGAAGCCCGAGGAGATGATGGGAAAATTTTCGGCACCTTCAACCTTTTCAGAACCCAATTTGGATGATGATCCAAATTGCTCGTATTTTACCTTATGTCTTTATTTCTAATAAAATTTGAGAATAATCTTACAGGTACAATTATAATTTTCCATGGGATGCCAAAATGTCCTACAACTTCAGTTGGACACAGAACATTTTTCAGGATAACAATCAAAGACCCGCTGCGATTGTTCTCTATTCCGAGGCATTGGATCATGAAGACTTATGTTATTTTGTATCTTGTAATTGTTTATTGAACTATTTTGGTTTTGGGACACTTTTATTTCTTTGTAATTTTCATTTAGGGTTAGCCACCTTAAAAGTGGAAAACTTGTAATTTTGAGTACTTTTTAACCCTAGGAGAAGCAAGTATAAATACTTGCTTAAGAGAGGGTTTGAGGGAGCTTATTTTTTTAGATTAAACACTAACTTTCATGTGAGAATTAGGGTTCCTAATTTTCATCTAAACTCTTATCAATTTCAATCCCAAGAGTTGAAATTGTGGCGAGTGCAACATCTTGAAATTGTGAGTTATATCAATTTTATTTTGTTGTGATTTCTTTTCTTCTCTAGTGTGTCATATCTAGGGTTGAATTGAGATAGTTCTTGGTCAGAAATACATCTTATTGTTCATGAAATATTGTGTTTATTTGAAGTACTTAGCAATTGGATTCGGATCATCATTGAAGAATCCACTTGAAAACGTGTTCTTCTCTATTGGAAAGGAATTCTTATAATTGAGGTTTTCTTTTGAATTTGTGGATTATTTGCATGGATTATATGAGATTAGAGTGTTGTTAGATGATATTATCATTGTGGTATTATAATTATATCATTAGACATTTGGATTTCATCATATCTTCATTAGGGTTCACGTGATTTAGCCTTGTGGATCCGGTTTTTGCCTTGACTTGAGGGTTTGAGTGGCTATGGTGAGGGTTTGAGAAAGAGAGAGAGAACTCCAACAAAGGTTTTTCTCATGTATTCTTCTACTTCTTTTCCTTTCGATTGCTTGTTCTTCCTCCTCTCATCGAGTCCTATTTATAGACTCGTGAAAGTCCTCCATATATGCTTAGATCGAATTTGCAATTGAGACCTATCTTTATCCTCTCTTTTTTTCTTTTTGATTCGTGTTAATCCTTGATTTTTTTTTGTTAGGATTAGTGTTAATTTGATGATGTTTATCCTCCTTTAATTAAAGATCTGTTGGATTTGTGTAAAAATTCGAGTCAAAACGGCTAGATTTCGTTCTTCCCGCATCGACGTCGATCTCGAACGGAGGTTGAAGACTAGCACGCCCCAAGCGCATGTGCTCGTGTCGTCCAATCAGCCATTGACACGTAGCAATTCGGTAAAAAAAGAAAAAGCAAAACAGCATGAAGTGCCTTCCTAAGATTCGAACCCTCGACCTCGCCCCCTCCACATGCGTCCCAAGCATGCACACGAGCCAGTTGAGCCGGCCCAAATCTCGATTTTTCATTACGCAAAAATTATATATAAACTCAAAAATATTCATTAATTTTATATTATTTTTAAATTCTAAAATTTAATAAAAATCCCTAAATACTTTTTATTGTTATTTTTACCTTTATTTTCTATTATTGGTGTATTATTCCTAGTTATTTTATTTTTATCATTATTTGTTTCTTTTATATCTGAAAAAATGATTAATAAAAAAGAAAACATTAATTATAATTAGAGGACAAAAATGGGCTATTTACAATACACAAAATCACTTTTAATTCAATTCATTCTCATTTTGCTTTTAAAAAAAAAAAATCGTGTAGGCCAGGTGGGCCAACCCGCACCCGCGTTGTCATGGCCTACCTTGACTTGCGAGCCACGTGGGGCGAGTCAAAACAGCCTACACATGTTGCGAGCCAAAATTTTTCAGCTCGCCTTGCATTCCCAACCCTTAAATTGAAGCATAACTATACATTATAAATTCTTCTCCACTCTTGGGCAAGGTCAAAATTGCCGCTGACACAAGTTTTTCTTTGAGCATCTAAAAGCTGGCTTCACATATGTTATCCTATTCAAATCTCACATTCTTCTTTATCAACCTAATGAGAGGAGTTGCTATTTTGGAAAACCCCTCTACAAATCTCCTGTAGTAGATTGCCAAACCCAGAAAGCTTCTTACCTCTATAACTGTCTTTAGTCTGTGCCAATCCACTACTGCTCTCACCTTTTCTAGGTCTACAAATATCCCATCTCTATTAACGAAATGACCTAAGAAAACTATTTATCCCAATCCTAATTCACATTTACTGAATTTAGCATACAACTTTTCTTCTTGTAACCTACCCAATACTACCCTCAAGTGCTCTTCATACTCTTCAATACTTTTAAAGTATATCTAGATATCATCTATGAAGACGATTACAAACTTATCTATAAAATCCCTGAATACTTTGTTCATTAAGTCCATGAATGCAACTAGTGCATTCTTTAATCCAAAGGATATCACCAAAAACTCGTAATGCCTATATCTGGTCCTGAATGTTGTTTTCTAAATGTTTTCTTCTTTAATCATTAGTTGATGGTAACCTAATCTTAGGTCTACTTTAGAGAATACCTAAGCTCCTTACAACTAGTCAAACAGGTCATCTATCCTAGGGAGAAGATAATTGTTCTTGATAATGACCTTGTTTAACTCCCTATAGTCTATATAAAGTCTCTTGCTTCCATATTTCTTCTTCACAGACAGGACTGGTGTACCCCAAGGAGAGAGACTAGGTCTTATGAAACCCTTATCCTATAACTCTTGTAACTGTTTCCTCAATTCTTCCAATTCCACTGGTGCCATTATGTAGACCGGTCTTGATGTTAGTACTATGTCCTATAACAAGTCAATGTTAAATTCCATCTCCCTAGCTAGGGATAAACTAGAAAGGTCTTCTGGAAACACTTTAGGAAACTCCCTCACTATAGGTACCACTTACATCTTGGTTTCTTCACTAGCTTCCATAGGCATAGTTGCCAATACATTCTTTCCTCATATCTCATAAGTAGGTTATCTAGTGGGTCTTTACACTTTTAATTTATATTCAAAATAGTTCTCCCCTAGTATATTAAAATGCACCACCATGTTGTAATAGTCAATGGTGGCATGATATTTTGACAGCTAGTTAACACCTAGAATAATGTCAAACTTTACTATCTCCAACATTAGAAGATCTGCTAGCATCACCCTACCATTTATATCTATTCCCACTTCTCCACATATTTTACTTATTCTTCCTCCTACTCTCAAGGGAGTACTAACAGCCGAATAGTCATTCATATTTAAGAAGAGATGACTAGATCTACTTAAGTTAATGTTAGTCAAGGTTAGTGTCATAATGTATAGGTATATACACATATACTACTACACAATGTTTACTCATATATGTATAACTTAGCAGTTAAAAGAAGGCAAGTAAAATAACAATACAAGAAAATAATTAAACAAATAAGTAAATGTCCCATATTTTTCCACAGTCTTCATATCTCACCATCTTACAGATCAAATACTTACTTTCTCTAAATATCATATCTCATGCTCTATTGTTTAAAACTTATTTCTATTGACCATCACTTAATTTTAAGAATCATTACCTAAGTTCTTTAGGATCAACAACGTATGCTCTAGAGATCAAAACTTAAGTCTTAAAGATCATAAACCCGTTCTCTATAGATCCAAACTCAAGTTCCTAAAGATCATAAACCTAGGCTCTAATACCACTTAAGTTGTAATACCATAAAACCTCAGGCCACGCTATTGCTCACCACATGTCCTTATCTCATAAGAACACACTAAGGCTCTAGACCAACTATTATACCTTTTTATTCTAAAATTCTTGTATAAAGACATTCAACATATCCTACAACTGTAAAATTAATTTCGTAAATCCATATTCAACATCTAACACGGTGAAAGTCTATAAAACTCTAAATTAACATTCTCTAAATGATACTATCTATTACATCCAATTAATAGAATTCTCCTAAATTTCCAATCACCATAGTAGTAATGGTAACCATCTTCTTCCTCTCTTTGTGGTTCACCCAAACTCAAGTTATCTTTTGGGTTATCATCTCCCTCAACACTTGCATCTAAAAAAAAATTGTTCCCCAAAGGGTGAGTTAATGCCTAGTACGTATAACACAAGCACACACGCATGAACAAATATGAACAGGTTTCACATGCATTATGCAGTACTTAAACACAAGCAATTGTTTTATGATACAATTTAAGTCCACAAGCAATAATAGGGTACTCATGACCCTTTTAGTACATTTAACACTTTGGAACATGTATTAATGATGGGAACCACCACTATGGGCCCCACACCCATGATCCCTTAACTTTTAAACTTGGTGATGGGAACTATCACTATAGGCCCCACACCTATATTCACTAAAACCACTTAACCTTAGTGATGGGAATTGTCACTATAACCCCTACACCTATGTTTACTTAAGTCACTTAATCTTGGTGATGCGAATTATCATTACGGCCCCACACCCATGTCCACTTAAACACTTAATCCAACATTCAACCTAGAGCATTTCCAAGCACGACTCCACTAGGGAAAACGTCACATAAGGATCATTACGGTGCTCCCAAGGGATCTGCCACTAGGTTGAGCTAAGCACATACAGCATACAACTTAAACACTTAAGCCAAATCATTCAATTTAATCAATCTCAACACATATACTAGCTTAAACAAGCGCAGCACAACACATAAGTTACATGTACCTTAAATCCTAACCTTAAGCACATCTAATCCTGAGCTTAAGCTAAATTGGAATCAGTACAACATCAACAAGTCCTTTTTAGTTCTAATCTAAGAATCTCTTAACTCACTTAATCTATTAAATTTTCTAAGGTCTAATTAGCTATTTAGGTTGCGTGAAAATTAGCTTAATTAAAAATTAAATAAATATAGAATGAAGTTATGTTTCATTCAACACGACCATGTTGAAAGTCATATAGCTCAACATGGGCTAATACACAACCGTGTCAAGGGTCATGTATCTTTTGATGAGTTTTAGGTTCAATACGGTCAAAACACAACTTTGTAGACAGGTCGAGTATCTTTCAATATGTGTTGCATTCAACACGGTTGAAACATAACCATGTAAACAAGTCATGTATCTTTCGGTATATCTTGCATTCAATATGGTCAAAACACGATCGTGTTAATAGATTGTGTATTTCTCGGTATGTTTAGGGTTCAACACTGTTGAAACACGATCATATTGGGAGGCCGTGTATCTCTTAATAATTTCCCACGAACCCTAATTTTCTTTATTCCAATTACTCCAATCTCCATATTCTTTAATCCTAAGCTTAAATAAATACTAAAACATGAATATTCTAATCAACTAACGTGGATTAGAATACTTGCATCGGAATTTTTGCAAATCTAGTCCTTGATTTGTGAATTTCCTTATTCTTCACGTTCCCACTTCAATCTAATTCTAGTGACATCATATAGCAATAACTCATTTTAACCTCAATTCTTTATTCATGATTATTTCATAATTTAGAAAATCCTTACTCCATGTGATAGGATCGAACATCAACAAATTTCTCTTAGTCATCTTAGTGTTGTTTTGACAGTGCTTTTCTTTTTTACTGTTGTTTCACTATACAAAATGGTAAAGGTGGCTCTCTAGGTTAATTTGGAATATTTATATGCTTTGTGTGAAATGATCCATTTGTCACTCATTTTACATATAATTTATGTCCTTAACCTTAACTTTATGTTATAACATTTATAATTGAATTATAAAAAAAATTCAAGTATTACAAACAGCTATTGCTTTCTTCTTGCCTTCAAATTCTTCATCATCAAACACATCGGACTCGTGTGACGTGAGTTTTCCTCTGAACTCATCGAGTGATATCTATGAAAGATTAAGTATTTCCTCGATCAGAGTCTTCTTGGCCTACCATGCTTGGGGTAGTTATCTAAGAATCTTTCTCACAAGACCATGTTTAGGGTATCCCTTGCCAAGAGATGCAAGTTCATTTAATTGTGGAAAATCTATTCAACACATCCTTGATTTTCTCACACAATTGAATTTTGAACGATTCATATTCTTGAATTAACATATTAATTTTACTCCAATAATAGTAATAGTTCCTTCTTGTATAACATATTATTCATCCCAAGTTTCTTTAGCAGTTATTGAACTCAAAAGGAGATACTGCACTTAGTATTATATGAAGATACTATATTGAATTCAAAAGGAGATATTACACTTAGTAGTAAATGTTTAGCTCTAGATTTAGTAGAAGCATTCTTTTCTTCCTCCCGTTACTGTAATATTATTTGGAACAACTTTGTTTCCAACAGCTATAATGATCCATGCTTCAAAACTAATAGTTTGGATGTACATTTTCATCTCAGATTTCTGCTGAACAAAGTTAACGCTATCAAAATATGGAGCCTTGTAATTTGAAATATATCAAAGCAATTCGAGAAAGAAAAAAAAAAACAAATAAAGATCCTTTTAGTGATTAGCTTATGTGAGACTAAAGTTCTACCTGTAAAGAAAAATGAGTAAAATATTGTCATTGAGAGTTTTATCCAAATAGATGTTAGCTTGTTTTGTAATTCTTATTCATTGCACTCTTATATCTTCAAAAAGTCTCGTTCTAAATATTTTCTCCTAACATTCAATCAGGATATTCTTGGAAAAATTTAGAATACACCATTGCCCTTGATCTTCGAAGTAATAGTCATTGCGTTCAAACTCATCTTGGAATTTGATTGTAGACTTTCTCGCTAGGTACTGATTTGATACTTATCTTCAAATTATCGAGAAAATATCTTCAAGCTTTTGGTGGTCGGATTATTCCAACTTGATCTAAAAGATGCAAAGTCTGCTAAAATCTCGTTAAACCTAAAATTTGAATCTTTGAAACTTCATTCTTTATCTTCTTTGAATCTTCTATAGTTAATAATGTGGATTATTTCTTTTTAAGAAAAGACTCAATAATTAATATATATCATATGTTATATATAGTGTATAAATATTAATAAATTTTTTACATATATAAATAATACAAAATATGAATAGTAATTACTTTAAAAACTATTTATTTTATTTTCATGCATGTCAAAAAAAAATTTGTATTTATATACCACATATACATACCACGTAACATATATTAATAAATAAATATTTTTTCTTTCTAGACATCCATCTCTAATTTTCTCATGGCGATTTATTGTACTGACTTAGATAGATATTTTTCCCAAATTTATCTAACTCATGGAGTTAGGTTTTGATATAATATAATATAATATGTATATATGCCTGTATGTAAGTATAATTGCTACTTTCTTGCTTAGAAGTTTCGTTTGCCAAAAATTAAGTTTTGTGTTTAGAACTTCTGCTTCCATTCTGAAAACTTCTACTTCTATACTAAGAACTTCTACTTTTGCTTTTGTTACGCGAACTTCTTCTTCTGCTTTGGCTTAATCAGTAGAACTTCCTTGGATCTATCTCTATCGATGTTGATCCAAATTTCTTTTTAGTAGTCATCTTGATTAAAACTTCTTTCTTTCTTTTAAGTACATAATCAGAACTTCTCTCCAACAAATTCTCCATCGAAACTTGTTTCCTGTTTTTGAAAACCTAGGTTCAAACATCATCATATTGAATTTAGATAACTTCTTTTGCATACTTGACTAAAATTCTTATTTAATCTATACTACATACTAAGTATAATCATCAATAAGCATCAAAACCTCTTAGGATACTCAACATAAACACTTTTTTTATTTTGTCTGAAAAAGTATAACAACATTTTACAATATCACAAGTTGAGGCTCTTATACCAATTGCAAGTCCCAAAGTTTGCAAGTAAAAGAAGGAGGGGAAAGGGTTTTAATTGATTATTATAAAAAAAAAATATGAGTTTAATTTTACAATTAATCCCCTTTCAAGTTTTTTGAAGAAATCTTGTATATGAATGTGCCTTTGATCTTTGAAGTGATTAAAAATAGTAAAATTAAGGGTAAAGTGATCATGTAAAAATACAAGCATATTTTTTTTCCAAAGATTGGAAGATTATATACTCAATTTCAAAAATATGGGGTCAAATACTTTAAAAAAACCAAAGAAAAAGAAAGATAGGTTGATAAATGTATATGAAATATATATATAAGGAGGGTATATTCATAATTCATTTAGTATCTATTTTTTAACTTTTTACTTTGTAAACTAACTTAATAAGTAAATATTTGTAGGTCTATACATGAGCTCGGGCCACACACAAATATCAAATGAGTTAGCGGGTTAATGCAAGTTGATTCGAGCACGCCCTATTAGTTTATGAGCCATGATGTCATGTGATCAGTCCATTAGTTGATATAACCTCGTGTGTGAGGCGATATGGACAGATCTAGAACCATCCCAAAATAGTCAATTGGTCCGGGTATCCGGCAAGGATATGGATTATAGAACTTTAGGTAATCAATATCCGAAGCTAAATCAATCGGATATGGAAACCTTGCATGATAGATATAGAATTTTCCAAGGCACTCACTTGCATTGATAAACTTGGTTCCTTATGGTTCCTCTACAATCGAAGTAAATGTAAGTTCCTTAAGGTTCTTTTCATTTTTTTAATTTTACCTGTAAAAGTCTGTTGAGGTATTCATAAAAAGTTTTCAAAAAATCATTAAACAAGTTTATAAGGAACTCATTAATAAAAATATAACTTAGATAACGAGTATAGCAACTTAACATAATGACACTTAAAAAGCCCAAATTAGCGTACACGTCAAGCCGGATCCAGCATTTTGCATGACGCAATCCAAGCTTAACGTATCTGCGGTGGCATGCTATGGGACTTCCGCAGAAGTTAACCTTAGATTCAAGTTTTGTTATATTTCAAGCACGGACCGATAACAAAAATGAATACAAAATAGAATCCTGTGCGAAGAAAAAAAGAAAAAACCATGAATGAATTGGAATACTCATTCAAATTGTAAATATATAGGCTCATATGGGGCAACTTTTTACCGTTATAACTCGACGAATCAATTATTCATTAACAAGAGAAATAATTTCAAACAAATTACAAAGAGAAACTCAAATGATAACTACGAATAACCAATGGTAATAAGAATAAACCGGCCCCTAACTAAACCTAAACCCTTGGAAGTGTAGGTTAGTCATTGGTTCAGTCTCTAATTTATTCAGAAACGTAATATCAATTGGAGTTGATGAAACACAAATTAAAATAAAAATGATCTATCCCCATCAACTAGCTCAATGAAAACGACGACGACGCCACCCTGCTAGTAGCGCCAACGGCGGAGGATAGGTGTGACGAAGAACTTCATCTTTCCAACTTTGCAATGGATGCCACCACTTTCACCGCATGCAAAGTAGTATGGCTTCCACTCTGTTAGGACAAACTCGAAACCCTCGCCGGCTCCGTCAGACCAATTCGCAACCATCTTTGCCCTCTTCAGATCACACGCCATGAAGCTCCGCGTGTTAGAAAACAAGTACACGCTGTGAGGATGCGTGTTGGTGTCATTTGGTGGATCATACTTGAAAACTGCAATGCCAACCAGAAAGAAGCAAGCATTGTGCCATATAAATAACAAAGTTCTAATCGACATAATGCATGGAAATTAGAACTCAACACTTCATGAAACAGCTAGCGATAAACGTGAAAGAATCGAATGAATGAATATTTACTAAAGAACGATTATGCACATCATTTAGGGAAACATACCAAGGGTGTCATTGACATAGAAAGGTCCAGTCTTACGAGCCCATGCCATGTAATCATACCCGAACTGCCAATTATTTGAATCTCCCACAATTACTCTTTTGGGGCTTTGCGTCACGTTGTAAGCATGCTGATGAGGACCCCAACCGCTATCATTATAGCTGCCACTATTGTTCCACTGGTTATCCCACCCCAAGGTGGTCTTATTGGCCATGGTTGTTACCATCATTGAAGCAACCACTATAAGAATGAGTTCTGTAAATTTCATTCTGATGTCTGCCTTATACTCCTGTGAAATAAGGAAGTTACCAATAGAATAATAAGAGAGTTAACACGAAAGACGAGATAACCTTAATGAATTTGGTTAAGGATGTCTGGTGCTGAGGGGCTTTTATAGGACTTCTTTTGGTGTAGTTGAGCCGTTTCAATGTTTATTAGAAGAGAGGGAAAACGGATGAAAGCGCAAAATCACCTAAGATTTGACCTATTGACTTCATTGGTGGGTTGGTAAGTTTTACAACTGAAAATCCATTAAGGTTTAATTTCTTACTTCTAAGATCAAAGGCGCATTCATATATGCCTAATTATTCCGTGGTTTCTTACTTGGGTATTAGAATAAATAATGACCAAAAAAAAAGGGTCCCCTTAAATTGCTTAGTGTTGAGTTGAGACCATTGTTGTACTTAACGGTGACTTGTGCTTTCTTTTTATTACATTCACTTAGAAATTATAATAGATGTGCTATGGTCAGGCATTTCTAGCACAATTAGATTGATCGTATTTTGGGAGATAAGAGACAACTAGAGATGGTTGAGATTTCTAAAGATACCAAATATATATAAGAAAGATCGTATTTAGGCTTGTTTATTGTTCCCTCTAAGGAGAAATACATCTAACTGTAACCAGAATAGCGGGGACAGCCACCTGTGACCACTAATATTCGTAGACTGAGAAAGGTGAAAGGTATTATAGAATACCTTTATTTTTGAAGTATTCTATATTTTGATTGCATCGTTTAAGTCCACTAAGCTTATGCTGAAATTTGATTTGATCTAGTTTATATTATAATTAAGTTTTTGAATTATGTATATTTATATTGTTGTACCAATTAAAGTCCCTTTTTTAATGTTCCGCATATATGATGTATAGAGAAACTTACTTTGTTTAAAAACAAATATAAAAGATTTAAATGACCTATCAAAAATATAAAAACATGATTAAATTTTAATAGAAACATGGTACTAGAGTTAAAGAACTTCAGATCACATATATATTGCTTAATTAAATTTTATCACAAACATAAAGGACTTTCAGTATATACTACTTCCAATGAGAAAGGCTTGAATAATGGTTATTAATCAGTACTCATTAGATTCAAGAATTGCGGTTAAGATCACTTAAATTTGTTTTTCTCCTTTTCAATCAAGTTATATAGTTGGTTTTCTCTAGCTTTTTTTCTTAAAACTAGAATTTTTCACGTAAAATATATATATATATATGACCTTAGGATTTTTTCAGAGGCGACGGTGATGTTTGGCAGATTTAATCATGTATGACCATTTTGCTAAGCCAGTGGTGATAGAAGAAGATCGTGATGAGTTAGTATATCATATATAATACTCTTAATAGGATACTTCAAATAATATAATATGAATATTATAATCATATAATTATAAATTATTAATCGATACTGCTATGACATAATACAGTTAACATTTAGCATATATTATTATTTGAATTTATGATACATACAATATAAACATATCATTTAATAATATATTAACAATATTTAACATATAATATTACAACGTAATATAATTAATAGTTGAAATATATTATATTCTGCAATTAATATATATAATATTTAATGTTAACATACATAAGATGATATATTATGGATTAAATACTAAATTATTCTTGTATAATATAGTGAAATAATATAATTTATATATAATATACATTTTCCCATTATTTATCCTATCTGATAATATATAACATACATAACATATTATATTGTTGATACAATAATTTAAAAATTACATTAAATAGTTACTAATTTATTAATATAATTATTAATTTATATTACCGTTTATGTATAATTTGTATATATCATACAATTATATGTTATGTAAATGTTAATTGGGCAAGAGAAGTTCCAGATAAAGGTCAAGAAAATGATATCAGAAAACATTGTACATCGAAATAAACAGAGCCTAAAAAATGCAATTGTTTCATAAATATATATAGAACCTTTAGTTGAGAATATAACTTTAAGGGCATGCTTTATTTATTTATTTATGTTTTCCTTTTCATCCTCGGTGTTATGACTAAACTTGTTGGGTGTCATTGACTCCCAAGCGCATGTAATGTGTCTTCTTTATTCAAAAAGTATCAAACAACAGCATAATGTCAAGGGGGCTGGGCAGAGAAAAAACCACCAATATGAAATATTTTGACAATTTTGCGACCTTTGATCCAATAGGTTTGAAGCTGACTGTGTCAAAACATGAGGATTGCTGGTCGAGGTAAAAACAAAGTTGCAAAAATAACTTTTATTTAATTTGTTATTCAACTCTAGCCACAGTGCAAATGGAACGAACCCTCTTTTTTTTTCCTCTCTCTCTCTTTTATTCATTTAATATTGTTACAACAATATTATGGGGTAGAAATACGATGAATACCATCACATGACGTATAGATGACATATTAAGAATAACAGTAGATCAGCATCTCCTTTCGGGTAACTTGATCTAGTTATGACTTATTAAGGTTAGGGTGATAATCTCGCTTATGGAATTAAATTAATACACTTTTTAAAACAAATATCTTAAAATCAGTCCCATCATTTCACTTTTCTCACCAATTGCAATTTTTGCATTAGTCACATTAATTAATAAAATGAGTGTAGAGTGTTGTAGATAGGGAATTTCAACTGAAGTAGTCACATAAATATCACATGGGTATCGCACTATATATGACTTCAGAAAAGTGATGTAAAGATGATATGTGATGAGATGATTAGGGTGAGAGTAGCAAGGAGGAGAAATAAGTAATCTCTAGGGTTTCAAATGCACAAATGACAAACAAAGGAATTAAGGAAACATCAAGCATTAAACTTATAGTTCTTAAGCAATGGAGTCCGTTTTTTACCTAAAATCTTATTTGATCCTTAAAAGCAAAGAATTCCCAGTGGAACACTGTTTCTTTGATCTCTTCTAACCCCTTTTAATAAAGAGGAATGACTGAGTATTTATAAACTTTTAAGTTCGATAACATTCGTCAAATCACCTCAGTGATCAATAGATGAAATGGGAGCCTGCTATAGGCCCAAAACCAATAACCTTCCTCATAAGTGCATAAACCTCCTTAAAAAAGGTTGGATGCAAACGATTAGTCCAATGATCTCTGTTTCAAGCCCATTAAGTCAATTCTTCCTTAGTGTTCCCAATAATTGGACCGGACTCACTAAACCTTATCACCTAACCCAATAAGTCAAGCCAAATAATTAATTGACTTAACCCAATATATTTATATAATAATTTTAACCCTCTATAGTTTGCTCCCTAATCAAAGCTCTTCAGATGAAGTTGAAGGGGTTTGGGCATTTCTTGTGAGAGGCGCTGAATTCATCATTACACTAATGGAATCAATGCTTCTTCTTCTTCTTCTTATCAATGAATCAAAGTAAACTGAATTGCCTTCACCATCTTCTTCACAAAATTCACTTTGTTATATGCTCCATATTGGTCTTTATAATGATCTTATTGCCCTCAAGCTATTGATTAGCATTCGTTGCACAAGTCTACTTTTTCTAGACTTTTCAATTATATCTCTCTTCTTAAAATAGATGCCTCCTACACCATTGATGAATATTTGGTACTTCCTTAAAATGACGTAACTCAAGCATGCCTTTAATATATCCACCACTTTAATAAAAGAAGTTGTGCCCAAATATATATAATGGTAAGTGCAACAAATGTTGATGTAAGATAGAATATAACTGCTTGAGATTGAAATGTAATATCACTTGAGAGGAACAAAGTGTAAAAATGCCTAATAATAACATCAAACCTACGTTATATAGGCTCTTATATCCCCAGTAACTAGAAGATAATTTTTCTAAACTAGCAAACAATTTTTATCAACCCAATTGACCATGAAAACATGCAAATTTGACCATTAAAGATGTGGCAAACAATAAAGTAGTTTAGTCTAGGCTAGAGTAGACTCAATCAGTCATTTTTTTATATATTATAGACTATGTAACTTCAAATAAGTGAAAACATATAACTCTTCAAAACCGGTATATCTACAACTACCACCAAGAGCTCTAAATAATTACTTATGCAAAATAAATCTCTATTTATATTGAGTATACTTTTGTCAAATACTCATGATACATGCCCCATCAGTGATGGTACAATTTTAATTCTTATTCTAATTTTTATCTTTTCACTTAACCAAATATTTCTTCCAAAAATATATTACTTTCCTATTCAATCACACCTCTATAAAGAGGAAATTCAATGTCAACTATTAGTATGATGCTCAACCAAGTCCTTCACTTTCCAAATTAAGTGCACTTCAAAGGAAACCTGATGAGGATCATCTAGCACTTAAGAAGACCGAACCAAGGACTCAAGATCCATTGCAAGGAATTGGAGGACTAATGACCCGAGCTAGAGCAAAGAGGATGAATGATGCCCTACAAGGACTGGTCATAGACCTACAAACCAAGGAATCAAATTACATGAAAGGAGAATCAACACCTATTAATGTAATTCACGTTTCCATGGAAGAATACAAAGAATTGAAGTCCTAGCACAAATGTAGAATGTTGAACCGAAACAAGGAAAGAGACTTGCGAGTTTTGTTGTTATTTGTTTTTGGTTTGTAATTTGGAATATTTAGTTACTCACTTGGCCCATGTGAGGATAAGGAAGTAAATTAGAATAGGAAAGTTAGGTTTTCATATTGATACATGTATACACTATATAAACGTATAAGGAGGCCAACACAACATCATCTTATTATTGAATAGAATTTACGACACATTTTCGTAAAACACGAAAAGCCCTCTTTTGTTCTTTACAAAAGAACTCTTCCTTAGGAATTCCTTAATTGAATTACTATAGGAAAACCCTTAATTGATAACTTAGGTTTCAGTCAACAGGTGTGATTGGGGTCTAGTTACATGCTACTTGTTCAAGACGGTCCTCGGGATATTGATTCAAATAGCGTACGTCGGGTTCTAGGTTTGACATACCTAGGGTTCATGCATCATTTGGTATCAAAGCTTTGGCTTCTTGAATCAAGTAATCTCTATCCTTTTGTTATTTTTTTGTTATTCAATTTTCATACTCTTATTCATATCTGAAATTCATATAGAAAAAAAACATCTTGTTTCGGTCACAAAAACCATTGGAGACCGACAATATACAAGTTTAGTTTAGCCATTGAAATTCAATTGTGTTTCAATTCCTAGATCATCTTGAAAGCATATGTACAAAAATAAAAATCAATTCGGTTGTGAAGAAATCCAAGAACCGAAATCTGCAAAAGAAAAATCTAGTCAAAAAAAAAAAATCTTGTTTCGGTCACAAAATCCCTTAGAGACCGACAACATATAAGTTTAGTTAGCCATTGAAATCCAATTTTTGTTTCAATTCCTAGTTCATCTTGAAAGTATACATACAAAAAAAAATTCAATTAGGTTGCAAAAGAAAAATCAAGAACCAAAATCTCCTAAAAAGAAAAATCTAGTTTTGGCAAGTTACAATTCAATTGCCAAATACACTTTCCAATTCTATCTGCAATAGATACTTTGTGCTTTCTAATTGTGTATCTGAAAATTACATTCCATAATCATTAATTGTATTTCGGTGCAAATTGTATCCTCTTGAGATTACATCCAAAGGAATTGATTGTCATGTTTCCGAGTTCATATTGTGTGTCATAGCTATTAACATTGCTTCTAATTTCCAAGTGTCGCCGTGATTAGAAAACTGAGGGAATCAATTAGGTGTGACTTAGTAAATTGTGTTGAGAAATTTCCAATCTAAGTTCCTAGCAAAGGATTGTAAAAGCGGGTTGTGAGGACATAATTTTGAGGGACATACACCGGTGAAATTGTAAGCATATCACTAATTGAGAGCAATACACGAGTGAGTGTGAGGAACATATTTTACTTGTGATCTTACCTTATTGAAAAAGTTTAAAAATATGTTAGGATAGAACATGAATGGAGGTGAGAATAGGGTAATGTTTGAGGAGTTGATGGGAGAGATGAAAAGAATTTTGACAAGTGAGCTTGAACAGATCCATAAAAGAATGGATAAGATGGAGAGGAGTAGGGAACCATCTAGTAGTACCACTATTAGGCGAGGAATAGGTAGACCGATTAGAGGAGGATTTAGGATAGAAGGAAGAAGGAGAAGATTCTAACTCTGGTGAATATCACAATGTGAGGGAAAGAGGGGACACCCAAAGGCATGATAGTAACCTGGGTAGCATTAAGATGAAAATCCCAACGTTTTAGGGAAAGAATGACCCGAAGTTGTACTTAAAGTGGGAGAGGAAAACGGATCATGTATTTGAATGCCATAACTATGATGAGGAGAAGAAGATAAAATTGGCTGCAATAGAATTCACAGATTATGCTAGTGTATGGTGGGATCAGCTAGTGCGTAATAAGTGCAGGTATGAAGAGTGACCTATTAGTACTTGAGAGGAGATGAAGACCATAATGCAAAAATGGTTCATTCCTAGTCACTATCATAGGGACTTACTTAGGAAAGTCCAGGGATTGACATAGGGAACCAAAAGTGTAAAAGACTACTATAAGGAGTTGAAGATAGCCATGATTAGGGCTAGAATGGAGGAGGATGACGAGGCCACTATGGCTAGGTTTATTAATGGTTTGAATCAGGAAATTGCTAATGTAGTAAATCTACACCACTACTTGGATATGGAAGAACTGTTACATAGAGCAATAAAGGCGGAGTGACAATTAAAATATAGGAGTGACCAAAGGTTTAGGTCGACTTCCAAATCTCCATGGAAGTCTAATTAGAAAGGAACTCTACGAATTCCAAGCCTAAGGAGGACGTGAAGGCTAAGAATCCAATTATTGCATCTAAGGGTAAAATTGACATTAAACCCCCTTCTAGAACTAGAGATATCAAGTGTTTTAGGTGTTAGGGATTTGGGCACATAGCATCCTAATGTCCAAATCAAAGAGCTATGATCGTATGTGATAATGGGGATGCAAAGAGCATGAGTTCAAAAGAGGAAGAGGAGTTACCATTACAAAAGTATGATGACATTAACTTAAAGGGACCCGTAAGTGGTGAGTTGTATGTCACAAGGAGAGTACTTAGTGTACAACCTTAGGAGGATGGTGAGGGGATCCAATGTGAGCACATATTTCATATATGGTGTCATGTCCAGAGTAAAGTATGTAGCTTGATAATTGATAATGGTAGCTGCACTAATGTTGCTAGCACCTTGCCGGTAGATAAGATGCAGTTGAAAGCTATAAAACATCTGAGACCATAACAATTACAATGGTTGAACAAATGCGGGGAGATAAAGGTGACCAAGCAGGTTCTTATAGACTTTTCCATATGAAGCTACAAAGATGAGGTCATGTGTGATGTGGTACCTATGTAGGCTAGCCACATATTGTTAAGGCAACGCTGGCAATTCGACAGGAAGATTACATATGAGAGGTACAAGAACCAATATTCCTTTGTACTAAACAAAAGGAAAGTGGTCCTCATGCCACAAAAACCATAGGAAGCTTATGAGGATCACGTGCGGATTGTAAAGGAGTTTAGAAAAAAAAAAACACTTAAGTGCACAAGAGAAGAGTGACAAGAAAAAGAAAAAGAGTGAAAAGCAAACACTAGTGAGTATAGAGGGAAAAGACACTCAAACACAAAGAGCAGAGAGTCTAGCGAGAAAGAGTAAGGTTAAGAGTGTAGTGTTAGCCAAGCAACAATTACTTGTACTCATGTACAAGGATTTATATTTTTCTAATGCTGACCTTAATTCTATTTTGCCTAGTGTTGTTGTGTCTTTATTGCAGGAATATAAGGACTTGTTCCTTGAAGAAGTGTCGCAAGGCCTACCCCCTCTATGAAAGATAGAGCACCAGATTGACTTCATGTCAAGCGCTTCCATTCCCAACCGGCCAGCATATAGAACCAATCCTAAAGAGGCCAAGGAAATTCAAAGACAAGTTGATGGGTTGATGGAGAAAGGATTCGTGCGAGAAAGTTTGAGCTCGTGCTCGATTCCAATGATACTAGTTCCCAATAAGGATGGGACGTGGCGCATTGATAAATCTATTTTAACTCTTATAATTGGAGATGATTAAGTCAATTTTTGAGATAATTGGGAGTGAAAATATAAGATTATGATGCTTAATTGATTTATATTTCATGTTCAAGTGTGGAAAAGGAGGATTTGATGAAAAGTATTTAAATTCAAGACGAATTGGAGATAAAAGCAAGTAAAAAGGGAATGCTTTGAAGTTAAAGGAAGTCACACGGTTTTACAAACGGCCGTGTGAAGGAATCAGGAGACTACACGGTTCGGATACACGCCCGTGTATCCAACCGTGTATCAACGTGGAAGAAGAGTTTTCAGGACAGACCAGTACACGGTTAGAATACACACCCGTGTAATCAACCGTGTATGTAGAACAAAGAAGACAGAGGAATACACGGCTATTACAAACGGTCGTGTGGGATATACACGCCCAAAGTTCACTGATTTAGAGAGATACATGGTTTATCTACACGCTCGTCTAGTATGACCGTGTGTCTATCGAAGGAAAGATATCTTCAAATCGATTTTAAATCTTTCGTCCATATTTGAAGGATATCTCCTACACGCCAGAGAGGAAGCTACCCTAGGTATAAATAGTCTTCTTGAGAATGAGAAGGAGTAGAGGAAGGAGAGTTTTCAAAAGAGGAGGCCAAGAGGCCAAAAGGCTGAGGAGGCCGAGGAGGCCAAGGAGGCCAAAGGGACAGAAAAGAAAAGATGAAAGGATGAGAAAGGAAGAAGACGACACTGAAGGACTCATGCACAGGGGTTTTCTATTTCTTTTTCATTCTATTTCATTGAGTTATATCTTGAAAATCCTTAGTGGCTAGTTGTTTCATTCCCGAACCTTATGAATTCTAATTGTCATGTGATATGGGATTGATTGCATAGTTAATGAATATTGGAATTCTCTGAATTTAATCATGTTGTTCGTGTAGTGTTGCTAATTTGATGTATGGCCAACATTGAGTTTGCATTGATTTCTTAGAAGATGATTGGGAAATCTCTTGTTTGAATAGATCTTACATAAATAAAGGAATTCGTATGTAATCTAGGGATAGAGAACGTGAATTTTCCGTATTAGGTTAAATTAGATAATTTGATCTAATTGAGGGTTCAAGAGTGTTAATGCAATTCTAATTGATTTTGATAGAAGAGGGATCTTTATCAAAGCGATTAGGGTTAGGAGCTAATGATTCTGGGAAGAACATTATCTTAGTGTTAGATACTCCGCGGTTTAGAGATAACCATTGCTTGTTAACTAGTTTATTGAAAGGGCAAAGTTACATGACAATTAGAGGAGTAGTAAAGGTAGGGTATATTCTTAGTTATCAGATTAATAATCAAGTTATAGTATTATTTTTAATTGCTAAAGGTTTTGTTAAGTATTCTTAATTTAATCTGAAACCTCTCGAATTTGTGCGGTTAGATAGTTAGTTTAGAGTTAGTATTAGTACTTGCTGATCCTTGAGGAGACGATACCCGAACTCAACTCTATACTATTATAATCGATAGGTGCACTTGCCTACTTGATCGTAACAGAGAGTCATAGAAAGGGATTTTTAATTTGAGTGATTGCGATTCAATCAACACGCATGTGCGTAGATTGCAAGGTGATCAACAAAATCATAGTTAAGTACAGACATCTTATTCCTATATTAGATGACATGCTTGATGAGTTACATGATGCACATTTATTTTCTAAAATTGATCTTAAAAATGGGTATTACCAAATTCGTATGAAAGAGGGGGATAAGTGGAAAACTGCTTTTAAAACAAAATATGGATTATATGAATAGATGGTAATGCATTTTGGGTTGATAAATGCACTTAGCACTTTCATGAGATTGATGAATCATGTTTTACGTCATTTCTTAGGAAAATTTGTTGTCGTTTATTTTGATGATATCCTGATTTATATTAGAACATTGGATGATCATGTACAATATCTACAAAGTGTGTTTACTATTTTAAGGGAAAACCAATTGTATGCCAACTTAAAGAAGTGCACGTTTTGTATGGAGTCTGCGGTTTTTCTTGATTTTATTGTAGGTGCAGATGGAATCGCTGTAGATGAGGAGAAGGTGAAGGCAACTTGAGAGTAGCCAACACCAAAGAACGCCAATGACGTCGGGAGCTTCCATGGACTAGCTAGCTTCTACAGACGATTTGTGAGGGACTTTAGCTCCATTGCTGCTCCACTAAATGACCTTATGAAGAAGAATGTCAAATTCAGATGGACGGAAATACATGAGCAGGCATTCCAGACTTTAAAAGGTAAGTTAACTAATGCTCTTTTGCTAGTATTACCTAACTTTGATAAAGTTTTTGAGATCGAATGTGATGCTTCCAGGAAGGGTATTGGTGGTGTGTTAATGCAAGATTCCAAACCAATAGCCTACTTCAATGAGAAACTCCACGGTGCTGCTTTGAATTATCTTGTGTATGACAAGGAGTTATATGCCCTGGTGAGGACGTTGCAAACATGGCAGCATTATCTACGGCCTAAGGAGTTCATCATCCATTCCGATCATGAAAGCTTGAAGTACCTGAAGACGTAGGGAAAGCTGAATGAGAGACATGCCAAATGGTTGGAGTTCATTGAAACCTTTCCATATGTCATCAAATACAAGCAGGGCAAGGAGAATATAATGGTTGACTCACTACCTAGGAGGTATTCTCTGTTAACCTCTTTACATACTAAGCTACTTAGGTTTAAATGCATGAAAGATTTATATGAACATGATGCTAACTTTAGTCAGATTTAGGTTGCTTGTTCTAAAAGTGGGTATGCGGACTTCTATAGGCATGAGGGATATTTATTTAAGAAGGATAGATTACGTGTGCCTAAGAGTTCCATACAAGAGTTGTTGGTGAGGGAGACACATGGGGGTGATCTCATGTGACATTTTGGTGTGAAGAAAATTTTAGATATCTTGCATGAACATTTTTATTGGCTTAAGATGAGACATGATGTGCAAACTATGTGTGACAAATGCATTGCATGTAGAAAGGCTAAATCTAAAATCATGCCCTATGGGGAGTATCTCCCATTGTCTGTGCCTAGTCAGCCTTAGACTGACATTTCCATAGATTTCATATTAGGTTTACCTAGGTCTCAGAATGGCAAAGATAGCATATTTGTTGTCGTCGATAGGTTTAGTAAAATAGCTCATTTATTGTCTATTCTAAAACTAATGATGCACAACATATAGCTGATCTTTTCTTTAGAGAGATTGTGTGATTACATGGTTTACCTAGCTCTATCGTGAGTGATAGAGATGTGAAATTTCTGAGTCACTTTTAGCATACTTTATGGAATAGGTTAGGCAAAAAATTACTGTTTTCCACTGTGGCACATCCTCAAACGGATGGACAAACAGAGGTGGTTAATAAGACACTTTTCACATTGTTGCATGCTGTGCTTGATAAAAATTTGAAGTGATGGGAAACATGTTTACCTCATATAGAGTTTGCATATAATAAGACAGTACATTCTACTATATCTTACTCTCCATTTGAGGTTATGTATGGTTTCAATCCCTTAATTCCATTTGATATATTGCCTTTACCTACTAATGAGTTTATTGATCTTGATGGCACAAAAAGGCAGAATTTGTTAAGGATTTACATACTCAAGTCTGGGCTAATATTGAGAAGAAGAACAAACACTATGCTCGCCAGGCCAATAAGGGACGTATTAAAACCGTGTTCCATCCAGGTGATTGGGTTTGGGTGCACTTGAGGAAGGAACGATTTGTTGAACAACAAAAATCCAAATTGCATCCAAGGGGTGATAGACCTTTCCAAGTGGTGGAGCTCATAAACGACAATGCCTACAAGATAGATTTGCTAAGCCACTATAGTAATGTAAGTGCTACATTTAATGTTTCTGATCTTACTCCTTATGATGCAGGTGATTTGAGGACGAATCTTTTCAAGGAAGGAGGGAATGATGAGGATCATCTAGCACTTAAGAAGACCGAACCAAGGACTCAAGATCCATTGCAAGGAATTAGAGGACCAATGACCCGAGCTAGAGAAAAGAGGATGAACGATGCCCTAAAAGGACTGGTCATAGACCTACAAATCAAGGAATCAAATTACATGAAAGGAGAACCAACACCTATTAATGTAATTCATGTTTCCATGGAAGAATACAAAGAATTGAAGTCCTAACACAAATGGTGAATATTAAACCGAAACAAGGAAAGAGACTTGCAGGTTTTGTTATTATTTGTTTTTGGTTTATAATTTGGAATATTTAGTTACTTACTCGATCTACGTGAGGATAAGGAAGTAAATTAGAATAGGAAAGTTAGGTTTTCATATTGATACATGTATACACTATATAAACGTGTAAGGAGGCCAGCACAACATCATCTTATGATTGAATAGAATTTACAACACATTTTTTTTAAACACAAAAAGCCCTCTTTTGTTCTTTGCAAAAGAACTCTTTCTTAGGAATTCCTTAACCAAATTACTATAGGAAAACCCTTAATTAATAACTTAGGTTTCAGTCAACAGGTGTGATTGAGGTCTAGTTATGTGCTACTTGTTCAAGACAGTTCTCGGGGTATTTATTCAAATAGCGTATGCCAGGTTCTAGGTTTGACATACCTAGGGTTCATGCATCAAAACCATACCTATATTGATATATCAACACATCTTCCAAATTCATCAACTTCCTAAATTTAAATTATATCCTTGTAGTTAAATATATACATGCATTCATCTTCATCTCCTACATTTGCAACTTAGGTAGCAATTTTGTAAGCATTGGTCAAAGTTTTTAAGCTCATTTTCATTGTTATTTGATAGGTGGTGAGAGTATTGACTTTTTTGTTGATAAAAGGTAGATGCTTGTAGTTTAGAGGAGAAAGCTTACATAATAGGGAGTTGTGGTGAACAAACAACAAGCTCTATCCTTCACCAGTGAGTTCTTTCCTTTGCAACATCTAATTCCTTGTGCTGATATGTTTATTATATTTTCTTTTTAACCTCTATCTGCATTTATCAATTTTCCACAATTAACAATTGACAAGGACTAGATGATTTCTTCGGAGGCATGCGATCCTTAATAGCTCGACTATGGATAGTAAGTAACAATCATGACAATCGATGATCACAAAGCAGACATTGGCCTTTGCTTACCATCAAGTTTTTTTTTTCCTTCTCCTCTGTTCTTTTGTTTTCTTGTGGCATGGCATACAAATTATTTTATTTCCCACTCCGTTTTTTAGTCCATAACCTCTCCTATTGGGCAATTAACTAGCAACCTTCAAGTAATATTTATACTTGTGGATTTTTTTATGAATATTATTCTTCACACTACTTCTAGCACATCTTTGTGATAGTAGATCTAAGTAAATGCATAAAGCCTCTACTCCTCTTTTCTTTTCTTTTTTTAACCTTCATCTTTCTGATTTTCTCAAGTAAAGGAAGAACGTAGTTTTCCATTAAACTCATCAAAGTTACCAAGAGATTAAACCTTCTAAGAGTAGTTGCAAATGAATGATAGAAAAAAAAAACATTTTGTTTTGCTTACTTCACTGGTAAATTCTTGTGACTGAAATTCTCCCCATTCAAATTCATAAAATAGATATATCATATATTACATTTTCTTATGACTAGGCTCAAATATATGTACGTCACCATATGAGCCTCATCGTTCTTTTCCATATCTCATGTTAGCTATAAACATCACATGGACTTCATGCTGGATCATAGCTTTACATGTCACTTTCTTAAACCCTTCATTTTTTTTTTTTTTATGCAGGCTTTGTCTTGTCATTAACATTATTCTAATCAATCTAAACTTAACAATCACGACAATATTGTGAATTTATGGGGAAAGATTCAAGAAATAACCAAGCTTGAAGCACAGAGGCAATCAAGCAAAGAGACCTACCGGTGCACTCATATGAACACCTACCACCAATCCCGAGTCCTCAAGTGATGTGCCTAAACACACTTAAAAGCACATCCAAAAGACTTAAGAAAAACTATCTCAAGTCAAGGAAAAATCGGACCTAAAAATGGCACTTTTCAATTGAACCCTAATGATGAAATGATGAAATTCAAACAACTAATGATATAATTAGAATACCACAATGAAAATGCCTTCTAACAACACTCTAATTTCATGTAATCCACGCAAATGAATCCTCAATTTGACAAAAGAAAACCGTAACAAAACAATCCATTTTCCAATAATGAAGAACACGTTATCAAGGAAATCCTCAAAGATGAATCGGATCAATTTGATAATTCCTTCAAATAAGCATAAGAATTCGTGAATAACAACAAGTAATTCTGACCAAGAACTATCTCAATTCAACCCTAGATATGACACACTAGAGAAGAAAAGAAATCACAACAAAATGAAATTGATATAACTCACAATTTCAAGATATTGCACTCGCCACAATTTCAACTCTTGGTATTGAAATTGATAAGAGTTTGGAACCAAGGTATGAACCCTAATTCTCACATGAAAGGAGGTGTTTAATCTGCAAAATGATAAGCCTCTCAAACCCTCTCTTAAGAAAGTATTTATACTTGCTACTCCTAGGGTTAAAAAGTGCTCAAAATTACAAGTTTGCCACTTTTAAGGTGGCTAACCCTAAATGAAAGTTACAAAGAAATAAAAGTGTCCTAAAACCAAAATACAACCAAAATAGTTCAATAAAAATTTACAAGATACAAAATAACATAAATCTTCATGATCCAATGCCTCATAATAGAGAACAATCGCAGCGGGCCTTTGATTGTTATCCAGAAAAATGTTCTATGTCCAACTGAAGTTATAGGACATTTTGGCATCCCATGGAGATATATAATTGTACCTGTAAGATTATTCTCAAAGTTTATTAGAAATAAAGACATAAGATAAAATATGAGCAATTTGGTTAATCATCCAAATTGGGTTCTGAAGAGGTTGACAGTGCCAGAATTTTTCCCATCATCTCCTCGGGCTTCTGAAAGATTTGCCCTCAAATCTAGAGGATCGGTTGTGGAATTGAACCCTAGGATCTCTGTTGTCCTGCTCCCCCGACTAACCATGGTAGTGGATGGATGCCTAACCTGTTTCTGAAAACCCTGGACCTCAGATGGAGTCATTGGTAATAGGATTATGCATGTCTCACCCATGCTGAACATGTAGGTATTTTCAAACCCATCATGTATCACCCGTCAATCATACAACCAGGGCCGACCCAACAGCAAATGGAATGCATGCATAGGAACTATATCACAAAGGATCACATCATGATAGTTCTGCCCGACACTCACAGGAACCTTTGCCCTAAGGGTAACATGCATACTACCTCTATTATCCAGCCAATGCAAATGATAAGGACTAGGATGGGGTATAGTAGACAGTTGTAATTTGTCTACTAGTGCAGCAGATATAACATTCGTGCAACTACCACTATCGATGATGAGTACACAAAGGTTACCTCTGATTCTGCAAAAGGTATGAAATATGTTCTCCCTCTGAATATCACCGATATCAATAGATGTAGACAAAATCCTGCGTAACACATTGAGGGGTAGATATTTCCCTCCAGTATGCTCCTCAGGCGCATTTGCATTCCAATCATCATAATATTCCTGCAATGCTGTTGGTAGATCTGTAGGCTCAATCTGTTCATGGTCATCCTTAGTATCCTCTCCAATGTCTTCCATAACAGTCATCACCCTCTTATTTGGACATTGTGCAGCCATATGCCTAAATCCCATGCATTTAAAACATTTTATCTGGCGCGCTTTCCCACTAGTAGATCCGGGAACAATCTGCTTCGTTTCTGGTGCCATGATCTCTTTACCCTTCCCAGTGGGTAACTTTTCTCTTATAATGGTCGGGGTAGTAGTGTCCACTGCCTTGACTCCCTTACCTACCGCCTTTGCTCCCCCTGATCGACTGTCGGCTGAGATGGGTCTATTAGCAGTGTTGAGCCTACTGCTAGGAGCCCTAAAGAAGTTGGACCTCCTCTGTCTCGCTACTTTTAAGGCCAACTGAATAGCCTCATTAAGTGTGGTATAGCGCTGCAGCTCAACAATGCACGTTATCTCATATTTTAGACCTGAGACAAATCGTGCTATAGTTTGTTCCGGAGGCTCAACAGACCCACACCTAATCAAGGTTTGCAGTCGCATAAACAGCTCCTGTTTGTAGTGCTCAAGAATGAACCTTTTCCTTAACAACCTCTTCATATCCCTCCAGGTTTGAACCTCAGCCTCTCCATCCCGACGCCTATTGATGATCAGATTCTTCCACCAAAGTGCAGCATACCCTACAAATTCAACAGCAGCCAATCTGACCCTAGTACTGTCATCGATCTCATAACATTCGAAGAGACCTTCGACCTTATCCTCCCAGTCTAGGTACTCATCTGCTGATCCCTTACCATCATAGGATGGCATCTGTAGTTTCACATACTCCAAACCCCGAGGTGGCCTGAAATCCCTATTCTGATTTAGGTTGACCCCAAAATTATCATCCCTTTCTTCCCTGTTTGGAATATGTTCCTCACCCATCCTTCTATTTAAGTCTCCATCTCCCACTACTCTATTTCGATGAGGGTTTTGTGGAGCTACTCGAGGTGGTGCTGGTTGGTTTACCACTGGTGGTTGTGGTAAAGTCATCTTGTCAACTCTAGTTGCTAGTGTAGCAACCATAGTAGTAAGCTCCTGAAGTTGTTCCTCCAAAGTTCTCCTGCTTGCCACATTACGACCATGTCCTCCACCAACCTGGCTATTGGCTTCTTCACCCAATCCCCCATTCACACTGTCATTAGACATATTTGTAGATTCTTGTATGTTGTTCCTCAAAACGATATGATTCAAGGGTACACACTTCCACTACTATACTTCCTTAAACTCCACACAATAGCAACTACAAAGACAAACAAACAAACCCACTTAATGTTACAATTTTATAATTGCAACTCATGTGTAATACACTTCTCCACAACAAGCCACAAGTACACGGTGCAGCAAATTTAATTTCCACAAGTTCACTCCACGTCAACACACTAGCAATAACAATGATTAAGATGTATCACTTCCACGGCAACAACAAGGTGAATATTGATTACAAGTAGTCTTCAACTTCCACGGCAAATAATGAAGACAAAAGATTAATAAGTAGCTTTCCCAAAATGAATTCCGAATCCCACTATAGGCAGCAACTTTCAATTTGAAATTCAAATAACTTCACTTATTGCAAGCCTTCCTCAATTGGTAACAATGAATTCAAATTCAAAAAGCAATCATTAACTCCCACAACTTAATTGCATATGATTTGAATTCAAATAATTCCTTACTAATCAAACTTAATGTAATCTGCAAATTGTACTTCACAAATTCAGAATTACACAATGGAATTCAAAGACAACAAACAACACAACTCCTCACGCCACAAGCTACTTCACGGCAAGAATTGGTAAGTTTTTACAATTTCAAAAAAAATGCTAAAGTAAACTTCACTTTGTACTTCTGCTCTTCCACGTGAATTAGTGTCCACAAAGTGATATAATAACCTTCCCAAATCAACTCCAACAATCAGCAAATCAAATCCCAATCCAAAGTAATTTCGCAATCTCAAACAACAACAACAACACAATTTCGGTTTTCACTTGATCAACCCTAATTGATGATCACTTCCACGAAATTGAATACAACCAATTCCCTTCTCTCAACAAGAGCTCTGATACCAAAAAGATGATGTTCCTAAACACACTTAAAAGCACATCCAAAAGACTTAAGAAAAACTATCTCAAGTCAAGGAAAAATCGGATCCAAAAATGGCACTTTTCAATTAAACCCTAATGATGAAATGATGAAATTCAAACAACCAATGATATAATTAGAATACCACAATGAAAATGCCTTCTAAAAACACTCTAATTTCATGTAATCCACGCAAATGAATCCTCAATTTGACAAAATAAAACCGTAACAAAACAATCCCTTTTCCAATAATGAAGAACACGTTATCAAGGAAATCCTCAAAGATGAATCGGATCAATTTGATAATTCCTTCAAATAAGCATAAGAATTCATGAATAACAACAAGTAATTCTAACCAAGAACTATCTCAATTCAACCCTAGATATGACACACTAGAGAAGAAAAGAAATCACAACAAAATGAAATTGATATAACTCACAATTTCAAGATGTTGCACTCGCCACAATTTCAACTCTTGGTATTAAAATTGATAAGAGTTTGGAACCAAGGTATGAACCCTAATTCTCACGTGAAAGGAGGTGTTTAATCTGCAAAATGATAAGCCTCTCAAACCCTCTCTTAAGCAAGTATTTATACTTGCTACTCCTAGGGTTAAAAAGTGCTCAAAATTACAAGTTTGCCACTTTTAAGGTGGCTAACCCTAAATGAAAGTTACAAAGAAATAAAAGTGTCCCAAAACCAAAATAGTTCAATAAACATTTACAAGATACAAAATAACATAAATCTTCATGATCCAATGCCTCATAATAGAGAACAATCGCAGTGGGCCTTTGATTGTTATCCAGAAAAATGTTCTATGTCCAACTGAAGTTGTAGGACATTTTGGCATCCCATGGAGATATACAATTATACCTGTAAGATTATTCTCAAAGTTTATTAGAAATAAAGACATAAGATAAAATATGAGCAATTTGGTTAATCATCCAACTTGGGTTCTGAAGAGGTTGACAGTGCCAAAATTTTTCCCATCATCAAGAGACATAGCTAGATGAGACTATCTCTAACGATACCTTTTAGGATAAAATCAAATGTTGAGAGCTCAGCACGACGTCTCGTACTGACGTATGCTTTGCTTTATTGGATACAAGCCTCATGCCAACTCAAGAGACATCGTCAATGCAAATTCAATCTTATGCTTTAGGAATGAAAGAAGAGAACTTCCTCTCTCTATCACCCAGTTTGCATTTCTCAAGCAGCTACCCTCTAAGTGGAAATCTTAGGTAGAATATATCATCTCAAAGTCAGAGTATGCAATTCTTTTGGAGAAGACTGGAGTCTTTTATGTCATCACTACTTTCACCTGCCTGCAGTTCCCACATATGAGCGAGTTAGAAGTGTAACAAGCAATCATCTACCGATGGAGTACTCAAACCAACACATTCATCACTTATTGGTGGGAAATCACCCCGACACTTGAGGATGTGGTGTGACCATACTCCTAAACTTGAATAGTTTTGGGCAGACCAACGTCACTACAACTAAAGTGTCTTATAAAGAGCATAACTTTCAAGTGTCCTTACTAGGTGCCTTGAAGGCTACTCGCAATAATAAGAGCAAGTCATGCTTCTCTTCTTGGCTTGCATATTTTTTTGAAAAGCAAAGAAAAGATAGGCCTCAGGTTTCTAGTTTGGGTCATGGACAAGAGTAAATACTTTTATCTATTCTCAAGCATATCCTTATAGTTATGTACTTACGCATTTTTATTATTATTATTTTGTCTTTTCTATAGGTATAAACTTGCATCTTTTGTAGCATATTAGCTATCTTTGTTTATGTTCCTTGGAAGATCAGAAGAATGTGTGAGCACCCGACTCTTTTCCTTAGCTATATGAATTGCCCAAGGTAAGAGCTTCACACTAGGTCCTTTTTACCTGGGCTATTTGTACTAGTGCTTGAATCTATATCATAAGGCTTCTGTTCGTTCAAAAGGCCACTATGTGAACATATCACATATAGACCTAGTATTCCTCTAACTTTTCTTTTATGAGTGGTTCCGAAAACACTTTACTCATCCTCTTGATGGTGTTATATCCAATCTTGCTCTTCCTAGAGCATGAGCTTAGGTCAAAGGAACTTTTGAGTAGGCACCCTTATAACTTATTAACATTGAGAGCGAATTTACATTTCGCCCTTATATGACTCACCAGGTGTGAAGACATGAGTGATTTACATCCTTCAGGCTCAAAAGATGAGATGACTTTAGTAGATAAACATAAGAATCTCCACAACTCTATGGCAAGATTTATTTTATAATATACTCCAAGGGGTCTACCCTCCCTCCTTAATAGCAAAGACTTCTTTAAATGCTATTTGGAGCAAAGGCTTGTGGCATATTCTTCTCATAAAGTCTCATGCTAGCTTGGCTTTGACCAAGGAGCATCATGCATCACTAACATTATTGAAAATTTCAAGTTATGTTGTCGATCACTCTCGCCGAATAACTTTAGAAACATTCACTTAAAACTACATTAGCTATTCTTTTCTTCTACAAGTTGCTTTGAGGTTGCTTAACATATTGGTCGAAGTACTTACAAGACTTCTAAGCAGATGCTTTTGCTTCAGTAGGTGATACACTTTGGGCACCTGCTGTGTACTAATGGAAGTTTTACCTTAAATTGCCACCCAAGCCTAAGCTTAAGTCTACTAGTGATGCCTAAGGAGCTATTGAGCAAGTAGATTAACAATTAGCACCTTCCACTAATGTAGAATTAGGGAGATCATCTAAGAATATACGCTTATCCCTTTCGTTGACTTCCATCCTTGTGCATTTCTTGTCATTATATTGGAATAAGCTTAAATCAACAAAGTTATTCCTCTTCATTTTATTTTTCTCCCTACGTGATTATTGCTTATTTAATACTTACCATGGGTAATGCTAGTCATAATCACATAAAATTTAGCTAAGCTATCATGTCGTGCATCAGAGTAAAGCTCTCACTTGCTATCAACAATATATTAAATGGTTGAAATGATCAATCATCTTTAAGCAGCGCTAGTAGTGTTTGTTGCATAGTTCAAAACATTAGCATTAATGGCTAAGAGGGTATTTCCCAATACATAATCATTTATCACTTATTTTTGAACTACTACATACATTTTGTGGGTTAAGTATTTCATTGCACACTTGGAAGCATTTGCTCTAACCAAGTGACAGCAAAGTCAAAGGTGGTAGTTACTCATGTTTGTGTGCTAAGGAGATAAATCTCTAACTTTACAACAACAAGATAAGTAAGAAGTAGAGAAATGGAGAGAAAAAAAATCATTGAAAAGGCATTGGTAATGCAAGCCACGTATATTATTCATAATAAATTGCAAGTCCATCATTGGTTTCACATATGAAATTTTTTAATATACTGAAAATTGATAAGTATAGTAACTTTATCAATTGTTAAGTTTAGAAGCTTCCAATAACCACTATCTTAGACTTCATGAACTATAAATGGGCCTTCCAACTTCGGTGTAAACATTGGCACTAGAATAGCTCGCCACATATGCTCTATTACACAAAGTACATTGTTACCTTATCAAAAGGATCACTACTTGACCAAAAAATCATAAGCTACACTTAACTGTTGTCGGTAATTGGCAAGGTAACTCTTAGCAATGTCTCTAGCAACCATCTTGATTTAATTATAGCCATAAAAACCATCCATAAGCAAGAACAACCCATGTCCTGCTATAGCATCTAGTAATGTATCAATATTTAGCAGTAGGAGGTCAACCTTTGGGCAAGCTTTATTGAGATCACAAACATCTATACAAACTCATATTTGACCATTTTTCTTCCTTACTGGCATGATATTAGCCAACCATGTAGGGTGCTCAATTGGCTTGATAAAGCTAACTTGGAGCAACTTCTCAATTTCTTCTTTGATTAGAATCTCAACTTCTGAGCAGAAAACTCGTTGTCCCTACTTCATTGGCTTAACTTTGGTTACAGTGTTCAATCTCTATACTACTAAACTAGGGTCCAGTCCTAGTATTTTATCATAGGTCTATGCAAAAACATCTCTATACTCCCTTCACAATTCCACTAGGTAGATCTTAAGCTCTTACAAAAGACTCTTGCTAATAACGATAGGCCTCAGAGACTCTCTTGGTCCTGCTAGATCTAATTCTTCAATTTTGTTAACCTAAGACCTGAGTTGATCTTGCATCTCTGGAAGGGTAGGTTGGGTTTTTTGAACTGGTAGGGGATATGATGAAAATAAGCAAGCTTCTTTAGATCCATCTTCTTTAGATCCTATAGACCATCATAAGTAATACACCCTTCACCAATCCGCCTAGATGAAACTTTCTATTCTCTCATTTCTTTTTTGCTTTTTCTTGCCCTCATAAAAGCCTTGTATTCTCTTCTTTTTCTTATGCTTCTCTTGAGTCTCTTCCTAAGTAGATAGTGGTGTGCCATAGGGTATTCATTGTGCTCTAATGGATTCTTTATAGCGGGAATGAATATGTCTTTCCCTTTCTAATGGTCGTTAATGCACTGATGCCATGTTGAGAGTATAAGATTGTAACCATGCAGAAACTTCCTTCTAGCAAGTAAATGGTAGGATACGAGCGCGTCAATCACATGGAATCATGTAGAGCCCGATATAGAGCCAACTTTAAAGTCCACATTGACATACCCTACCGTTCTGTAAATGTATTAAGGAAACTATTCACAACAATAGGTTATTTCACTAGGTGTTGATTGTCTATACTTGGAGCCTTGAATGTAAACATCGACATTATATTTATAGAGGAGCCATTATCTATGAATATCCTCTTAATGGGATACCTATTGAGCATACTTTTGACATGAAGAGGACAGTTGCGATTAGGATTCTTAGCACATATTTCTGCATTTGTAAAACATATCGCATTCTCATGCACATTGGCCATTCTTCTAGGCTGCATTGAACTACACTCCTTATATGTCTCTTAGAGATTTAGGTAAGTGCAGTTGTTGTTCTAAGTTGTGCATCCTCATTAAATCCAAGCAAGTTAAAAAAAGTTTTTGAAATTAGCCATCTTCACTAAAGTGGCAACCATAGGTGAGCATGCAACTTCTTTATTCCCAATTAGAGCCTCTTACTCGTTACGTATCTCAATATGTGACATATTCCCTTCTTTAGTGCTAGGATCATAGCTAAGAGCATTTGCAATACTTCCCTGATTATTGTGTGCAAAAAGTGGATTATTACAAACATCATTATTTTCTATGACAAGTTCTCTATTACAAACCCTGTCATTAAAAATCTTCTTCAAAGGCCAACACTCTTTTGTAAGATGACCTATGGTCCTATGATATCTAAAAAACTTAGGATCATTCTTCTCATTTTTCATTAGTAAACAATCCACCCTTTGGAGCTTGATATTCCTATCTTACAGCCATTGGTCAAGTTAAGCATGTACTTTTCCCATTGGGCATGGAAAGAAAGAGCTAATGCAAAGCCTCGTGATCTATCATTTCTTGGTTTCTTATTGTCTCTAGAAGTCTCAAATTGGGCTAAGCTAGTAAATGTTCCTCATTTCCCAAATCTTCCATTTTCTCCTCGTTACCTTACAACAAAGTTGTTAGATCTTCTCGCAGCCTCAACGAGTGTAAGGAAGGAACTTAAGTTGAGATTTTTTAAGTAGACTACATACTTGATGAACATCCCTTAGATATAGATCTTTACTGACTCTCTCTCATCACATACATCTTGGACTTCTAAAGTATGCTCTCTAAAGCACTCTATATAATCTATCAAGTCTTCCTTTGGGTCCTATCATGTTTTTTCCATATCTGTTATCATGACCCTTTCCTAGGTGGAGAAGAATTTCTCTAGGAATAACTTGCACATAGACCCCCTTGAATCAATTGACTCTACAAAGAGATTAACATACTAGGCATATGCCCTTTCAATTAGTGACTTGGACAATTCTTTAAGCTTCAGGTCATCTTCAAACTTTTATACTTCCAAGGTCTCAATAAATTTGAGTAAATGTTCTTTAGCACTCATTTTCTTTCCATTGAACAAGATAAACTTAAGACTAACATAGTCCTTAGGGTAGGGTTTTTCAATAATTTGCTAATAATAAATGAGTCTTTACTCTGGTACTCCCATAGTTGACTTTCTTTGTACTTCTTTTAAATACATGTCCAAGTTTTCCTTTGTTAAAAAAGAAGTCATTGGAGTAGATACTATAGAAGCAGGTGCAAGGTAAGGTTGATAGTTAGATCTATTAAGAGCATTAGGAAGGGTAATGTGTGAGTGTGAAGGTCTACCAAGTTGGACTCTCATATTGCCTCCTTCAGACATCGAGAGTTGTTTAGCTATAATGTTTTGTGAAGGGGCTTACTCCTAAGGAATGTTTTCCTCATCAATGGGAGGATTAGCTGAAGGAATTGCATGTGATGGAGTTGCATGGATAGCACCTTGCTACACAGCAATGCTAGTGTTTGGTAGATCCACACCTTATTGCACGGCAGTAGTGGCAACCAACCCTATCACAAGCGGAGCAAGCATGGTCATGAGTTAATTCAAAGCCTTTGTGTTCTCTTGCATAGTCTACATTATTTGTGCAAGATCTATTGAAGTCTTAAGTCATGAATTGCTCTAATTGGTATTTTGTGACGGTTGTGGCAATATCTGCTCTGTTAGTTTAGTGCTAAGATCTTATTGTTGAGAAGTATTATCAAATTTTCCTCTCTTCCTAAGAGATGCTATTACTCTTTTATCACTTAGTTCTATCCTCAATGGAGTCACTAAAATGTAGATGAAGGGTTCCAATAATTGTAATCACGTGAGTATCATATAGGTACTACATTGCACATGACTTTAGAGAAGTAATGCAGAGATGGCACATGATAGGATGACTAGGGAAAGAGTGGTAAGGAGGAGGAACAGGCAATCTCAAAAGTCTCAAATGCACAAGTGATAGAGAATGGAGCTAAGGGAATCTCAAGCATCAACCTTACAGTTCTTGAGCAATGGAGTATGTTTTTTTCCTGAACTCTTATTTGATCCTTAAGAGAAAAGAATTCTCAGTGAAACACCATTTCTCTTATCTCTTTGAGCCCCTTTTAATGAGGAGGAATGGTTGAATATTTATACTCTTAGGCTTGATAATATCCATCAGATCATCTTAGTGATCAATGGATGAGCTGAAGTTTACTCATTCTAGGGTTATCCTAATGAGCTTGCTATAGGCCCAAGGCTAATAGCCTTCCTCATAAGTGCATGAACCTACTTAAGAAAGGTTGGATGCGAACGACCGGTCTAATGATCCCTATTCTGAGCCCACTAAGCCAGTTCTCTCTTAATCATCCCAATAATTGAATCAGACTCATTAAACCCTATCACCTAGCCCAATAAGTCAAGCCAAATAATTAATGGGCTTAATCTAATGTGTTTGTATAATAATTTCAGCCCTCTACAAATGCTTATAATTACTTGATGGTAATAGCTCCAATAATAAAAAGAAAGGACGGTTGTGGTTTATTTTATTTTATTTCAATGACTATTTAATATATAAATTGATACGAGATAGATCCACATGTAATATAACATTAAGGTTTACTCAAAAAATCAATAAATATTAGATTTTCATGAATTTTGGAAGTACTTGATTTTTAGGGTTTTCCTTGTGTTTAAAGTTTATGAATTGAAAGTAAAGAATATTAATGATTTAATTTTAGATATAACTTACCAAAAGTAAACCCAATTAAGATTTATTTAGTTTTAATTGATATGACTCACAATTAAAAATAAATAAGTTTTGAATCCATTAATTGATACAACACACAGTTAATTAATTTAAAAAGGTTTTAATGCATTTAGCTAATGTAGCTCACAAATAATTATGGAAGGATGAAAACAAGGTTTTCTGGTTTTCTTATCAATCTCTAAACTAACTAATAATGAGCCTCATAACAAGTATTTATAATAAACCTAACATCCCCAAGGATAAAATAGAAAATAAATTATAAAAATAAAGACCTAAGTGTAATTGACTAATTATCTCATAGAAATAAAAATAAAACATCTCTCACAAAACAAAGCCTCCTAGTAAAATTAAAAATAATAAATATAATAATAATCTCCAAATGTATAATTGTCATGTAAAGCTTACCATATTATTAAATAAGCCTTCATGCAACAATAATATGAAATATGATTCCCATCATCACCCCCGGGTTCAGAAAGATTCACTCTCAAAATTGTACAGTGCCAAGGGTAATGTACTAATAAAGACCTACAAACAAAAGATTAAAAGTAAAGTAAGTAGTATTGCCTAGCCCTCCCTAGCTCAAGCAATGTCTACAACAAACAACTCCTCGTGATATGCTCATCATAATCTCTCTAAACCAATAGCTCCCACATCTCCAATTTATTCATGCCTTAGGTAGCTTTAACATCATTTACTAAACATCTCCAACATTACAACTACTCACCTCATTTAAGATAACCTACTTATCATCCTTCTTAAAAGAATATGTATTAGCATAGGTAACATCCCTATCAAAAAGCCAAGGTCTGCCCAATAAAATATGTGATGCTTTCATAGGCACAACATCACATAAAACTTCATCATCACAAGCACTAGGACTTGATATAGGCACTTTCACTTGCTTCTCCACTCTAAACCCTTCTACTTCATTAAGCCACTATAGCCTATGTGGATTAGAATGCAATGTAGTAAGTAGCTTCAACCTATCAACCATTGCTACAACAACTAAATTAGAACAACCACCACTCTCCATTATAATAATACGAATGTCATCTTCCACATAACATTTAATGAAGAAAAGTTTTTCACACTGCTCATCCTAATGAGATGGTGTAACATTCAAAACCTTCCTATTGACCCTAGTAACATTTATGCAAGGACCCTCTATTGCCTTAACCTTCACACCAACAACCTCATCCTCCTCCTTAGACTTTACTTCACTTGTTGCATTACCCTCTGCATTATTCTCTACATCCTTAATTAAATCACCATTCTTAACCACTATAACCCTACAACTTAGACATTGAGCAATTATATGTCCAATCCCTAAATATTTAAAACATTTGATATCTCTATCCCTTCTCTTAACTTTATTATTTTCAACTATCTTACCCACCCATCGTTCTTATCCACACACATCACATCATAGTTATCATTCTTCTCAATATATTTTTCAAACAATGTAAGCTTATCAGACTAACCATTACTAGTAGAAATAATTCAACAAGTATCAATTTTTAAATTTACTCAGTTCCTATAAGCTCATTTGTGCCTTTATCTTTCAACTTTAGCTGCGAATTGAATCGTATCCTCTAAGGTTTCAATTTTGAAGCACTCAATAATGCTTTGATCTCCAATCTCAACCTAAACAAAAATCTAACAATTATTTGCTCATGAGAATCCTCCACTTCAAACTCTTTCACATGCTCTTCAACACCCAAATTACCTTACCTGATATTCTACAATTTCATATGCAAGTCCTACTTACAGTAGTTTAGCACAAACCTCGTTTGCATCAACCATTTCATCCCTTACTAAGAAGTCAAATAGCCCTCTCCATTCCTCCTTCTATAAGCTATCAAATTCCTCTACCATACAATAGCATAACCCATAAACTTGAGTGTAGCCATTCTCACTTTCATATCCTTTCCATATTCATAGCACTTGAATATTCTCTCAGTAACAAACTCTTCTTTGCCAACCTCCTTCCATCCCCACTAACCTCACCCTAACTCCACCTAACCCCAACAACCACTCCCCTCACACGTGTCCCCACCTTTTCTAACCTCACCAAAATTCATAGCACATAAGTAACTTGCTTATCATCCTTCTTAAAAGAATATGTATTAGCATGACTTTGATAGGTAACATCTAAAAAGCCAAGGTCTACCCAATAAAATATGTTATGCTTTCATAAGCACAACATAACATAAAAGTTCTTCATCATAAGCACTAAGAATCAATATAGGCACTTTCACTTGCTTCTTCACTCTAAACCCTTCTACTTCATTAAGCCACTATAGCCCATGTGGATTAGAATGCAATGTCGTAAGTAACTTCAATCTATTAACCCTAGCTACAACAGCTAAATTAGAATAATTACCACTCTCTATTATAACAATACAAATGTCATCTCCCACATAACATTTAATGAAAAAAAGGTTTTTGCGTTGCTCATCTTAATGAAATGGTGTGACATTCAAAACCTTCCTATTAACACCAGTTATAGTTATGTAAGGACCCTCTATTGCCTTAATCTTCACATCAACTACCTCATCCTCCTCTTTTAGACTCTACTTTACTTTTTGCATTACCCTTCACATTATTCTCTATAACCTTAATTAAATCACCACCCCTAACCACGATAACCTTACAACTTAGACACTAAGCAAATATATGTCCAATCCCTAAACATTTAAAACATTTTATATCTCTATCCCTTCTCTCAACTTTATTATTTTCAACTATCTTACCTGCCCATCATTCTTATCCACATGCATCACATCACAGCTATCATTCTTCTCAACATATTTTTTAGACATTGCAAGCTTATCAAACTAACCATTAGTAGTAGAAACAATTCTACAAGTACTAGATTTTAAATTTACCTAGTTCCGATAAACTCCTTTGTGCCTTTGTCTTTTAGCTTAGGTTGCAAATTGAATCACATCCTCTAAGGTTTCAATATTGTTGCACTCAATAATGCTCTAATCATCGATCTCAACCTAAACAAAAATCTAACAATTGTTTGCTCATGAGAATCCACCACTTCACCCCTAATCATCAATAGTTCAAACTCTTTCACATGCTCTTCAACACCCAAATTACCTTGCATGATATTCGACAATTTCATATGCAAGTCCTACTTATGGTAGTTTGGCACAAACCTCTTTTGCATCAACCGTTTTATTTCCTACCAAGAAGTCAAATAGCCCTCTTCATTCCTCCTTCTATGAGCTATCAAATTCCTCCACCATAGAATAGCATAACCCATAAACTTGAGTGTAGCTATTCTCACTTTCAAATCCTTTCCATAGTAATAGCACTTAAATATTTTCTCAACCCAATCCTCCCAATTAAAGTAATCATTAGCAAAGCGTTTACCATCAAATTCTAGAATTCAAGGCTCAATAGTGTCTAAGCGTCAAGCCTACCTCTACTATTACATAGATGATCATATGCAATGTCATCCATGTCATCAAATACAAGGTTATCAATAGCTTCATGAGATGTTATGTTCCTCCTAGCTATTCCATGCCTACTCACTCCTTTCTAGGAATTATTGGCATTCCCCACATCTGTAGGATTCATAGGGTTCACATTATTACCCATATTATGTGCTCTCATTCTTTGATTTTCAACCAAAGTATATGGTCTCTCAGTCTACTCAATCATCACAATCCGCATAATATCAATCAACTCTTGCATCATCCTTGCATGATACCCCTAATAGTATTAGTAAAAATTTGCTCAATATTACCACTACTTGTTTCTCGTTTGAATCCAAGACTACTATTTTTTTCCAACTTCTTAGTATTTACATTAGTCAACTCACCCTTCTCGTTATCTTCAATCATATCAAAATAATAATGATTTTTTTCTTTTTTCAACACATTTTTTTTAAAGAAATAAATACAGGTGAAGAAAATTACAGCACCTGATCCTTGTTCTTTCTCATGTCCACACACTAGTACATTCTTGGTTACTTCTCGACTCGCACACGATCACACTAGAGACGAGCGCCTTCTGAGTGCCCCAAATTCACAGCAATGCACTGCACGTCTAGGTCTCCACATGGGCGCCCCTATTGCAATCACAATTAGCCTTAGCATCGCCTCAAGTAATTGTTTTGCAACATTAGTATGGAGGATTTATTCCTAGGGCGATATATTGACTGTATTGCAATTCTAGTCCCCTTTTGAATATTATATTCCTCAAATATATCCACGTAATCTAAGAGCACTGGAAATCTGAAACTTAAGCTAAACCTTAGACCTCTCAATCCCTTGAACAATTTAAGCTGCAAATATCCTGTACCGTATTTCTACTCTAATACCAAAATGATACGGGATGAATCTGTATATAATATGATACTAGGGTTTACTAAAAAAAAATCAATTAAAATTAGATTTTTATGGATTTTGGAAACATTTGATTTTTAGGGTTTTTCTTATGTTTAAGGTTTGCAAATTAAAAGTAAAGGATATGGATGATTTAATCTTGGATACATCTCACCAAAATTAATCCTAACTAAAATTTGTTTAGTCCTATTAATATGACTCAATTAGAAATAAGCAAGGTTTGAATCTATTAACCGATACGATGCATAGTTAATTAATTCCAAAAGGGTTTGATGCAATTAGCTTATATGACTCTCAAGTAATTATAGAAGGACTAAAGCAAGGTTTCATTGTTTTCTGAATAATCTTTAAACTAACTAATAATGTGTTTCATAACAAATATTTATAATAAAAAAATAGACCTATAAAAATCAGGACCTAAGTGTAATTGACTAATAGTCTCATTACAATAAAAATAAAACATATCTCAATAAATAATATCTCCTAATAAAATTAAAACTAATAAAAATAGTAATAATCTCTAAATATATAATTACCGTATAAAGTTTACCATATTATAAAATAAACCTTCATGCAGCAATAATAGAAACTATGATTCCCATCATAAATGCATCACAATCGACAATGGATGACCATCAAGGTGTTCAATTACACCACGTTAGATGTATTAGTGTGACTGTCCCCATGCACCTCATGAACCTGCCCACTTAGTATGCGGCGAAAACTCATTGCATAGGTCTAATATTTATTTAATCCTACGCAATAATGTTCAAAATTAACATAATTATTAATTTTAATTTGTTAATATTTAAAACTAATAATATAATCAAAATTGTTAATAAATGAGATAATATCATTTGCCTGACAAAATACCAGGCAAGAGGAATCTCAAGGACTCGTATAAGATTTATTTGTATATCTGTTTGATTGGCTGGTTTGTTCATTTTGAGCCAACCACCAAACATGATTCATTTGTAATGCAGTGTTTCTAATCTTAAAAGTATTAGGGATGGGCAAAAAAAAACCATTTGAATTGAAATAGTGATTTTTTTTTTTTATAACGATTCGGGTTGTGGTTTGGATTAGGCCCCCAAAATGGATTACGGTTTGGTTCAAGTGCACAATCTAAATCACACTCGTTAATTCGAACTGAACTATTAAAAAAGAAAAAGAAAAAACAAAAAGACAAACAAACAGCCCACCCCATTATCTTAAGCCATGAGTTAGGAGTCAAAGATGCTCGACAAAAAGAAACCCTAAACTAAATTGTGCATTGCATCTTCTACCGTCTACTCTCTACTATAGGTTTGTGTCTTCTTCCTTCCTCAATCCAAACTTCCACTCTTCCTCATTCCTCTAGCCTAAGCTCTAGTTCACGGTTCACACTTCACACTCACACACTCATCCGTGTCAGGGTACAAAGTACAACAGACTTCCACTCCTCCTCAATCCCCATAGCTAGATCATGCCTCATGCCTCATGATTCACAAAGGCTTGAAGCTCAAAGGTTCACGTCTTCCTCTCTACAAAGTGTCACTATGCAATTTGTTTCTTTAATTTTTTTTAAGATTTTGTTGTATTTTTTTAATTGATATCAACTAGCTAGTGTGAGTAGAAATCACCTTAGATATGCAGTAGATTTACACACCAAGCCTGTTGAAATTATGCAAACAAGTATTGAACTGTAATGTAATGTTAGATGTAGATTTAGTACACTGAATGTAGAGTATTGGCTCAAAAGCAAGCTTTTTGTAGGGACAACGATGTTTATGATTTTTTTCCCACTGCCTTTGCCCAACAAAAAAAAAAAAAATCAATAGCAATTCATTAGTCTGATGAACATGGCACTTGTCGCATGTTGCCCCATATATACATATATATTAGCATGGCATTTTTTTGCACACCAGGCCTGTTGTAGTAAAGCTCAACATATTTTTGTGAAATCCGAATTGTAGTGTGGAATATTAGAAGAATTTTAGATTACTAGATATATTTATGAGTAATTATGAATTATTTGAAGTCATTTAGATTTTAGAGTAGTAGTTGTATTTTTGTGATTTCCAATCGATACTTAACCCTTTTTTTTTATACAGATGTCCTAACCCAATGATGATGGAAAACCAAGCATGAATAGTAACAAACCCATGCCCATGGTTAATCTTGACAACCCCAAAGATTTTAGTAATGGAAATTCGCTCTCTTCTAGCAAATCATCGAAAACCTCTATTTCTGCTTTAACTGCAAAGAGACAAAGGTCAGAGGTATGGGATCACTACACCAAAAAAGAGTACAATGGTAAATTAAGGGTATTATGTAATTACTGCATAAAAATTTTTTCATTTAAAAGTTCTCAAGAAACCAATACACTGCATGCACACTTGAGTAGATGCTCCTAGTATAAACTTAAATATCCATATGACAAAAAAAAAAAAGATTAGTCCTAGCATTATTGAGACTAAAGGGGCAATTGGGAATATGGTAGCTAAATTTGATCAAGATTTGAGTAGAAGGAGTCTTGCTATGATGTTCATTATAGTTGAATTGCCATTTAAGTTTATCGAGCATGAAGAATTGCATATATTTTTTTGAAGCATTGCAACCAAAGTTTAGTCTTCCCTTTCATAGAATATTAACACATAAGTGTCTAGAATTGTTTAGGGAGGAGAGGGGAAAGTTAAAAAGATATTTTTCATCATATGCTCCAAGAGCTTATTTGACCACAAACACATGGACTTCAAATCAAATTTTAAATTACATGTGTCTTACTTATCATTTTATTAATGATTAGTGGAAGTTGCAAAAAAGAATTGTTAATTTTTGTCAAGTTGCTGGCCATTCTACTAAGATTATTGGAAAAACTGTAGAGAAATGTCTTGCTAGTTGGGTCTCACTAAGATCCTTACTGTTACTGTTGATAATGCCAATTTGAATGATCTAGGTATTCAATATTTGAAAAAGAGATTTCAATCTTGGAGTACCTTTATCATGAAGGGTGAATTTCTTCACATGAAATGTTATATGCTCACATATTGAGCTTGACAATGAAAGAGGCATTAAAAGATATAGATGACTCCATTTTTAGAATTTGAGCTGCTATGAGATATGTAAGGCCATCCCCTAGGAGATTAGCTAGGTTTAAGAGTTGTGCGAAAGAAAAAGGAATCGAAAGTAGAAGTCTTTTATGTTTAGATGTCGAGACAAGGTGGAACTCCACCTATTTAATGTTAGAGATAGCCCTTAAATTTCAAAAGGTCTTTGATTTGTTAGATATTCAAGATGAAAAGTTCAGCTAAGAACTGCGAAAAAGCAAAGGTGTGCCTATAGAAGAAAATTGGGAGCATGCACATAACATTTTACCCTTCTTGAAGCATTATTATGATGCTATAATAAACATATATAGCTCCCTTTATGTTACATGTAACAATTTTGTTGAGGAGATATTAGGGATTGTTTATGAAATTAAGGAGAAATGCCATAGTAATAACAAATCTTTAAGAGTGATGGCTGAAAAAAAATGATAAATATTGGGGTGATATCAATAACATCAATGCCTTGTTCTTGTTGTTGTTGTCATGGATCCCCGCAAAATTTATCTTATGTGGAGTAGATGGTTAATAAGGTTTATGATGATGATAAAGCAAATGAATTGATAGAAAAAAATTCGTTATACACTTTATGGCTTATTTGCTCACTATGAGTCTATTGTTGGGTCTAAAAGGAAGTCTAATCCACCCCTTGAAAGTTGTAGTAGGATGAGTGCTTCAATGAAAGATAACGAAGTTAAATCTAAATCATATAGAACTATTTTTATGCAAGAAATTGGAGGGGAAGCCTTGGTAGAGAAAAATGAATTGGAGAGATATCTAGGGGAAGAGTGTGAAAGTTTTGTGGAGACATTTGATGTATTAGATTGGTGGAAGAAAACTTCCTCTAGATATCCTATCCTGGCTTTGATGGCAAATAATGTCTCAACTATTCCAATATCAATTGTTGCTTCAGAGAGTGCTTTCAACATAGGAGAACAGGTTCTCAATGTTTTTCAAAGTTCATTGACTCCAACTATAGTAGAGGCTCTCATATGTGGGCAAGATTAGCTTAAAGCAACTCAAACTTTGAAAAATTATGAGGAAGATTTTGAAGAACTTCAAGAGATAAAGTCAGGTTAGTAAGTTTTTCTTAATGTCTTCCTTTATTAACTCTTTGTTTTATATATATATATACTATATTTTTACAAAAGAGCGCTTTGCTACTACTAATGTCGCTACATTTGTGGATCCAACACTTACTACTCTTAGTCTTAATGATTGATTAAAGGTATGTAATTTTTCAATAGTTTGGTATTTGAAGAACATTAGTTAATTTACTATGTTGCCTATGAAGTTATGTTTGCTTCTAGTAAAATAAATAAATAATTACAATTAGAAAAAGTTGATGAAATAATTGGTTATGTTATTTATGTTTAGGTACCAGTAGAGAAGAAGCAAAAGCAAAAGGTTTCAAGCAATTCAATTGGTTAACAAGGGCCGATTTAGGCAGCCGGTGTTATTTTGTTAACATAACTCTATAGACATTATTCATTTTGTTATGGTTCTTGTTAATTGTTATTCATTAAATGAAAGGAAGTATTTTGTTGGTGGATGACTTTTATGAGCATGGCAAGGACACAAACATTATGTTGTGTATTTTATTTAAATGATTTGAAGAAGTTTTCATCGAATATTTAAATTTAAACATGCCATTTTTTTTCAAAAGTTGTTCTAAGAATTTGATAGTATTAAAAAATTGCTAAAGGATTGAGTATTTTAATTAGTTAATGTTACATTAAAAGATTTATTTGTCGGTTTATGAAAAGACAATAATTTATGGAAGGTGTTATGTATTTTGTAAGTGCATAAATATTTTAAGTAATAATTTTGGTTTAATTCGTCATCTGAACCAAACCAAAATGTTATTCAATTGTTTAAAAAAAATTCTAATCCAAACCGTATAGTTTGGTTTGGAATGAAAAAAAAAATCAAACTATAAATTATAGTTTGTTTTGATTTTTTATAAAAATCAAACCAATTCGAGCCATGTCCACCCTTCCAAAAAATATGTTGTTTGGTGGGTGCTTTTATCTCATCCTAGTTAAACATGATCTAATTTTAATGTTAGCCTAAGTGTCCTGCACTATCTGTCTCAGCTTAGCGGGCTTTCATTTTTGGCAAAAGGAGACCATTATTACCTCGAAAGCAGAAACAGAGACAAATTTAGAAATAATCCAAGATCTCTTTGACTCCCATTATTCATATAGGATTTCCTTAATGTAGTTAACTTAATAAATTACGAACCTGTTTAATTTCTTAATACCATCCTTTTAAAGATTTTATTATTATTTGAACAAGGAATGTAATATTATATAAACATCTTACAAGCTTTGCTAAGTTAATGTTGAATTAATAGGAGTGTTTGTATTAGTTGGTATAGTGGATTTACTGACAGCCAAATATAAAGCTTATATGAGAAACATAATCTTATTATTGAGATGTTTTATGTAAGCTGAATGGATTTTCTCACTCAAAACAATTTCACAGGTCAGTAAAAATGAATCTCTACGCTTCTAAAGTGAATCTTTGGAAAAGGAAAGAATTATATTTGTTATAATGCACTAATATCACATTTGGTATGTATAAATGGTCTAGAATTGTAGAATTGAATGGAATGAAATGGATTAGAATGAAATTAGGACCGTAAAGATAAATCCATTTCCATGTTTAGAAATACACATAGAATGAAATGCTTATATATTAGTATTTATCAAAAATATTCTTAATTATTTAAATGTTATAATTAAATTAAAAGTTAAATAAATAATTATCAATTAATGGTAATTAATGAAGGTTCAAGATTTTCTTTAAAGTGGAATCATCAATTCCAAGGAAATACGATTCTACCTTCTAAAATCCCTTGCAAATAAGAGAAAGAAAATAAAACTTGAAATCATAATTCCATTCTAAATTTATTCCTACATACCAAACATTGACATAAATATCTCCTAAGAAGTATTGGAAAAACTTGTTCTAAGTACTATTTACTATTCACAAGTGAACTTCCATGGGATGGTATTGCATTAAATCACCAAATGATGATCTATTTTAAAGTCTTTTCTTACAACTTAATAAAATAATACTTTATCTAGTAAAACAATATTTTATACGATAAAATTTCTAATATAAGACTAGACACTAACTTAAAATTCATATATATTTGATAAACATCCTTCAATGTAGTAAATATAAAATTACCAACTTTTATTATGATTTGATAAAATAACATTAGAAAATATTTGTTGAACCAAAAATTAAATGCGAAAGTAAATTACGAATGACATGTGCTCTAACCTTGTTTTGGAAAAGAAAAGAAAAAAAAAAAGAGCACTAGAAATGACAAAAAAAATTGATTTAAATTCATTGCAATTTCATATTGAATATTCAATATACCTATCATTGCTCAATGAATTTTTTTTTTTAGATAATTCATAGTTTATTAATCCAAATGCAAGTATACAACTGTCAAAAAGATGGGTAAAGTTACATCACAAGTAAAGATACAAGAATCACATGCGTTGATACAAAGAAAACCCTTCCAAATTATAGAAGAGTAACGTAAGCTCTAATCAGGTTGGCTAAGAAGCTAGCACTAAGAAGACTATTCCCTAGGCGAACCTTGTTTTGAGTTCTCCATATGCAATAAACTACAGCTGCAAGACTCGCCCTCCACGTTTGGTGAATAAAGGAAGATGATTGAGGTATTGCAATCAATGAAGTCATAGCAATTTGCCAATCTTTGAAAGATGGTGAGCATTGTATAGCATCACACACCAATTCCCAAACCTGGGATGTAAACCCATAATTAAAGAATAAATGGGAGTAATCTTCCGATCCTTGCTAATAAAGAAAGCAAGTCATGGAAGTAGCTACTCCTTAGGAGACTAGTTTATCAAGGGTGGATAATTTTCCTAACCAACCATAGGATGAAAGAGTATCTAAGCAGCGTTGACTTATTCCAAATGACTTTGTGCCAAGGAATGGTGACCCTTGGTGGGTTGAGAAAAGTATATCCACTCTTAATGGAGTAATATCCTGATGTGGTGTGAATCCAACAGAGTCAATTAGAAGTTGAGACATTTGGTTAGAGGTGGAGCAGAATGTGAATGTTCAACCAAAATGGATTAGCAAGTAGTCGCCACGTGTCGTTCTCTAATAAAGAGCAAAGCTTGGTCAACATAAGGAGGCCTAAACTCCCGATTTCCTACACACCATATATTGTATCCAAAGGGTCTATTGGGAGCCAGTAGTCTGTCCAAATTAAGATGGACGAGCCATCACCTGGCTCCCATTGAAAGTTGTTACAAACCAAACACCTTAATTTCAATAGCTTCATCTAAGACTAGGAGCATATAGCCGGTGCTCGTGATGACCAAAAGCTTCTACCCTTTAGTAGAGTGGAGTGCACCCAATCGGGCCACAAACTACAAAGGCCATGTTTACGTAAGTGCCATATGTGTTTGATCTATATAGCTTTGTTCCAGAGGTGGAGATTAGGGATCCCTAAACCCCCACATTTGACTGGTTTGCAAACCTCTACCCACCTGACCTTAGCCTTAAGATAGACGATTCCCTACTCCACAAGAAATTCCTTGAGAGTTGCTTAATCTTTATAATTATAGCCTTTACGAGTAGAAATACGAAGTTGTAGAAAACTTGCATCAAGGAAAAGACTAACTTTACTAGCTATAGTCTACCTACATAAGAGAGATATTTGGAGGTCCAAAAGTTAATGTGAGCTAGGATTCTTTCCGAGAAGGGATCACAATTCTCTTTCTTGAGTTTTGTGGAGAAAAGTGGGACTCCTAGATAACGAACTAGGAGTTCACCTTCTGGGAATTGGGTGGTTCGCAAAATATTCTCTTTGGTCCTTATAGGGACATTGGAGAAGAAGATGTTACTTTTGCTATTGTTGGCTACTAGACCAGGGAGCGAATGGAAGTGTTGAAGGGCATCCTTGATCATAGAGGTAGATTCAACATTGCCTTTTGCAAAGATTAAGAGATCATTTGCAAAACAAAGATGGATTAATCATTTAGGTTTGCATCTCCAATGGAGGGAGAAGTTGGGGTTAAATGTGAGTCTTCATAGTAGGGTGGAAAGGACGTCCATGCCAATCACAAATAAGCAGAAAGAGATGGGGTCACCTTACCTAAGGCCCCATTTGCTAGTGAAGTAGCTTACTAGTTCTCCATTGATGTTAATAAAGAACTTAGGGGTAGAGATGTATTGTTCTATGAAGGTGCAAAAGTGTGGAGGGAATTGCATAGCTTTAAGCACCTCAAGTATGAAATCCCATCTTATAGAATCATAAGCCTTACGGAGATCCACTTTTAAGGTACAGCAAGGAGCACCTTTCTATGATTGGTATCCGGCCATTAATTCTTAAGCTATGAAGATATTGTCAGTGATCCTACGCCCTAGAATAAATGTAGCTTGTTCTCTTCTGATCAAAAAAGGTAGTACATTTTTTAGACATGCTACAAATACTTTAGATATAGCTTTGTACAGTACGTTGCAGCACATGATAGGTTAAAATGCTCCTAAGCTGAAAGGATTAGCTATCTTTGGAATCAAAGTGATGATGGTGGTATATATCTCTAAGTAAGTGCCATGTGGTTAAGAATTCCTTGACGGTGGCAGATACATCATTTCCTATTATTTCCCAAGTCTCCTTGAAGAATCTGGCGATGTATCCATTCAGTCCAAGGGCCTTCTCATTTTCTTGAGAAAAGAAATCTCTCTTAATTTCTTCGTCTATAAAAGGCACTTGCATTTCTTCCCTCTATTGTTCTATCGATTTCCAAGTCACTAAATTGTGGATCTCATCGGGGTTAATTGGAAGGTGAGTGCTGCCATAGAGTTGTTGGAAGTGCGAAACAACTAATTCCTTAACCTACGCTTCTCCTACTGCTTCACTTCCATCTTCTTTTGATAGCCTATACAAAGAACTCCTATTGTGAAGGTTCCTCATATCTTTGTGGAAGAATGAGGTGTTCTTGTCCCCTAAACTTAACTAGCTTGATCTAGATTTATGTTTGAAGAAACATTCTTCAGCTCCCCTAAGTAGGTAGTACTCCTTGAAAGCTTTCTTCTCCTCCTCCATACATGATGTGTCTCTAATGCCTTGTATGGAAGATTGTAGCTAGTTGAGAGTACTCTTAACCAACTGTACTCGATTAGATAAGCAGGAAAACTCATAGCAGTTTAAATGTCTTAGTTCCTTTTTGAGCAATTTGAGCTTCTTAACCACCCGAAACATCCTTAAACTAGTGATCTCATTATTCCATGTATTGATGACAATGTCCTTGAAGCTTACATGCTCAATCCAAAAGTTGAAAAACTTAAAGGCGACTTCCTTAACCCAAGCCTAGTGTCCAATGATATGATAGCTAAGGAATGATCAGAAAGTATAGGGGGTAGGAACTTGGCTTAGGTTCTCAAGAAGACATGTAACCAATGATGATTGACTAGACTAGATTAAGTTTTCTCAAAATTGGGTTGTGTTCTTAACGATTAGTCTAAGTGAAGAAATCTCCATAATATCTTCCAACTTAGTGCTGGCCAAGCAATTTTGAAAGTCTTCCATTGCCGTTGTTATTCGAGTTCTTCCCCCAAGTTTTTCTAAAGGGCACCTAATTGTGTTAAAGTCACCAAGTACCAACCATGGGCTCATGGTCATAGTGGAGGTTAGGCCCTCTAAATTCCCCCACAAGGATTTCCTTTCCCCATCATTGTTTGAACCGTAGATAATGTAATGGATAGAGAAGTGTTGGTACTCAAGAATTTGGCTGCACAATGTATGAGTTGCACATTTTCCTCCTCAATTCAAACATCCCAATCTCTTGAGTTTCAGGCCAACCACATGCACTTACGAGCTGCCTAATTTATTGCCACTTATCATCTTAGCCCTAACATGTTTTGAATGGGTATTTCGTTTGAAGGGTTAACCTTGGTTTCAAAAAGCCCTATAAAGGAAATCTTATTGTTATCACACCCCTTCCCGACTTCTATTACTTTAATTGGGTCATTGAACCCTCTAATATTCCAAGTTGTTATATTCATGAGGGTAAAATTCTAGGACCCGTTTAGACCTAAGTAAAGGTGTGACGTCTCTTCCTTTGTTTCTTCTTCCAACGCCCTGAAGAGCTAGAGCTTTTATTGCTCTTGGGATTGCTATCCAGGGTCTTATTTAACTTAACAAGGAGCTTGTTAAGGGGGGTATTTTCAAATTCCTCGCATTCTTCGGTATTGCTAGCTAGCAAAGGCTTATGGGTTTTCTCCAAGTGGTTGAGAGATTCAAGGACATAAGAGGAGCCTTAATCCTGGTGGGAGAATTCACTCTAGTGGGGGATATTAATGGAATCACCAATGCCATCTTCAACTTCCATCGCACTTAGAGAACAGATACTTCTGTCTACCATATTTGGGTTCTGCACAGCAGGAGTAAAGTCTTCCTCCACTATAATGTCAATTGGAACTACCTTAGCGTTCATCCGAATCTTATTGTCATCATCCACTGGCTGTTTTGGTTTCAATGGTGACTAAACTTCCTCATTGGTTCCTTTTCGAGCTTGAGGAGGGGGAGATTTGGGAGAAGAACAAATTGATTCATCCTTCTCAAGAGCCTTATGGTTACCTTTGCTACTAAGATTTACCTGAATCCACTGGTTGCCTTTAGGTTTAGAGCTTCCAGTTGTGGTTTATGAGGTTGGGTTCCTTGCTAAGTTGCATGAATGGCCAAAAACCTTGCATGTGCTGCATCTGGGAGGAAGCCATTGATACTCTATATGAACACTAGCCAAAGAGCCATCAGGTTTCTCTACTTCGACTTATGTAATTAGTTCTTACCTTCCATCTATATCAACAAGGACATGGGCTTAGATGGGGCGCTACCTAAAGGCCGTAAGGGTGTCGGCTTTAATGGGAGAACCCACACCATTGGCTATATGACTTACCCCTTCAATACTAAGGAACTCACAAGGAATGCAGCTAAACGTAGCCTACACCAAAACGTGGGTGGGCTGAGGCTTGTCCAATGGCATTCCCTTTCCCCACCATTGGAGGATAAGGAAACATTTAGAGAAGTACCACACCTTCTCAAGTATCGAAGAGGTGTCTTTACCCTTGGTAAAATGGAAATAAAAGAATCCCTCTTGGTTGGCTAGGACATTGATGAGGCTAAAGTCCTTTTAAAGACTGAAAGTTATTGATTGAACTAAGGAAAATGGGATTTTGCGTCCTGTGAAATATCCTACCAGGGTAGACCTCTAGTAGTCTACTCCTTCATCCTCTACTTTCTTTAGGATCTTGACTCTAGCGATGCCGTCTTTCATCACCAGAAGGATGAATCAAAGTTTGAAGTCCAAGTTTCAAGGAGTAGCTCAAGGGTCACAAGCGTTTGCATAAGTCTTGGCCATTGGGGGGATGGAAGTAACCTGTTTTTCTATGTGGTTTTCTTGCTCAATTTGGTCCACAAGCTGGTTTACTTCATCCAAAGTGGTATTTCCAAAAGAGAAAAACCCTTTGGATTAAGAGCCGACAAGGGTGTTATCTAGGTGAGTGGGGTTAACATGGACTTTCCCTATCTCTCCTGTTGGATTGTCCACTATGACAAAAGCACAAGGCTCCAAAATATTACTTTTAGGTAAGTCATTTTAGCCTTTTTCTAAAAGGTAAAATTACTCCTTAGTTTTTTCCTTATTTTGGCTACTAGGACAAACTACCTCTGGATCCATGTCTTGTAGGCAAGACACTGGATTTCCAAAAATTTGAGGAGGAAAGTGGTCACCCAATGTATTTTGACAACTAGAAGAGGGCCTGTTGGATGGCTGTTGAAGCTTGCTAAACCCTCCCTTCATCAAGTCTAGCAATATACTAGGTAGGACAGGTGGGAAAAGGGTTTGGCATGAGATTTGTGTGTTTATTATAGCCTAAATGAAGTGGTTTTTCAGGGGGGTAAGAGGGTGGTTTTAGAGAAAGGTGAGAACATTTTTTCTATCTAGAGTTTTTTGGATAGAGAGCATTTTCTCTATCTAGTAGTGAAAAAGATTCCCTATTACTCAATGACATTTTATCTAACAAAATTCATTATTTTCTAGTACAAAACTTATTTTTAAGTCACAGAATGGCAACTTATTCCAATAATTTCTAGACTTCCGGGGACACGCATGGTATCCTGTGTCAGTGTTTATTTTAATTTAAAGTCATCTCCGCACGCATTTCATGCAATGAAGGAAGCGACTCACTAAGACCAGTGGACTGCTCGAAACTCAAAAAACAAAGACAAATTTCATGGGATGAGGGGTTACCACTTAGCAGCAGCCAGCAAGTCTAATCTCTTCTCTACCCAACTTTTCCAGGACAAGCGCAAATATATATCAATATTGGCAAACGGAAGATTACATCATCAATGCATTTGCCACATTTTGTAGGGGAAAAGCTGAAATCATCTGACAGGTAGTTTTTTCCTTCTTTGCAACTCTTTCATTAGTGCTTGTGCTACTAACAGAAACAGATAAATTTCCTGAAACCATCACAACCAACTCATCCTTTAAATAACGAATATGATCTTCAAAATCGAAATGCCTGTCTACACAAGCAAACAAATGCAAATATTTTCATCAAGCCAGGAGGCCCTAGGCTGATATTTGACATCCAAGTCACTAGATATTTCTTTCCCCCAATATGATGCAATCAACATGTAAACAGGACTTTAATGTCCCATTGTGACCCCAGTTTACGCCTGAACGAATCCTCACCGATACTCAAGTAAATACAATATTTCAATCCCATCAAACCCACAAACATGAAAAGAAGACCGAATCAAGAAACAAAATGTCATGCCACGGGGAGAAAATTGATCTTTAGGTCTATAATGTGGACAATGAGCAGTAAATTAAATCCCCCTTGCAAGTTCCAAGGGCGACCAACTGTATCCACTCATATGCTTAACCGATGAAGATGAACACGTTAGAAAACTAGAAAATGTGATTTCAACAGACCACAACATCAATTGGGTACAAATAGCTATACAACCAGTATAAATTGACTACATAAGCATCACAAATAGAAGATTAAAAGTCATGGTTGATACTCCAGCAAAGCTTGGTCCACAAACAACAAGGTATCATAGATTTCCTCGTCCTCATTTTCCACTGTTATAAGATAGAGAAAATTAGAGATGAAAAGTAACTAAAATTTAAGAAATTCAGGAGTAACAGTGAGAAAACATTTGCTTACGTGTTCATCATGAGAGTTATATTGTCCCCTTTCAGTAAGATCCTCCCTGTCAAGATACCAAGCTTAGATTGCAAACCAAGGGAAAAATGAAAAACAAGCTGAAACAAACAAGCACATAATAAACACGGATATACCTAGAGTTTTTCTTGTCTTCTTCTTGATGCTGACTTCCTCAGCATCATCCAAAACCAGATTCATATACTCATCAAAGCCCTATCATCAAAAATATAAGAAAACAGCATTAATGCTCCACACAGAGAGAAAAAGAAAGAACCAATATTTATGGCACCTGCTATAGTCCTCAACCAATGCAATCTCTGATGCTCAAATTGTCAACCTCACAATCATTACATGATGAAAATTAGAAAGCACTAAAATCCTACGATTGCAGTACATGGCTTAAAGCAGATGATGAACTAAGAGCAATATTTCTTGATTTATTCAAAATCCCAATAAGATTGCCAGTATGAGAGTGCAACGTGCATTCCCCGGACCATGGGCACATGATCAAACGATTCAAGAACATAATACCATTACATTTCTGATTTTTAATACCAGATGTTTCATACAACTTTGTAATCAGACACAATTCTATTCCATTTTTTTCGCATAATGTCATCATATCAATTCCACACAAACCATTTTCTCATCCAAATTATACAAGTCAGAATAGTTCTATGAAATACAAAACCATACAAAGGATTGCAAACCCAGCCACAGGTGTACAAGTACCATGCAATTAATGAATGGAGAATTGCAAAACAGAATTCCCACCTATTGCTAAAAGAAGCTCATTAAACTTAAAATCAAACTAATGCTAGAGTGTTTGATCTAGTCAAATTCATGACCAGCAGCAATACCATCTGTAGGTCACTTGCATCCTAAAATGTATAAATATTATAATAATAGAAAGAAAGCTTTGCAAATCTTTACGTTCAGGACTATGCAATCATCAATGACCTTCTACTGCAAAATCAGATGACTTTGAGTTGATAATTCACTTCCAAAATGTTATACTAAAAAGACACATTGCGAAGCCTAAACCAAAGATCAAAGCACATTCTAAGTCTTAGAAAAAAGCCAAATGTTTTTGCTTGCTGAACCAGGCATAGCAATCAGAACCAGTCAATCCAATATTAAAAACCATAATTTTCTCACATGTCAATCAGTGGAAAAGCTCATCCTCCAAGCTAGATTTGATTTGATAACTTCTTTCTTTTTTTATGTATCCCAATTTTATTGGAGGTCCCAAAATAGACCTAGAGTCAATACCTGCATATTCATAAAATTATGTGTATAAGATCCTAGCAAACAGTTAACTACACTCCCCAATTACCCAAATGATGCTATCACAATAAAAAGTCGTAATTCAACCTCAGAATGTTAAGCTCATTCCCCAACTTACAGGATCATAATTTTTTTATTTTTTTTGGATAATTGAAATTTTATTCATCCAAAAGGTGTACAACTTTCAAAAGACGAATGATTTACAATAGGAAAGCATTATGTAAAGTACACAAATGCAAAGATTGTCCAATATTACAAGGGTGTGGCATAAGCTCTAATCTAGTTTACTATAGAACCCACTTTGGGAGGCCTACCCCTAGCCTAACTTTGTTTCGCACTCTCCATATGCAGTAGACTGCAGTAGCAAGGCACGCCCTCCATTTCTATAAGGTAGGAGATGAGGAGTTTGCAATTGCTATTAACAAATATGTCGCACCTTGCCAATCTCTAAAGGAAGTTGGGCAATGGAGTTGATCGCAAAGCAAACCCCAAATGCCAATTGTATAGGCACATGTGAAGAATAAATGGGGTGATCCTCTATACCTTGTTGACATAGGAAGCAAGTTGCAGACGATGTGATTCCCCAAGTTACAATTTGTCTAATGTAGATAATTTGCCGAGCCAAGCTAGCCATAGTATAAAGGAGTGCCTAGGCAAGGAAGATTTGTTCCAGACCACTTTGTGCCAAGGTATTGTAGTACTCTATGGGTTTTGAAGATTATAGCCACTTTTGATTGTGTATTCACCAGAGTTTGAGTGGATCAAATAGAACCGGTCCGACAGCAAGGCATTAGGTTTGAGAGATGGCAGGATGTGGATATTTGACCAAAATGGGTTATCCGGTAAGGACCATGCATTCTCTTCCATTAGGGAACATAACTTGGTAGTTGAGGGTAGACTTGTGCTTCTCATCTCACAGGCATTGTATACTGTGTCAAATGGCCCTATTGGTAGCCAGAAATCAACCCATAACAATATCGCTAGTCCATCATTAGGCTCCCAGCAAAAGCTATTATGCACTATATTCCTTAGCTTTAGGAGTTTCCTCCACGTCCAAGAGCATGTAGTGTGTGTTCTTGTTGCCCAGAAGTTATTCCCTTTTAGTGAGGTGGAATGCACCCATTCTAGCTATAGACTCTTAGGGCCATCCTTACATAGATGCCAAATGTGCTTGATTTGAATGACCTTGCTCCATATGTGTAACTATGGTATCCCTAGACCCCCACAATTCAATGGCTTGCATACATCATTCCAACAAACCTTTGCCTTAGAGAAGGCATTTGGCCTCCCGCTCTATAGGAAATTCCTTAACAGCTGATTTATCCTTTTCGTGATTGCTTTAAGCAACGAAAAGATTGAGCTCTAGAAGGTTTACCTACAGAACAAAATTGATTTGATTAGCTGTAACCTCCCAACATATGATAGAAATTTTGAGGTCCAGGAGTTGAGACGAGACATTATTCTTTTTAGGAGAGCATCACAATCGGTCTTCTTGAGCTTTGTGGAAAGTAGTGGGACTCTCAGATAGTGCATTGGTAAGTGGCCTTCTTGAAATTGTGTGGAATGAAGGATCACTTCTTTATCTCTTGGAGGGACATGAGAAAAGAAGATACTACTTTTGCAGCTGTTGGCTTTCAACCTAGAGAGGAGATGAAAATGTTGTAATGTATCCTAGATCAATGACACAGATTTTACATCTCCTTTTGAAAAAATGAGCAAGTCATCTGCAAAACACAAGTAGGTTAGCCTTTCAATACGGCATCTCCAGTGAAGAGAAACTAGGGATGCGAAGGTAGTCTCCTTAGTAATGTGGAGAGGACCTCCACGCCTATTACAAACAGATAAGGGGATATAGGATCTCCCTGTCTAAGCTCATGATTACTCGCAAAGTAACTCACTAATTCTCCATTGATGTTTATAGAGAATTTTAGGGTAGAAATGCATTGTGCAATGAGTGTGCAAATGTGAGGGGGAAATTCCATAGCTCTGAGTGTCTCTAATATGAAGTCCCAACTTATAGTGTCATAAGCTTTCTACAAATCCACCTTCAAGGTACATCTTGGTGCTCCTCTTTGTGTGTGATAGCCAGCTAACAATTCTTGAGCTATAAATATGTTATCAGTGATTTTCCTCCCAAGAACGAACACTACTTGCTCTCTTCCTATCAACAAAGGTAAGACCATCCTGATACGTGCTGCAATGACTTTAGATATAGCCTTGTAAAGGACATTGCAACACGCAATAAGGCGAAATCATCCTAGAGTGGAGTGGTTAGCCACCTTCAGGACTAGGAAAATAACTGTTGCATTTACCTCCCTTAGCAAGTGCCCTGATGTAAGGAATTCTGAGACTGCTGCAATCATGTCATTTCCCACAATCTCCTAAGCTTCCTTGAAGAATTTTGCACAATAACCATCTGGACCCGGTGCTTTCCCATTGGCTTGCGAGAGGAATCCCCATTTGATCTCATCTTTGGTGAATGGTGCATTTAGGTCCTCTTGTTGTTGTTCACTTAGTTTCCAAGTTACCAAGTTGCTAATTTCCTCAAGATTTAGCAAACAATTCAGGGTGGCATAGAGCTGTTTGAAGTGGGAAATGGCTAACTCTTTTACCTCCTCTGCCCCTATTGCCTCACTCCCATCATCCTTTGATAGCCGGTATAAGGAGCTCCTATTGTGGAGATTCTTCATGGTTTTGTGGAAGTAGGAGGTATTTTTGTCTCCTAGCTTCAACCATTTAGCTCAGACTTTTGTTTAAAGAAACTCTCCTCTACACCTTTGAGTAAGTAATACTCCTGAAAAGCTCCTCCAATTGTGATGTATCACCATTACTATGTATGGAAGTTTGTAGCTGAAACAAGTGATTTTTTTGCCTCTTGGACCCAATGTGAAAGCTAGGAGTATTCGTTGCGGTTTAGGCTTCGCAGGCTTGCTTTGAGTAGTTTGAGCTTCCTGGCAACTTGAAACATTTGTGACCCTTCCACTTCACAATTCCATGTGTGGACCACTATGTCTTTGAAGCTCTTATGTTCGGTCCAAAAATTGAAGAATTTGAATGGTGTTTTCCTGCCTACTGAATCCATATATGTGATGGTGATGGAATGATCCGAGAGCAAGGGGGAATCAAATTTCGCTTAGGTACTTGGGAAGGTGTTTAACCAATGGTGGTTGATTAGAATCCTATCCAGTTTCCTCAAAATTGGATTCCATTCCTACCTATTGATCCAGGTGAAAAGGTCCCCTAAATATCTTAAGTCTTCTAACTCAGCCTCTGCAAGGCATGCTTGAAACTCCACCATAACTGATGTTAAATTTGCTCTTCCTCCAGCCTTTTTCGAGGGAACCTTAGTTGTGTTAAAGTCACCTAAAACCAAACATGGCTTCTCGGCTAGATTTAATCCGAGATACTCAATATTTGCCCAAAGGGATCTTCTTTCCGTGTTGCTAGAACCATAGACAAACGTGATACATAGGGTGCAATTGGTACACCGCTAAGTGGCCTCACACTATACGAATTGCTTGTGTTCCTTTTCAACTTAAGCATCCCATTCTCTTAGGTCCCAAGCTAGCCACATACGTTTCCTAGATACCAAATTGACATGCACTTGCCAATACTACCCCAAAGTATTTTTTTATGCCTTCCTTATTTAAAGGATTGACCTTCGTTTCAAGGATTCCTAAAAACCCAATTTATTGCTTTTCACATAGTCTCCTCACCTCCAACACCTTAATGGGGTCATTGAAACCCCTAATATTCCATGATGCAACATTCATGGTTTTTATTCAGCAGATTCCTTCACACCTAGGTGAAGGTTCTACACCTCTTGCACTGCCTTTTCTTCTTTCAACTAGAAGAGCTTGAGCTGGAGCTCTTGTTGCTACTTGTTTTACTCCCTAATTCTAGAATTCGCTGCACAAGAAGCTTGTTCAATGGTGTACTTTCATATTCCTCTATGTTATCCTCCTTGTTACTACCAAGTTGTTCCAGCTGTATAGCATTCGCTTGCTCATCCACCATCGGAAGTAAGGTTTCCAGCATGCATGATGTGGTTGATGGGGTTTGTTGGGACATTTGCGATTCTAGGGTAGGGCCTAATTCTACACCATTCGGTCCCTCATTCTCCTCTGCTCCCATAGTACCTACTTCCACCTACTCACCCTCAATCTCCATTTCATATGCCCTAATCTCACCATCTTCCACTCCCTCCTTTACCCATTTGGCTTGGGATGTGGCTGTGGCATCCTCAATAGCTTTCACTTCCTCTATATTACAAGAAGTGCTAGGAGTGTTAGCGCTGCCATTTCCTTGTTCTCGCACTTCCTTTTCCCCCTTGCTCCCTGAGTCCACATGTACCCACCGGTCCTTCTCATTTGCATTAGAGCTCACCTTATCCTCTGTGGTGTTGGTCCTCTTGATTCCATTGCAAACATGGCCAAATACCTTGCATCGGCCACACATAAGGGGAAGCCATTGGTACTCAATGAGGACTATGGCAAGCATTCCATCCGATTTCTCCACTTCCACTCGGGTGATCAACTCGGTTCGTGCATTGATATTCTACTAGAACACAGGCCTAATTCACATGCTTCATAGTGGCCGTGAGAGTGTCTACTTTGAGGGGGGAGCCCACACCACTAACTATGTGACTTATTCCCTCAACGGTCATATATTCACATGTACTACGGTTGAATATTGCCCAAACAGGTGCGTGGGTGGGCTCAGGTCAGTCTAGCAACATCCCCTTCCTCCATTTTTGTAGTATCAGCAAGCATTGAGCAAGGTACCACGTTTTCTCCAAGATGAGCATCAGGTCATCTTCTCTTGCAAACCAGAAATAAAAAAATTCCTCCTTATTAGCTAGCACGTCCAGGATACCATGGTGTTTCCAAAGTTTGAAGGCAGTCATATGGACTAGAGTAAAGCGTATCTTCCTTCGAAGGAAGTAGCCGACCAATGTAGATGACCAATGGGAAGCTCTTTCATCTTCGATAGCTTGTGGGATCTTTACTCTAGGGACGTTGCCTTCCTCGATCGGTGGGATGAAATGGAGATTGAATACAAGTTTAGCAGCTGGAAACTTAGGTGCGGACACATTGGCATACGACTTAAATCCGGTCGGGTTGCCATTGGGGTTGTTTTCCGTGAAGGCTTGTTTTCCAAGGTGGTTTGCACCTTCAATATTTTCCAGAAGTGCATGGATTTCTTCCAAAGTAGATTTTCCTAAAGGGGATAGGCTAGTAGAGGTCTGCACAGCTGGACATCGATTGACCACTGGACCAAGGTTTTCCTCATTGACTTTTTGCTTTTGGGAGTTGTGCAGAGGAGACATGTCCATGTGTGCACAAGGCTCCAAATTTCCTCTTTTAGCTAATTGCTGCTTGCTACTTTACAGGTGGATAAAAGCACCTTTTGCTTTTTCACCTTTCTGGCCTAGCGAAAAAACCACATCGGGAGTAATGCCTTGGTCATTACTACCTAGTTTTCCTAGGAAGTGTGGGGGAAAGTGATCCCCCAAGGAGGTCCGATGGCCTACCAACGCCTTCTTTGTCATATGCGAACACCTATCGACTATAACTTTACGAGAGAGGGGAAGGTAAGGTTGTGAAGATTTTAGAAAAAATGAAGTGGAAAAGGGTAATGGGGAAGGGAATGTGTGTATGATATTTGCCTAAGAGAAGTGGTCTCTTAGGGTGGACGGGAACAAGGGTTAGAGAGAAGAGCATTTTAGAGAGAGAAAGCTAATTTTCATAATTTGACCGCAATGCGTGTATCATAAAATTTTAATTTCTTTTTTTCTGAGAGTTGACAACAATGCCAGCTTTGAGTTACGACATCATAATTCGACCAAATGTAAAAATCATTTAACAACGATAAAAGCTTACAATTAGCAAAAGAAAACACTAAAGTTACTAAACCTTAAAATTAAAAAACCTTGATAAAAACTGCTAAATGTGACAGCTTCAAATACAAAAAAGAAATAAAATATAAAATAAAATAAAAGAAGTTGGAATATTTATTTATATATGATATCATACGGTACATACCAAGTCACAGGACTGAATTCAACATAAACTACAAAAGATGCAAATTTTGCAGAAATACTCAAAAAGTATTAGAACAACTTACAATAATACGTCCTTCAATCCTTAAATCCTTCTGTTCGAAAAGCCAAATCTGTATACGCGCTTTCTGCATTTCCAAAAACGAGAATATTCATCAAATCAATTCGCGTCAAGCGAAAGGGACGAAGGACCACCATGAGATATACTTACACTTTGAAGAAACCTGAAGATCAGATTCTGCGAGGAAGAAGACATATGAAAGAGTGAGTACATGGACAAAACGCATCAAGACGAAGTAAGCAAAGGAGCAGAAAACACGTCTAGAAGTACATACAATAGGTTGGGTCATAATCCTCTGAACTTTGGCGGTCGCCATGGTTGCTGTTGCGGTTGCTGTTGTTTTATCTATTCACAGTAGGTAACCACTAAGCAGTGAGAAGCTTGCCAAGCCCTAACCCTAAATAAGAACACAATAAATTGAAATAGGAATGGGAACACAAAAATGGAGAAGAAGAGCACGCGATCAAACAGCAAACCTGTAGGAGTTCGTTCGTGAGTGCGGACTCGAGCTTAGAGGCACAAAGAGTGTTCAAACAGCTAACCTGTAGGAGTTCGGCAAGGGAGCAGGGATAGATAGAGCACAGGCTCAGGCGTAAGTCGAGATACTCAAGAGTTAGGGTTTCCGTTAGATGGGCTGGGCTGGGCTGGAATAAATTACAACAGTTTTTTTTTAATATATTGCGGGTGCTTAAAACGTAAACCGGGAGCCCATCCAAACCACAGTCCGAAGTCCGAACTGTTTGAATAATGAATAATGAATAATTTTTCCTTCAAAACAAAATGAGAAAAGGACACTAGATGCAGTATTTTTTATTTAATTTGTTCATTTTAATATTTTTTTCTTAAAAACTTTTTTAATCTTTCAATGGCCCACAATGAAAAGAAATAAAATACATTTTAACTCTTAATTTACATACATATAAGGTATGCGCTTATATAATAATGGAGCAAGAATAGTATAACTTGTTATCATATTATTTTTTTTAGATATTTGCTAACTCTATTACCATCTCTTTTAAAATGTTCTCCAAAATTAACCTATAAACGAGTTAAATCAATATACATTATTGAATTTGAGTCGATTCAAACGCAATATAGACATATGACTCTATCCAATAGTGGTGGACTAGTGATGATTGAAGCTAAAGTGTCTAGAAAATCAAATAGTGATGACTTAAAGTGGCATGATAAAGTTGTCCCTAATACTTAGACTATTTTTTAGGTTTTAGAAACAACCTAAGGGGTCTACTTTGCAAACATTTTTCAACAAGATAATAGTGCTTAATGGTTTTTGGTGGTTGTGGAGTGATAGAAAGTGCAAAGTACTTTCTATTTGGTACCTTAACTTAGATTCGCATAAGCAAGTAAGGAGAAATAAAAAGAAAAAATATATATATACATACCTTTACACTTATGGTTTATGGAGAAAGGGAATGACACATTTGTAACTATTGTCTTATATTACTTATTTCATAGACTTTATCCCACTATTTAAGACAAGATGAAATGGGTATTGACTGAGTAGGCAATTGGTGAATGGAAAGAGCTATGCAGTAAGTGGGCTTAATGTGTGTGTGTGTAGGCTTTGTGGTCTTAATTGGCCAATACATTTTGCCATTAAGTATAGTATGTTATTAATAATAATTAAATATTAATAATTATAGTGGTAATAATATTATAATAATAATAATAATAAATAATGTCAACATAAACTTGTACTATCTTAAATAAATCTCATTAATTTCATAATCCACATGTTACAACATATTTAAATAAAATGCCCTAAGCTTTGGGAAACTATAACATGGATAGAAATATTGACTTCATGAAACTTTCTACTATGGATCAAATTAAACTGTCATGTAAATAAGAGAGATCAAATGGCCCTTCACCCCCAAAGCCTTACGTGTTTGGCTTTATGCTTTGGAAAATTTAGTCTTTTAGCAACAAATTAGAAATTTTGGTTATTAATATTAGGTTCATACTCGAAAAGACAAAATCATTTATAGCATGGAATTAAAGAATTTGAGATGGATTCCCCTAAGAATATATTGGATTAAACTTAATATAAGTGCATTTACAATCCTTAATATTAACCAAGCTTTGATTGGGGGTGTGCTAAGGGGTTTGTAGCAAAGATTGGTTTTTGGTTTCACAAGAAAGATAGGAAAAATTTATGTTTTGGCTGCAGAACTTTGAGGTGTATATTGGGGGGAGGCATCTCTTTGTTAGCAACCGGATTTTCTAAAGGACAAATAAATGTTGATTCATGTGCTGTTGTAATCTCAATCAACATTTCATTAGTCGAAGCTTGAATCAAGAATCACTTAGGCATATAACATAATGAAAAGGAAGTTTGCCGAAACTGCTTTTAAGACAAAACAGAGTAAGAGACTCTACACCATGATGTGGAATCATAAATTGCCTTAATAGCTATGAGATTTGTTTGTATGGATTCTATGCCGATAATATCTAGTCTGCATAATTTCATTAGATGTATATGACATTGAAATGGTACGATGAATTAGTAGATACAATGGCATACTGTGAGAAAAAGTAACATAGTCCCACTATCATTCAATTATATACAAGTATAACAATGAGTCCAATAAGTCCCATAAATGGGGAAATTCAACTCCAATGGGGTCCCATCATCCTAGTGGTTAGAAAATCAATGAATGAAGTACCTTCAAATAGATGGCTCTAAATCATCTATTATACTGAGTGCATTGAACGCGGGGAGTACTCATATGCTATTTTAAAAAAAATAAAACAATTATTTGCAAAAACTCTGAAACTCAGTGTTAATATCATGTTTTTTTTTTCTTGCTGGTATTTCTATACATTAAACAATTAACTAACAAAGTCTTCAAGTGCATCGAGAAGCAACGAAATCTAAGAAATTAGCCATTCCATATCTCGCATTCACAATTTCTTAAAGCGTTGCTAAAGAACTGAACTTTCCATGATATTCGCTCAAAAAAACCAGAACTTGAAACCACCTAATTCACCATTATACATCAAAAGCAAGGAAGCCTTCACCCGATGACAAGCCGCCCACCAAGTTTCAGAATTTTCGAGATTTATTATGAAGAAATTTTTAAAAACATAAATATTCATTATTACCTTCATGTTTTTCTCTGTATTTTTTTTACCCTCTACAATAACTTCCCCCAAACCCCCTGCCGCAAAGTTATAAAGCTTAGTCATGTGGACACTATTATGATGAATCGGATATGAAACAAAAGGAAGCAACTATAACATAGAATCTCAAGTAGTAAAAGAACAGCTTCTATTTACTTGTACATATAACCATGCAGGTTCAACTAAAGGCGAATCAGAAGAGATAAACAAGGGGCATTCGCACAAATGCAAAGAGGCAAAACTCCAGCCATTGATATCAACCATTGAATGAAAAAGTATAACCATTATTCGCAACAAAGTCATAAGCACATTTGGCTCAAAAATGAAGCTTGATAAGATCCAATCAAGAAGCTTTTTGCTACATAAAAAACTTCATTTTTCATTATTTTCCACATTCTCCTCCTGTCCATAACGTCGCTTGAACTTGGCTATCTGACCCAAGCTTTGAGCCATTTGTCGTTTTGCTCTAAAGTGGTAAACTTTACCAACATGGTGAATTTTGGTCATCATAACATGCATTAATCTTCCACTTTGGGTAACATAAGATATCCATTGCATTTGAGGATGTAAACCCTTCTTCATTACCTAATCATTTGTGGCAAATGAAAGGCAGATTAAACAGAATTCCACAGAAATCAAGATACATATATAGTACAACACCATGATGCCAATTGCAATAAATGAAGTATCAGTAGTAGAAAGGGAACCTTGCCCATTAAAATTTTACCAACAAGTCATAGATCCAAACAAGTCATGGATCATAGATGCCTAGTCTCGTGTACCAGTGCATCAAGCACAGTAACAGCATCATTCAAGAATGACACATCTAAAATCACACTCACAAGAAACACATTCAATTTCCAAAATCAGTAAGAGAGTAATGCACCAGAGATCCATTCCATTCAGAGAAAAGGCTAATCAATATCAGAAACATTTTCTTGTTTCGGTAAATACTTCAAGAACTATTGCTTCCCATTCCAAACATAAAATGGGTGAGAATTACTGTTACATACATCAAATAGGTCAATTACAAAGTACTCCAAATTCTCAATCAGTATCTCATCATATGTCGACCAGGACACAAATATACCGAGCCACCCCCTGCTTATAAGTAGCCACCCGAAGGTTAGCTCGGTCTTGGCACTATTTAAATAAATAAACCCGTTGACTTGTCAATAGGGATGGCAAAATTTGGTTTGGTTTCGTTTTTGTTAAAAACCAAACCAAACACAATGTGTTTTTTTTTCTTTTTTGGGCAACCATAAAAAATTTGGTTGGCATGTAAAACAAGAACACACTATCGGCAATCTAGCAATAAAATAGAAATCCCATTTGGCATATTAAAGCTTTTTCTTCTGTGTTGTGCTAAGAACCCTATGTAAGATTAGATTAAATCTACACATTTGGGTAATTTGTATTTCAGGAACCTCCAAGTCCAGCACCAGGTTTTCATCATCCCGATCACATTCCTTAATTTTACAAAGCCACAGAGGCAACACCAGTATATTCCCCTACTCCAAATACGCGTGAGGTGTATCATCCTAATACTCTAACAACGTGAAAAGTGACACAAGCAGGACACAGAGAGAGAGAGGGAGAGAGAGAGAAACAGAAACCTCAACAAACAATTGTTGTGTACATAAACAAACAGTGATAACACGCAAAATCAATGATAGCTAAAGAGACTCCGATTTCTATAATCAAAACGCCAAAGAAATAAAAATAATAAACGACAGAGTTTCTTACGTTAATTGATGTAATATGGAGAAGGAGAGCACACGATCAGACAACCAACGCGTAGGACTTCGTGAGTGAGTGTGGACACGAGCTTAGAAGCACAAAAGACTGAAGCGAGAGAGCAGAGATAGATCGCTCACGGGCTCAGGCGTGAGATGGGATTCAGATGAATTATGCATAGCTTGGAGTTAGGGTTTCTTAAGGTTAGATGGGTTGGGCTGGAACAAGTTATAACAGACAGAACTCATTTCTCACATGTAAATTTGAATACTTTATTGATATGAAATATTTTCTTCTGAGTATTACGTATTACCCTAAAGACATAAAGAAAAAGAAAATATTTCATGTAAAAACTAAATAATGAATACTTTTTCCTTAAAAACAAAATGAGAATAGTATAGGACACTAGATGTAGTGATTTTTTTATTTAATTTGAAATTCCAATCATATCCTCATTTTAATATATTTGTTCCTTAAAAACCTCTTAATCTTTCAAGAGTGCACTTGGAAAAGAACTAAAAGACGTATTAACTCTTTATTTTTATATATATATAAGGTAATTATATATATAATAGTTGAGCATGAATAGTATAATTTATTATCATATTATACTTTTAGGTAAATTACATTAATGCTCTCTAAAAACTTTTGAAATTATCTAAAACTCATACTTTTTTAAAAGTCAATTCCTATGACCCTTAAAATAATTGTGGAACCTACTTTTTGTTTATATGTTAGTTATTTATGTAGATTTCCTACTAACATGACAAGTAAATTAGTATATTTAATTGAAAAATCTTAAAAAAGAATACTTTTTTTTTCAAAAAAAGAAAAAACTATAGACTATTATCAACTACTCCCTTCCTTTTATTAAAAAAAAATCATCCTATTTTCCTTTTTTATTTTGTAGCAAATTTTCTAATTTTTTATTTTATTTTTTGAACTTTTTAGTATTGTTTAACATCAATTATATGTGCTAATCCACATACACAACCAATCTATAAAGAGTGGGTTCATATCTATTTCAAGAGTCTATGTGCTAACTTTTGAGAAGGTAAGAAATCCATGTAATTTTAAGAAGTTTGGAGGGGGTGTTTTTGTAATTTATCCATATATACTTTTAGATATTTGTTAACTCTATTACTATCTCTTTTGAAATGCTTTTTCTTAATTAACTTGTAAAAGAGTTGAATGAAGATACATTATTGAACGTGGTCCCAACTTAAACTTAGATGTTTAGAACTTAAAGCTCAAGTTGACCCCAAGCGGCACCAAATGACTTTAAACTAGACTCGGTTGAACTCGTTTATATCCTATATATATAGATAGACACAATTTGAGGTGTGATCTCCACACTCCTCAAAACTCAACTTTTATTCATCATATTCCTATATTCATCAATTGAACTAGAATTATGTTTTTATCATATGTTATATATACACATATCTATGCATAATTAATGCTAAACATTATATAATAATGATACTGTAACATCGTATTATATAGTATTATAATTTGTTGTTGAATTAAGAGTTAAGAAAGGATGTTATGAAGACTCAAATTGAATGTTATAGGTCGATATGTTAATTTGACTAATTAATCACAAATTCAATGAATAACGCGTGATTTTTGAAAATAGCCAATACATGTTATTCATTTGATCAACGTAATAAGTAAGCCTAATTATAAATAATTTTATAGAACCACGGTAATTTTCGTAAGATTATTCAGATTTGTTTATTATTTATTTCATAATTTACCTAGTATTTACTTAGGAAAATTACAAGCAAGGGGACTAAAATTAGGGTTGAGTTTAAATGGAAGATCAAACATTCAATTGGCTAAAATAAAATATCAACATTACACTAAATAGTTTAAATAGGAGATCTAATTATGATGCTATTACTAACTATAATAGATCATTTGTTTAAACTATTTTCCATATTTGTAGGATAATAATGAATTTTCTAATTGAACCACTTGGCATAATGTTGATAATCTATTTTAATCATTTAAAAGTTTGATATTTCATTTAGTATAATGTTAATCCTTTATTTTAATCACTTGAAAATTTAATACTTTATTTGATTTTGTTTTTAAATGTTGATCATCTCACTTGTAATTTTTCCCATTTAGTTATATATTGAATAAAGTGATTGATTTCACTTGATTTTAAGATAATTGGGATGATAGAAAGATTGTTAATGGATGGTTAATAATGTGTATGTCTTAACTAGTTTGATTTAAAGAGGAAATGGGTGATGGATGATCAATTGTCACATAATCCAAACTCCAAATAGGTTGATTTAATGAATGGAGTGACCTAAAAGTGAATCGATGTCTCTAAAGGGTAATTTGATAAAATTGGTTATTGTAATTGAACTGTATTATAACATATTTGTGTGATTTTTGAAATGGTGAGCACAATGTGATGGGAATCAAGCTTGAGACCATATTCTAACCTAAGGAAAACCAATGACTAAGATAGGACAAAGGGTTTGAGTCATTTAGTAGAATGGGTGTTGCAAGGAACAATGATGAGTGATGAGTAAATTTATTTTAAAAGGTATTTAGCTCTTGGCATTAGTTGGGGGGAAAGCTTTTTTGTTATCACAAGAGGAATAGGCTAGTTTCGAAAAAAAAGAATATTGGTAATTCCAATTTCAATGTTAGTGCTAACTTTGATTCCAGAGTTTTTAATATGAAGAGAAGTCATGATTTTGCTCTTGTTTCGAAAATCAATTTGAGATTAGTGTTTTGAAGGTTGAAGACCAATATTAAAGGCACTAGAGTTAAAATTTAAACAAGGTCCATTCCTTTAGATAGTTGTGGACGTTACTTTTATCATGCCCAAAAAATCTAGAGGGATTGATTAGGGAGGATAGCAATTAATATTTTCTTTCTTGTTATAAACTATATTTACTCTCTTTTTTTTTTTCAATTAATTTCCTTTATGTAATTGCTTTAGTATAGATAGTCCTAGGTAACCCTACAACACATAGTAACCGAACAATATTCTTCTTTCTTTAGGTATTGTATGAGTTTCTTCTCATTTAATGTTTCCATTCTTATTAGTCTTCATAAACTGTAGCAAGCAAATCATTCAATCTACTTATGCATCTTATCAAGTGAGTTGTACGTAGTTCAATCTTTCCTTGATGTGTCATATTATTAAAAGAGACATCCATATCCTTGTTTTATTTTATTATTTTGTTATTAGATAAATCCTCATAAAACTATTGTTGATCATGTGATTTAGTAGCTGTAATCCTTCTGTATTGATATTTAGCTTCTTAATAAAATCTTTCTTACTTAGCCATGTTTTTCTCCCCCACCCCACTCTTGATTTGAGTTCCATTTTTAGATGATTCTATTTGATTTCAATTCAATTAAAGATTGGAATCGCATTTTTGATTATTTAGTTACTTCTTTGTGTGAATTTTTTTTTAAAAAAAAATGTCAAAATTAAGTTTAACGTAGTTGCTAAAATCACATGAATTTCCTTTCCAATCTCCTCTTTGATTATTGAGGAGGACTAGTTTTTTGTTTAGCATAAAAAATGATGATAGGATTAAAATGTACAATAGGTTACAAGTTAAAGGAATAAAATAGAATAGATGGTTAAGATTATATTATCATAAGTAGATGATTGAGATGAATGACTATATGGTATAGTTACTTTCAAGGCAATATACCATAGAATTTTTAAAGAAAAAATCTTTTAGAAAATGTCTACTAGGGCTTGTCTTGATTTTTCTATTTTTTTGAAAATTTAATCTATGAATACCCAAAGTTAGATGACAAGGAAAATGACATTTTAAGGTTATGAAAACCTTTTAGTTTATGCAAAGCTACTAACAAAAGAGCCATATTTACCGGTAAACCTAAAAAGATAAGTAGGGAAAAAAAAAAAAAGCTCTTTACAAGTTAGAAAAAGAACAAAAATGCAACTAGATTTGGAAATGATAAGTGATAATAAAAAATGTTCAAGTATCTCAAATGTTCGATACTAGTACTATCAATTAGCTTTAGCTAATCGGTCATTCACTACCTCCTCACTGTACTTGCTAACATGTTCCTCTCGACATGCCTTATCAAATTTCATTAACATGTATTTACAACCAAACTCTCCTAGGTTACGCCACATTAAGAAAACCTTTACACCACATATAATGCTATCTGACTAGTTAGTTTTGGTTAAAGCTTCTAAAAGACCTATAAAAAAAAAAGATCCAAACATTAGTAGCTTATAGGATGAAACTCAATACAGTAGGTGGGGGAAGGACGAAGGGTTGAGCCCAACATGTTATGGTGAAGAAGGCTTACTATATGCATACTAGAGGAGTACTAGTAACCGATTAAAAAAAAAATCAGTGGGAGTATTGAAGAGACCAATGTAATTGATTAGACAAATACCAAGAACTATTGGTAGACTTCCTTCTTTCATCGCCTCTAGCACCTCCTTACCACCTCTCTTTACTTCGCTGCTACTCCTCTCTATAAATAAATAAAGGGTAACTTCTACCCTTCATTCATTTCCTAAAGCAACAAAGCCAAAAAGCCTTAGGAAGCTAATATTTACACCCTAGAGCCAACAAAAACATCTTTTGAGCCAACAAACACCACCATTACTGTTCCCATCTCTTTGTATGCACTTTACCACCTCCAAGCCCCTCCTCCATGGTGAAACACTAGCTTTTGACACTAAAACACCATCCTATCCACAAACCTTAAGCCTCAAATCCGCTCTTAATCTTATTTTCTTTGGTAAGTAGGTAATTATATTAATATAACAAAGAAGAATATATAACCACTAGTTGTGAGAAAGGGGTATAGCAAAATTTAGTCATAAAACTAGAATTTTACAAAAATACTGTATGAAAACTTGTGTAAACCAACTCATGGTATAAGAAGCTTAGATTATGCTAAAATTCATCTAGCTGGAGACAACTTTGAAGGCACAAGAGATCCAAGATACAAATTTCTTGTTCTCCAAATGCAATATACCACTATTGCAAAGGCAACTCCCCATGAAGAGACAAAAGGATTATTAGAAGAGACTATATTCACCAGAGTAGAGGACACTACTTGCTAGGATAAGAAGAATGATGGGCACTTTAGTTCCACTTAAACTTCTGCCTACACCTGAGTAAAGAATGGGCAATCGAAAAATAGGTGATCATGGTTTTCATGCTCGAATGAATAGAGATAGCACGTGGTCGAAGTGGCTACAACCCAATTGGTGAGTTTTATCCCCGAGTATGCAATTTCCTTTTTAAGCTAACCATAGGATAAATGAGTGATGTGGTATGAAATATTTGCACCATATTAGCTTGGACCAAGGGACAAGGCTATTACATGGTAGCAAGGCTTTGTAAGCACTTTTTATGGAAATTTTTCCTAAAGAGTCTTTTAACCAAATTAGCTTATTAGCTTTAGAGGAAATAGGAAGCATACTAGGGGGAATTGTGAATTCATTCCAAAAGGTATTGTGTGGAAATTCTTAACCATTTCCTTGTATAATGGAACATAGTTTGGCATTAATAGGATAACCCAAATTAATGATCTCTGTAAGGTTGTACACTATATCTAGAGGCCTAAATGGTAGCAAAAAATCTGACCATTGTGGAAAGGTCGTCTTTAACTTCCCACTTGAATATATTCCTTGCTAAAGGGCAAAGTTTTAACATTTTCCTCCAGCTGTAGGAACACGTAGAGGGCACTTTAGCATCCTAGAATGAAGATCCCTTAAAGAAATTAAAGTGGACCTAATCAACCCAAACTCCCCTAACTAAATCTCCACATAGGTGTCAAATATGTTTTAGTTGGACTGCTTTATTCCAAATTTCAAGTTTAGGAATGCCTAAACCACCTCCATCAATCGAGGAGCAAACCTCTTGCCATCTTACTTTGGCTTTTATAGAAATATTTGGCTTCCCACTCCATAAGAAATTACGCATAAGCCTTTTAATTGTGAAGATTGCCTTTTTAGGCAAAATAAACATATATGTCCGGTAAACTTGCATTGAAAATAGAACCGGTTTAATAATTTGAAGTTATCCAACATAAGAGAGGAACTTAGTTGTTTAAGAATTGATCTTAGCTAAAATTCTTTCAATTATAACATTATAATCAAATTTATGGACTTTGGAAGCAAGTAATGGAACCTCAAGATAGCAGATAGGTAGAGTCCCCTCCTTGTATCCCAGTAAGTCAAGTAGCTCTTCCTTTGTTGGAGATGGCATACTAGAAAAGAAACATAAGGCTTTTACCACTATTAGCTCGAAGGCTTGATATAGATTCAAAAATCTACAAAGCATCCTTAATCACAACAACTAAATCCACATTTCCTTTGCAAAAAATCAAGAGGCCATTCACAAAACAAAGGTGTGTTAACCGCTCCACCTTACATCTCTAGTAATATGAGAATCTAGGATTGTTAGTAAGTTGCCTTAAAATTCTAGAAAACACTTCCATGCCAAGGATAAAAAGGTAAGGCAATATGGGGTTGCCTTATCTAAGTCCTCTTGAACTTAGAATGAATCCTACTAACTCTTCATTGATGTTAAAAGAGAACCTAAGAGTAGAAAAGGATTGCACCAATAGCTTAATAAAGTGTGGTGGAAAGTATATGCAAGTTAACACTGCCTCCAAGAAACACCAATTAATGGAGTCATAAGCCTTGTGAATATCTACTTTGAGCATACACCATATAGCTCCCCTATTGGTGTGTTAACCATTAACTAATTATTGGTTGACAAAAAAATTGTTGGAGATGCGCCGAACATTAACAAATGCAAACTGTTCTTTTCCCATCATCGAAGATAGGACCATCTTGAGTATTGAAGCAAGTAACTTGGCAATAGCTTTATAAATAGAATTGCAACAAGATATAAGCCTGAAATCAGAGAGTTAGTGGGATTAGAAACCTTAGGTACAAGAGAAACAATTGTGCAGTTCAACTCCTCTAACATGTTTCCAGACAAAAGAAACTTGTTCACCCCAGTAACTATATCAACACTAATAATAGGCCAAGTAACTTTAAAAAAGTGAGCTAAGAAAGCCACTAAGGCTAAGGGCTTTATTGTCTAGTTAATTTAGAAAGCCATTTTTATTTCCTCATCCAAGAACGGGAAGTTGATTTGTTGGGCTTATTGATTCAAGATTCTTTTGGAAATGTAATCCCACACCTTAACTACCGACACAACCTTTTGTTGGCCTCCAAACAAATTAGTGAAGTAAGCAATTACTTTAGCATGGACATCAAAATCTCCATGGACCACAATTCCATCCTCCTTTATTAGTTTGTGAATGGCATTTCCATTTTGCCTATATATAACCATTTTATGGAAATAGGCAGTATTCTTATCTCTTAGCTTAAGCCATTTAATCCGCGATTTATATTCAAAGAAACTCTCCTCTACTTCTCTAAGTAAGTAGTATTTTTTAAACACTACTTGCTCTTGATTGAAAGGGAAGGTATCTCCATTAGCAATTGAACACTAAGTGGCTGTTAGGTGTTTCTTAGCTAACTTAACCCTTGTTGAAAGGTATGAGAATTTAGAATTATTCAAATTTTTAAGCTCCTTCTTGAGTAGCTTCAGCTTAGATAACACTTGGAATAGCTTAGAGCCCCTAATTTCAAGTGACCAAACCACTGTCACCATAGGGAGGAACTCTACAGACTTTGTCCAAAACTCAAAGAACTTGAAAGGATATTGCCTTTTAGATATGCCAAAATCCATATGAAGAACTCCGATCGAGTGATCTAAAAATAAGGGCTAGATAAAATTGGCACCACAATTAGGGAATTTAGCTAAATAACTTTAGTTAACTAGTAGTCTATCCAATTTCTTCAATATTTGGTTAACTGCTTGTTTGTTTGACTAAGAGAAAAAGTTCCCCACAAAATGGAGATTGTCAAGTTTTGCCTCGTCTAGAAAGTTCACGATGTCAACCATGGTTATAGTTTGCTTAGCATTGCCCCCATTTCTCTCATGGACTAATTTGGTAGCATTGAAATCACCAAGGACTACCCAAGGATTGTCAACCAGATGTATTGATAATGCGGCTAAATCCCTCCAAAAAAGCTTCCTCTTCTAATTAGAATTTGATGCGTACATGAAGGGTGCATAGAAGGACAAGTTGGAGTTAAGATGTGTATAGTAACAGTGAGAGAATTGCTTGCGTTTTTTCTCTCTATTTGGACATTCCTGATTCTAAGATCCTAAGTTAACCATATCCTTTTCCTTACGATAGAATTTATACCAAAGTTTTAATTTGCATTTAGGCTATGCTTGACTCTATCTTTGATTCTTTGATTTACATGAGTTTCCAACAACCCTAATAAAGATACTTCATTCTCCATACAAAATTTCTAACATCTACATACTTCAATGGGTCATTAAGACCTCTTATGTTCCACGAAGCTAAATTCATAGGAATCAAGTGTAATGGTCATGTATACCGTCTTTGGTGTTTGAAGAATTTCTTCTTCTTCTTTCGCTTACCTCGACGAACTCAAGGTATGTTTGCTACTCAAGAAGGTCAAGCTTATCATCTCTTGCCGTCTTAAGGAGCCTTATAATTTAGGGTTCACAGGGGGTGGCAATAGGGTGTTCCACCTTCTGTCCATTGGTTCCTTTTACTTTCTCTGCCTCCCCATTGTTATTCTCCTTTCCTTGCTAAGTAGTAGGGGCACTAGGTGTCCCTTCATGCAAAAGTGTTTCTGAAATATGAGATAGAGTAGGGGCTTGTATAGGATTAATGGGTCTATCGTTTATAGAAGCAAGGTCTTCCACTAGCACCTTTAAGACTTCCATCTATATTATCTTGTCCAGGATGACTTGTTTGATAGGGGAGGAGACCTCTTTACTTACTACCAGAATGGCCTTTTTAGGAGATGGAGGGGGAGTGGCTATGTCTTGGTTCTTTTTACCTCTCCTTTGAACTTTCACCCACTCCTTATTTTTCAAAGTTGAAGCTTCTTTGGATGCTTGTGCTATAGAGTTGGCTCAAGAACCACACAAATGTTCGTAGACTTTACATATGGGGCAATGTGGTGGAAGCCACTGGTATTCCATCACAATCTACACAGAAGTATCATCACCCTTCTCCAATTCCATTAGAGGGATAGAGTTGTCCACAACGTCAATTTCCACCAAAACTCTAGCTTGGTTTACTCTTCCTTAACATACTATAAGAGTGTTTGCCTAGAAAGGAGTACCAATAGCACTCGCTATATAGCTCACCCCTACAGTTCACAAGGAATGCCAGAGAAGACTACCTAGGCCAAAATATGTAAGGGTTGCAGTTTAATTAGAGGCATACTAGCCTTCCACTTTTGAAGGGTTAAAAGATGTTGGGCAAAATACCAAGGCTTCTATAGTATTACACTTAGAAAGGTGTCATTAGCAAAGTGAAAGTAGAAGAAGCCATCCTTATTGCCAAGAACACTTGTAATGCCATAGTCCTTCTATATCCTTAAGAGCAGTACTTTAAACTAGGGAGAAGGCAAGTTCCTTTCGAGGAAATACCCCATAAGAGTGTGTTCACATCTTTTTTCACCTTAGGCCATGACTGAGGGAAGGGGGTCTCACCTTGGGTATCGGGCAAAAGGATATTGGAGAAAAAATTCTAGCTTGAAATTTGGATGAGGTGGAGGAGCAGAGGAGGTTCCACAAGCTTGGGCAAAGCTTTTGGATGGTATTACTAGAGGAGAAGAGCGATTTTTCTTTTCCATATTGTCCATTAGGTTATTTACTTGTTCTAAGGTGGTATTTCTAAAAGAGAAAAAAGAGTTGACATTTGCTTTTCCATTGGCAAAAAAATCCCTTTCCTTTTTGTAAAGAAAAAGCCAGTAAAAAACAAAAGGCCCATCACTTGCATGGGAAAAAAATGTAAACGCCTCCTTTTCCCTTATGTTGCAGGCCTTGGGCAGAGGAGCTTCCGTAGGGTGGGTTGAACATTCGCCAGAAGAGCAAACTGGGTCAACTTCCTTGGAAGGGTAGTCTTGGACCCCAAAGCCTTGGTTTCTAGAAAAAAAAAAAAAAAAAACTTTATGGAAACCTTGCTCCAAGGGAGTGGGAAACCACCGGTTTGTTTTCTCCAAGATGATTCTCCCACCACAATTTAAGAGTAAAGGAAAAATGAAATAGATAAATTGATGAAGAGAGGAGTGAAGAGAGAGGATTAAGAAGGGGTTGATGATGGTTTTATAAAGCCTAAGAAAAGTGGTTTCTTAAGATAGTTTAGGGTGATTTTTTTAGATAGATGGGAGAACATTTTTTTTTTCTAAGATTTTTTACTTACTGTCCCTTCTCTATTCTCTCTCAATCTTATTTTCATCCAATACAAAGGTGAGAATTATCTGAGGAAGAATCAAATTTTCAGGGCAGCAATTCCAATTTCGTCGCCTTCTATAATTGCGTATGACTTGATAGACTTGAAAAAGGAAATGTCTAGTAATTTTCGTGTTCAACCATCCAAGTAGACAATGGGCTTAAAGTTTAAGCAACAGACTACCTGATTTGATGAGCAATTTCAGCTAGTTAAGCAAACCTAAAGTTCGATCGCGCTAAATATAGGGCGAAAAAGTTTGAGGTGACCTCAATAGAGTTTTCACCAAATCGGTCCAAGCCTCTGTATCTGTACATTTCCCCGTTTCTATCAATTGGGTATTGAAATTACTCTTTCTGCTCCTACTCCAAATCTGAAGGCTAGAGGCTGATAAGCTCATCAGAACACGACGAGTATAAATCTGCAGGGTGTAAAAGGAAGGAGGTAAATTGCACAAAGAAAGCCCTAACCATCAAGAATCCAGCTATACATATTGTTTTGCTGCTTTCTTTTTATTTTTCTCTTTTTTTCTGATTTTAAATATTAATGCAGAAAAGGATTTGTCGGAAAGGGGCCAAAGTACAAAGTCCTGAGGAGAGCTAGGGCATGTTTTCTAAAGACAGGGTGCAATGTACACCAAGGATAAGATAAAAGGAGCAATCTGCAATTCCCTATCAAGGCTCAACGGATATTTTGCATCACAAAACTATATATTTTACAAGAACAGATTTAAAATTAGGTATTGATTGGACGATGTTGTCATTGAACTTTTTCAGAGGGACTTGGTTACTAAGACGGTAATGAAAATTTTAGGCTGTAGACCCTTTAGTGTGTGCTTGTAGATAAAAACATTGCAGGCAAAGTAGAAGTTCTAGATGATACAGAAGAAAAGGATGTTTTTTCCTTTTCTTTGAATTGACTGAACTTTCTGTAGCTTTATTAAGAAAAAACAAAGAAAAAATTTTGATGTAGCCACAGAACTTAACAAGAACTTTCCTAAAATGAGCAGCTGGCAAGTGTAGTCGAACACAAGCCACTACTTTTTTCATATGAATGAACCACTTTCACAGGGAAGCACAACGCATACTCGTGGCGCCACCTTTTTATTGGAACATTTTGCGGTATGCCCTCTTCTCCTGCTCGCACCGCTTTTGTATCTGGAAACATTATGGTAAAAAAACTGTGTTACTTGATATGGGAAGTAAACAGAATATCAAGTTTGTTCCAAAGTTAAACCTACCTTCTTCCTAGCAGCAGCAAGCTCTTTCCTTATCCCAGCTGAATATCACATGAATGAAAAATTAGGAGGAAGGAAAACTGAGAAATATATACATATATAAAGTATCGACATGCCAGGTAATGCAGAGTAATGCATAAGGAAAAGCAGCAGGGAAAAGCATGCCAAAACAACAGCTCGCCTTAGATCTAACATTATCTACAAGGCAAAAGTACCAAATTGGTCCTAAATTTTGTATGTTTTGTGCAATCAAGACCCTCTCTCTCTCTCTTTTCTGTACTGTCCCTCTCTTTCTTTTTTTTCTTATCTTTTTTCTTTTTTTTTGGGGGCGAAAAGGCGCAAGGGTATAGGTCGTTAAAACTGCACTTTCCTTTTGCACTAAGGCTATTCACAAAGACTCTAGAAGGAAACTTCTCATGTTTTCCAATATTAATTATACACCTTAACAAAACCACCCCCCACCCAAAAAAAAAAGGAAAAGTAAAAAGTCCCCTTATGTAAATTCTTAACAAGTGCTTCTATTATATCTATTTTTATTTTCCTTTTATAAACTCTGCTTTAAATATCCATGCTCAGCACATAAGCATAAGCTCATTGTTGCCCGTTGGCATAAGGTTATCATTCTGTCTACCACAATAAAAAGCTGAAATCCATGACACATGAACTTAATGGGAAAATGCATGGTCCAAAGGCCTTCCACTCACCGTCATTTGGCTCCAATTCCAATGCCTTTGCAAAGCTCTCAACTGCTCCATCAATATCATTAAGGGCCACACATGCCTAAAAGCACAAAGTAACGAAATTAATGGGACAGAAACTTTCTCCATTATAACTAAAATTTGTTCATAAATCACCAATAGAAGTTGAATGAGAAAAATAAAGAAAACAGAGCATTAGCGAGTTCCGAATCTTGAATTCCTGGAGACTGCACAGCCAACTGTGGAAAGCTACAGCCAGTTAAGTAGGCTACAAACTTGATTGTTTAATATATGCTAGATTCATCGGAAAAAAAAAAAAAAAAAGAATTAAGAAAGAAAGAGGCAGAAGCACAGGCCATATCGCCTTACTTTGAATGTGGGAAAGTTCAAACTTGGCAACTTAAGAAATCAATCTACAACAGCTAAAAAGCTATCAGATCTACAAGATGAGCTTTCTCTACACTGGCTACTCTTCTCCAAGGAAGATACTAACCTGGCCATGCCGAAACAATGCTTTTGCATTGTTATCTCCATCACGAATAGCAAATTCTGTATCCAACAATGCACCCTTGAAGTCACCTTGTTTTAGTTTGCAAGCCTGCAGCAGCATTAAGAAAAACCAGTAAAAATTATCATTCAAAACTCTCCCTCCCTCCCTCCCTCTAAATCCTGGCATTGTCAACAAGTAGCTACGTCACAGAGTAAATTGCCTCACTATAGTAAAGACAGAATGATGTATATGAGGAAGATATAGCGACACCAAATCATTTGCAACAACATTCTTGGAAGCTGGAAGGTATCATGAAATGCCACTTGCATGTCTCTCAAATACTTCATATGGAAAATAAGGTTATTGACCTTCTGCAGATTTTCACTTTGTATAAAGCTTCAATAATCATTCATCAGAAAGAAATAAGATATGCCAAAGACCTCAAATTGTTTCATGCATAAATAATTCTGTCTATTAAATTGAGACAATTCCTATAATAACTACAAGTCTTTGACTATTTAATTCTCCAAAATCTCTGATCATCTGATCAAGCCAGTAAGGATTAAGAGCATAACTCACTGCACTGTTCGTGAATATCTGTGATTTCGTCTTTCGCAAAGCTGTACTCTTTTCTGTTAAGAAGCCAAGAAAATAAGTGAATCAGACAATTACTCAACGGTCAAAAAGAAAGATGAGAAATCATATACGGTAAGGTCATAAAATTTGTATTTACCTTCATCAATTCCTTCTTTCTCCCAGCAGATATCCAGATAGCGTAAAGCTTTTCGGTACTTCTTCCGAGCCATTTTGTAATCTTGCTTCTATAGATAAAAATCAGGCAACACATCATCGCAATAAATATGAAAGGAATGTTCTATGATAGAAAAAGGCATGCTTATTTCGAAGAAGTGGGTGGAATGAAAACACAAACAACAATGGTGAAGAAACATTAACCTCCAGATCACACAACAATCACCTCTAAGGCAAGTTGTTGGTGGGAGAAGTGCAACTGTTGAAATTTATTTGTAAACTTATTAAACATGATTAACCATGTATGCTACATATAAACATGTCACTATATTTTCACACCTGCACATTACAAACAAGAAATACTCAACTACCATGTTGACATATGACTACTCAAATTATGCAAGTTCATTTGGCAATGAAGAGACACTGAAATAGTTTAATGGACATTGGCATCAATTACCTTGAAATTTTCATTTCCAAAACCCTTAATTGAGTCTACAGCATGCATCCACCATGAAAGGTCATTAGGGCTCTCATCTAGGTCTGCAGGCCAATCTGGATAAGTATCACCATCCTTGAAAAAGTTACATATACCAGTATCTGCCCCCTCTGGAATCTCTCCACAGTCAGCAATCACGACATCAAGTGTTGGACGATCGCCACTATCTGTAGTGACATGCTCAATAGAACGAACCACTCCCATTCCCTTGATTACCTTCCCAAAGATGACATGCTTTCCATCTAAATGAGAAGTCCGAGTGGTTGTGATAAAGAATTGGGAACCATTTGTGTTTTCACCAGCATTGGCCATTGACAACATTCCTTTCCTTTCATGTTTTAGTTCAAAATTTTCATCCTCAAACTTCAGACCATAAATGGATTCTCCCCCAGTACCATCTCCGGCAGAAATGTCTCCCCCTTGAATCATGAAGCCTTTGATGACACGATGAAAATGTACACCCTAAACAGAAGTACCACAAGAACAAACTGTTTTAGATCCTACATTCAACTACCTAGATGAACATTTCCTTCTTAGTTTTAGAAAAGAAGAGGACTATCCTCTATAAAAAAGCAAGAATAAAATCACTAACAGCAGCCATTATGGATAATCAAAATAAATTGTCAACACCAAGTAATGGTCAGAGCCACCAATAAACTATTGGAATCATAAGGCTATAGGATGAGCAAGACTTAAGCAAAAATACTAAGCTTATTGCCAAAATATGGATACATGATGTTAAATTATTCCCGTTATATTTTGGAAGCAGCCTCTTCACAGAATGCATCATAAAGCTGCTTAAACATGCAACTATCCTCCCCCATCCCCACCTCACAAATCACAGAAAAATAACAGGCAATATAACACGTTGCATGTTAAGATTCAGAACCCCATTGGTCAAAACAGTAGCATATCCTCAGATAACCCTATAAATCGTGGGTGTAGGAATATCACATTTTGCTGTTATGAAAATATTCATTAACGACACATATCACAAACAATAAAACACAATGTAAACCAACAACCTATTCTGTCATGCGTTTATAGTTATATTTCAATTTGAGAAGAATCAGTGTTTCTTTCAACAAATCACAGTACATATTAGACTGAATTCCATATACACATAAGGCTATTTGCGGGCACCCTATCCTCAGTTTGAAGGCACCCACTGAACCCACATATGTATTCAACATTGAGAAACCGAAATCAAGAAGTTAAGAGGCTTGCCACTAGTAACAGAGGAGGCACAATATCTTCAGGTCAAAGACTAGGCATCCTAGGATGACCGTGTACATTTGTACTGAGTGCAACCTTAGTGTTTCCCTACAATAACGAATGACGGCAATCACTCCATGAACAGATGGAGCAATGCCAACCGGCCACTTTGAAATCAATTCGAAACAAGTTCCAATACCTCCTGTAACCAATCATCATACCTTAGAACCAATGAACTAGTACAAATGTCACTCTTGATCATAATAAAAGCTATCTTACACATAGCCATACAATTTAACATTAGCAGAAGAAAAGCGACCATAAAAGAAAAAAATATGAAACAAGAAGAGACCTTGTAATGAAGAGGCACACCAGTATTAGGACCAATGCCCTTCTCACCAGTACATAAAGCTCGAAAATTTTCCGCTGTTCTTGGTACAACATCATTGAAAAGCTCCACTACTATCCTCCCTTCAAGCTCCCCTCCAATGCTTATGTCTAAAAAACATCTGGGTCTCCCCATCTCTTTGCTCCTCTCTCTGGGGGTGCTTTTGTTCACCTTGTTATATCAGGAAATGAAGGTGGGTATGGAACAAGAAGACAAGCCAAACCCAAGTGGAGTAGTTTGTTTGATATATATATATATATATATATTAGAGACAATGATGATGGCGAGGTGAACTGAAATGGCAAAGAAGACTAGAAGAGGTTGCAGCCTAAAGTGCTGTGGCTTTTAATTATTTTCTTGTTTTTTAGTGTGTCTGGGTTCTTGGCTTTGAGGATTTGCTTTTAAGCTCTAGCAGTGAATGCCTCCACTTTTTTTTTTTTTTTTTTTTTATATATTTTAATTTTTTAATAAAGTTAGCGTCTAGAACCTTCTCCTCTGATCTGGACTGGTCCTTTTATTTTGCATGGTAGAAAAGCCATTTTTTAATCTCTGATCGCCATTGGGTTGGGTTGACTATTTTTAAGGGGTAAAAGACAATGGACCATCCCACCTTTTCAAGGTATCATCACATCCTAAAATATTCTTGTATCATGTGGAACTTTTTTTTTCCTTATAATTAAAAAAAATTCAAACCTTATTCATTTAATTATAAAAACAAACATTTATATTACTAAAAATTAAGTTACGAGGGTATTAGCACTGTATGTAAAACTTTTATAGCAACATGTCATAGCTCCAGTATCTGAAGTATCGATTTTTTATTTAATTTTATTTATTATATCATAATTCACTAAAAAAAATCATTTTTAATAAACCTATTTTCCTTTTTATTAGACTTCTTTTTCCCTTTTCTTTAAAGGCAGAAGAAATATAGTTCTTTTTAATCATTAGTGCCATATAATAACAGAGATATCGATATATATAAATCTGAACATACATATGGTTACTAGATATAAAGACATTAAAAAAAAATTAAAATATCTAGATCTCGATAAGGTTCTAGTGTTATTAAACTTTGCTCAAAAGGCCAAATTATCCGTCCCTTAATACAAGCATAGACTGCTTATATGCAACTAGACAAAAGAGAATTCAATATTCCCTAACATTTACATAATAATGCTAGTATTTCAAAAGTAAACACATTTGGAGGTGGAATAAAACATATTACTAACATCCAAATTAAAAATATAAACTTTGGCTTGCTAGGTAGCATTTCCTTCCAAAGTCCACTTTTGAGATACTTTTTACTTACATGCATCAATCATATGTAAAAATTTATTATTATAATCATAGTCAAAATTAGATAAAAATTTAACCGCTTTTAAATCGATCTTAATCTTAATTTTTCTCATTCCTATATTAATACAAAAAGCGAATCCCAAAGGTAAGGCCCATAATTTTATACTCAAATTGAAGGTATTATTTTTATATTTAAATAAATGACAAAGTGTTATAAAACAAATTAAGAATGATAGTTGGAGAAGATCATAAGCAAGAGGGAAACTTAACAATAAATAAACCAAGATAGATGATAGCTAACGACTATTCTCATAAACTAATGAATACTATTCTAAGTGAAGCATATCACCCCGAATAATGGGGATATGTTAGACGAACTCGACCCAAAAGATGCCACATAATAATTTGACTTGAAGACCCGATATTATGTTCTTCATGGAATCTCTCGCCACGCTTTGGTGCTTGCAATTATTGTCCTTAGTGGGGGTAATAATTTGGAATACGGAAGAAAATAATATGATATGATTATAAATAAAATTTTATATAAAAAAATTGATATGATATATAAATAAGTTAAACATATTTAAACGTAATAACATTTATCTTTGAATTCAGATTTAATATACAAAATTTGTTTATAAATCTATTTATTAAACAAATATCATAAATAGATCTTAAAGTTAACTTGTGAACCCATACATATATAAATATATACACTATCTTATAAATTATATAACTTTGTTTTAATAAAATTTTCTTGGGTAGTAATTTTATATTTAAGTATTAAGGTTATATAATTTTTATTTATAAATATTAATTCTATGATTACCTTTTTTTATATATATTTATAACTATTTTATATATTTATTTATAACTTTTTAATTAATAAATAGGTTTCACTCAGACATGAAAATTGTTTATGAAATGTGTCAGGTTACGGGTTCATGTTTTTATATATGATTAATAAATAAGTCAGGTTACAAATTCAAAATTTTAAGACATAAACTCATTTAAATACTGACACAAGATACACAAGATTGATATGAATTGCTAGCCTTAATCCTAGCCATCAGTTGGAAGTATTGATGGTTTGGTATAAACAAGATGCATAAAGAAGGTAGTGATGAAACAGGGTAAGATTTAGCAGCATCTCATTTGAGGTTTGTTATCTTCAACCACTTAATTGAAAAGTATTGATTTAGGTCCATAGTCATAGTAGAGTGGATCTTATTTAAGTTTTAGTATATTGATTTTGGGAAACAAATATATAGAATTATGCATGTCATAAAGCATCATGCACTAAACTAATCATGTAGATATAGATAATGAACATATCACATTATAGTATAATTTGTTTAAGAATGCTTCATAAGTAATGAATGGCCATGGTTAATACCATTTACTAGTATATTAGGTAACCAATTCTTAAAACCTTACATGATGTTGGAGAAACAATTCTTATTACTTTGCAAGAACGAATCCTTTTTAAATTTATACCATTTGATAACTTAAAAATTGAAAGAAATGTCATCACGTTATTAGATTGTTATTACGAAAGATCATAAATAGCTTGGAATTTATAACATAATAGTTCTTCTCAAGAATAGTGAGGGATTGATGCTATATAGCGCTTATACATGTCACACTTGCATTCAAGCTTCATGAGATTACTTGCTTCTCTCTACCCCTTCTTTTTAAGTTATCTTCATGTGTTATTGCTACAATACTCCTTTTAGGCCACATGTAGCATGAAATGAATGTTGTACACATATGACTACTACAACTTGATTCCTACATTTATATTTCATGGTGACTCCATTGAGGATAAAATAAATTAAAAACTTAATAATGATACTTGCAAAGAAGAGAATAGCTAGCCTTGCTTGTAGAACTACTTAAGAGTAGGAAACCATTCCTAAATTTACTAAACAAATGCTGCCATAGCTAGAGGATGCCTATAGAGGCAACATCGCACATGAAGGTCTGACTAAGAATGTGCAGATGATGTATGTAATACAAGGGAGTGCCATAATCACGAATTAATTCATAGCAATATTCTTCCAATTCATGCTTGCTTGGGTACCATTGTTGCCACGTAATAGGGTTTGGCTTTGCTCAATTCTATCATTGATGAACAACAAGGCTTTGCTAAAGTAGTTGGAGCCTATGGTTACATAGTGTTTGTCACTTGAGGTAAAGGATGTAAAAGTTCATCCTAAGGGTTTTTCATCCTCACATGCTCTTCCTCCTACTACACTAGGTGTATCTACTACTTACTCTAATCTTGTTCTTATTGCACTAGTGGTACAGTATACTTGGTCATGAAGCAGCATTTTATTGAAGAGATGTGGTTGATGTGTTTCAATGATTTGTTGGCCATGGTAACATCGTGAATCGGGTTAGTTGATTAGGAAGAACCTCCAGGTGCATTATACTAGTAGTTATGGAATACTTATATGGACGCATAGGGGTTATGTTAGCTTAAATAAGATAATTAAATTGTGTTTGCTACATTAACATAAACTATGTGTGTGTTTGTGTTTTTCATAGCATGTGTGTAGGGTTATATGTTTATGTACTAAGCATTAGTTCACTACTCATGGAATTTTTTTTTTAAGGAATCTTGGATAGAAGGATTATTAGTTTTTTATTACAAACATGGGTTTGAGATCATTGTTAGTGTACTAGAGAAACTTGATAGCTATAGGTTGTTTCACAATAGTTCCATTAGTTAGTAATTTGGTTGCTTGTATATATTATGAAGATGTACATTATTGAAAATAGGAGATGTTATTAATAGAGTTCAAAGTATACAATTTTTATATTATTGTGGAAATTAAGTTGCTTCAACCTTTAGCCTGCTCATATTGTAGTATGAGTATGTGGCAAACTATTTACTTCTTTCAATTTTGAGACATGGCAGTTATTCTAATTTTTAAGTAGAGTAGTTGATAGTAGAAATATGTTTCTTGCTTATCTAATTTGTTGTCTAATAAAGAGAAATAGTTGAGTGTTTATAGAGTTTGAAGTTTGATGCTATTAGTTAGATTACTTAGTGATTGATGGATAGGGTGAGCTCTTTTCTTTATAAATTCTTACATGGGCTTTTCTTGAATTCAAGTCCAAGTTCATAGATACTCTTGTGGTTAAGTCTACTTGAGAAAGATTATGACTAGATGGACCAATTTCAACAATCTTTACTTTAAGTTTATCCTATCAAATCTTTTGAAGTTATCTTGAAACACTTGACTCTAAGAGGAAAACGAAAAAAAATATTGTCCTTTTTAAAAATAGTCCCTAAATTTTGGTCAAATACAAAATAACCCTAAATATACAATATATAAAATTGTGGGTTGAAATCATAATTTTAAAGTTGCTTGAAATCGTGACTTAAAAGATATGATTTTTTCTTGTTAAATATGAAAATTGTGATTGATTGCAATTTTTTTTAACACATCTATCACCCATTTAAATAAATAGAGAGAAAAAGAGAAAAAAGTTAAAAGAGGTGGGGGAGGGGGGAAGGGGATTGTGGGTGTTTACCGGAGAGACAAAGGGAAGAAAGAAGAAAAGTTGCACAAAGGACAATAAGAGATAAAGGAGAAAGAGAAGATTTAAATGACAATAGAAACAAAGAGAAGAGGAAGAGAGAGAATAAGAGATAGGAATTAAGAGAGAAGACTTCACAAATGAAAAGAAGATAACTATTCAAATAATATGTTGAACTCACAATTTTAATGTAATTTAAAATTATGTGTTCAAAACACAATTTCATGTATTGTATTTTTGAATTACTTTATGTTTAAATGGTTTTTTAGGAATTATTTTTAAAAACTATAATATTTTTTTCCTTTTCCCACTTTCTAAACCCTAATCTATAGAGTCAAATCCAAATTGTAGTTAGATTGAACCTAAGTCCTAATAAAGCCAATTTAGCTCTTTATAACCTTCATCCATTATTTACTATTAATATCAAAGGTTACTAGTACTAGCAACTTCTTGAGATTACTAAAATAACATTTTAATGGTTGCAATGTTTTAATTGTAATAAAAGCTAAAAAAAAAATTCTTGGAAAAGGTTTTGAATAAAGCAAACATACATTTCACATCTTTAAATTTTACTCAATAGGCCTTTTTTTTTTTAAAAAAAAAAAAAATTTAAACGATTGTTAGGTTCCTATGAAATTCTTGCATTGATAATTTTTACTTGCAATGCCCAATGCTGGCTTATTCCTCTAAAACATAATCATGCCGGTGATAGATATAACATTGCTATCATCTCTCTTTGTATCATGGTTTATACTAAGGGTAATTCTAATGGGAATTTGAGGATATTGTTAATAATTTTACAAGTTTTATCTAGCATATTATAATATGAAATTTTTAAAAAGGTTTTATACAACAGACAAATAAAACTTTTTTTTGTAATGGCTATTAAGTGTGCTCATGAGCCATCTTTCTATCATATCATATATAAATAATTTAAAAGTAGTTAAAAAGTCAAAGATGAATATGTTGCTTTATCTAGCAATCGATCTATACCCCATTTTCTTTTGAATGAGTTTCAAAACAGCTCAAATAGTAGTAGACATAATTTTCAATTTATTGTCCTTATTTGCTTGTTGCTTGTGGCATGCATAATTATTAAAGAAACCAAGTTATAATAGCTTTTTCAAGTGGGTCACTACAAAAGCTCTTCAGCAAAAGCTACAATTATTATAGGCTTAATTTTTCATCATATACATCACTGGCCAGTGCCACTACAAAACATGCCAATGTAATGCAAGATTCATGCTTTTTTTTTTTTGTGAGCATCCCTTGAAGAATGATGCCAAATTAGGTATCTATCGAGGGTATTTTTAGTTCTAAGTGACTAGCATTATTGTCAAATGTCGACTCATCCGATTAGTCTACCCTACTTTAACTTGATTAGCTCATCAAATCCAATACAAATCATCCCTTTGACCAATATTGATAGCGTTTTAGAAAGATCTACTAGACATTGTCATTTAATTCGAATCCTATAGTACTTAGCCAGATTTTTTAGATTAGCTATGCACCATTTTTTTTTTGGTATTTTTTTTATATAATGCATTAATTTATTAAAAAGTAAATCTACATCCAAAAAAGATAAGAGAGTAAAATATAAAAAACTCTCAATATGCAAATCTCAAGATGGAGAAGTTTATTGCTTTGTAAATAAATATAAATTATACTTTAATTATTTTATTTATCCCATCAGACTGTATCAACTCTTGACATACAACTCGGATGCAACATCATTGGAAATTGGAAACAGTGCATATTTCTCGATCGTAGAGTATTCATGATTACAATTGAATTGATGAGTCCAGACAAGCCACTCAATTGGACTTTCGACTCGAAATGAGCAAAGTTTCTTGTTTGGTCGGTAATTTGCCTCGTTGAAGTGCACTTTAGGGAGGTATATATTTCCTAAACTACAAAATTAGGGATCTATTCACAAAGTAAATATATATATATAAATCCCTTGTTTACCTTTTCTCCTTTTCACTTTCATATTCGAACCATCTAACTACTATTTAAAAAATAAAAAATAAAAAACTTTGGCCTACACTTATATAACCACACTTACATCCATGGGACAAGATGCCAAAGACAAAGCTTTTCCTGTGGATTGTGATCTAATCACAAGCCGAAACTTAGTTTTTCCTACAAAAATTAACATCAAGGAAACAATTGCAATGGAAAAAAAATGTAATACTACATATATTTAAAAATGATATATTAGATATATATTTATAATAAGTATGAAGATATATTTCTAAAAGTTTCTAAAAGGAAAAAGGTTTGGAGATTGATATTAATTAAATTTGAATAAATATGGTAATACTAGATAAAAATTAATGCTCCAATAAATTTACATAAACATCTAATAACAAATTTAAATTGTTCAATAGAAAATATTATAAATAACAAATAAAAAATGATATAATAACATTTGACAATTGCTTTGGTATGCTCATAAAAAAAATATTGTATTGAATGTAAAATAAAGAGAAAAATATAGAGAAAGGGCTCAGACTTATCCCAACTATGAGGATCTAGGTTTGTTAAGTATGCGTATAATTTTTCATAAGAAATTAAGTATTTTGTCCATCCCTAACATGTGTAATTTTTTATTGGTATACAATAATTCATTTAGTATAGTAAGAATATAAAGTATATTTTGTTATAGAGTATAATAAAATAATATAATAAAGAAAAAAAAAAGGTTGAAAAAATTGTGCAAACTTTAGCTACCTTGGCTAGTCACCCTAAGGTCAATCAGAAGTTGACAAATGTCAAGAATGTATAAATTATTTAATGGAATTGATAGAAATCTTATTTTTGTAAACTTAAAAAAAAATTAAGAACTCAAATAAAAGGAAAAAAAAATTAAAAACTTAAATAGTATAATAGGTAAAACACTAAACATGTATTTTTCCTTTATTAATAATCACATAAATTATTTCATACCACAAATTTCTTAAAGACAAGTTGTTCACAACATTACTATGCTTGTGAGCAAGTTCTATTGTTATTTGTGGAGAGTACGAGTCAAGAAGTTTGAGATTGTGAAATATGTTGAATCCATATTTTTAAATATTCAAAATGAAATATTTAAAGCATATTTTCAAATAAGTTTACGGAAGGTAATATCACATGCCAACAATTATTCTTATATAGAACATTCTCTCTCACTTCAACATTGTTTAATTTAGTATAGTGGTTTTTAAAATAAATACATTGTTTAAATTGAGAAAAAAAATTGATTTAGTGACCTTTTCGATAAAGGAATATGCGAAAAACATGAAGTTTCAATGGAAACTTTTTGGATTAATTCTTTAAATAGGTCGGATTAAGTCTGTATTTAATCCGACCAATTGGATTTTTTCCACTTGAGCATTTAAAGGATATCTATATAAGAAGAATATTATATCACATTCGATATGTAGGAACAATCTGAAAAGGAATAGCATAGAATGGGTTTGAATTGAATTAGTAATGGAATGCCAAGTCCATTTTTGTGTTTAAAGATATTTATAGAATGGAATGGAATGATATATAGTGGTATGATAACAATTGAATTTACATGTTTTTCCTAATTTAATTTCTTCATTCACAAGTAATTTAATGCAGAAAAACAAGTAAAAAAATGCAAAATAGTCAATTATGTATAAAATGTGCCAACACATCAATAATGTGCAATTTAAATGGAAAAAAATTCCCATACGGAGTTGTTGCAGCAATAAAGAAGGAGGTTTAAGAACTAAAAATAGTAGTAGTAATAAATACACAGCATTAAAAAATTTTGCTGCTATTGATAATATTGATTCTTGGGGACCACTTGAAGCTTATAACTAAATTCAATTTTGATGGAGCATTGGATGTTGTAATAAATGTTGGTGGAGTAGGTATAGTGGCAAGGGATAACAATGGTACTTTATTGCAAGCTACTTCAACATAGGTAGCGAGTGATGATATTGATATTGATATTGATATAGTTGAGGCTTTTGGTATAAGGGAGTGCCTTCCATCAGCAAAGAGAAGGAATTGGAGAAGAATTGTGGTCAAATATAATAGTAAGAGGATTGTAGACATGATTAGTAATAAGAGAAGCTTAACTTAGAAAGCTAGGAATCTTTTGGAAGATATATTTTATTTAAGAATTTGTTTTTTTTTTTTGTTATTAAGCGTAAAGCTAATGCATGTGTTGACTAGTTTGCAATGCAAGACAAGCTGAAGATGAGTTGTAACTTTAAGGCCTCTATGTCCCCATCCTATTTAGCTTTTCTTTTATTTGTAGACTGGTATAGGCGTCCCTTAGATCCTTGATTTCTTTATTATATTTTTTCTTTGGCAAAAGAAAGGGAAAACAATTATTTAGTGTTGAGAAATATTAATTTGGAGTATTTTCTATAAGAAATAGGGGGGTTGGCTAGCAGGTTGCTTTGCTATTGTTTGGATAGTTAACCTTAGGATAGGACATAGAAGGCTAGCATAGACTAGCTAGTTGGTTATTGATGAACTGGCAGGTTAGTCATTGATGAACTAATTGGTTGGTCATTGAACCATCTAGACACCATTATGCCTAGTGGTCGAATGTTCACAACATGTTTTAGGGTTAAAAGCATTGGAAGAACCAATTGACTGATAGGTCCTCGAATTGTCCAGCTGGTCTATAAACTAACACCCTGAACCTTACTTCACTAAGTGTTAACACATGCTTACCAACTGACTAGTTCACCTTGAACCGTTTGACCGGTTTAGATATAAAAAGCCACTTTCACGGCTTGAAGAGGGTAAGCTACTTTTACATTTTCTTTTTATTCTAGAATTCGTTACTAAGGTTTAGGTTATTATTAGGGTTTTTGATCATTTTTAGCTATTTTCTTGTATTTTGGAGATTTGAGAACATATTTTTTTATATTTCAGAATGCTTTGCTAAGGTTTAGGTTATTATTAGGGGCTTAGATCATTTTCAACTATTTTCTTGTATTTTGGAGATTTGATAACATATTTTCAAGCATTAGAGACTATGGGTTTTATGGGTTCTTGAAGTGGGTTTCCTTATAATTCACATTGTTGACTTCTAAACCTTATCTACTTTGTTTTTGATGATGAATATGTGTTCTTTGAATTGTTTGATGTGTTTTTTTTTTGTTGATTTTATCATGAGCTAAATTGTTATTGTGGGTTTATGGTATTTTGATGGAGTTTTAAGCATGAATAATGTTATTTAAATATGCACTTTTGTGATTAAATGGGAAATTAGTGTAGTGCTCTTGAAAAACTCGTTAAATTGCATGACCATTAGGTTTAAAGAGTTTGGGATTTTTAAATGCCTAATAAAGGATTAAGAATCCATAAGAGATTACTACGGTGCTTTTAATAAGTTACATGACCATTAGGTTTATTCTAAACACTTGAATTTACTTTCTTAATACAATTGTAAATATGGGTAATGAGGTTGACCAAGCAATTAACCTATATTACCTCATAACCCATATCTATAACTAGAATATTTAGTTAGTGACAAGGGCAAAATATTTAACTAATCATATAGGGAAATATACTGTAGCTAGGGTTTTTGCTGTATGGTGAATCTCAGTTGCTTAACCATGGAGATGGATTTAAGTGAATTCTATTAAAACCTATTCAAAGACCTTGCAATATATTCAAATTGGCAGGAATTGCTAAGAACTCTAGAGGATTGGTTATCATAAACCCATGCTTTTAATGATTGTATTTTTTATAATTGTGGTAGTAGTTGTTCATTTGCTTCTTCTAAGTGTTTCAACTTGTTATTTGATAGATCTAGATTAGAGTAGATAGTAATCAATCTAGTGCTTAGCCAACTATTTCCTTGTGGATATGACCTTAACTCATCATATTATATTACAATTATGACCCATTGCATTTACTTGTGAAACTTGCTTCCAAAAGTGATTTTTAGGAAATTGTACATTGTAGTATAATTTTCAAGTGTTTTAAAAAGCAAGTCATGGTATTTATAAAAAATACCCTTAATTTGTAGATGTAATAAATATATATGAATAAGATTGAAAAGGTTATTTTAGTAATTATAATTGATAAGGATAGAATGGAATCGCAATTTAACTTGCTTGGAGGTGTAATTAAATTTCAAAATCATTGATTTTAAGGAATTGTGGTTTTAACTTTTAAAAATACTTCTAAACATAAAAAAGAGAGAGAAAACTGGATTTTTGATTCTATTCTAAGTCCATTCCATCATACTAAACATAATATTAAAACCTTTTCAAGTGTGGAATGATAGAAGAATTTAAGATCAACATTCAATATAGTAAATTTGATTTAATTTTGAGCATTCTTTTGAAACACATGAGAAATTTTATTTAAGTATTGAAGAAGATATTTGTTGAGAAGTTTCATGCCTTTAATGAAGGAAAACTATGTTTAATTTAGCAAGAATCTATGTAGATGTTAAAGAGATCATTCCTTATAACTTTAATTTAATTAATTTTAAATGTCTTAGAATAGCTTACAATGGTATGTAATATTTGTTATGCATGGTATTAGAACGGAACATCTTGTGTAAAGCACTAAAAGAAGAGTTTCCTTTCTTTTTAAACTTTTAAGAAATGTGAACAGATTAGTTTTTGCGTAGATGTAGCATTAGAAGGGATTATATCTACCAAAATAGCTTGGAGGGATCACTCCTAAAAAACCTTTAGATCTTACAAGTTTAGGAAGTTGATCTAAACACAAACCTTCATAGCCTCAAAAGAGAAGAGAGTAACATGAGCAATAACCTCTATAAATGTAGAGCTCTCAAGGTAAATAAAAGTCTTGTATTTTAATGAAAATTTTAATCCAATATGTCAAGAGTAATGTTTCTTAAAGAACTCATACAATCAAACTTGCAAGCACTTTGTGCACTATTAGTCTATAACCAAAGAGAGTTTGCACCTTGAAATTAAGAACCCTTTAACTCCTACTCTTTAAGCAAGATTCTAAAATTAGAAGAAATGCTTTTGTACTTTATAGGGTCAATCTACAAAAATATACACAAGGGTAGTGCTTCATGACATGTAATAAAAAATGGAAATTGTTAAAAAAAAATTGTAGTTCTCAAAAGCATTTGAAGCATATTAAGGAAAAAAAAAAGAGTAATAAACAACCATAATGCATGCACTTAGTGGTCTTCACCTTGAGTAAGAGGAATAAAAGAAAAGCCTTTTTCATTTGAGTAATGATCAACGGGCTGGAAGTTTAATGCCAAAAATTGTTGTTGAAATAGCTATCAGACATTTGTACTACTATTTCTTTTGTTTTAGAATTTTAAAAAGTTGCATTCAACTTGCTAACTCAATCACAAATGATATCCTAGATAGATTTTCACAACAATAATCATTTTCTTTTTCATTCTGATTTGATAATTATAACTTTTATGGAGTCCATCTAAACAAAATGAAGCATTAGAAAAATCAATAGCCCATTGGTGGCATAAAATGCTACTAATTATCGTTTTTTAATGGCTATCCTATAAAAAACACATCTTAAAGCTTCTATGCATCTCAAAATTTGATGCAGTTTTGCAAGCAATAGTTTCCACTAAAGAAGAGAGCTAAAACCCAAAACAAGAAGTTATTTTGTCCATCCTTAATCTCTTATGCTGTAAACTTTAATCAGATTTGGTTATGACAAGCATAAGAGCAATTAATAAAAAATAAATAGACAAAGGTCATATTTTTTAAAATATTAACAAAAATCATTGAACAAGCAATAGTGAGAGGATCTCCTTATAGAGATATTGAATGCTTATGAAAGCAATGCACTTTGGATTATCCTTAAAATCTACCATAGCAAGTTTTGAAGTTATTTGGTACTTATACATTTAGACTCATTCTCACATATGACTCAGTGTCACTTAATGATCTGGTTACCTACTTTATGGTCTATACTTTTGCAAATGTATAATCATGGATGATGCATCTAGTTGAAGTACTAGGGTACAATGTCATACTACCAAAATATTTAAGCCATGTGTTCAAGTTAGTAAGACTAGCAAGAAATTGAGGATACAAGATAAATTTAATTATGAGCAATCAACGACATTGTACACACACTACTACAAGGGGGTGTGATCATCTATGAATCAATGCATCCCTTCAACCTTATTATACACATAAGTCCCTCCCAATCTCAATTGATGTTTGAGAGTTCAAACCAATGGAACTAGTAATGCTCCTTATTAGTTCAATGTTAACTAAACATTTAGCCGATGATTAAGATTGTGCACTAAGGATTTCAAACCAGTCACTACATTAATTTTATACTAATCAAAATCTATAAAGTATTGATAAACCATAAGAAGAGAAAGAATGGAATGAAGTCCAAATTCTTTGGTCATAAGTTTACAATTTATATATAATAACTTTATTTATTTTAAAACTTAAATATAATGTGATTTCTTTCAAATCATAATCTGAATATTTATCACTTTCTTAGAATATTTAGCACAGAAAAAAAATGTTAAACTAAAATTGGAACATTAATGCAATGTCAATTCAATTGGCTTTTAATAACACAATAGATATAACCTTTTTTTTTTTTTTAAATTGTAAGTAGAAATAACTAAAAAAGATTTCTAACAAGATAATATCTACTGCGATTTTATCTTTAGGGGGATTTCATTTGAATGCCTCAAAGATATCCTTAAATGAAGCTAGGGCATATTTAGCTTTCAAGTTTACGAGGCCACTTTGTTTAAATGTCTTGAGGGTGCATTTAAACAAAGTGGTCCATAATCACATTGGGACCTTCTTACTAAACTTCATACAAATGCCGTAGGGTGGCATTTGCATAGAGTGCCTCTAATTCTATGTTTCCTATTATTAAATGTTCTTGACTCATATGTACAAGCTTATTCTTCAATGGCTTGGAATGGTTGATTACATTGATAAACAAGCTCATTCTTCCTCTAATGGTGACTCAGATAATATTCTGTGGGTTAGATTGATTAATCTCTGATCATTAACAACATATAATGACAAGTTTGACATAATGAAAGTAGTTAATAATATGTAGTCTCTAGATAGATTGAGCTTGTAAACCTTATCTTTAACCTATATAATTCTCTTAGTGCCAACTTAAGATGTTTGACGACCTAGAAATCTTTCCTTGCAAAATTGCATCCATATCATGTCCTTGGGTTGTAAAATAACTTGTCATGTTGCTCAATTCCCCTATTTATTTGAGATTTCATATATGTTTAAGTTGATGAAATAGATGTAGACTCATGAGTATTTAGAGATAACATGTCTTTTTACATATATATTGTGCTCTATAGTAAGCAACTCTAGAGTCTTACATATTATTGCCAAAAGATGACGGTCTCAAATATGAAAGTTAAAATAGAAGCAATGAAATAAAAAGGTAACAAAAAGTGAGTAACATTTTTATTTCATTTCTTAAGAAAAAAGAAAGATAATGTTTGTATACAAATTAAAGATAAAGTTATATAGGCATAAAAAAAAATAAAAAAGGTGATGGATTTTTGTATTGACTTTCTATGAATCATTGGTTTTCACTTTGAAACAAGACAAATTTGATAATTTTTTGAATTGCCACTAGTCTTTGTCAACACTACCTTGTTCTGATAATTTAGAGAGTAAGTTTAACATCTTTATATTCTCATGGTCTGTACCAGATCTTCAAGGGAGAATAAAAGTCTTCCACGTAGAAAGTTGGTGGTTACTATTGTTGTGTGATTTTTACTCTTAGGGATTTGGCCTAGCTTGAGGGAAAAATATAGGCCTTCAAGGTGAAGGATGTGTCTGCAAAATGAAGACACATAAATTAAAGGATAGTATAGTAGATTACTCCAGTGTTAGCACTTTGATGCATAAATTAGTAGTTACGAGAGAGAAGGGGTGTAGATATGAGAAAGAAAGAGTGTAGAGAATCACTGCAACAACTGGGATAGAGTTAGGGGTGGTAATTGCGGGGCGGGTCCGCGGGTTGACCCGCCCCACCCGCAAAAATATGCTGGGCGAGCAAAAAAAATTTAACCCGCAGAAGTGCGGGCCATTTTAGCCCGTGCCCACTTGACTCGCGGGGCGGGGCGGGCAATTCCTTAGGGCGGTGGGCCAACCGGCGCGGAAAACGCAGCTTGCCTGCGAGTTGCCTTGCATTGACGTGGACGAGACGACCCTGGACATGACGAGGACGACGTGGCCGTAGGGACATGACGAGACGAGTGACGAGTGATGATGCCGTCCGCACTCCGCCGCCGCCGATTGGTGCTGACACGACCCTGGACATGACGAGGACGACGTGGCCGTGGGGACATGACGAGACAACTGACGAGTGACGACGCCGTTTACACTCTGCCGCCGCCTACTGGTGCTAACACGACCCTGGACATGATGAAGATGACGTGGCCGTGGGGACATGACGAGACGATTGATGAGTGACGACGCCGTCCGCACTCCGCCGCCGCCAACTGGTGCTAAAATGACGCCGCCGACCGCGACCGCAACCGCAAGCAATTAAGCCAGACCGCACCTTCCTTCTCCAGTTCTCCTTCGCAGAAATCAAACACACACACACTACACTCCGCAGCCTAGTCGCATCATTCGTGCACCACAACGTTTCGCATAAGTCAAGCACGGCCAGTTGCAATCGTAGCTCGCAGTCGCACTGTCGTTCGTTCATGCACCTTGTCCGCAGTCTGCACATAGCTGGTAGCAGCCCACACGGCCGTGTGTACAAGTTCCACCGTAGCTGGCAGCAGCCTACCGGCTACCCCACCGTGGTACACAAAAAAAAAAAAAAATTTGCGGGTTGTTTCGGGCCAGCCCGCATTGGCCCGCGGGGCGGGGCGGGCTGACTTTTCTGACCTGCTAGCCTTGTGGGCCACTGCGGGCTAGCCCACGACAACCCGCGAGCCGGTGCTGGTCCGGGCGGGCTGGCCCATTCGACCCGCATTACCGGCCCTGGATAGAGTTATTCACTAATGATATTTTGTAGAGGTGTGATTGAGGCTTAGTGAACATACCGCCTTTGATAAGACTTCAGGTTTACATATGCCTCGTGGGAGGTAGGGTCGGTTGATTGGTTTTTTCCATATCGGTACATTTAATGTAGTTTGTGCTCTCCAAATGATTGAGAGTAGCCTTTGGAGTTGAGAGCCGGCGTCAAATTGTATGGGATGGGATGTGATGCTTACCTCTAATTTTCGATCACTACTAGGCCTATCACTTTGTGATCAAAAGCTGGGCTAGGCTTGGTCTCAAAGGCCTAAGGGAATGGGTCGGCGTTGGCTTGGAGGCCCATCGAAAAATGCCTTCCAACAGTTAGGATTCATCCAGTGAAGCCATTGCACCGCTGCTTCTTCAGTTGCAAAGGACGCAATAGTGATGTGCTGCTCGTCAATAATCATCATCAATGTGATGAAAATTGAAATTTTTTTTAGCACCGAAGATCCACCCCTATAGATCAACACCACAAAATTTAGGCACCTCCACCTAGATTCCTTTGAGTATGGGATATCTAGATGTCTGAGAACCCTGAGGAGACGATGAACTTGTCCGATTAGCATGTTCCAGGGTTGATTCTGGAGATGCATTCTGGTTTCCAACTCGAGTATCTACTTTGTAGGATAAATCAGAGTGTTTTCAGAATATTTTGTGTATAAATCCACAATGAAGTGCTTCAATTCCGTCACTGCGTCACCTTCAAACGTTTATGTGTGCCCGCCGCATGCTGTTAGCCATTGATGAGAGCACCAAAATGTTAAGATCCATGACACTATTAACGAAACAGATTGCCAACTAGCATGTTTTCCAGCTTAATCTCCTATTTTTGATCTATTTGGCAGTTGCTGTTGATTCGTTGTTGATTGAGTCACACAATCCTGATGCCGCTAATTTGGTCTTTGTTTGTATCCAGTACTCTCAATCGAAAAAGATTCATATGTTTCAGTTAATAATTGGTACGACCAGCTGCTAATATTATAAATTTAAAGAGCGTTTACACATACTCAATTGTACCGCAAATGTCAAACTAACCCTGAAATATCAACGTGCATTGTTCATAGTGTTGTGGTCATATTTGAATACTCTACATATGCTCCAGAAGACAGTAAAATTTACCCCACTTCACCGTCAGTACATTTAGTAAGAATACTACAAGAAGAACACCAATGCATACCTAAATATGATTGGTAAAAGAAATTAAAAAAAGAAGAAGGAAATTTTCAAGATGAAATAAACGTTTCTTGAAGGTGTATCTAACCCTCATCAACCTCTAATTAACCTTCGTCGACCCAAAATGATTCTAAAGAAAAAAAAATACTCTTAAAGAAGCTGAGTACAGCACGACAAACTTTTGACGTAAATGTTTCAACTTTAGATACGGTATGAGTTCCTCTACTTATTTAAGCAAGCTTCTGAAAGTGTAACATCTTTCGCATTTTGTCCTCTCCTGCTCCATGAGGAAATAGACCTAAATTAGTGCAAAAGAGTAAGGTGAACTGCCTAATGTTGGGAAGTTAAGGGTTTGCCTCGTCCAATAGCAAAACCCTTTGTGCCATCAGGCATTTTGGGACCCTTGAAAGCAGGTTTGGTGGATGCTGCTTCACTCTGGTTAGTATTGTTCAGTTGAGGAGATGAGGCTGTTACCCCACGGCCACTTAGGGTTTGTGTTGGGCGTGCACGAGACTTCCCACGACCTTTACCACATCCTTTCTTGGACCCTGTTGCATGCTCTTCAGTCTGCCGGCACATTCAGTAAAATAAGATAAAAATCATTAGAATTTCACTTGCCTTTCTTAATAAATATAAAAATTAAATACATTGCATTGTATAATTATAAGATTTCATATTTTTATCAATACGGTTTTAGAAACTAATGAAAATTTCCCCATAAATCATGTTGCAGAACTTGGGCCAAGACATAATGTTTTTCATGATCTAGTTATAATGAGGAAAAGTTGATCATAAGTACCCGTACTTGTAATTTAGTATTTCAAATTTTTACTAAATTGCAATTGAATTAAAATAAAGTGTGGATACTGAATTATAAAAAAAATAAAAAAAGTTTAGACACTAAGTCATCAATAAATGAAAATATACACTTATGATGCATTCATCCCAATAAGGTAATAAGTAGCATGAGGAATACTGAAAGGCAATGTTAATTGTTTTGGAAGAGAATTCTTACATTACTCGCAAAGTTGACTTCCGAGAGATTCAACTGGGAACAATCATTGGATCCTGGAGGAAGTGCATCCTCATCGTCCAAAATTGAATCGAACTCTGATTTTCTACTCTTTAACACAGATTTTGGCTGCAATAATTTTATATATAAACTTAATTATTGATTCCCAGTGAGCATATATTATTATATTGGAGAATTAGAAATAAAAAAGAAAAAAAAAACTAGTTATGCAATAGACATACCGAACACCTATGTAGCAATCTTACACGAAGACCTTTTCTCCAGTTCTCTTCATCATTCAAATTCTCAACCTGTATAGACCATAAATTCCAAATATATATATATATATATATTTTGTATAAAGATCGGCTAATTAATTAGTTAAATACATTTTCAATAGGTTCCTGGCTTTATATCATAAATTTCCACATTAGACTTCCTCTATTTATTTTACGTGGCAGTCAACCAATATATGAAATATTTATTTACTTATCAAATACATCAATGCTGAAATTAATCATCTTCATATGAAAAATTGTTTTTGAATTCTAGATGTTATTGTAATTTTTCTTTTGAATATATTTTCTAGTTTCATTTTCCTGCCCTTCCCTTCAATTTTCTTCCCCCTTACTTTCTCACTTTCTTTTAGTTCCAATCTTTCCCTTCATTTTCCATTTCGTAACACAGAAAGACAATTAAATTTCAGTAGGCGATATAGAATTATTTGACTTACCGCCATTTCAGCAGCTTCGGTGTTGTCATACTCTATAAAGGCATGAATCTATCAACCAAAGAAAATAAAATAAAATAATTAATTATCAACATAATAAAAAATATAAAAAAGGGATATTGCAAAAGCTTCCCTTACGAAACAAAATTAAACCAACCTTGTTACTAAAGAAAAATTCCCCTTTAGAGCGTGATGAAGCGGATTCTTGGGGATGGCATATTCGAATATTTTTCACGCTGCATTTGAAATGCTTTCAATTATGAAGCAAATATATTCCTAATTTTACGATTATTATTATACATATGATATGAAACATGCAACCTTACTTTCCCACCACACGGAATATTTTCTCTAAATTCTGATAGGAGTGATCTTCTGGCAAGTTTTCTACCACCACCGTACGAGACTGCACATAATTGAATTAGCAACTACGTAATATATATAATGGTAAAGGAAAAATGGAAAAAAAATTATACATTTGAACACCAATGCTTGGATTCAAATTGTAAAAAAAAAATAAAAATGATACAAATGTTATTAAAATGGTATAAATAAATGATACCATTATGATATTTTTTTTTTAATTTTATTGGATGTTACTAATGTTGTACATGCTATATTAATACTTATGTTAGCACTTTACATGTCACATATGCATATCTTTTATTTAAATAACTTTCAATAATGTTCATCTCCTCTATATGCATCATTAAAACCTTATTTCTCTACTCGAATTTAAATCCACGTTTCTGTTCTCCCTCTCGTAATTAATTTTCCCAAAGAGTGCAAAATTAGCCTCAACTCTTTTCATCAACATCCAATCTAAAAACAAATCCAATCCAACTTGGTTAGAAAGACTAACCTGCAGTTCCTCCTTGTCTTTTTCGGTAAAGGGTTTTCTACGTTTAACTTTCTTTTCATCGCTGCTTACAACCTTAAAATCATAAAAGAAAAGATTAAAAGAGATATGGTACCAAATGGAAATTATAGGTTTCCCCAATAACTGAAAAACAATAAAATAGGAGACAAGAAACTTACAAGCTTTGTGGAAGATTGCAGTGCTTGAGCAATCGTCTGGATGTTACTGGTTAGAGATTTGATCTTCTTTATGGAAGCAATGATAGATATGGGAACTGTGAAGTGAGAATAAAGCACATTTGAACTAAAATTCTTTTTTTTTTTTTGCTTTTATAATAATAAAAAACAAGGAACTAAATGATAGGGGTAAGATTGATGTTTAATTTTGGAAGGATGCTTACCGAAGCCTTCTGGTTCTTTACTTATATGTTTTGCCATCGTCTCATTTGCAAGCAAATTGATGTCACTAAACAAATATTCCACCTGTTCTTTCCACCAAAATAAGTTGTAAGTACTTAATCAAAATTTTAATTTTCCTAGATGCGGAGCTCGATAGATCTAAACCAAAAGGAAATAAAACTTACCAAAACAAAAAAAAAAAAAAAGAAAAAGAAAAAGACAAGAGACTAGGTTTATTTAGTGATGAAAAGACGAACCTGTTTGAGTATCTTATGTTGCAAATTATTGCCAGTAACGTTAGTAGTTGTGCAATTAGGCAAGATGAAACTATTTTCATGAAAGAAGTGGTATGTTGGCTCTTGTTGGTCCCCAAAACAAAGCCAATGAGACCCTGAAGTCCCACCACCATAAACTTGCAAGTATGGATAATAACAACTTGGAATCTCAAACTGTTGATGACGAGATCTTGGAACAAACTCAGGTGCTTGTGCATTGAATTTGAATCTATCACTAGTCCTTGATGAATTATCTTTGGTCTCCATTCTTAAGATTCCATGTTCTTTCTCTTCCATTTTAGAGGTTTAGTTTTTAGGAAGTTTTGTCTACGTATCGTTTACATACACTTTATCTGTCTCTCTTCCCCTAAAGTGTAGTGACAGTTATTTGATGTTGAATCCATGTTTCACGCCTAAATACGGACATGGTTTATTCAATAAGAGAGAGAGAGAAAATAACCACCTTAGCTATCAGACATGGTGTCCGCTACCTATGGAGTTTTGACTGTTCTCTATGGTATTTACGCTTCTAAAATTAGCATTGTCACTTAACAATGGTTATGTTCTTAAATCTTACTTTTTTTTTTTTTGTTAGATAGATTAAAAACTGTTATTTGCTGCGGTTGTTAAAATCAAGTATTATACATTTTATCACGAAAATTAATATCTTATTTGTAATAAATATAATAACATAAATAGAAGTAGTTGTTTGTAGACATAATTTACGTGATTGGACAATATTTTCTATCTTATAGCATATATATCAGAACAAATCATGTTGAGTCTGCATGCATTATTTATAAGCAATTATCATTATATTATAATCGATTATACATAAATATTACGTATCTATACAGTATTTCTTAGTATATGTAAGCTTCATGGTCACATTACACTTAGTATACATACTATCATCACTATTTTGTCTCATAAGTGCCTATATTATTATTGTCTAAAAAAATTATTAAAATAATAAAACCAAAAATTGTAGAGAAAATTCATCAAGAATTTAAAACGAACTAATATTTCGATTTAACCATTCAAATAGCATGAGTATTACAACTCATAAGCTTAGAGTCGAGTAAGAGGGATCAACTTGTGTATGAAATGTAGCGAGTAGCATAAGCAAGGTAATATGTTCTAATATTGGGTATACTTTAAGGGTTGGTTGGGCTTCTCGTGAGTAAATTGGTTGGAGTTGATATCGCTCTTTTGATAAGGCCAAAATAAGCTAAACCTAGTTGGATAAGTTAGTCCTTTCAAACGTATGGGGGGTTATCACAATGTTAGGATGGGCTTGAAGCAAATATGAGAGATAGTGAAAAGAAGGCTAGCTTGCCATTCAAAATTCGAGTAAAGTGGAAATCTAAAGAACTTCAAGCATAACATAGGCACTTCAAAGGAAGAGCCTCCTGTCTTGTGACAAGTGATATAAGAGCTAATGTTCCAACTCCATCAAGCCACCTAAATGCTACCAAGTGTATTTGGTGTGTGGGTAGTTTGTGTTGGCAATTGGGCACATGTGTCAATTTTGAGAGGAATAGCTACTAAAGGAAGGACATCGTTGCAAGAAGGGTAGCTGTGTTGCAAGTCATATCGTATCAAGTATTTATCCTAATATTTGTGAATGTGTTTAGTTGGGAAACCCTTAACTCAATAATAAGTGATCTTAGAGGATGGAGGAATGGATGAGGGTAAGAGGAAGACTATAGCAGCCAGAAGTCTTAGTAGTGATGATCTTAGGTGAAGTTTGACATCGGGTATGATAAGGTTAGTAATCTTTATATTAGGGTAGTGGCAACATATTAGCCTCATGACCAAGGCATCATGAATTTAAGCAAGAGAGAATGTCATGGTCTATAGGCTTGGAGTCAAGTAGGAGGGATTAACTCAAGCATGTAACATAGTGAGTAACATTAATAGGATAGTTTATTCTAAGAGTAGGTATATTTTGAAGGTAAGTTGAGCCTTTGTGAGCACACTGGTTAGAAGTTGAGTTTTTTATTTTGATGATGTCTTCGTGGCCTGAAACTAGTGGGATAAGTTGCTCAATTCAAACATATGGGGGATTATGACAAAATTAGGATAGCTTTCCTAATGGGATCGATGGGCTTTGGATAAATCTTGAAATATAGGGAAGAAAAGTTTAGCTCACCATCTTGAATTTAGATAAAGTGGAAATCTATGGGATGATCCAATGCTGTATAAGCACTATAAGGGAGAGCACCTCCCATCTTGTGACTTGAGGACAAATAATCCAATCCTTATCAAATATATAATTCTTGATGGACTTTAGTAACTTTATTTCTCATTGTTAATCTTTTTATAATATCAAATAATCCCTCTCCTTATTTTTCCCTTATCATTCCTTGTTCTTTTCTTGTTTTTTCATTCTTTCATCCCTCTATTTTTGTCTTCCCTTAACTATTTTCTTTTTATCCTATCTCCCTTCCTATCATACCAATTTTTCTTACATTTTTTTTTAAATTACAAAAGATAGTAGTAGCATATACTATATAGACATGAATCGTCAAAATATAGAATAGATGCTGGATATTAGCAAATATTAGATAGATGCACAGTTTGGAACCTAGAGATGCATATTGGAATTACACTATTTGGGGGAGAATCATATTGTTTGATTCTAACTATGAAAGATTCCCTCTTAAATTGGATAAAAGTGCTAGCATTATAATAATAGAGAAAATAGAAATCTGAAATATAGTTAAAAGATTGTTAACTTATAAAGAATAGATTAAAAGTAGTATAGAGATAGGTACTTCAAAATATAATTATTTGAGATAATGAGATTAATAAAATTGGATTTCCATCGAATTCAAGATGAATCTATTACCACATTTAGTATAGAGGAGTGGTTTGGAATGGAATGGGAAGAAATCGCGATTCTCCCTCTCAAGTACTAGAATCAAAATTCTTCTCAAAAGTGGAATTACTAATTTTAGGGAATTACGATTCCACCTTTCAAAGACACATCTAAAAGTAAGATTGTGATTAGAATATAGAATCATGATTTTATTCCAGGTTCATTCTTATATATTGAAAGTATCATATAGGTAATTAAATTAGGGAGATAAAGAAAGGTGGAATTTAAGGGAAAAAGAAAATGGAATGATCACAACGAAAAGGTTAAAAGCTCATTAACATGAATGTAAAGTAGATAAAGAGAAACCAAATAAAATGGAATTGAAATAAATAAAGAAACTATCACAAAGAAAAGGTTAAAAGATCATAAATAATAAAGGTAAGTATACTAGAACTTCTTTATATTTGAGCCAAAAATTCAATCAAGTTTATTATATTTCAAGTCAATCAATTTGGCCTTTCATTTTTGTATCAAAACTCAATATAGTAATCTATGTTTCAAGTAAATCATTCAGGTTACCTATGTCTAGTGACCCTAAAGGAGACTTGGTAGGATTGATAAAAAATTGTCATGTCATATGTAAACAAGTTACATGATATTTACCTTGTAAGTTAGAAATTGCAAGCTTTACATAAAAAATATAATCATTACATTTAATAATATTATATATAATTTACATAATATACAAAATAACTATGAAATCCAATATTCTATGGTCCTCTAGATCCACAGATAATCGAAATCCCTTACCAAGTAGTAAAATGAATAGTCACTAAAGCAAATTCAAAGTTTTAAACAAATAAAAGAGATTCATTTACATTTAGGTTACCATGAATATAATCCTTAGCCTCCAACTAATATAACACATGATCTTCTACCTTAGCTATAAGCCTTACACTATCATTCTTAAATTGGCTAGCTTTCATTCATACTAAGTCATACCTCATCCCAAGCTTTTATGATATTAACTACAAAAATAATTTGTTGAAAGGTGAGCATATAGTGTAGCTCAATGAGGTAGGAGTATAATATTCTCATTACTACACAAGTATAAGCAAGCTATCAACCATATGTTATGCGTGAACAACCATACATAATGTAACCATTGCATATGGTTATTCGGTAACTAGCGTAAAGTTTAGGTTATAGGCCCCATCTTGACCTTGGTTTGGGAATAACAAGTACCATTATAGTCTAAGTCATCCCAACAAGTGACATCTTAAGCTTGATGCCCTAAGATACCCTTTCATCTTATCTTAATATGATCTTTAGCCTAATGCCCTAAGATTTGCTTGAGATATCTCTAGCATGACTCCTTAAGATGCTCTCTAATCTTTTCTTAATATGATCACTAGCTTAGCGCCTTAGGATTCACACACACAAGACCCTTAACGATAGCTAGGACTTCAAGCTCCACTAAAAGTGTGATGATTCCTAATACCCCTTAGTTCACAAATAGTAGGGCAGGATCGCTAAACACGTTATCCTTTCCTACTATTGTGTGATAATGATGGCATTCAAATCAATGTCGGGGAAATCGCATAATGCATGTCCTATTTTAATTTAGCCTTACATATTTAGTTCAGTTTATTTTTAGGTGATTGCCTAATATTATGTAGCTATCTACATTTCACATCAATCTAATGAACACAAGAGAAACTAATAGATAGGTTAACTAAGCAAATCAATCACCCATTTGAATCATAATTCACATAACTCTACAATTCTTTAGTGGGTTGTTACTAATTATTGTTTGCAAAGTGGTTAACATAGTTGTGTAATTTACCATGGTAATTAGGTGATGTATAACATTATGGAATCATTGAGGGTGAATAGATGTATATGATCCAATAATTCTAATATTAAATGTCATGCTCTAGTCTCACATAATGGCTAATGGTTTACTATCAAATGGTATTTTTTTGAAGGGGAATTAATATTAGGCATGTTCAAGTATAGAAAGGGGCATCGAATAGGTTGAAGACAATTGGCAATTGGATGGTAGCAAATGAACTAGCTAGCCAGCTCTCCTTATAGCAGCTTGACGCCGCAAGAAATGGTGACTTGACTCCATAAAGGGGTGGAGGTTTGATGGTAGTTGTTTTCAACTTTGAGTACCTACTATAACTTTATGAAATTTCATAGCTACTTCACCAACTTCACTTTCATCACATAAATAGTTAACCTAACATTAAGTATTACAACACTAAGCTAACTTATCAAACATTCACATTAAATAACATGCATTATAGTAATTCATCGAATTTACCACTCATCTCAGCCTCATAGCATAAAACTTGAAATAGTCCTTGGAAAGTTGTAGAAGATCAAGTTCTTCACCTAGTAATCAAAGAATGACAAATTTACAACTATATCTAGTAACTAAAATTATTGAAACTTGAATAGATTTGATTTTTTCCCCCTTGAAACTAAATGTTTTGAATTTATTTTCAATTTAACTTGTAACTTAAACTAAACCTTTACTTGTTAATATTGATGTTAAGTACTCTATGAGGATAGCATGCAACTTGTGATTTTTTATTTGTTGCAGATTGAAGAAGTTATGGGTATTTGAAGTTGATGGAAAAATTTTCATTTATATTAACAAGAGAATATGGCTTATAGAGTATGACAGAAGTAAAAGAAAGAGAGAGAATGATTTCATCAAATAAATTTCTTTAGCTCTAAGTATAGTAAAAGTTGGTTTGATTTTTTCCTTTATCATGTTCGATTAATACGCGTAATAACGATTTTATTTAACTATTTAAATTATAATATGTTTAGACAAAACTATACATATAGCCTAAATATAATATGTTAAATATAAATATACACTTAAAATCTTTAATTGACTGTCCTACACTTATAATTTTAACTACTTTTATCTATTCATTGTAAATTACCTCACAAGCCAAAATTTCACCTAATTCTTGTGTTTTAATTCATCCTTGTTTAATATAAAGCTTTTATTATAATTAAATTATCAACCTAGCATTATCAAATTTGTAGGGTTTCACATTCCCCTCCCCTTAATAAGTTTTAACTTCAAAACTTTAGAATGTATCTGGGTTTGTAAAAAGGTATAGGTAATTTTCTTTCATCTCACTTTCCAATTCTTAGGTCACTTCTTATTTAGGATGTTTACTCCATTGTACTTTCACACGGAGGTAGGTATTTCAAACTCATGTAATCTGTATAAATCTTACACTTTTGCCCTTATTGATAAGTTTTCCAAATTTTAAGGATGAATACCACTATAGTTTATTGCAAATGTCACTGCTTTTCCTCCTCTATGAGTTGCATCACTATATACAATGAATTGATGATTTTTTTTTTTTTTTTTTTGGGGGGGGGGGGGGGGGGGGGGGGTATAAATTAGGATTGGAGTAAAAATTAACCTTTTCTTCAATTTCTAAAAACTCTTTTCACAGTTTTTATCCCATTCAAATTTCACATTTTTCTATGTTAATCTTGTCTACAAACTTGCTATCTTGATAATATCCTTTATAGATCTTCTATAATAACCAACTAATTTGAGAAAACTTTGTACTATAGTAACTAAGGTTGGCTGTTTTCAATCTACTACCACCTTTATCTTTTTAGGATTCACTGGCATACTATCTCTTGATATGAAGTGACTCAAAAACATCACTTAATTCGTCCTGCACTCACGCTTCGAGAACTTATCATATAGCTTATTCTCTTTTAATATGCTTAATGTTATTCTTAGATGCTTTTCATAGTCTTAAGATCACTACATGCCCACTCATAGATAATATGATCAAATTTGCTAACATGTTTAGATCCTACATAAATATTAGGCAATCCTTTACTATATCCTTAGCAATTGCCTTTCCTCAAATGGGAGTATCTGTAAGGATACTAGAGATGCTTGCATTTCCATTTTTCCTTATTGCACCACATGTAAGCCTATGAAAGATTACTTGACCCCTGTGTTAAATAGGATAAAGTTAGGTTGACTATTAACTAGAATTAATTTTAGGGAATTCTTATCTTATTAGTTTGGAATGCTAAACAAAGTTCTTAATCTTTGAATAAAAAGTTTTTTACAACTACTAAATCTTATGATGATTAAAATTTTATTTAGTTAAGCCTTTTAAGTAAGAGGAATGATGTTTAGTATAGTAAGTGCATACTTGCCATTGTTACTATATTTTCTTCATTGTCATACCTTGTTGTAGCTATAGATTTATCTTGATAGTCTCTCCTATCTCTTTCCTTCCATTTATTAGTAGTATTGCCTTCCTATGCTAATCCTTGTCTTGCTGGTTTCTATGGACATAATGCATAGAAGTGCCCTACTTGTGTAATGGTAACACGTGGTAGTAGTTTTCTTAAGGCAGTTTGGAATTCTATGATCCCCTAATCTATAACGGAAACACTTACCCTTTAATTAAGGGCATTGTCATGAAAAGTGAGAATCTCTACACTTTCAACTTGTTACCGATATCGGTTGTGTTCATTCAAATTGTAGTGTAGTTTTGTCCATTAAGGGTTGATAAGTCCAAATTGGTCTTCTTCCTTTGTCATAGCCACTCTGATTAGGCATAGGTTGTCTTAATAGAAATCTATTTCTTAGGTTAGGACCACTTCTCAATTTAGCATCCTAAGCTCATTTTTAAGCCTACTTTAAAACATTTGCTTTATTTACAATGGCAACAAAGGTTTCTAGTTCAAATTCCATTACTCATTGTTATATGTTAGGATCTAATCCATTCATAAGTAATTGAATTTTCAAAGCATCAATGGCATTATAAGAATCTCGAGCAAATTGTAATAGTATGCTAAACTCATTCTTGTACTAATCGATTGACTTATTTATCACCACCATAACTAACAATTTTCACTTCATTCTTCATTAAATCCTTCACTTTTATTGGTAAGTTCATTTGAGGCTATATTCTTAGCTTTAAGGCTTTCTTTAAGTTTGACAACTCTTCTTGCATTTGCTACTCTTCTAGGTCTTCTTCTTTCTCCACTCGTTCCTCTTAGATCTTTTCCTCTTCCACTTCCCAATCCTCTTAAGGGTATGAGACTGGTATTGGTCCTTGATTTCCTAGTCTTACAAATCTAGTAGCAAGTTTGCCTATAATAGCTTGAGATGTAGTCATCATAAGTCCAACACCATATTGCTTATGAGGATAATTATTAGCAAGATGTCCTTTTTAAGGAAAATTTCAAGTCATCGCATCATGTAATAGAAAAGTATTACATTATCTAGGGTAAATTACAAGGAGTACCCCTAAAAAAAGAATGAGCCCTAGTATTTGTGCTCACTTAGTCACCATGTGTAAAGTGAGTTGATGTGGATGCTTACATGGCGATTTATTTATATTCTTTAAATATATTTAATTAATTACATTAATTAATGTTAAAAAATAACTATACAAAGCAAAAAACTAAAAAAGAAAAACAAAAAGGAAGAAAAAAAAAAAGTAAAAGTAGGGAAAAAAGGAGAAAAAAAGATGAAAATTAAAAGAAAAGAAAAAACTTGTGTCAAGGCCATTGCTAGCTACTCCTTGCCCTTAGGTAGCTAGCGATACTACTTTTTTCTGGTGGGCAAAAATAACCCACTTTTGAAAGTGGGTTGTGAAAAAAAAAGGAAATAATGGGTTAAAAGTACCCTAAAGGACTATTTTTGTTTTTGGTATAATGAAAATTTATTAAATAATAAAAGACAATGCAAAGAAAATTAAAAAAAATAAATAGAAAAGGATACATATTAGGTTGGATTGGATTTGGATCAAACTTAGGTCATGGGTAACTAAATTAATCTAATGGTTACCTAAAATGTAGTGGTAGTTCTTAGAGGTGGGAAGAATGTTAGCTCAACATTTTAAAGGGTGGTGAAGCTACTCATGACATTGGATTATGGTGAAGTAGTTTATGGTGGTGGTGGTGGTGGTCTTGAAGGTACTTAGAAAAGCTTGGATTTAAGGCCAGGTTGCATGTTTTTTAATTAAATGGAGATAGTTTTTAGTGGTTTAAGTGGTGGTGGAGGTTGGGATAGTGGTGGTTTTAGGTCAAATTTAGGGAAACGTGTGGAGGAGGAGAAATGGGATAACAAACTTAGGGTTTCAAAATAAAATGTCTATATTTTTGTGTTTATGAGTGAAATAGGAAGCTATTAGTAAGTTATATGTCTTACTAAGGTCCTGAGGGTACTTGTTTATAGGGTTTTGAGGGTCACTAAGCTTGGAAAGGCCATTAATGTTTAGCTAGAATAATGGAGTCAAGGCATTAATTTTAAACCATATAATTTGATGGATTGTGGCATATTTTGATATAATGAAGTGAATAATCATGATTAAGGAGTGATTTGGCAGTTAAATCAATTGTAATTGATAAAAATAATGATGAAATATTGAAGAACAAAAGGAGAAGAAAATAGAGCATGGTCTATCCTAAGGTTGAAAATGACGTAAGTGATCTTTATGTGAATCTAGAAGACTTATGCCAAACATAAAATAAAATCATGTGAATGCATGATTCGAACTTTGTGGAAAGAAAAATGCACCCATCTTTGAATTAGTTGTTATGCTTAATTTTTTAGTTGACTTTAAGATCCCCTTGAAGCCCAAACACATACTAATGGATTTGGACCCATAACTTGCTACCCAAATGCATTACTCGTGACCCATACTTGAACTTAATAGCAAACTATACAATGTTGGTTTAACTATTGGCAAAAATAATATTTTTTGGTGCTTACTTTAATTAGTACTTAATTAAATATTTTCTTTTGCAAAGTAAAATGGTATGTTATGTAATTTAATTACCACAAATATAACTTAGCATAAAAAAATTGTTTATGACTTATGTGAGTGAATATATTGTTGACATACATAGGTACAATATGAAAATAATTTAGAGAATACTTCAGCTTATCCAACTTACCTATGTGCTGGATCATATACAGTAATGATACTAATGAGTAACTAGGTTTAACTTATAGGAAAGAAAGAATAGCTAAGTACTATATTCTTGCTTACTACTCTAATCTAGTTGATTTGAAAGTCTTGTTTTTATCAAAGTAAAGAAATAATAGCAAATAGTTGAAACTACTAAAAATTTACATTTCATAAAGGCGAAAGATTGAGGTATTGTATCCTTTGATATTGGATGCATTACATGTACTAATGCTATAGTAGGTAGTGTTAATGAGGATTTTAACTAAATTCAATAGAACTCATTCCTAATTAGGGATGATGAAATTCTCTCTTTAGCGAAATCCCCTAGCCATGGGCGATTTTCCTATAAGACTTGTTAAATACTTTTCCACTATCACTAAGTAAGTTCTCTAATTGAAAACAGGGATTAAGCATGGTCAAGTTGAATAAATCATGTTTTCATTCGTATAAAGAATGTGAGTGCGAGCGTTTTTGGCCAAAACCATTGTTACATGCGATTTCAAACACCTTAGACATCTTAACAAAAACTTAATGTTGGTTAAGGCTATTAGATAATCTCATTTGTAAAAACCCAAGGTTTAGTTTTTATTTAGACAAACTTACAAGAACATCTATATTAGAATTCGACAATAACACATACCCACATAACAACAATACACTACTCATGCATTTTCAATCAGTAACAATACAATAGTCCCACAAAAATCTATTTAGTTACCCATAAATGCAAGGAAACAAGCACAAGAATACATTAATATAAAAAACATTAATAATAGAAAGAGATTAGAAGTTAATCAATGGAGTTTACAAGAAAATCCACCACAAAATCCATAAAACCCATGCTCGTGTAGTGTTCCCAAGCTCCTAAATAGCATTGACTTAGTAATCTACAATAAAACTATGTTAAATAATCTTAAACCCCTATTTCTAGAACATAGGTAATGAAGAAAATAAATGAAAAATTCATGTACTCCTACTTACTGTGAAATTCAACTATTTAAAAAAATAAAAAATAAAATCAAGCTATTGTTTGGATGCTATTATAAGCTAGCATTCAAATTGTAGACATGTGTCAACCAATCGTTGATTTAGGGTTTAAGGTTTTGTGCATTGCCAAAAAGTTTAGACTACCACGTGAATGCCAACTAGGATTTATTGTATGGATGGTAGACTTAATTAGTTTTTATACGTTTTTTAGCCTGTTCGCATTCGAATGGTAAGGTCTAGCATTCAGATGTCATGCTTAAACCTTCTAGTATTCTTTCGAAGGGTGGGTGTTCAAATGGCACAAAGACTGACATCTGGATGCCACCCTTATTCTTTGCAATAATCAATAAAATTTAGTAAAGTCAATATAAAAAGTAATCTTTTTCATGATGTTTTACAATTTTGCATTATTGATTCATTTTATGTGTAATTAACTCATTTTATATATTTAATTCATTTTTCTTTATTCAATTATATGTGAGTGATGATTTTTAAGTGGGGAAAATTGTGTGATTCTAGTTGTTATCAATTGTACATAAGATAAGATAAATAAACACCGGTTCTATCTTGAAAATACTAGATCCACTAATGTAATTGTGTGCATTAGGACTAAGAAAAATACTTCCTTCCATATTGTTTTATTTTCTGGTTTCCTTTTTTTTTTCTTTTTTCCTTTTGGCTTTTTTCTATTTTTTCAAATTTTTTGTATTTAGGCCAAAATGACTAAACTAAGCTATAAAATAAACAAACAAAAAAAAAGGGGGTAAAAATGAGGTGTCTATAAAAGTATTCAAATTAAAGTTTAGAATTTTTGCAAGTTGATGAGATATTGCTACATGTTGTTTGCACATTCTCTAGTTGTTAGATGTGAGATCTTGAAACCATCATTTTCATTTGGTTATAGTTTTAGAACCTGCAGGTTGGTCTATTCATGTTAAGGTCCTAGAATCTTTGGATTTACAATGTAATCTTAGGATATGTGGATTCAGTTTGATGGTGCAACTTGTTTTAATTGAAAGTTTGATAATTATCATGGCTTTATACTCATATGTGATGCTGAAAATTTTACAAGTAATTGATACCTATTGATTGGTATGGCTGATAACTAGTATATTTGTTTAGGCTTGTGTGTGGAGAGGAATATCACATGCATAGTATGTCTATACATGGTTTTATAGCTCATCTATGTTGGGACTATTATTTTCAAGTGCAAATTAGTTTTAAGATATTGGAACTTAGGAATTTTTTACTTGACCTATTTCAAAAGCGGATTTATGATAGTTCGCGCGAGAATTAGTAAATTTAGTTTAGAACTAGAAACAATAAACTATTAGTAAAATTCATATTTTGAAGGATATTTTAAGATTTTTTAATGTTTATAATTTCCCTTATCACAATCTTTTATGAATAATAAGTATTTCAAATACTCATGTAATTAAGAATCTAAATGAATAATGACTTGTGGTATTTGATTTGGTTTTAAGCCTAGCATGTTTTACCTAATATAGAAATGTGCATCGGAGTTATTGCCCTCATAGTTCAAGGGTGTGGCATTTATTATATGTAATAATTAAAATGTTATAGCATGTATATTTTGTACTATATTGTATAATTTACATTACACTTTTTATACCACCACTACCTCTATGTCATCACCACTACTATTACTACTACCATCATTACTATCATTACACCACTATCACCAACATATAACTAGTTTCACCTCATTACCACTATTGCCATTATCTTTATAGAAATACCATTACTGCTACCACTGTGACCACTATCATTTGAAACATAACCACCATTGCCAGCTTCACTCTTTAACCACTAGTACCATTGTCACCACTACCATTGCCATCATACTCATACTACCACTACTACCCCTATACCACCACATCTAGTGCCACAAAACTAAGCCACTCAATGAACTAACAAAGTTGTGAAGAACATCATGATTGGGGTTAATGAAGTTGATAGGAAGAGCCAAAAGAGAGATTCTAAGATACTTCAATCTATCAAACTTGGAAAGGTTGACTAATTTTGTCTTAATGTGCAAGAAACGTTTATATGACAATTTAATCAATGAAACTAAAGTGAATTTAATGATGGTTTGGCCAATTAAACTATAAAGTGACCATTGAATTGCCACTCTACAACATGCTAACTCCTTAAGGTACTTTAGCCAATAAAAAAAACATAAAACCTACACTAGTTAACTTAAATATAAATCCTCATCTTTCCCTTATGGTTAAGGTTGGTAATTTGTATTAGTGAGTCATGTTGTGTTGAATTTGTGTCAATGCCAAAGTACATGAAATTGATTAGAAATGAAAAATAATTAAATCACGACTTAATCATATTTATTCATATCATAATTGTGTCTTTATGTTGCATGTTATATCGTATATTATATTTTCCCTTTATAATCATATTTATAATGATGTAGTGTCATAAGCTGTATTATTATATCATATTAAAAATTGCTTGCTCTATTTAAAATCCTAATCATGACGTTTTTTTTATTTCACTTTTTCTTTCTAAAAACCTAATACATCCTGTAAACACCCCATTTTTGCCCCAGGAATCGATAATTCTAAAAAATAATCAATTTTTAATTTTTCCAATTTTTCCCAATTTTCCTCTAATTTAGCATAAATAGTAAAAATATTCAAAAAAATAAAAATAAATAGGAAAACACATCAATTTTGAAAAATGATTTCAGAAATAGCAATAATAAATAATAAACAATTTTTACAAATTTTTGAAATTTCAAAAAATACAAAAAAATGAAAAAAATCGCATTGCATATATGCAATTTGCGATATAAAGAAAATCGAGAAATTGGGCCAACTCAGCTGGTTCGTGCGTGCGCTGGGAACGTGCGGGAGGCTTGGAGGTCGCGAGTTCGAATCTTCCCCCGAGCACTCGATGCAATTTTTTCTTTCCTTTCGCCTGGAGCTGCCACGTGGCAGCGTGTGATTGGCCGAAGAAAATCATGCGTGTTGCGCGTGATCGTCTTCCTCACCCGGATAGACGCGAGGAGAAGCCGGAGCAAGTCCGACGAAGGTGGAATCGATCATTTTTTTTTCAAATCTTCTAGATTATTGTCAAGATAAAGCCGAATCCATAAGATAAATCAAAGAAAAACAATGGATCAACATCAAATCGCCGGGATAAAATCAAATCTAAAAAAGGAAGAAATTCGGATTTATCCAAATCGTCCGATTTGAGCTTATCCAAGAGGGTTTCCGGACGCCTATAAATAGAGGAGGAGTAGAGGAAGCTAAAGCACGAAGAAAAAGTGAGAGAAAGGAGCGAATTGGAGTACGCCGGAGAAGCTTGAAGCCGAAACCACCGACCGGAGCTAGAGCCACCGCAAGGAGACGTTCTGGGAGCAAACCACCGCCACCATTGGATTCAGCAACCTCGAGAAGCTAGGATTCGACACCTCACCCGCTGCAAAAGGCCACTAGAACGCCGTGAACGAGCCTTCCCCGCTGCCGTGTCTGATTGACCCGACCCGACCCGACCCGATTCGACCCGACCGACTCGACCCGCGCACCGACCCGGATCCAAGTAAGTCGGATTTTCCGGATTTTTTTATTTAATTAATTTTGTTTATTTATTTATTCTGAATTAATTAATTATTTGTTATGTAGTTATTTATTTATTTGTTTATGTTTTATTTTTAATAAATAGGAAAATGTAGAAATTAGATTTTTCTAGAATTTAATAATGTAGAAAAATAATAATAAAAAAATAATAAATAAATAAATAAAAAGTAAAAAATATAGAAAAATAATAAAAAAAATTAGGAAAATAATCATAAAATTTTAGATGTCAAAATAGGATAGATAATAAACCAAAAAATTCCCAAAAATTCCCAAAAATCCTAAAAATCACAAAAATTCCCAAAAATCACAAAAAATTCCCAAAAATCACGAAAATCAACAAAAATTCCCAAAAATCACAAAAATCCCCAAAATTCTCAGAAATCACAAAAATAACAAAAAAATCATAAAAAAATTCAAAACTTATAAAAGAATCATGAAAAATGAGTTTTAGCACTTAGAAAAATCCTTTTCTTCAAATAAATCCAAAATTGATGTTTTTCCCTAAAAATCATTTTCAAAATCAGATTAAAGCTTAGGCTTAGAAGTTTTTAGAAAAAAATCCCGAAAATGGTAAAAACATAAATCAAAATAGGTTTCAAAAACTAAAATTTACAAACAAACTTAAAGTTTTCAAAAAAGCGAACTACGGCTTGTTTGATCCTGAGTAGTAGGTACGTAGGCACCCATTCGGGTCAACCCATAAAATTAATGAAAAATCCTTTTCTTAAAATAATTAAAAAACATAATAAAAAGTAACAGAAACACAATAAAAACACATTTCTAAAGATGAACAATTTTAGGAGATTAGGTGGTAACCGTAAAGGTTTTAATAGGTTAGCTTCCGGACTTAGAAACTCTGGTTTTTCCTTTTCCTCTTTTCACAAAAACGAGAAGAGGAAATAACGACGACTAGTAGTCCAAATTAAGACTAATCCGCTCCTTTAGTCTTAATTCAATTTTTCCCAACAACAGTTGGGTGGCGACTCCAAAAATCAAACGAAATTCCTAATTCAAGTCGAGGATCTACATTAGATGAGCATAGGGTCTAGTTTAGATCGGATTAGGAATGGGAATTCAGAAATTAGACTCGACACATCCCATTTTAGTATTTAACTAGAGTAGATTGAGGGTATTTTATAGAAAACTAGGCTTATATGACATTTTATTAAACTAAGTATTCTTATTGTTTCTCTCTCTAGACTTTTGGGTTTTTTTTTTCCTTTATTTTTAAAGGTATTAATTGTGTTCTAGACATGTTTTATAGCTCTCTCATTTGTTGTGAGCATTTAAACTTGTTTTGATGTTTATACATAGTACAACATTAAATATGATCCTAATATAGTAATTCATGAGTTTTGGTTTATATTTAAATGAGTTGAATGTGTGTGTTTAGTGAATGTAATTCAATTATTGACTTGATAAACCATTTTGATTTTATTAGTGAATTGTAATGAGTTAGAAAGGATAGTTATGACATATTATAAATCAAATTAGGAAGAAAACATCTAATTAAATAATTTAGTCTATATGAATCTTAGCCACTTAATGTGCTTGACACATGCCAATTAGCCATGAGAACAAAGGTTCCCGATATTTTTTTCCCCAACTATTATATATCACAACTACTAGGAAAAAGAGAGAATCTAATTTGAACCATCTCATTGGAAGACTAATATTCATATCACTACATTATAAGGATCTTGGTAAGCTTGTCAAGACTTAAAAAAGTAGATTTATTAATATTGCAATGAGGCTAATGGTAATTTAAATGACACGATCACATTTAAGCATAAAGTATAATCATAATTATTATATCCACTATGTTAGCATATATCCTCAATGAAGCAAAGTAGTGAGGCTAATGGTAATTTAAATGATACGATCACATTTAATCATAAAGTATAACCATAACTATTATACTCACTATGGTAGCATATATCCATAATGAAACAAAGTAGTGAGCCTACTTTTATCATTTTATTTATCAAAGATCAATAAATGTTTGAGCACTTTAGTTTGGTTCAATTTTTCAAAGTTTCGACATATCATAGCTTGTTTAAAATTGGAATTAACCATAGTCTAGTAGTTGTATCATGATCTTAGTCAACGATAACCATGTAACTTATTGATTTTACTATTTATAGATTGAATATTCTTGCATAGATTTCAAGTCGTCCAAGTGATAATGGTGGTGAGGGTGGTTGTATGGTGGTGGTGGCAGCTTAGGGTGGTGATGGATTGATGGTAAGGGGTAGTGATAGTGGTGATGATAGAAGCGGTAGGAGTGGTAGTATTTTTCACCAAATGAGGCATATTTGGTATTTTTTATTTTATTCCTTGTTCATCATGATTGCAACATAATGATACAAAATAAGCAATGAAGTAGTTATTTTACATAAATATATTCATACAAAGTAAATTTGCATCATGTGTTATTTGACAATTTATTGATTTCAACCCAAATAAATATAGGTGCATTAGCTGAATATGAAACTAGGCTTGGCCTTAAAAGCTCTAGCTAAAGATGTCTAATTAGTGGATTCTCCTCTACTGCAACTTAATTGTTGGAATAGATTGAAGTAAAATATGGGTCTCTAGATTCGTTGTTTTGGTATTGAAATTGAAGTTCCTTTTACATTTTAGATTTTTTGTCAATAAAAAACCTAGAATTCAATCCCTCTTTCTCTCATACTTCCAAGGATATTTTCTTTATGGGATCATCCTAAAGCTTCTTTTTGTTGTGTAATTCTTGGTTTTGCTGCAATATTTGCGTTTGATGAATACTAGAAAAAATAATATATGGAAATTAAACTTCTATTGCTTGGAAACTCCTAAGGAAGAAAATAAGATTTGAATGAAGATTCTGCAATCAATTTCTTCCATTTGTGTGTATATAATCATTCACTAGGTTTAGTAGTTACAAACTATTAAGATTCTATAGATGTACTACATGCTAATAATTACTTAACTATACAAACCTTCACTTTTTAACACGAATTTAAGAAGCCATGTTAGCTTCCTCATTTACGTGTTAAAAGATGGTGACTTTGTTGATCTATCTCATATTTATTACAATAAAAAATCTTTTTCCTTTTTCCTTTTATCCTAGAATTACGATCAAAGTCAAATCGACGCCGTGTGTATCATTCCACTATGTATTCAATGACAACAATTACTCATCATATATATATAGATGTTAATCTAGTGAAGTGGAAAGTGATCACACCAAAATATACCAAAATTTCTATGGGAAAATTGAAAACACATCTCTAAAGCTATCAAGAGTCCGTCTTCATTACTTAAAAAATTTAAAAAATATGCACTCATCTCCTTAATTATTGCTGAATTCCAAAGCAATTGCTACTTATAGGTCTTTTTCCATTGGTCTTGAGAGTTACAGCAATAGTTGAAGGAGATATGTGTATCTCCTTGATAGTAAAGGAATGGAGAGACGCTTAGTGAGTTTAATCAGTTTATCCACACTTAACCATTTAGTTTGGAAATGCAACTGCTTCCGGTCTATCCCTCTCCCTTAAAAGAGGGAAAAAACTTATATTTTAAAACCTTAAGACTCACTAGCCACCACTTTCAAACCCTCTTATCCTTCTCCATCTTGTATGCCCATTCTTTCATTTCTCCTTTTATAAACCCTTTCTCTCTCTCCTCCACCATCCTCAAACTAAATAAGCTCTCCTTGCTGACTTGAGATACAAGCACATTGTTGATGTTGCGTGCTCAAGCTTGTCATTAGAATGTCCCATCAAGTGCATCTTTCACCGCATCCTCCATCCTTATACTCTTGATCTTTAGTATGTGTTGTGCAGGTTTACTGTATGTTTTGCTTTTTATTTGCAATTAGCTTAGCTTGCCTACTTTTTCGCTTTCTCGGGGCGAGGATATTGAATTTTCATTCTCCTAACACAACCTTTCTATTGTCCAAGTTCTTTTGTTCAAGGTTTAATATCCATTTTCATTATGAAAAATATATAACGTTATGCGTTTAATTTATGATCTCTATCTTTTTTATTTTATTTTATTTTTTTATCTTATGTACTTTGTTTTTCAATTTGTATGAATGAACGAAGTATGTTGTTCCCTTAGGAGGGGGGGGGGGGGGGGGGGGGGGGGGGGGGGGGAACTACAAGTTCTGGAAGCATATTTCTAACAATCCCAAAATCTAATCCAAAATAACTGGAAATCGTATTTTATATAAATTCTATGTCAACAATCAGATAATGAAGGTTCCGCAGGTCCAGTAAATTATGCCATTGGACACATACACATTCCCACCATTGTGATAAGAGTATCAATGTAACTTAAGAGACGACTTAAAATCCAACCTAAAGGTTTCTTTATGGGAGGACAAAGAAGATTAATTTATTAGCATATACGGGGATTTTTTTATTTTGGGCCGGCTTCTTAACCTCCCTGTCTTGGGTAATTCTTGGTCTGGCCTCGCTTGTGCATAGACTAGAGGGTCAAAGAGTTCGATAAATCCCAGAATTCCCACTTTAAGGCCTTTAGAAACCCAAACGACGAGGTTCACCCATCGATGCAAATATAATGACCGAATAAATAAATGGAAAAGGATAAGCATAAAGAAGAAAGAAAGTCTATTGGATAAAGAAAAATGAAATTGCCCAACAAGTGGTGTGTCGATTTTAAGATTTTAGTTACATTGCAGCTAGTGTCAACGTTGGTATATATATATATGTATGTATTAAAGTGCAATTTATTTTGATATCCACATTTTCTTTTTAATACGTAATATTCTTTTAATTACCCTTAACATAAGAAAAGAACCTTAATGATCGCTGAACTAGAGGAAACTTTCGAAATCTGTGATTTCCAGTCACTGAAAAGTGCACACGGCACCTGTCCACTTTCTTCCGATTGAAATTGGACCATATATAATCTCCACTTCAAGCACATAAGATGCCAAATGTATGGCTAATGATATATGTTGATTGTTCATGTAGGATGTCCTCCTAGAAATATCAAAATTATATGATCTTTTAACTTCAACCAGTGCTAAGATTTGCATTTGGATCAGATCTTTTGCTTCGATGGAAGCTTTTGGCCCCATCGAAAATAACTTTTAGCCTTCCTGCAAGTAACCACGATTATTTGTAGCCATCAACATAGATTTGCTTCAGAACTTTTAACATAAGTGTTATTATTACAGTGTGTGCATTTTACTGTCTCACAGAGTAAAATTTCACACCTCTATAATTTGGTTCCACAAAATGGTAAACCAGCAAGTATCTATTGTTGGTAGAAATGAAGATTCAAAGTAGTAATTGTTGGTTTTCACAAAGTGAATTGTGGGATAAGGAGTAATAAATAAAAGCATCTCATAATTTAAAATGTTACAACATTGCACTTTTTTCTTTTATTCATTTATGTTAATTTAAAATTAAATATGTAGTATTAGAGGTAAATAAGTTTAGAATGGGTAGAATAAGAAACCTTATCTATATTTTACCTTATAAGGTACTAATGTTCAAAATTTGAAATCGAAATCTATTATATAACACTTTAAAATCATTCTAAAACTTATATGTACCTTGTAAATCCTATAAAATATAAGGTACTTTATAGAATTTGTAAATTTTACTTTTCTTTCTATAAATTTTAGATTTATGTGATTATAAAAAAATAATTTATATATTATATTACAAGTTCTTCAAATGTGAAACTTGTGGAAACTACGGAAAGACTATGAAATTAAAAAAAAGAAAATTTCCTATCTTTATTATTTTAGTTTATGTGACCTTACTATTTAGCAAATGGGAAAGAGTAAGGGAAAAGAATAGAAAACATAAAGTTGGAAAGGAAAATGGCGGAAAATAAGAAAACAAATAAAAAACATAAAGTGAGAGATGTGAAATATTAGATTTAGCTTTACCCCCTTTTTTCCCTCTTTTATGAAAACATATTTTGACTAAAAAATATAATATTATTATTTATTAATATTATTTAATAATTTTTTATAAGTTGTAGGATATAATAGAGTACAGGTTTTAGAGTTGGTACATGGTGAGAAAACATTAATCCGAATCCTATCTTATGGCACTAGGTTTTGGAAAATTTGCTTGAACCCTATTTTGTGATCTTTAATCATCACTTTGAACCTGTCCAATCAAATAGAATATGGATAAGTACCATTTACAATAGAAATATCCACTTAACCTATATGGTATATTTTAAATTTTCGAGGCTTTTAGGAAAATTACAATTATTCTACTTTTCCATTATGATGTTTGAGGATACAAACCATTTCTTGTCATTTTAACTTGTGTAATCAAAATTAGCAAAACTATATCACAAATGACTGCCTTTTGTAACCATACATATATATAATAAAAATTAGCAAAACTATATCACAAATGAATGCCTTTTTATAACCATACATACATACATACATACATACATACATACATACATACATACATACATACATATCATTTAAATGTCTATTTAAGAAAAATTGAAAGATCTTAAGTATTATATATGCAACATGATACAAAATGTTGCAATTAATAATATTATATAGATAGAGGAGAGGGTTGGTTTTGCCTGTGAATCAGTCTGGACTGGCTCAATTGGTTCAGGCCCTTGAATTGGCCCGATAGTGGAATTGGCTCGACGGTTAGGAACTATTGAGCCGGCGGTTTGAAGGTCGGGTTGCGCTAACCGGTGGGCCTCGAATTGGCCGTTAACCTATTGGTTTGGCTCGTTGGTTTATGTATGGATTGAACTAGTGGGTTGGGTCGATTGTAATACACCTACATGTAAAAAAAAAAATGGATAAAAAAAACTTCGTAAGGCTAGTTCAAAGCTCGAACTGGCCCGTTAACTGATGGGTCAAGGAAATTGGCCTAGCCCTTCTCCCCCTTGGACTGGTTCCGATTCCACCTCGTTCTAGCCCTTGACCAAACTGTTCGGGGCTGGTTTCGAACCGGCCCCATGACTATTATTATATTTATGTTTTTCTTAGCCTTTAATAGCACCCATTATCGAGAAATACTACTTTTGTTATCTATACTTTATCCCTAAATACTATCCTACAATGTTTATGTTTTGCTAAAAATTAGTATTGTAAGTGATAACATTAATTAATTGGGCAAATTCCCCTCTATAATACACATGGAGCGAAATGCCTTGAAAAAATCCTTTAAGAGTGAGGGCAGTTTACTAATTTCCCTTTCTCTCTCCTCTATAGCAGAAAACCTTAGCATGAGCCTTAGGCCCTGTGTCATCCATCTCTCCTTCTTAGGGAATTCAAGCACAAGAATTCTTCTTAAGATAATTTCTGATACTTAGCTCATTTCCAACTTATCATTTATGAAATCTTTTATATCCTAGTTTTGTTAAAATTTAATCTTTTAGAATATTATGTCTCATTATGCCTCTAAATAAGTAAAGCATGTAATCAATTTAATGGCGTGATTTCATTAAATTCTTCTATTGGTATAGTTCCATCAAGAACTTATTGGTACGAGGATTTCAAGAAACTTGTTATAGGGGAATGCTATGACAAGAGATCTCATTTGGTGATGTAATCCTATTTGATATATCTTTTCCAAATAATTGTTTCTTTTCAATTAAAAATAATAGGGACAAAACATCATATTTTATTTATTTCTAAGTGATTTTTTAGCATTGTTAAGCAACATTTGGTTGTTATCATTTTATAGTACTGTGTTGGAAAAAAAATACTTAATCTTTTATTGCATAATGAACTAAGTTACTAAATAAAAGAGACTTTAAAATACTAGATGAAATGAAAAATTTGTACCAAATATCACATGGTACAAACATTCATTTTATTTGACAAAATAAGTGTATTATCAAAACTCAAAAAGCAACCTTGTATCATCATCATCGTGTTTTTTTTTTATAATTATATTACATCTCAAATATATAAAAAGATTTTATTAGTAATTACTTACAACACTTTTTAATAATCAATAGGAGTGAAACTTTCAATTTCTTATAAAAATGATTAAAAGTACTCAATATGTTTTATAAGAGGTTAAAAAATTTTATCTTCTTGTTATGGCATATATATTTTAAGGATTAACTATCGACTTATAAAGAAATAAAATTAATATAAAACTTATAAAAATTTTGTTATCAACAAAAATTAGAGCACAACTAAACATTCGTATAAGAAATTACAATTAAAGTAAAAAGAGTAATATGATGTTGTGATTATGCCATTAGTTGTTAGTTCTCATTAATTTCATAATATTAATTGTGAGAAAATGTTAGTACATCAAGTCATATAATTGTTGTTATTTTCTAAAATTTTGTATAATGAGATTGAAATATTTATAGTATTACCAATATAATTACTATGCATAGTATACTAGCAATAAGTAAAGAGCAACTTGATTAATTATTTAGTAAATTATAATTTTGTAATGAATGGAATCTAATATTATTAATTATTGCGAGAAAAAAATTATAAAAAATAAAAAATGAAAGAAAAAGCAAATAGAGAATGTTATTTAAGTAACATAAATGCAACTTTAAAACATATAATTCAAGTTTCTAAGTATCCAACCTACTTAGCCATATGTAATGTTTCAATAAGAAACAATCTTTAATATATATATATATATATATAATACATATTTTGTTATCCTTTTTTCTATAACTTTTAATATATATATATATATATATATATATATATATATATATATATATATATATATATATATTTGAGCTTGGAAAGGTAGTGGGCCCCTTCGGTCGGTCCATGAGCGATGTTGTGTTTTCTTCGAGTATTTTGTCGTCAAATAATTTAGGTACCTTTTGGAGAAGTTAGGGAAAAAGGTGTATAAAGCAATTAAACTTCTAGACTTGAATTAAAGTTTTATTTTTAGAAATATAATATTTATAATTTGAAACAATATATGATGTAATATTTTTTTAGACATTTCACTAAAAAGAAAAAGTTTCTGTTATATATTAAATTTTTATTGAATAAGATTTGAGATATTAAATTATTTAAATTTAAAAGTTTCAATAAGTTGAAATCAAAATGAACAGTGATCTTCGTTATTGCATGGGAGATGGTGAGGGAGTCATGGAGATTACAGGCTTTTCCGTCAACCTCGATCGCCTCTTGAAGGAACTTTTCAAGCTAATGAATTTCCCCATGATCTTATCCTCGCCCAGCCGGTCAACCAGCTTGCTCATTTCTTCTTCCCACCTTATCTTCGCAGCTCCTCCTGTCATTCAGTCAAATCTTCAGCCCTTTTGCTCTTTCTTCTTCTACTTCTTTTTAATTTTTTTTTTTCTAAATGTATTTTATTGTTTTTTATCCTATCACATAATTAAATATATTTAACATTATTAAGTTAATTATTGTAGACTAGTTAAAAAATTACACGTGTAAATGATAGATGAAAAATTTATGTTATGAAAAATACTATTTTTCTAAATATTATGAATCGTTGAAAACTTAAATAAAAAAATTAATAATTTAAATAGAAATTATGTAAACCTGGAAAAGCTAAATATATATTTCTATCATTAAAAAGTGAGCAAATATTTGACACATATCAAAGGTGGATTTTTTTTTTATATAAAAGTAGAAAAATATTAAGAAATAAAATATAAAGGACTAAAAGAAAAAGTAAAGATTGATGATTAAGCATTCATTTCATTTTATTTTTTTTAAAGAAACAATTCTTTTGTTTTGTTTGTTCTTTTTATCCCCTCCTTCGTTCTAAAATTCATCGTACGCCGTGGGGGGAAATTGCTGAGTAAGTTCAACGAATCTCAATCTATGTAGACGTACCCTTATATTTTGAAAAAAAAGAAAAGAAGAAAATTGAAACTTTGAATAAAGTATCACTACTGGCGATGTTGTATGAAGTCAAAAACCATTATCTGCTTGTGAGGATATGTCAAAAAGTACACCCCAAGAAGTCCTCCTGTTCAAAACTTTTCTGGGATAGACTTAAGGCACCCTTTCCCGTTTCCTCTCTAATTTTCCAATCAAAGGCATCTGTCTAAAATATATGTCAAAAAGCACTCGAGAGGGGATGACAAGATCAATATTTCACGGTGACTGGTGGGAGGAAAAAGAAAAATTGAACTTACTTCGCGTAGACTCAAAAACTATTGGTATATATGATTTTTTTATAGTAGTATTTTCAACATTTTATCAATCTTTCAAAAGTTTGAAAGAATTATAATAATATTTTAGAAATTTAGAATTCTAAGTGCATCAGAGTAATTTTCCTTGGGTTGTATTTACATTTATTTTTTAAAAAATATTATGCCTTTTATAATGAAAAAAACCCAAATATTTGGCTTAATTTGGCATTTCAATGTTTATTTAGGGATATTAATCTTTTTGGTAAATCTTTTCTTTTTCTTTTAACTTCTTTTGTTCAAGAGAAATATACTTTGAAGTAAAGTTAGTAGACACGGCCTTAAAAATGAATTTAAAAGACTAACAAAATGTTTTTTTTTTCTTTTTTTAACAATCAAATAATTAAAGCACACAAGAAAAGGGGATTGATGGCTTCAGTATCGTTTGGTTTTCATAAATTTATGGTATTATACATGATAAAAAATTTTATCCATTGTTTAGTTTTCATATTTTCTCAATTATTAGATAAAAATAATCTTAAGGTATTGGACAAAATATAGTATAAAAATCAAATTTACTAGACAAAAATACAAAGATCCTTATTCAATTCTTTGTATATTATATTTAGTACAGTATTTTATATATCTAAACAGTAAACATAGCAAAATCTTTATCTAGTATAATGTATAATAAATGTGGTACAAGAAAGTTGTATAGCCTTGTTTTTCTTGCTCAGTATTGTTTAGTAGTTTTTATACTATCTAGTATTATAATCTGAATGCTACCTTCTAAACAAAAACCAGAAAACAAACTAGTTGACGACCTTCATATGTTGACATTAAACAAAATAACCAAATTTCACTTCATTTTGTTAGTCAATTGGTTTAGTTCATTTGTTTCTTTGGAAAAAGACACAAAAAAATGCATGTATTTTCAATTTTTAGCAATTTAGTGCGTATACTTTTATTATTGAAATTTATAATTTGTTTACTATATTTAATCTTAGTTTTGTATCTTCATTAATGGAAAGGTTAACAATTGTTATGTTTTTTTTTAATCACATTTTGGTGTCTACACTATAGTTTTGAATGCATTCAGGTGTTTGTACTTTAGTTTTGATATGTTTTAGTATCTATTCATTGATTAATTATCGTATATTAATTCTTTATTTTTCTTAATTGATATATTATTTTAAAAATTAAAAGAAAAAATTTTCATTCCAATAATTTCAACTGTGCATAATTTTTGCATGTAATGTCCGCTTTTAGCACACCTTATATTATTGGAAAAATCTTGACATCTATTTTTGTAAAGTACATGGATAAGGTAAAATTTTTAAATAGTTATAACTTGCACATTGGGTGCAATTTAGCCTTATAACATGAATTTTTAGACTTGCTAAGTAATAGATCTCTATATATTATAATATTGTCATATTTTCAAAAGTAACTAGATAATGATTTTTATAACTTTATAATCTCATAACATACAAATTGAACATTGCATGACAATAGCCGTATAATTGTTAGAAAGCCTTGATTAACAAGCTAACTAAGAACTACTATTTTGACTCACAAAATTACATAATTGAAAATTGTAATACCTGAAAAATTTTATTTATTTTAATATATATGTTGTCATAAAGAGTTAAGGACAAAGATGGGAATTTTATAAAATTAGAGAGGCAATTTGGACATTTCACAAAAGGAAGTATTTAACCCCACATGACCTAACGTCTCTCATAGTAAAATAGCAAACGGAAACACTCTCTAAACAAACCCTAAAACGAAAAAAGGAACAAGAAGCAACCTAATTCCAAGTATGAGAGGTAAAGGTTTTTATACAAGAATTTTCATAGAGAATGAATAATTTGATATAGTTACATCACTATGTTCATCAAGAACTCAAAATTTGAGGAAAGATGAAACGAGAATAGGAATCAATGACTCAAGGATACGACTTATGGAATTATTGAAGTAAGTAATCTAATTCGTGTAATTTAATTGTAATTACATGTTTTAGAGAGTAAATTAAGTATAGGGATAGAGAGAACTGGGTTTAGGAGAATTTGGAATGAAGAATTAGGAGATCGTGGAGATTGCCGAGGATAACACGGTCTCCCAACATGGTTGTGTTTTGACTATGTTGAGTTTGAAGGTTACACTGAGAGATACACGACCTCCCAACACGGTTGTGTTTCAATCGTATTGAGTTTGAGGTTACACCAAGAGATACACGGCCTCCCAACATGGTCGTGTTTCGACTGTGTTGAATCAAGGGTAACATAGCCTCTTAACATGGTCGTGTTTTGACCGTGTTGAATCAAGAGAAACATAGCCTCCCAACACGGCCGTGTTCTAATCGTGTTGAAGCCAAACTTTACATCGAAAGATATACGACCCTTAACATGATCGTACTCCAGCCCGTGTTAAGTAACACGACCCCTAACATAGCCATGTTGAATAAAATATAATTTAATTATATATCCATTTAACTTCTAATTAAGTTAGTTTTTGTGCGACCTAGATAGCTAGTAAGGCCTTAGAGGATTTAAATGACTAGGATTAAGAGAATTTAGAGATGATATTGATCTTAGATTAAGTACTAAGAAGAGCTTGTTGATGTGTACAGATTTCAATTTAGCTTAAGCTCAAGACTGGAAGTGCTTAAGGTTAGGATTCAAAGTACGTGTAACTATGTGTTATTCTATGCTTGTTTACGTTAGTTTATGCATTGAACTTGATTTAACTAAATGATTTGACTTAAGTGTTTAAGTTGTATGCTATATGTGCTTAGCTCGGCTTAGGGGTCTGTAGTGGTAGATTCTTAGGGAGTATCCCAATGATCCTTGTGTGACGTTGTCCTTAGTGGAGTCATGCTTAGAAATGATCTAGGTTGAATGTTGGTTAAGAGGTTTAAGTGGACATGGGTGTGGTGCCTGTAGTGGCAATTCCCATCACCAGGTTTAAGTGTACATGGGTGTAGGGCCTGTACTGGCAAATCCTATCACCAGGATTATGTGGTTTAAGTAAACATGGGTTTGGGGCCTATAGTGACAGTTCCCATCACCAAGGTTAAGTGAACCATTGGTGTGGGGCTCATAGTGGCATTTCCTATCATTAAATCATGCTCTAGTGTGTTAAGGGAGTCATGAGTACCTTGTTGATGCTTTTTGACATAAATTGTATTATGAAATGGTGGTATGTGTTTAAGTACTTTATGATACTTGTTCATGTTTGTTCATGTGTGTGTATTTGTGTTATACGTACTAGGCATTAGCTCACCATTCGAGGAATATTTTTAGACGCAGGTGTTGAGGGAGATGATAACCCAGAAGATAACTTGGGTTTGGGTGAACCACAAAGAGAGGAAGATGAAGATTTCTATTACTATTATGGTAATTAGGATTTGGAGAATTATGTTATTTGACTGTAATAGACATTATCCTTTGAAGAATGTTATTTTAGTATTTAAAGACTTTCGCTGCATTAGATATTTGATATGGTTTATGAAATTATTTGAAATTTTGGGGATGTATGAAATGTTTTTGTATAGGAGTTACGGGTCAAAATGTATTAGAGTTAATTCAGAGCCTTAATGTACTTTTATGAGATAAGGACACGTAGCGAGTAGTAGTGCGGGCCAGGTTTCGAGGCGTTACAGCTTAGGTGGTATCTGAGCTTTAGGTTTATGATCTTTAGGGACTTAGGCTTAAATCTATAGAGAATAGGTTGATGCTTCTTATGACTCAAGTTTTGATCTATAGAGTATAAGTTGTTGATCCTGAAGAGCTTAGGTAATGATCTTTAGGACTAAGCAATGATCAATAAACATAAGTTTTAAACAATAGAGCTTAAAATATGATCTTTAGAGGAGTTAAGCACTGGCTCCATAAGATAGTGAGACATGAAGAGAGTAGGTAAAATATGAGACGTTTACTTAATTATGTAATTATTTTCTTGTATTATTACTTTTACTTGTATTCTTCTAACTACTAAGTTATATATATGAGTAGACCCATGTGTAGTGGTATATGTATAATGTTTACACACTATGAAACCCGGTTGTCTTTTCTTAAACATAATGCCTCTAAGAAGAATCACTAGATCAATAGTTGGAAGGGGTGCTAAACATGATAACCCTAATGAGGAGGAAGTTCAGAACCTACAGCCACAAGAGGAAAGAGGTCAGATGGTTGAAGAGACAGTTCGGCTATTACATACTGTGAACCACCTGATGAGAGTATTGGCACAACAACACCAAGCTCCTAATGTCCCACAGTACAGGAATGCTAATGAACGCATCAACTTTGATAGATTCATAAGAGTAGCGAAAGAATTTAATCCTAGAGTGGATGACTTAACCAAGGTTGAGGATTGGGTATAGGAAATTGAGAAGACATTTGTTGACTTTTAGATACCAAAAGATAAGAAGGTAAATTATGCTGCATTCATGCCAAAGGGAGTTGCAGCTAAATGGTAGGCTTTAGTTCTTAGACTTGTAGGGGAATGCATGAGCTAGGATGTATTTAAGGAGCCATTTTATTAGTGATACTTCCCAAGAAACTCCAGAGACAGGATGGAGAATAAATACTATAACTGTGAATAAGGGAACTGAACAATTGAAGAGTATGAGGTAGAGTTGAATCGCCTCATTTAGTTCCTTCCTGAAAATGTACGTAATGATGATAGGTCCCGAGCCAAGAGGTTCTTAAGAGGATTGGACTTAGACCTACAACTTGCAGTGGGGGCCTTTCAGCTAAATACATATGATGAAATGGTTGACAAGGCTAAGTATCTCGAATAGAACAAAAAGATCATAGAAGAACAGAGGAACCATAGAGCAGCAATAGCTTTGGGAAAAAGACCTGCCTCTAGTGGAATGGGACAAAACAATGGTAAAAGACATCATATGTCGTAAAGCAGAGCACCAGATGCTATAGCCCCTCCTCTCCAGATCAAACAAGTGCCTTTGGCACTATTGTAACAAGCCCAAATGTTAAATGTCCTAGATGTTATAGGCCTCATGAGTTAAGAAAGTGTAAATGGCTAGATGGGACTTGTTTCTCTTGTGGGAAGACTAGGCACATTAGTAGGTATTGCATTGAGAGGTCGGTCCCCCTAATCTTTTGTCATGTGTGCAACCAGAGGGGACACAAAGTAGTCAACTGTCCTCAAGGATAAATTGGAAATTAGACATGGCCAATTCAATAGGCAGCTAGACCTCCAATAAAAGGATAGAGAAGTAGACCACATGCAGGAGGTCCTAGATAAAGAGTTCCTAGCAGAGTATTTGCCATTCACCAGTAGCAGCACTAGGATATCCCTGACGTAGACAACATTGCAGGTATGCTTCCAGTACACTCCTGGAATGCACATGTGCTGTTCGATATCGGTGCTTCTATATCATGTGTGTCTGAAAATTTTGTATGTGCATGTGCTTTGAATGTTGAAAACATGAATGACTATCTGGTTGTTAGTACTCCTTTAGGAGTAGAAGGAAGAATAAGTAGGATATGTAGAGGAGTGGGAATAGAAATATATGATAGGGTAATGCCAATAGACCTCTTGGTATTAGAGATGATAGAATTTGACATTATTTTAGGTGTCAACTGGCTATCAAAATATCATGCCACCATAGACTGTCATAACATGGTGGTGCAATTTAATATACAAGGGGATGGATATTTTGAATACAAGTTAGAAGTGCAAAGACGCACTAGATTGCCCACTTATGAGATGTGGGGGAAAAAGTGTATTGTTAACTATACCTGTTGAAGTCAGTGAAGAAGTTAAGATGGAAGGAGTACCCGTGGTGAGAGAGTTTCCTAACATATTTCCAGAAGACCTTCCTGGTTTCCACCCAACCAGGGAAATAGAATTTAACATTGACTTGGTACAGGGTACAATACCCATATCAAAACCAGTCTTTAGGATAACACCGGTAGAATTGGAAGAATTAAGGAAACAATTATAGGAGCTATAAGATAATGGTTTTATAAGACCCAACATCTCTCCTTGGGGTGCACCGGTCTTGTTTATAAAGAAGAAAGATGGAAGCATGAGACTCTATATAGATTACAGAGAGTTAAACAAGGTCACAATAAAGAACAAGTATCCTCTTCTTAAGATAGATGACTTGTTTGATCAGTTATAGGGAGCTTAGGTGTTCTCTAAAGTAGACCTGAGATTAGGCTACCATCAACTAAGAATTAAAGAAGAAGACATCTAGAAAATAGCATTCAAAACTATATATGGGTACTACGAGTTTTTAGTAATGCGCTTTGGATTAATGAATGCACTAGCTGCATTCATGGATTTAATGAACAAAGTATTCAAGGATATTTTGGATAAATTTGTAATCGTCTTTATAGACGATATCCTAATATACTCTAAAAACATTGAGGAGCATGAAGAACACTTGAGACCAGTATTAGGCAGGTTATAAGATGAAAAGTTGTACGCTAAATTCAGTAAATGTGAATTCTGGCTAGAACAAGTAGTTTCTTTGGGCCATGTGGTTAATAGAGATGGGATATTTATGGACCTAGAAAAGGTGAGAGCAATAGTAGATTGGCATGGACCGAAGACAGTTACAAAGGTAAGAATCTTAAGTTTAGTAGGCTATTACAAGAGATTTATAGAAGGGTTTTCTAAAATAGCAACTCCTCTTACCAGATTGATGAAGAAGAATGTGAAATTCGAATGAGATGACAAATGTGAAGCCAGTTTTCATATGCTCAAAGAGAAACTTGTGTTAGCGCCAATTTTGACTTTGCTTAAGAATGAAGAAGAGTTTACAGTGTATAATGATACCTCGGTTCAAGGGTTAGAGTGTGTATTGATGCAAAGTAGTTAAGTAATGTCTTATGCATCTCAACAAGAAAGTAGCCACTCTCATCACTTCGCATAAGGAGTTATTAGAAGACATGCACAAATTGGAGCTTAAAATTTTAACACAAGAAGTGAGAGCAAAAATGACTACCTTAAGAACACAACTAACAATAATGGACAGAATTAAAGTTAGTTAGATAGAAGATCAAGATATTGGAGAGATCAAGAGTAGAATGGAACAAGACTAGGCTCTAAAATTTGACCTAGATGTAGAAGGGACCTTAAGATACAAAACGAGACTATGTGTGCCAAAGGATGCAGAATTGAAGAAAGAGATAATGAAAGAGGCACATCACTTCGCCTATAGCATACACCCTAGAAGTACTAAAATGTATAAAGACTTGAAGAGATGTTATTGGTGGAGAAACATGAAGAGAGAAATAGCTGAATATGTACCTAAATGCCTCACATGCCAACAGATTAAAATAGAACATCAGAGACGAGCTGGAGAATTACAACCTCTTCTAGTACTAGAGTGGAAATGGGAGCATGTGATAATGGACTTTGTTACAGCCCTCCTAAATACCAAGGAGAAGCAGGATGCAGTTTGGGTTATAGTGGACAGATCAACCAAGTTTGCTCATTTTATACTTATTAGAGTAGGTTACAAGTTGGAAAAAACTAGCTCAGATGTATGTATAGGAGATAGTCAGACTGCATGGAGTGTCAGTAACCATCACTTCTAATAGAGACACAAGATTTGTGAGTAGATTCTAAAACAGCTAACACAAAGCATTGGGTACCAAATTGCAGTTCAGTATAACATTCCACCCAGAGACAGATGGTCAGTTTGAAAGGACTATACAAATATTGGAGGATTTGCTTAGGGCATGTGCATTAGATTTTGGAGGAAATTGGAGTGAGCCTATACCTTTAGTGGAGTTTGCCTATAATAAAAATTACTATGCAACCATCCAGATGATTCCATATGAAGCTCTTTGTGGAAGAAGGTGCAGATCTCTACTACATTGGGATGAAGTGGGAGAAAGATAGATGATGGGGTTGAAGTTAATATAAGAAACAGTAGATAAGGTGAAACTAATTAGGCAGAGAATACAAACGACCCTATCTCGACAAAAGAGCTATGTAGACAAGAGAAGATGCCCTTTGGAATTTCAAGTGGGAGATAAGGTATTATTGAGGATTTCTCTAACAAAAGGAGTGATCAGATGTGGGTTGAGAGGAAAGCTAAACCTAAGGTATATAGGCTTATTTGAGATCTTGGAAAGAATAGGCACAGTGGCTTACAAGTTAGCTCTTCCACTAAATTTGGTTGGAGTACATGATGTATTCCATATATCCATGCTAAGGAAGTATGTACCAAACTCAGATAAGATAGTGGCTTTGGAACCACTGAACGTGTAGCCAAATCTGACGTCTGTGGAATGACTAATTAAAATTCTAAACACTAAGAAACAGGTGCTAAGATGAAAAACAATCTCCTATGTTAAAGTGCAATAGACTGACCAAATAGAAAGAAAAGTGATGTGGGAACTAGAAGCAGAAATGAGGAAGAAGTATCTAGAACTCTTCTAGAATTAGGTACTTTTGAGGACAAAAGTTTTTATAAGGGGGAGAGAATGTAATACCTGAAAAATTTTATTTATTTTAATATATATGTTGTCACAAAAAGCTAAGGACAAGGATGGGAATTTTATAAAATTAGAGGGGCAATTTAGAAATTTCACATAAGGGAGTATTTAACCTTACATGACCTAACGTTTCTTCTTTTTTCACCCCCCACAGTAAAATAGCAAAAGGAAATGCTCTCTAAATAAACCCTAAGACGACAAAAGGAAAATGGTGTGATATAATTCTAAGTACGAGAGGTAAGGGTTTTTATATAAGAATTTTCGTAGAGAATGAATAATTTGATATAGTTACATCACTATGTTTATCTAGAACTCAAAATTTGAGGAAGAATGAAACAAGAACGGAATCAATGACTCAAGGGCGACTTGTGCAATTATTGAAGTAAGTAATCTAATTTGTGTAATTTAATTGTAATTTCATGTTTTAGAGAGTAAATTAAGTCTAGGGATAGAGAGAATTGGGTTTAGGAGAATTTGGAACGAAGAATTAAGAGTTTGTGGAGATTGCCGAAGGTAACACGGTCGTGTTTTGAACATGTTGAGTTTGAAGGTTATATCGAAAGATATACGGCTTCCCAACACGGTTGTGTTTCAACCATGTTGAGTTTGAAGGTTACATCGAGAGATATATGGCCTCCAAACACAGTCGTATTTCGACTGTATTAAATCAAGGGTAACACAGCTTCTTAACAAGGTCGTGTTTCGACCATGTTGAATCAAGAGAAACACAACTTCCCAACACAACCGTGTTCTAACTGTGTTGAAGCCAAACTTTACACTGGAAGATATATGACCCTTAACAAGATTGTGCCCTTACCCATGTTAAGCAACACAACCCCCAACATGGCCGTGTTGAATAAAATATAATTTAATTTTATATCCATTTAACTTCTAATTAAGCTAATTTCTACGTGACCTAGATAGCTAGTAAGGCCTTAGAGAATTTAAATGACTTAGATTAAGAGAATTTAGAGATGATATTAATATTAGATTAAGTACTAAGAAGAGCTTATTGATGTGTATAGACTTCAATTTAGCTTAAGTTCAAGAATGGAAGTGCTTAAGGCTAAGATTCAAGGTATGTGTAATTTGTATGTTGTTCTGTGCTTGTTTAAGTTAGTTTATGTATTGAACTTGATTTAACTAGATGATTTGGCTTAAGTGTTTAAGTTGTATGTTGTATGTGCTTGACTTGGCCTATGAGTCTGTAGTGGTAGATCTCCAGGGAGCACTCCAATAATCCTTGTGTGATGTTATCCTTAGTGGAGTCATGCTTGGAAATGATTTGGGTTAAATGTTGGTTAAGAGGTTTAAGTGGACATGAGTATGGGGCTCATAATGGCAGTTCTCATCACTAGGTTTAAGTGTACATGGGTATGGGGCTTGTAGTGATGCTTGTAGTGATAGATCCTATCACAAGGATTAAGTGGTTTAAGTGAACATGGGTGTGAGGCCCGTAATGACAATTCCCATCACCAAGATTAAGTGTACCATGAGTGTGGGGCCTGTAGTGGCAGTTCTCATCACCAAGTTTAAGGATTAAGGGATCATGGGTGTAGGGCCTGTAGTGGCAGTTCCCATCACCAAATTATGCTCCAGTGTGTTAAGTGTGTTAAGGGGGTTATGAGTACCCTATTGATGCTTGTTGACATAAATTGTATTATGAAATGGTGGTTTGTGTTTAAGTACTGCATGATGTGTGTGATACTTATTCATGTTTGTTCATGTGTATGTGTTTATGTTATACGTACTGGGCATTAGCTTACCCATCGGGGAATATTTTTAGATGCAAATGTTGAGGGAGATGATAACCATAAGATAACTTAGGTTTGGGTGAACTATAGAGAGATGAAGATGAAGATGAAGATTTCCATTACTATTATGGTTATTAGGATTTGGAGAATTATGTTATTTGACTGTAATAGACATTATCCTTTGAAGAATGTTATTTGTATGGAATGTTTTTATATGGGAGTCAAAATATATCAGAGTTGATTCAAAGCCTTAACATGTTCTTGTGAGATAAAGACACATGGCGAGTAATAACATGGCTTAGGTTTCGGAGCGTTACAAAAATCAATTATTTTTTAGGTGTACTAGTCTAAATCTTATATATATATATTTTATTTTTTGGAAATAATTTATTGTCACAAGAAGAAGAAAAAGAGAAAATGATTAGAAGAAAATTTTGTAGTTCCTCTAATCTTTTCTTATAGTAATATTTTATTTATTGAAACTCTTATCTTTTTTGTACCTCTCTTTTCTTTTTCGAGATAGTCCTCATATGTTGCAAACGTATTCTAATGTTTTGCAATTTTCCATGTATTATAATTATCTTTATTTTTATAAATTTATTTATCTTTTTTTAAATTACCATTATATTCTATAAATTTTTTCTTTTTTATTTTATAGTTTAATCAAAATTTTGTAATCTTTTCATTGTTTGTAAATTCTCATACCCCTAATTTGATTGCAAAATTATGAGATTGTAGCAATTGTAGATTTGTTAAATTTTTTTAATGATTATAATCTTAAAAGCAATTGATTTTCAAAAATACAAAAAATAAAAGGGCCATACAAATCTAACTAAGAAAAATGACAAATTTTAATTGTATAATATAAGTCCAACCGAAAATTTTAAATACTTTGTAACACAAAATTTCCAAAGGCTATAAGTTTATAATAATACAATATCTAGTTTGCAAGTTATTGAATTAAGAAATTTGAAAAATTAGTACAAGAATAATATGGAAGACATAACAAAATGTTGTATGATGTGAAAGTGTATTACTCAATGAGTCAGAAAATTTGCATTTTGAGACTAAATGATAGTAATTTTGCAAATTATGACCATTCGATTTTTATTTTTTTGTTTGAGTAGCTATAGAATGTGTATTAGGTCTTGTTTTCAAATAAATGTATGTTTTACAAGCTTTTCAACCATATAAAGTTTGTTAAAATTATACATTGCATTTAAAAGTTATATATATGATGGAAGTCACCAACACAATCTTTTTTCTTAATTTTCAAAATAATTTATTAAATAATAAAAGTTAAAAATTAATTTTTTATAAATTAATTTGTGATCAAATACTAAATTGTATCAAAGTTATAGTACAAATAATAAAACATAATCAAAACTCAAGTATAAGTTCCTAGATGCAAAACAATGCATTAGTTGCTAATTTCTACATTAACTGAGACATCAAATTGAAACAAAACCAAAAAAAGAAACACTAAATTATAAAATTAAAAATTTAAACACTAAATTACTAAATATTGAAAGTAAAAGCACTTTTTGCAATCTTCCTCAAGCTATTCCATTTGAATTTTATGTGCTATACGAACCTCTATCTTTTGCTTTGTTTTGTTTTTGTTTTTGTTCTTTTAATTTGATACTATAAATGCTCAATATCGGCATCGGTAAAATTCAATCAAGGCTAATGTACGTAACTCATTGATTTGAAAAGCCTAATGAAGTTTACAGATCAATACAATAAATAATGAACAATGAAAAAATGGAGATTAAGCACATGAACACTTTCCTATTGATAATTCGAAATTGTTCTTAGATTAAGCCCTTTGACCGTGGAGAATCTACAGGTCATATCGATTCATTTTCTATGCATATGCTGATAAATTATTGTCAAAAGGAATAAGCTTAGGATGATTACTACCCCGATTCCCTTAAAGCAGCCATGTGAGCGTCGAGGAGCCAATGTATGATAGATCTTGGATTCCATTCTCCACCATTTCATGGCAATAAACGACACGAAGCAGGTCCTAGATTTCACGATTTTGGATCAGTTTTCTTGATCCCATAAAAAAATTCAATCAATGCATATAAGTTACGGAGAATCTAAAATGGGGAATATGTTAGGTTAAAAGTAACGATCATTTCCTTTATTTCACATCTTTCACCAAACATTGCATACCTTTATAGTAAAAATATAGTAATCATTTGATTAATTTTTTTTTTTTTTAAAAAAAAAGGTATTCAATGTGGACTCATTCATTGCATCATGTGTAAAAGATTCCTCCCCTTTTTTTTCCCCGTGAGAGGGACTGCTTTGTCATGAAATCCTATGAAGGACATTAAACAATTTGACCAATTGAAAGGTTCCTCGCGGAAAAATTGTAAATACATTCTTGAAAACACCCTTAGAAAGATATTGACACTTCTCCCACCTTAATGGCATAATCATTTGCTGTGTATCTTTATCATTTACCAAGAGCATGCAAGGTTCAGGAATCTTACTAATGGAAATCTAAAAGCAACAAGCTTGCGAATTCAATAACAAGTTCCACCAGCGCTAATTACTAGAGCACGAGCTAAGAAATTGCATATGGAATTTGATGGGTTTACTTGCAAGGCAACGAAGAACATTTAAGTCAGATTTAGGACGAAACTTAACAAATATCACTTTTGCTTGTATGGAAAATGAGCCTAGTGGATTATTGGATTTATTAAGTAGCGTTTGGTTATTGGTACTAGACAAGACAAAGAGTACTGAACAGTATAAAATAAGAAAGACTAGACAAAAAAAAATTTTATACCACGTTTGGTTTGTTCAGTATTAGACAAAGATTTTTGTGCTGTCTAATGTTTGGAATTGCAAAGTACTGGACTGAACATAGTAAATTTGACAATTATACCCTTTTAATTATATCATGGTTATTTATACATATTTGATATTATTATAAGAAAATACAATTTGAAGAGATTATAAATTATATAAAATAATTCGTGTAAATCCATTGATTGAAAAAATTTAATAATTCATATTATAAATTACAATAATTTATGTTATATTTAATAAAATAACACATTACTTACTTTTCTTTTATCTTAAAAATAATGTTCCGATATAGTATATATACATGATAAATAATATACAACATAAAAGAATCTTGACTTGAAATTAGCAATAAACATGGTTTAAAAAAAAAAACTTATGTTATATTATTTTTCTCGTACTGTGTAATTTTCTTTGTTTTTATCGTACTGAAAATCAAAACGTGAGTTTAGAATCAAGTTGGGACACGTGATGATCTATTTATACATGAAAGATTGATCCACCACCACCGTCCCATTTCAACAAACATCTAAATGCACGACGACAACCAAACGAAGAGCATGCGACGAAGATAGAAAAGCAAGCAAGGGAAATCTAAACCGACGGCAACAACTACAGGTACAACATGCGGGGAACATAGAAAAGCAAGCAAGAATGTGAGAAAGAATGAAAGGATACGAGCCTAACGACGACTTCTGGCATGACAACAGCGATGTTCGAATAGCGGTCGATTGCACGATGGATCCCATTATTGGAGCGAGGCCGATGGGTTTTCTTACTGCACTTGAAGGGCAAGCTAGTGTAGCATAGATGGGTTCGAATGAAAAGGGTTTAGGGAGGTAGGGTTTGTTTGTAAAGAGAAAAATATGAAGGGCAAGTTGGGGATTTAAAAAAAAATGAATTTTTGTCCAGTACCAAATTTTTTGTACCTAATTACATATGGTACAAAAATTTTCCATTTTGTCCAGTACCACATTGAATTTTTGTCCAGCACTTTTTTCATGAATGCTAACTAAACGCAGAACAAAAAAATTTGTTCTGTCCAGTACCACATTTTTATGGCAACCAAATGCTACCTTAGGTGGTAACAAAAACTCAATTAGGCCAACCTAATTTGTGCCTAGAAAAATGATGGTCAACTAAAACTACAAAAGTGGTTAACTAAAACTGCAAAAAAGGTTAGTGCAATTTGCAAAAATTGTCAACTGAATTTTCACATTTGATCAACCAAACATGATAAAACTGATCAACCAAAATTTTTTTGAATTTTATTTTTTAGTTTTTATTATTTGTTAAGTGCATCTTTAGTTTATATAGTTTTCTATTTTAAATAAATTCTATTCTATTTTATTTTAAGCCTATATATAGGTTTGGTATTGTAAAACAAACAAACTGTTAAGATGTGGCTCATACTCTCCTATGACAAGAAAGCATGCGGGTCTCACTCTATGCTAAGTGGGCGGAGGTCCGGGGAAACCGTCCCAGTAAGGGTCTCAAGGGGGTAAGGGCCCTTGGATACCAAAGGGCTTTTAAGCATTTAAACCTATATTTTTTTCATTAAAAGTTTTGGGCTTTGGCTCATGAATAGTTGTTACTATATATTCTTTTTTTCACTTGTAATTGTGTGATGTAACAAGAGAGTGAGGTGCTAATTATAGTGAAATCCTCTGCTGGACGTAGCCTTAGTTAACAGGTGAACCGGGATAAAATCTTGTGACTTTATTTTTCTTTCTCTTTTAACTTTACTTCATTATTTTGTGTGCGCTGACCCTAACACAAACAAATTGGTTATTGAAAACTTTTTTGTGAGACCGAAATCTTCTCTATGGTTCTTTAAAAGAACTATTGAAGTTATGAGGAACTTTTTCTCTTATAGCATTCATTCATCATACTAAGGTTCTCAATTAGCATAATTCAACTGGATGAGGTTCTTAAACAAAAATTGTTGAATTTGTTTAACAAATTGGTTGAGGTTTTTCCATTCAATTATACAAAGTTGTTGGGATACTTAACCTCAAGGTCACATTCAATCTATATATTTGGTTCTAGGTTAGCTTTCTCAATTGGTCGAAGTCCCCTTTAGACTTGCCTTTTGATGTTCCTAGGTTTTGCATTACCATTCCACATCAGTTTGGTATTTGGATTTTTGGGTCTAAGAATAAAGTTCCACTTCGATTAATTTGAAATTGATGAAACAAACACCAATTACAATTCATTAATATCTCTTACAATTTTTTCTCTATATAAAATATTGATTGTCTTGTTTTATTTTATGGATTTGTAATTGTTTTCTTATGATAAAAAAAAAAAAGAAAAATAACAAAAAAGAGAAAAAGAGCTAACAAAAAAAAATGATTAAGATCACAAGAACAAGTTTTTAGCAAGAGTTAGCAATTCCATAGCATCTCTTCTCATACCATCACCTCTCTTACAAATTTACTTTCCACTTGTTTTGAGTTATAAATATTTCCTCAGTTAATTTTGTCTTTGTTAATTTCATCAAGTTAAGCCTTAGAGATTCTAAACTTGTTTGAATTTTCTTCTAGGAATTCCAAGTGTAGTGATGAACAAAATAGGAGGACATCAAAATTGAGTTTGCTAGTTTGATAAAGAGTTGAAAGATCAAGATAAGAATGGTAAAAGGCAAGAGTAAGTGAGATTATTACGAAGAGCAAAAGCCATGTTAAAAGAGTGAGATACAATTGATGAGTGTTTGATTATTTAGTGAAAACATGTGATGAAGTGTTGTGGGATTAGTCGTCTAAGGCTGACATAATGAAAGTAAGAAAGGAAATAGCTCAGCAACAATGTATGAAATATTAAAAATGCTTAAGTAGTTATAGTGGCGGTAGGCGAGATGAATGTGAGGATAAGAAGGATAGAGACAATATTGGTAGGTTTACAACTGGAGACTCCATTGTAACAAGCACATCTTGTGAGGTGGTAGGAGAGGCATATAGTCTAAGAAGATTTATGAAGAATACAATAGTGAGGATGACATGAGTGAGTGAGCTGCATTGGTACATGTGAGGAGGTAGTAATACTTAGATCTAGGAGGGAAGATAGGAGGAGAAGTGATTGTGCTGATGGGGACTTAGAGAGTATTAAACTCAAAATTTCTTCTTTTCTAAGTAAGAATGGTTTAGATGCATATCTAGAATAGGAAAAGAAGATTGAGCTAGTCTTCAATTACCATGACTATTAAGGGGAGAAAAAGTTAAAATTGGGTGTTATTAAATTTATTGGTCATTCTATTGTTTGGTGGGGTCGACTTATGTCTAACAAAAGGAAGAACTATGAGTAACCTATTGGCATGTGGAATGAATTGAAGGTGGTAATGTAGAAGAGATTTGTTCATAGTCACTATCATGAGGGACTTTATCAAAACTTGTAGAGCCTTACTTAGGGGTCCAAGATAGTAAAGGAGTATCACAAGGAGATGAAGATGTTTATAATTCAAGTCAATATAGATAAGGATAGGATGGCTAATATGGCTAGGTTCTTGAATAGGTTGAATTATGACATTGTGAATGTTGTGTGAAGTCATAGCACTATGTGGAGCTAGCGGATATAGTACACATGATCATGATGGTTGAGCAATAAATCAAGTAAAAGACTAGTAAACTAAATCCCAATTCAATGGCTACCACATCATAGAGGGAAAATTGGAGGAGTGAGGAGAAGACAATGCTAAAGCTTGAGATGACACCATAAAAGCATAAAGAAGAGGGGCTTGGTAAGTTTAAATGTAAAAATGAAATTCAAACTTGCCATCATGAATTAAGATATTTTCAATGTAATGGAGCAGATTATATAGCAGCATAGTGTCTAAACATGAGGACAACAACTGCAATTGGTAATGATGGGTATGTTACAGTGAGTGAGAGTGATGAGGAGATGCCACCATTGGAAGATATTAGAGATGAGGAGGTAATAGCCCCACTTGATGAATCGTTGGTTGTTAGGCTTGGCATGAGTATTCATGTTAAAAAGAGCAACATGGAATATCAAAGGAAAATATTCTCCATATTAGGTGTCATGTTGGGAGAAGATATCCAATCTTATTATTGATAGGGAAGTTTCTCCAGTGTAGTTAGCATTAATTTGGTGGGGATGTTTAGTTTGACTATGTTGAAATACCTAAGCCTTATAAGCTTTAGTGATTGAATGATTCTATGGAACTAAAGGTGAATAATTAGCTATTGCTAAACTTTCCCATGACGAACTATAAGAAGGAGGTGTTATCTGATGCAAGACATATTCTATTGGGTAAGTCATGGCAATTTAATAAGAAGCCACACTATGATAGGTTTGAGAACCAGTATTCACTAGTTAAGAATAAGAAGCATATTACACTTACACCATTAACTCCAAAGCAAGTATATGAGGATCAACTAGTGAAAAGAGAGGATGAGTTTATGAGGAAATAAAGACAAAGAAAGTTAGAATAGTGAAACACGAGTGAGAGTAAAAGAAAAAAAAGGGCACATAAAAGGCAAGTAAGTTGTTATGTTAAAAATAGCGAGATCAAGAGTTCCATTTTTTATGAATAGCCAACAACTGTACTTATGTATAAGGAGGCTTATTTAAATACTAGTGATCTTGATCATACTTTTCCTAGTATTGTTGTGTCTCTTTTCTAGGATTATGAGCATCTTTTTTAGATAAGATGGCAGGGGGTTTATCACCCATTCATAGGATTGAGCACTAGATCAATTTCATTTATGGAGCTACCATTCCAAACCATTTAGCTTACAAATGAAGCCTTACGGAGGCAAAGAAGATACTATAAAATACACATTTAAAATATATTATTTTATTATTATTATTATATAAGCCAAGGTCAAACATGTAATTATTATAAAGACACAAGGGGGCAATTTGGTTTTTTCATGGACGGGATATATAAACCCCATTTGACCTAGTGCATCTCTTTTCACCATTTATGTAGTAGTAGAAAAGAGAAGTTCTTAGAAACCTTAAAAGTAACCTAGCAAATAACCATAAGGACCAAACTTGATTTCATCAGGTAAGGGATGTTAATGATTGAGTTATTGTTTCTGATAATAGAATTAAGGATTAAACAAACTTTTATTACATGATTTATAGAATTTAGATCAAGAAAAGGGTGGAATGAGCACAAAATCAAGCAATTGAGGGTTCGAATCATGGATTGAAACAAGTAAGTACATCAATTCGCATAATGTATTAGAATTAACAAAATTTAAGATCCAATTAGACTTAAAATCATAGAAATTAGGTTAAGGAATAAATTGAAGAAGAGGAAAAGCAATTCATGTGGAATGACATAGTACACGATTAGGTATATGCCCATATACCTACCCATATAGAAATATGCATTGTGTACAGAAAAGTATAGGGATGAAGGACATGCCTGTGTACTTGAGCTTGTCAAATTATGAAAATCTATAGAAAGGTATACGACCAACTATATGACCGTATACTTGAGCGTGCTAAAATACCATAATACACAAAAAGATACACGGCCATAATATATGACTGTGTATCTAATTGTGCCAAAGTATATGGCCTAATGCATGGCCGCATACCTAGAGACATTGTGTTATTCGATTTATTTTCTACGTAATTGAATTTTCATGCAACCTAAACACTTAATATAACTCTAGAAATTCCTGTAGAGTAAGGGAAAGAATCTTATAATGATTAAATAAATATAATTGAGTAACTTAGACTACACCTAGATTAGTGCTAAGGATGAATTATTGGTATTTTGACATATTGCAATTTAGCTATTAGACCATGACAAGTTGTGCTTAAGACTACATTTCTAGGTATGTATAACCTTTGTTATTTCTTGTGATTGTTAGGATAGTTATAAATTGGAATAACATATAATGGATAGGATTAAGTTGCTTATTATTTGTACTTGGCTTGACTTAGGGGCTTGTAGTGGTAGATCTATAAGGGGTACCCCAATGATCATTGCGTAACGCTATCCCTAGTGGAGTCATGTTTGAAAATGATCTTGGTAGTTTTAGGAACTCGTGGGTTTTGGGGCTCGCAGTAGTAATTTCTAACACTGTATTATATATTAATTAAGAATATATGGTTTAGCGAGGTCATGAGTACCCTATTACTATTTTATGAATTAAATAAAATAATAACCTATTGTATGGTATTTGATGTTTGTATTGATGTATGTGACTTAAGTTATGTTTGTCATGTATATGTGTTTGTAGGTCATACGTGTTGGGCATTAGCTCATATATATATACATATATATATATATATATATATATATATATATTTAATTATAGGCACAAATGAATATGCTACCCATGATAGGGAACTAGGGTCAAATGTGCAAGAAGGGGATGATGTAGATTTCTTTTATTACTATGGTGATTAAGTGAAGATTTACATTTGAAGCCATTGAAATAGTAATGGGACTTATTTGGATTATAGAGGATTAGAATATTCATAATAAATGATATTTAGAATATTTTGAATTGATTTATTAAGAGCTCTTGAAGAAGTGTGCAGATCATGAATGGGATTTAATTGAGTATTTGTTATATCTTTAAATGTTATCTTGATTGTGATTAATAAGAAATATAGATTTTTATGGCAAAGACTAGAGTTAAGAGCCTTAATGTGTCTTTGCCTAGTAAGGATACGTGGTGGGTCGTAACGTCTCGAGTTTTGGGGCGTTATAGCTTAAATGGTATTAGAGCATAAGTTTGTTAATTCTTAGAAACTAGATGATGATATGTAAGTATAGGTTTTAAACAGTAGAAAATAGGTAAAGCTATAGTAGGATTACTTTATTTAGTAATATATTTCATTATTATCATTATTTGTAATTGCAGTTTTATTAATTTCTATATTTTCATATATATGTACACAAGTATATGTAGAGGTATGTATGTATGTATGTATATACTGGCATATAATAATACTAACATTCAAAGTGACATTAACTCTCGAGTCTATTTGGTTGTCTCCTTTTAAATAAAATGTCTCTAAGAAGAATTATTGGATTAGGCTCATTAAGGGGTGTTGAGCGTGGTAACCTAAATGAGGAGAATATCTATAAGTAGTAGCCACAAGGGGGATAAGGTCAAGTAGTAGATCAGACTGCCTCACTTTTGCATATTGTGAATAATTTAGTGGGGTTATTGACATAGCAACAGCAAGCCCAAAATGTCCCACAGAACAGAACTTCAAAAAGAACCAATCAGCTTTAAGGGTGGTAAAGGAATTCAACCCTAGAGTGGATGACTTGATTGAAGCGGAGAATTGGATGTAAGAAATTGAGAAGAAATTTGTTGCCTTCCAAGTACCTAAAGAGAGGAAGGTAGACTATGTTGAGTTCATGTTGAAGGCGACTATAACAAAATGGTAGGCATCAATTCCTAGGTTGATAGGAGAATGTGTGAACTAGATGGGGTTTAGGGAATTATTCTATTGATGGTATTTCCATAGCAATTCAAGAGACAAAATGGAGAATGAGTATTATAACTGTGAATAGGGGAGGTGAATAGTGGAAGAATATGAGACAGAATTGAATCGCTTAATTCAGTTTCTGCTCAAGATGATCTGTGCTAATGATAGATTTAGGGCAAAAAGATTTTTGAGGGGATTGGAATCGAGTCTCTAACATGAGGTTGAAGCCTTCCAATTGACCACATATATTGAAGTGGTTGATAAGCCAACGTATTTATAATAGAGTAAAAGAAGGATAGAGGAGCAACTGAATCACAGAGTAAAGGTAGCTTTGGGTAAGAGATTCGCCTTAAGTGTGATGGTACAAGATAAGGGCAAGAGGCTCTAATGTTCCAAAGCAGATCTCAGATTACTGCAACCCCTCCTTTATAGGTTAGACCAATGCCTTTGGCACTTTCTACAATAACCTCTACAATTAGATGCACTGGGTGTTATGGGCCCCATGAACTAAGAGAATGTAGATAGCTAGATGGTGTATGTTGCTCCTATGGAAAGAGAGGGTATATAAGTTGGCATTGTAATGAAAGGTTAGTCCCATTGGTATTCTACCATGTATGTAAGTAGAGGGAACATAAGGTAGTAGATTGACCTCAAGGGTAGGTTGGAAATTAGGTAGCTCCAGCTCAACAAGTAGCAAGACCTTTAACAAGGGTATCGACTTGTAGGCTATAGATAGGGGACCCTAGACAATAAGTTTCATCTAGAGTATTTACACTCCAACAACAATAGCACTAGGACCACCTAGATATGGACACTGTTGCAAGTATACTTTAAGTACATGCTTGCAATGTTTATGCATTATTCAATACTGGTGCTTCTATTTCTTGTGTGTCTGAATCATTTGTACATGAGTGTACATTGAATATTGAATGTATAAATGATCAATTGGTTGTTAGTATCCTTTAAGAGTTGGAAGGATGTTAGATAGAATCTGCAAAAGAGTAAGAATACAGATACAAGGTAGGGTGATGCTAGTAGATCTATTAATTATGGAGATGGTAGAATTTGATATGATGTTAGGAGTCAATTGGTCATCAAAATACCATGGTGCTATTAATTGTCATAACATGGTGGTACACTTCAACACACTTGGGAAAGATTCATTTGAATTTAAGTTAGAAGCATAAAGACCAATAGGATTACCCATCTATTAGTTATGGGGAAAGAGTATGTTGGCTGTTGTGACTATTAAAGCTATGAAGAAATGAGATTGGAAATGGTGTCAGCAGTGAGAGAATTTCCAATTGTATTTCTAGAAGACCTTTCTAATTTACCCTAAACTAGGGAGATCAAGTTTAGCATTGATTTGATATAGGGTATTGTACTAATATCAAAACCAGTATACAAGATAGCACCAGTTGAATTAGAAGAGTTGAAGAAACAATTACAGGATCTTCAAGATAAAGGTTTCATAACACCTAGCACATCTCCATGGGGTGCTTTGGTCTTTTTTTGTCAAAAAGAAGGATGAAAGCATGAGACTATGGATCGACTATAGAGAATTGAACCCGATCACCATCAAGAACAAATATCCTCTCTCCATGACAGATGACTTATTTGATTAGTTCCATGGAGCTTAGGTATTCCCTAAAATTGATTTAAGATTAGGATACCACCAGCTGAAGATTAAAGAGGGAGATATCGAGAAGATAGCCTTTAGGACCTAATATGGACATTTCAAATTTTTGTTAATGCCTTTTGAGTTAACCAATGCACCTATAGCTTTTATGGACTTGATGAATAGGGGGTTTAAGGACTTCCTAGATAAGTTTGTGATTGTCTTTATAGATAATATTTTAATATATTCTAAGAGTAATGAAGAACATGAAGAGCATTTAAGGTTAGTGTTGGGCAAGTTGCAAGCAGAGAGATTTACACCAAATTCAAGAAATGTGAATTCTAGTTAGAGTAGATATTTTTCCTAGGTCATGTGGTTAATAAGGATGGAATCTTTGTAGGCTTAGAAAAGGTAAGAGCTGTAGTAGATTAGCCCAAACCGAAGCTAGTAATAGACATAAGAAGCTTCTTGGGTTTAGCTGGTTATAATAGAAGATTTGTAGAAGGATTTTCTAAAAGAGCGACTCATCTTAAAAGATTAACACAAAAGAAGGTGAGGATTTAGTGGGATGATAAATGTGAAGCCAGTTTCCAAAAACTCAATGAGAAGTTTATGTCAGCACCAATTCTAGCATTAACCAAGAGTGGGGAAGAATTTACTATTTATAGTGATGCCTCGAACCAAGGGTTAAGATGTGGTTTGATGTAAGGTGGGCAAGTCATAGCATATGCATCTTGTTAATTGAAGCCATATGAGAAGAATTACTTGACTCATGACTTGGAGTTGGCGATAGTACTAGCATTAAAACTATAGAGACACTAGTATAGGGAGAAATGCAAGATTTTCACTCACCACAGAAGCTTGAAATATATCTTCACATAGAAGGAGTTGAATATGTGCAAGAAGAGATGGTTGGAATTGATTAAGGATTATGACTTGGAAATCCAATATCAGTTAGGAAAAGCCAATTTGGTGGCAAATGCCCTTGGTAGGAAGAAACAAGGTAATCTTGCTACTCTAATCAATTCACAACAAGAATTATTATATGACATGCATAAACTGGAATTGGATATTTTGACTCAAGAAGTGGGAGCGAAGATGACCACTTTACGTATACAACTAACTATAGTGGAAAGAATTAAGATTGGTCAAGTAGAAGATGTGGACATTCAAGAAATTAACAGTAGATTAGAAAAAGGCAAGGCTCCTGAATTTAATGTTAACTTAGTTGGGGTTTAAAGGTATGGAAAGCAATTGTGTGTACTAAAGGGATGCAGAACTGAAGAAAGAAATCATGAAGGAAGCACACTATTCTATCTCTATAATCCATCCCGAAAGCATTAAGATGTATAAAGATTTGAAGAGTCACTATTGGTGGAAGAACATGAAAAGAGAGATAGTCAAGTATATATTGAGGTGTCTTACTTGTCAATAGATCAAAATTGAACATTAAAAGCTGACTGGAGGATTATAGCCTCTCTTAGTACAACGATGGGGATGGGAACATGTGATAATGGATTTTGTTACGACCCTCCTAAGAACTAGAGAGAAACAAGATGCAGTATGAGTGATAGTAGGCTAACTTATTGAGTCTATTCACTTTTTGCCTATCAGAGTAGGATACAAATTAGATAAATTAGCTAAGATGTACATATAGGAGATAGTAAGGTTATATGGGTTGCCAGTAACAATAACCTTTGATAAAGATACACAGTTTGTAAGCAGATTTTGGAATAACTTACATAAAGCCTTGGGCACAAAACTACAATTCATCATTGCATTTCACCCTTAGATAGATGGACAATTTAACAGGACCATCTAGATCCTAGAGGATTTGCTCAGAGCTTGTGCTCTAGATTTTGGAGGTAAATGGAATGAGTACCTACTTTTTGTTGAGTTTGCTTACAATAATAGTTATTAGGTAACTAATCAAATGGATCCTTATGAGACTCTATGGAAAAAAATGCAAATCCCCATTACATTTAGATGAAGTGGGGGGAAAAATAGATGTTGGGACCATAATTGGTCCAAAAGACTATGGATAAGGTAAATAGTTATGTTGATAAGAGATGATGCCCCTTAGAATTTCAGGTAGGAGATAAAGTATTATTGAAAGTTTTTCCAACTAAAGGGATGATTAGATTTGGTCTAAAAGGGAAGTTAAACCCAAAATATGTAGGCCCATTTGGAATTCTAGAAAAAAGTTGGTACTGTCACTTACAGGTTGGATCTACCATAAAGCTTGGTTGGGGTATATGATGTATTTCATGGATCAATGTTGAGAAAATTTGTACCAAATCGAGACCGGATAGTGGCTTTGGAGCATTTGAATGTATAGCTAAACTTATCCTCAATTGAAAGGCCGATCAAAATTGTAGACATCAAAGAACAAGTGTTAAGAATGAGAGGATTCTTTACGTTAAGGTACACTGAACAAATCAAATTGAACGTGAAGTAACGTGGGAACTAGAAGATGATATGCAGATGAAACATCCAAAACTTTTCCAAACTCAAGTAATTTTTGAGGACGAAAGTTTCTACAAAAGGGAGAGGGGCATGTAAAATATGCATTTAAAATATATTATCTAAATATTATTATTATATGAGCTAAGGTCAAACATGTAATTATTATAAAGACATAGGGGGTAATTTGCTCTTTTCATGACAGGATCTATAAATGCTATTTGACTTAGTGCAATCTCTTTTCACCATTTGCACAGTATCAGATAGAAAACATTCTTAGAAACCCTATGGGTGACCTAGTAAACATCCATAAGGACTAAACCCAATTTCATTAAGTAAGGGATTCTAATGATCGAGTTATTATTTTTTATGGTGGAATTGAGGATTAAACAAAATTTTATTGCATAATTTTTAGAATTTGGGTCAAGAAAGGGGGCGAAACAAGCACAAAATCAAGCTATTGAGGGTTTGAATCATGAATTGAGACAAGTAAGTGCATTAACTCACATAATATATTAGAATTAACAAAATTTATGATACAATTAAACTTAGAATCATAGTAATTAAGTTGATGAATGAATTGAAGAAGAGGAAAACCAATTCGTGTGGAGCAGCGTAGTACATAGTCAGGTACACACCCATATTCTTGCCTATGTAGAAATACACATTGTCTACAAAAAGGTATACACAAGGACATGCTTGTGTATTATGGCATGTCGAATTATGGGAATTCACAAAAAGGTACGCAACCAGCTACACAACCATATACTTGGGTGTGCTAAAATACCAAAATACACAAAAATAAAATACACAGCCACAATATACGACTGTGTATCCAACCGTGCCAAAGTATACGACCCAATGTATGGTTGTGTACCTAGAGACATTGTGTTACTCAATTTATTTTCTACCTAATTGAATTTTCATGCAACCTAAACACTAATATAACCCTAGAAACTCCAGTAGAGTAAGAGAAAGAATCTTATAATGATTAAGTAAATAGAATTAAGTAGCTTATACTATACCTAGATTAGTACTAAGGGTAAATTATTGGTATTTTGACATATTATTGTCTAGCTGTTAGATTAGGACAAGTCGTGCTTAAGACTACATTTCCAGGTACGTGTAACCTTTGTTATTTCTTGTGACTATTAGGATTGTTGTAACTTGGAATAACATATAATGGAATGGATTAAGTTGCTTGTTATTTATACTTAAGGAGCAACCTAATGATCCTTGTATGATGTTGTCTTTAGTGGAGTCATGTTTGAAAATGATCTGGGTAGTTTTAAGGACTCATGGGTGTTAGGGCCCATAGTGGTAGTTCCCAAATATGTAGTTTGGTGAGGTCATGAGTACCGCATTGATGTTTTATGACTTAAATGAAATAATAACTTGTTATATCGTATTTGATGTTTGCATTTATGCATGTGACTTAAGTTATGTTTGTCATGCATATGTATTTGTTGGTTATACGTACTGCACATGAGCTCATCCCTTGAGGGTTTTTTTTTAGTTGTTGGCACAGATGAATATGCTACACATGACAAGGAACTAGGGTTAAATGTGCATGAAGGAGATGATGTAGATTTCTTTTATTACTATGGTAATTAAGTGAAGATTTACATATGAAGCCATTGAAACTGTAATGGGACTTATTTGGATTATAGAGGATTCAAATATTTAGAATAAATGATATCTAAAGCATTTTGAATCGATGTATTAATAGCTCTTGAAGAAGTATGCAGATTGTGAATGGGATTTAATTGAGTATTTTTTATATCTTTAAATGTTATCTTGATTGTAATTAACAAGAAATACATATTTTTATGGTAAATAGTAGAGTTAAAAACCTTAATGTGTCTTTATCTAGTAAGGACACATAGCAGACCATAGCATCTTAAGTTTTGGGGCATTACAAATATAAAGACAAATGGAAGAGCTACTATCAAAGGGATTTGTTAGAGAAAACATAAACCCATGTATTATGCTAGTCCTTTTAGTACTTAAGATAAACCCATGATTATCGAACCATCAATAAGATAATGACATTGAAGACTTGAAAAATTACTTGTGGCCTAAAGAGTTCACACATATAGACCACGAATCCTTAAAAAACATTTGAAGGGTTAAGGTATATTGACTAGAAGACATGCCCAATGGATGTACTACATTGAGACTTTTCCCTTTGTCATCTAGTATAAGTAAGGTAACGAGCATGTTGTGACAAATGCACTCGTTCTAAGTTGTTAGGTGTTAAATACATTAAGAGTTCATATGTTAATGATTTAAATTTTTCATATGTGCTTGATTGCTCATTAAGGGAATTAGTTATGCATAAGTCTTTAGGGTAAACCAGACTATAGATGTGTTAACTAAGCATTTTTATTGGCCTTACTTAAGGAAAGATGTAGCGAGTGTTTGTAGTCAATGTATTACCTATAAGAAGACTGAATCTAAGGCTTTACCACATGAGCTACACAAACCACTACCTATGTCTTGTGAACCCTAGGTAGACATCCCTATGGATTTTGTGTTAAGTATGCCTCCAAAATGAGGTTATGATTCACTTTTTGTTGTGTTAAATAGGTTTTTGAGGATGACGTATATTGTTCCATGTTATAAAACTAATAATACCACGCTTATTGTTGACTTGTTCTTTTGAGAAATTGTTAGATTGCATAGAGTTCCTAAAAGCATTGTTAGTGAATTCTTAATGTCTTAAAAATCTCATAGAAAAAGGATTTCTATTAAATTTATTAATTTTCCATTAATCTATAATACGTATTAACTTTAAATTTGTTTACTATGATTAATTTAATAAAATGATAATATTAAATATATATTTATATAATATGAAAAAAATAATATTAACTATATATAATGAAATAATATAATAAAAATATAAAAATAATAACTAAAAGTAAGAAAAGGGGATTGAAAATTTTCTATGTACCTTAACTATCTTGGTCAACTTTATCAAAGCTAACTAGAAACTAATACATGTCTAAGATGGATAGAAAATTCATTGTATTTAGTGAAAGTCTTATTTTTGTAAGGTTTTGAAAACAAATAGATAAAGAAAAAAATTTGAAGACTTAAATAAAAAAGTAGGTAAACTTTAAAGACTAAAAGTATACTTCTCCCATTATTTAGGCATGGGCTGCGAAATTGTAAGAAAAATTCAATGGGTTCATTTGTGAGGCAATGAAGAATAATGAGGCATACCTTAAAATGAGCTCAAATTTTGGACAAGACTCAACAAATATTATTTTTTCTTGCATGGAAGATGAGCCCAAGGTATTAAAGGTTTAATGAGGAGGTTGAGAGACTTAATTAGGTTAAACTAATTTGTTGTTCAAAAAATGGTCAACTAAAACTAAAATTGCAAAAAAAGTCAACTGAATTTACATATATGGTCAAACAAATTTGATAAAATGGTTAAATTTATTTAATTTGAATTTTATTTTCTAGTTTTTATTATTCACTTAGTGCATCTTTAGCTTATCTAGTTTCCAATTTTAGATAGATTTTATTTTGTTTTGTTTTAAGCTTATATATAAGCTTGGCTTTGTAACATAAACACACATATTGATTATTTAAAAGTTCTTTGAGAGATGGCAATATTCCCTTCGATGCTTTTAAAAAATACTTTAAAAACTTATCAAGAACATTAATTCTTGTGGCATTCATTAATCATACCAAGATTCTTAGTTAATGTAATCAATGAGTCATAGTCCTTATACCAAGGTTCTTAAATTTGTTTATCCAATGGGTTAATGTTATTTCATTTGGTTATACGAAGGTTCTAAGGATAACCTTAAGGTCATAGGCAATCTATACCTTTGAATATAGGTTAGTTTTTTTCAATGAGTCAAGGTTCGCATCAAGCTTGTTTCTTAATGTTATTTGGCTTCATGTTACCTTTTTACATAATTTATGCTACTCAATCTTCATGTCTAAAGTCTTTCACCAACCTAAAATATTTTCTAAAAAATGTCCCAAGCAGATAGGTAATGAAACTCAACAAGTAATTATTCAACCATGCACACATTTATGATAGATCATATGTGACTTAATTTTACTAAATACATCATAATAATCAATCAATATATATAATATCAATTATTGAGATATTTAGGTAAGGTTAGTGAGTATGACCTAAGCATGATACTAAAGACATGGATTTAATGATATCTAAAACTAAAATAATACCTTGTACTATCCAAGTCTACAAAATAAATAAATAATAAAAAGAAAATGTCTCATACTAGATTCACCTCTCATATTAGTCATTGATAGTTTAGTTCCCATCTTTGTTACCACAAGTGTAACTAGTCATATGCTTAAGTAATCATTTGAAGCATGGTTTAAAACAAGTAAGTGTATTGCATTGTGTGTGCAATAATGAAAATCAATGAGTATTAGGCTATGCTTATGGGGATTGGCTAGCTAACTCCTTTTATTAGTTTTATTCGAAGCTAGGCAAATAGAAAAAGATGTGATTTTTTATTTTTGAATAAACCTAAATTAATCTAAAAGTTTGGAATTACTAACACCAAATAATGTATAATCAAGAACTAGCAAATTGGACTATTGCGATGGGTGTTGCCAATTATGCCATTAGTCAACACTATATTTGATCTAAATTGATTTTTTTTTTACCAATTTAGATTATTCACTTAAGCATGGTAATCTCCTACTCTTAAAGTGAGAAATACCTTGATTAATCAATTAAACCACTCTATTTCATGACTTCAATGTGTGTAAGAGAAACAATAGAAATATTATGATCCATAAACAATAATGAAAAAAGGAACTAAAATACTTAATCATCGTCGATGATTTCAAAGTTCTTGCACTTACATGCCTATATTATTTACATTCCCACTTGTTCTCAGGTTAGATACCACAAGAGAAAACTGAATCTAGCTCAAATTATGTTTAATCTATGCAAACTTTAAGAGAGAAATGGTGAATTTGCAAACCTCATTAGGATGGCTAGGGAGGCCATCCAGATGAATTGGCTGTTCTTATGTGCATCAAGTCAGAGGTCCATTCAAATGATTAAGGATGCTATTTGGATGGATCTTCATGTCACTATAATCTCTCTCTCTCTCTCTCTCAAGCTTTAATAAGGTGTCTAGATGGCTCTTGTATCCATTTGGGTGGAGCCACATCAACAATTGATCTTAGCTCTTTTAGCTTGTTTTTCTACAATTGATTTCTCTAAGCATGCTTTACCCATTTTTGCACATTTGTTCTATCAAAAACAGTAAAAATGTTTGAGTATATTATAAAGTTAGTTCAAAAATATATAAATTTCACGTATATCGACCACCCCCAAGTTTATAAATTGCTTATCTTCATGCAATGCATAAGTTACAAGAAACACCATTGAGGAAATAGTTACTCTACTAAGATATTGCCATGTGAAAAACCATTCATAGATTATACAAGAACTTGTTAAAACACAAGAGGTTAGACTTTTCTATCATTTGCATTTAGTGCTTCTTCTAAACCAAACCAAGCAACTTCCTATAATATATTCTTTCAAGTAAATGCTTAATTACTAGAGTTTAAGAGAAAATCTATGTAAAATAAAGTTGTACTAAATCATTTAAGAAAAAAATTACAAATATAAAATCAAGTTTGATATCTACTTTGATAAGATAAAGTTGCTTATGCTTTACACACTAAACTAGAATGCATAACTTCCCTTATTCACATCATTGGTCATGGTAATTCAAGTAAAAGTGCAAAAATCAATTAATCCCCTAAATGCTTTCTCATTGATTTTTAGTATTCTTTTTCAATACTCTTGCTCAATTTGCATGATCTCATTCCTCACCGTTTTCAACACAATCAACTAGTTGGTTTTTTTTTTTTTTTTTTTCGCACTTATCATTTGTCTAGAAACACTTGTTGAAGCCCTCAATCTTTGTTTTATTTATTTATTTTTTAATTCTTTTTATTTTTTTTCTTCTTTTAGTTTTTGTTTTTGTCCATGATAAGCTAACTCCTAACTTCATTTCTTTTTTCTTAGGAAAATTTTCAAGAGGTAGATGAATTTTGCAAAGTTTACTAAACATGATCAAGCTACCAAAAAGGTTAAAGGCATGAGTATGCATCTAAATTAGGATAAACAAGTAAGTGACTAGACCATAAATAATGATATTGCCTTGATTATTAGTTCACAATTAAGGCTTAAAAATGTGCAATTAGACCTAACATAGATTTTCACAAATCAATTCCAACAAAGTGCTAAAAATTCATCATTGATCAAGTAAATTTTGGCACAAGAATTAAAAATTTTAGCAAAACATTGATCCTCCAACTAACATGAAAAATTGATCTACGTAGTGTTTATGTAAAACATCAATTTTCTATACAATAATGGAGAATTTAAGTTCACACCTTTATAAATGATGCACACTCTTTCGATTGTATCAAATTATAAATTTATAGACCCAAAGAAATCTAATGACCGAGCTAGGCAAGCATACCTATCTAATGTAGTATTGATTTTAGCGGGTATCGTCCTTAAGAATCTTAAAAATAAGTACTAGTATTACCGTTTTTCTACTATCTAGTCTAAATTTTAGTATGAAGTCAAAAGATTAAACTACTCATTAAATAATAACTAATTTAACAATCCTAAGGTTAATTATAATTGCTTTAATAGATAAATTCAATCACAAAAACATACCTTTCATCTTATTCCACTCTAAGCCCTAGCCTTCTTATAATAAGATATTGATTAACAAATTGTTTATGCTTTGCATTGTAGGAATTCTCAATTAAACTAATTACTCTCTCGAGTTAATTAATTCTTAATCTTACATGGAATAGTGGAAACCTCTCCCTCACTATCGCCATATAAGATTTCATTAAAGTTCATAATTCCTAAATAAAGATTTAACCTTTGTGTAGAAAATCGAAGTTTTCTTACCTTTGGGAAAAACATGCAATCTTTATATTTATGAAGATCTATCCTATTAGGTAAAAACTCTCTTTATCTAACAAGAATCATATATGTAATTAATTTGCATGTATAAATTAATCACAAAACAATCAAAATAGAAAAGATACAAAGGCATAAACTTTTTATTAATCAATAAACAATTTAATCACATGATTTAGAGTTTCACAAGATGTAGGGTATATAAATCTCATCCTCCATTGAATTTACAATAATCACAAAGAATTCAGAGGAATAACAAGTAATCATGATGAAAAGAATAAACCCTTGTAGATGTTTTGTGATCTTCGAGGATGCACCGATGATTTCTCTCTTTAAGTTTTTAACTCTACTCTCCTAAGGTTTTTAGAGTGACTCCGAATGATAAAAAGTTAGAACTCCTTTTTAAATTGTGAAGTAAATCGAGTATTTATAGTTTTAGAAATAAGGTAGCATGCATGACCTACTGCAAGCTCGTGCTCGAGGTTGTGTACTTTGGAACAAAGTAAACTTTTGGTGTTTAAGGTTTTGCACAACTTCCTACATAGTCATGCTCGGGGTTGTGCACTTTGGAATTTCTTTATTTTCTTCTCTGGTTAGATTTCATTCTTCAGTACTACTTTCTACACAACTTGTGCAGCAGCCATGGGACATTTTTAGGATGTATTCTGATCACTTTTTGTCCCCTAGCACTAGTGTCTACATGGCCATGCTGAAGGTTGTGTACACATGGAAATCACCCTTTTCTATACATTGCTAAATTTTACCTTGTTTTTGCTTGAACCTTCTTTAAATCCTTCAATTGCCCTCTTTAAACCTTGAATTAAAATATTTAATACTTAAGTGTCCTTTTCTTGATAAATTCACATAAAATTCATAGAAAAATAATATTCAATAAGTACTAGAAATAAGGCTTTTTCAACACTTATCAAACTTCTTTACACTTAACTGTTTACTTGTCCTCAAGTAAACAAAATAAAGATGTGGTAAAGAACCTATCATCAATTATACTCATTATGAACTTTAGATCACAAGCAACATTCTTTACTCAATTAATTCTTAATGACTCGTTAGTACCTATCTCTCAAACCTACCATAATTATATGTGTACCTAGCATACAATAATTAGATTTTTTTTTTTATTAATCTAAGTAAGTTAAACCATTGTCTTCACTGTTTAGCAACCACTTTCAAAGTCACAAAGGAAATAACAAATCAAACAAAGCCTAAGTTGCTCAATTGCATTTCGCCACTTACCAAAAAGTATATAAAACATTCAATTATTTCTCTAGGCACAACAACAAGAAGTAAAAGTATATAACATCTATTATTCCTTTAGATTATTTTCCTTTTTCTTTCAAGTCTCTTTATTTAAACTAAGTTAATTTGATTTTTTTTTTTTTAGTTTAGTTCAGTTGGATAGAGTTGAGTAACTCATGTAGCAAGCTTTCAGCCGATAATCATGGGCTCATCACTCAAGTTAATAGATTTTATTCCCTCGATGGAGGATGTCTCTACGATCTTATTTACCCGAGTTACAAGACTCACTAAATTTGCCTATTTAATATCTCTTAAAGTTATGGTAATTTCATTGATCAATTAATCCTAGGATAGGTGACTAGGTTTTAAAGGGATCCCATTGAACTTTCCTTACCTTAACACATAGGCACTCAATGAAAAATACTTGTTACCTAGGTAAACCATTTTTTTTATACTTAATTTATTTTCAAAAAGATTGTTTCAAAAAGGGATTAACAAGTTAATAATTTTACATGCCCCTTTTACAAAAGGTTGAAAGAGCTCTCAAAATGATTAAATATTAAATGTACTAACTAATCAGTTTAAAAACATAACTAATTCACTTGAAACTAAGGATTTTCATTTACTTCATAACTCTAAATTCAACTATTAAAGAGCAAATAGATTTACTCCACTTAGATTTTATCTTAAAACTCTAGTTAAGTATATATAACCCAACAATATGTGAGTAAGGTACACAAAGTCACTACTTTTACATATATGTATACAAGAATACTACTTTTATATTTTAATGGGTACAATTTCAAGGTTCTCACTTTTCAATAATTCAAAATCAAAATTAAAACTCAATTGTAAACTTGTAAATGGGGGACAATTGATCACTAGGTGCATAAGGAACATAAATAATTTAGAAGCTAATTGCTTCTATCTTTATATCCCTCCTCACACTTATTTAAGACATTGTCCCTAATGTTTTCCTAAAGTAAGTACATATAGGGAAAAAGAAAGGAGATAAAAGAAAAAGGACACTAAGAACTTCCCTAGTTTTCATCATTTATTGAGTTATGAATCCATCAAAGAAAAAGTTGTGCAGCATCGACCTTAAAAAAATAAAAATGAAAACACCAAACTAAAAAAATTAAAATGGAAGTTAGCCTATCCTAGTCTAGAGAATAAAACAATTAGTAGATTCAGATGGAGAGTCTTCCCATAAGGGAATCAATTAGTTACAACCCAAATGCAGAAAATAGAAAATTATTATTATGAGAAAAAAAAAAAACTAAAAAGCCTAAGTAAGAAAATGTGGAGCTAGTAGACAATCTAGCTCTCAATCGTCTTCGTCACTACTGTCTTCAACCTTTATTGCAGCTTCATCATCCTCCTGATCATCCTCTTGATCATCATCATCATCATCATCTACCTCATCTATCTCTTTTATATCATTGCCCTCATCTACCTCTTCCCTTGAATTAGAGGGCATAGCAATAACTAGGTCCTTGCCACTTTTCCTAGATGTCTTAGGAGCAGCATCGCTAGGTGAACTAGTTTCGAGAGAGGATTCATATGTGGGTAGATCAACTGGTGGTGGGGAGAAACAATCAGCAATTTTCCCTAAGAATGCCCAAACCACACCTCCGAAGTGCTTGTTTTTCTTTCTTTCCTTTTGATTTAGTTTCCTCTCTTCTTGAAATTCTTGTTTCAGCTTTTGAATCTTGCCCTCAAGAGGTTAGGCTTAGGAAGTAGATGCAACAAAAGGGGTAGAAACTCCTTTAGGAGGAGTAGAACACCTTAATGGAGTAGGGAGATCAATCAACTTAATGATCCCCTAAAGATAGAACGAGCCATTAGAAATTTTTGTAGTAGGTGTGCTTAGGTCATCTAGATTAGAGCCTCAAAAGATATCATAATCCTTTAGGAACTTTGTAATATAGCCACCATAATATATTCCCTTGGCTCAAGGATAAGTAGCTTGCCTTTGTAGGAACTTAGCAACTTCTAAGCCTATATTGATATAAAATTTAGTAGTCATGTTGTAAAGATGAAAAATTTCAAAGTTGTTTACCACCCCATAGTTACTTTTTCATTCTCCTATAGTATGGTTGAAAAGGTGATGAACAACTTTCAGATTCACATTTTTTATGGATGAAGCCTTGGACTTAGAGGGATTATAGTGGATTTCCGCCTCACATAGTTGCTCCCAATATTTTTGGGCTGACATATCTTCTGGCCAAGTGGATGGCAATTGCTAAAATTCTGCTAGATTGGATTCGAATATGGAATATAAGCCTAAGTACCTTCCAAACCTATAGGAGGAGATAATGTGTTTCTTTTCGTATGCTTGAAATGTTAAACAGTGACGATTAAGCTTCAATGTGGAGAGAAACTAAAGAGTGATCTCCCTATAAGCTAGTTCATTAATCTTGAAAAGGGTAGCCTAAGTCCCAACACTTATTAGCTCATGAATCCTTTCCAATCCCATATGCCTAAAGGATTTTCCAATTAAGATACTTATTGTTCCCAAAGGCCAATGACTCTAGTCTTTTTCTTTTGTCCATACTCCACTCTTCATCAGAATATTTGATAGGCACATCCTCCACCACTTCTTGCTATTGATAAGTTCTTAACCTCTTATTAGAGTACGAGCCTGTTACTTGCTGCTGTTGAGATGTGGAAGCTTGCTGCTTCATCTTCTTGTTAGCTACCCATTTAGTTCTCATTTGGATTTGGAGTGTAGAGTTTAGTAGATGAAATAGAAATGGATGAAGAAGTGTGTAGAGTGTAAGAATGCAATTTCGTAGGGAGGAGGGATAGGGGAAATATATCGATTAGAGAGAAATAAAAGAGAGTGTGAGGGAGGAAAGGAAATATATATATATATATATATGGAACCTTTGCCTAAGTTTATTGATGGCCATGCTCGGGGCCATGCAGTGCTCCAAAAAGCTATCTAAAGGCTATTTCACTTGGGGCACCTGGTGCCCTGCCTTTTGCATGGTTGTGATCGAGGCCGTGTAGGGCTCCAAAAAGGCATCCGAGAACTTGTGCCCTATCTCTTACACGGCCATGCTCGGAGCCGTGTAGGGCTCTAAAAAGTGTTTAGAAGCTCTTTTTCATGTGTGCACCACTTTGAGCACTGCTTGTGCTAAAAGTTGTGTAGGTGCTTAAAAATTGTACAAAAGTAAAGTAAAACTCTTCAAGCTATTTGATCCACGTGATTGTTTAGTGTGCACCTTGATATAAGTGAAAGAGCATGAAAATGACTTACTAAGTACACTTGAGAAGTAAAGCTTGAATTTTCTTATTTGTCATTGATGCTTCTCCACACTTAAGGATTAACTCATTCCCCTCAAGTAAACTTACTTACTCCCCCTATAAATCTACAATTGTTTTAGTAAGAAAGACTTGAGATAGTGAAATAAAAATAAAATAAAAGAACTTAATATACCTAGATTAGTCATGGGTTGCCTCTCAAGAAGCGCACTTTTTTTAATGTCATTAGCTTAACATCCTTCACTTTTTTCAACTAAATATCTTGTAATTGGAGTTTAGACTCCTCTCAATATTCATGTTCTATTCTATCTCCCATGTACAGCTTTAGTCTATGGCCATTCACTTTGAAATCATTATGCTTTAGGCGTTCGAGCTCTACTACGCCATGTGGGAAGAGCTTCTTGACTACAAAAGACTAGACCATCTTGATTTCAATTTTTTGAGAAAAAGTTTCAACCAAGAATTAAATCAAAGAATTTAGTCCCTTTCCTTGAAATCCCTTGGATGGTAGATGTGCATGTCATGGTATTCCTTTGTCCTCTCCTTATATATCTTCATATTCTCATATGCTTGCCTTCTCTACTCATCAAGTTCGTTTAATTGTAGTTTTCTCTTCAATCTACTAGCTTTTAAATCAAATTTATCATTTTGATTACCCAGTATGCCTTATGTTCAATCTTCACTGGAAGGTAGCATGACTTCCCATAAGCTAACCTATAGGGAGTAGTTCCTAAATGTGTTTTGTAGATTGTTCTACACGCCTACAAGGCATCATTAAGCTTATCTGCCTAATCTCTTTTATGAGGTTGCACTGTTTTTTCTAGAATTCTTTTTGACTCACAATTGGAGACTTCCACTTATCTGCTTGTCTAAGGGTGGTAAAGTGTAGTAATTCGATGTGTCATACCATATTTTCTTAGAACCTTCTCCAATTGTGTATTGCAAAAGTGTGCTCCCTTATCACTTATAATGTCTTTGGGGGTTTCAAAACGAGAGAACAAATTCTTAAGGAACTTTACAACTACTCGGGCATCATTTTTAGGCAAAGCTTGTGCCTTAACTCGTTTAGACACATAGTCCACCACCAGTAATATGTATTTGTTCCTAGAAGATGTAGGGAATTGTCCTACAAAGTCAATGCCCCATTGGTCTAAGACCTTACATTCTAGGATAAAGTTATGAGGCATCTCATCTCTCCTTAATATGTTCCCTATCTGCTAATATCTATCACATGTGACACGGTGACGATGAGCATCCTTAAATATTATAGGCTAGTCGAAACCAACCTCCAAAACTTTATGTGCATTTTGGTTAGCTAAGTAATGACTACCAGTAGAGTCGGAGTAACAATCACTGAGAATCTTCCATTTCTCTTCATGTGAGACACATCTCCATATTACTTTATCTCTGCAAACCCAAAAAAGAAAAGGGTCCTCCTAGTAGTAGTATTTAAGTTCTAAAAAGAATTTCCTTCTTGCATGATAATCAAGGTCATTGGGGAGAATTCTTTCTACTAGATAATTTGCAAAGTCTGCAAAATGCAAAGTTTTTAAATTCATGAGCTGACATATGGTATATAGCTTTTCTTCAGGGAAGGAGTCATTAATATCATTATCTTTATGCTCCTCTAAATAGAGGTTCTCAAGTCTTGAGAGATGATCGGTTGCTAGATTCTCTACTTCCTTTTTATCATGAATCTTTAAGTTAAATTCTTATAAGAGCAAAATCCACTGAATAAGCCTAGGCTTCTCATCTATTTTAGTTAACAAAAATCTTAAGGAAGGATGATCAGTGTAGACAATAACATTGGGTAGAGTTACATATGACCTAAATTTATCAAATGCAAATACCACAACTAGCATCTCCTTCTCCATGGTAGTGTAATTCAATTAAGAATTATTAAGAGTGCTGCTAGCATAGTAGATAGGTTGGAAATGTTTGTCTTGCCTTTGTTTAAGAACAACGCCAACTACATAATTGCTTGCATCATACATGAGTTTAAAAGGTCAGTTCTGGTTATGAGCTATCATAATAGGAGCATTTGTCAGTCTCACCTTAAGCACATTAAAGGCATGTTGGCATTTAGGGGTAAAGTTGAAAACCACATCCTTCTCTAATAGCTTAGTTAGTGGGCAGGCTATTTTGGAAAAATCTTTTATGAAGTGTTTATAAAAACCAGCATGACCTAGAAAACTTCTCATGGCCTCGAGTGAATTTAATGAGGGAAGTTTGTCAATCACATCAACTTTTGCTTGATCAACTTCAATGCCCCTATGAGAAACTTTGTGGCTAAGTACAATGCCCTCTTTGCACATGAAGTGGCATTTCTCCCAATTTAGTACAAGATTTGTCTCTTTACAATGAATAAGCACCTTCTCTAGATTCTCTAGACAATAATAAAAAACAAAAGAATCACTAAAGATTGAAAAATCTTCCATGAAGACCTCTATACTTTTCTCCACTAAATCATCAAATATAGCCAACATACACTACTGAAATATAGTCGGTACATTGCATAACCCAAATGGCATTCTCTTATAAGCATATGTGCCATAGGGGCAAGTGAAAGTAGTCTTCTCCTAGTCCTCTAGAGCTATTGGTATCTAAAAGTATCTGAACATCCCATTTAAGTAGCAATAGTACATATGTCTAGCCAGCCTCTCCAATATCTGATCTACAAAGAGAAGAGGGAAATAGTCTTTTCTAGTGGCATTATTCAATTTCTAGTAGTCTATACAAACCCGTTATCCGGTGATGGTATGCATTGGTATAAGTTCACTCTTTTCATTAGGGACCATAGTCATCTCTCCCTTTTTCAACACCACTTGTGTTAGACTAACTCAAGAACTATCTGATATAAGATATATTAGTCTAGTATTAAGAAGCTTGATAACTTCTTTCTTGACCACCTCTTTCATATTGGGAATTAGCCTTCACTGTAGTTACACTACAAGCTTAAATCCTTCTTCTAATAATATCTTATGTGTACAAAAAGAGGGATTGATACCTTTGATATCTGAAATCTTCCAAGTGATGGCTCGCTTATGTGCTCTTAAGACCATGAGCAATTGATCTTTTTGCTCTTGACACAAATCTGAGGCTATGATAATTAGCAACTTGGAGTCTCCTACCAGAAAGGTATACTGTAGATAATCTAGTAGCTACTTTAATTCTAACACTAGTGACTTTTCTATGGAAGTTTTAATTCTTTCCTCACTGCCTTTATTCAGCTCTTCAAACCTTCTTTAAGGTGTAACTTCTTTTGTAGCATTAAGCTGCTCAATGAATACCTCAACCTCAAGATTGTCAATGTCTTTCTCCTCTCCTCATGTCAAGCTTTGTTCTAACTCATCCTTACATAAGATCTATTCAATATGCTCATCTGTTAAGGAATAAAAAACATCAACATAATAGCATGAATCATTAACACACACGGAATGTTTCATAGTGGCAACCATCTTAATCACCAACTCTTTATCTCCTATTCTCAGTGTAAGCTTGTTGTCCTCCACATCAATCACTGCTCTAGCAGTGGCAAGGAATGGTCTTCCAAAAATTAAGAGCATATCCCCATCCTCATCCATGTCTAGAATCACAAAATCAATAGGGTATATAAAGTTTTCGACAATTACCAAGACATCCTCAATGATCCCCTTAAGGATTTTCATGGATCAATTAGCAAGTTGTAGACTCAATCTAGTAGGCTTTGGGTCAACTAACGCTAATTTCTTGAAGAAAGAGTATAGCATCGGATTAATACTTGACCCAAGATTGGCTAAAGCTTTATCAACTAAAATGTTATCGATTAAACACAGAATTGTAAAACTGCCTGGATGCTTTAGCTTTAGAGGAAGCTTGTTCCGAATGATGGATGAGAAGTTTGTTTTGACTTCAACTATAGAAACATCCTCTAAATTTCACTTATTAAATAAAAGTTCCTTTAGGAACTTAGGGTATTTTAGCATTTTCGAAAGTACCTCAACAAATGAAATATTAATATGCAGCTGTTTGAAAAGTTTAATGAATTTACTGAATTGCTCCTTATCTTTGTTTTGATTAAGATGAGCTAGATATGAAACTTTTGGCACATACTCTTTAACAATTGGTGGTGACTTCTTTTCAGGTTTTTTATTCTCAGGTTCCACCTTTTCCTTCTTAAAAGACTAACCGTCTTCTTTCTTTTTCTCAAGCTCTTTTTCCATTTGCAGTTTCTTCCCACTCCTTAAAGACATGGCTTTCGCCTATTCCCTTGGATTATTCTTAGTGTTACTAGAAAGAGAACCTAGTTGTCTTTCAGTTATCATCTTGGCCAATTGGCCAATTTGCTTCTCAAGGTTATGAATAGAAGCCTCTTGGTTATGATGTTTTTCCTCAAAACTTTGAATGAATTGACTCATATGATCTTCCAAACAAGTCTTCTTCTCTTGTTGAGGTGGTTGTACTAATGGATGGGGCATAGGTTGATAAAGTGGCATTTATTGCTTTTGGAATCTTGGTGCGGAAAACTAGATCTCTAGGCATTTTGATTTCCATAAAAGAGGTTGTGATGGTTTCTTATGCCAAGATTGTAAGCATTATTGTACGAGTTATATTACTACTTGTTTTGATTCCTAAAGTAATATACTTGCTCATACTACTCGTGGAAGTTTATATTCTCACTAGCATCTCCCACCTGGGGTTATGATGCTTAGGGATTCTTAAGGGTAGAACTTGAGGGTTGAAAGCTTTCATCTTTGCCACCAAAGTAGTCATAAGATCTACTTCATACTTACCTACTATTTTCTGCTTATCTCTATTCTTACCCCACTGATAATTATTTTTAGCCATGTTAGCAAAACGTTTCAAGGATTCCTCCAAGGTCTTGGAATTTAATGTACCGCCAGCTGCGGCATCTACCAACTGATGAGTGGTGGGGTTAAGTTCATTAAAAAAGGTTTGAACCTACATCCATGTGGGTAGTTGATTATGTGGGCACTTTCTCAACAATTCTGTCCATCTTTACCAAGCATCATACATTGCCTCATCATCTTATTACATGAATGATGCAATGTCATTCAGGAGCTTAGTTGTTTTGCAAGAAGTGAAGTAGTTATCTAAACATTGCTTTACTGTGTCATCCCATGTAGTTAAAGCTCTAGGACCCAATGATTGAAGCTAATTTTTAGCCTTCCCCCTTAGTGAGAAAGGGAATAATCTAGTATGCACCACTTCATTTATCACCCCGTTATTCTTAAAGGTCTCACAAATTTCTAAGAACATTTCAATGCGAGCATGGGGGTCCTCACTTAGTAATCCATTAAATTGACGGTATTGCTAAAAGAGTTGAATCACCATACCCTTGATTTAGAAATTGTTAGCCCTAATGGGAGGCCTCATAATGGTCAGCCTTGTTCCATCTAGGGTGGACCTTACATAATCTTGATTAGTCTTTAGGTGAATCCTTAGCCATTACTTCATGTGTTTCCTCTTTAATATTCTTCAATAATTCTATCCTACTATTTGAAAATTCTTTAAATAATTCCTTTTCCTTTAATTCTGCCTTAACTTTAATATTAGGTGTTTCTCCCTCAATTGCTAATTTCCTAAAAGACCTAAAAGTTATGTTCTTCCAAATCTTGTGAAGTGTTATCTCAATCTCAGGATCTAGATCAAGAATGTCAAAATGGAGAGTCCTTGTCATGCATTATAGAAGCAATAGTTACAAGTTAGAATATTCAAAATATGGGGAGAGTAAAAAGAAATAAAAGAAATGATTAAAGTGGTAGATAATAAGGTTTTTTCTAATATTCTTTTGCTAGATCCTTAGTAACGGTGCCAAAAACTTGATGGACACTCTTCTAATCGTATCAAATTATAAATTTATAAACCCAAAGAAATCTAACAACCAAGTTAGGCAAGTGTATCTATCTAATGTAGTATAGATTTTAGTAGGTATCATCCTCAAGGATCTTGAAAACAAATATTAGTATTACCATTTTTCTACTACCCAGTCTACATCTTAACATAAGTTCAATAAAATAAACTAATGGTTAACTAATCTAACAACCCTAAGATTAATTATAATTGCTTTAATAGATAAATTTAATCACAAAAAATACTCTTCATTTTGATCTACTCTAAATCCTAGCTTTCTCATAATAAAGTATCGATTAACAAGTTGTTTATGCTTTGCACTATAAGAATTCTCAATTAAACTAATTACTTCCTCGAGTTAATTAATTCATAACCTTACTTGGAATAGTGAAAACCTCTCCCTCACTATCGTCATATAAGATTTAATTAAAGTTCATAATTTCCAAATAAATATTTAATCTTTGTGTAGAAAATCGAAGTTTTCCTACCTCTAGGCAAAATATGCAATCTTTTTATACATGAAGATCTATCCTATTAGATGAAACCTCTATCTATTTAACAAGAATCATACATGCAATTAATTTGTGTGCATAAGTTAATCACAAAACAATTAAAATACATGAATAGATACAAAGGCATAAACTTTTTATTAATCAATAAGTAATTTAATCACATGGTTTAGAGTTTTACAAGATGCAAGGTATATAAATCTACTCCTCTGTGGAATTTGCAATGATCATAAAGAATCTAGAGGAATAACAAGTAATCATGATGAAAAGAATATACCCTTGTAGATGTTTTGTGATCTTCAATGTTGCTCTAATGATTTCTCTCCAAGTTCGTAACTCTACTTTCTTAGGGTTTTTAGAGTGACTCTGAATGATAAAAAGTCAGAACTCCTTTTTAAATTGCGAAATAAATCAAGTATTAATAGTTTTAGAAACAGGGTAACATGCATAAGCTATTACATGCTCGTACTCAGGGTCGTGTACTTTGGAACAAAGTAAAATTCTAGCATTTAAGGTTCTACATAGTCTCCTGTATGGCCATGCTCGGGATTGTGTACTCTGAAATTCTTTTATTTTCTACTCTGGTTAGATTTCTTCCTTCAAAACTACCCTCTACACAACTTGTGCAGAAGCTAGAACACACTTTCAAGATGTATTTTAGTTACTTTTTGCCCCCCAGCATTAGTGTTTACATGACTATGTTGAAAGTTGTATACACGTGGAAATCAAACTTTTCTATACTTTGCCAAATTTTGCTTTGTTTTCATTCGAACCTTCTTTAAATCCTTCAATTTCTCTCTTTAAACCCTGAATTCAAATATTAAGTACTTGAGTGTCCTTTTCTTGATGACTCCACATAAAATTCATACAAAAATTATATTTAATAAGTACTAAAAATAAGACTCTTTCAACACTTATCAGTAAGAGCATCAAAAGGTAAGAAATTTGTAATTCAATACAGCCATCACAACTACAACACTACAATCACAACTCTATTAACCCCTAACATCATTAGATAAAAATTCTCACCCCACCTTTAATATTAACAATATCCACATTGTTGCAAAAGCTAATAACATGGAGAGGGTAAGAAAGAAACTTCCCAAGGGTGATGAGTAGACTAAGCATATATTGCCATATTGGTTCAACTAATGGTAAAGCCACTCCTTCTTCTATTTCTACCTTACACTTTGTAATCATGCTATAGTCAAGAAGTACCTATAAAGATCAAATGATTTGTATATAAAAACAAAATGGGAACAAAACAAAACAAAGGGAAAGAGAATAGTAGGTTACCTTCCACTAAAAGCTCATTTTTAAGTCATTAGTCTGACACCTTAGTTTGTCTTTCATGATGGATCAAATATAAGAGGCCTCATCTCTTTAACTTCATTTCTTAACTATGATCCATGCTGCTCACTTAAACTAGTTTCAATCTTTACTCTAGGAGGAGCATCTAGTACTGTGACAAACTTGGTACCATAAGGGTTATTCTCTTTCAAATGCTTCTTAATATTCACATTTACCTTATCATTTCTAACACTTAATGCCATCTTGCTATTCTTTACATCGAATGAAAACTCTAGCAGTGATAAAAAACCAATACACTAAGATGATTAGAATCCCTAAATCTTTTTTCATCTCTAACACAATGCAATATGTAGGGAATATGTTCAACCATAATGGGTACATACTCTACCATGCCTCAAGGTTTCTTAATTGAGTGGTCAACCAATCAAAATATCATCTAGGTTTTCTTTAGTACCTCCTACATTCCTAACTTTTTAATGGTATCAAATTAATACTTGCACTAAAGTTAGATAAAGCCTTCACGAAAAGCTCATCACTTATTGTGTAAGCTAAAGGAAACTTCCCTTGGATCATTTATCTTGTGGGGAAGTGTATCTCCAACTGCTTGTATGTGCTCTTGAAGCAACATGACATCACTAAAGGCTCAAAACTTTAAGACTAGACTCCTACTATACCGCTTTCTACTCCTTATGAAATATAGAAAGTATAATATCTCATGCACCAACCTACTTACCTAACCTTAAAGTTACTTTTTGAATGCATCTAATGAGGCAGATACACTAGCAATATGGATAATATTCTTTCCTTATCTCTCTTACCCCTCCATGAACATACAAGTAAGCTTTTCAAATGCAACTTTCTAGGTCAATTTCTCTTCTTCTAGACAAATTATTAGCTATTGAAAAATTAAGATTGACCTCTAGGTCAATTAATACAACAATTGATTTTATAGTGTCTCTTTTACCACTTAAAGACCTAATTTAATCCCTTTATCAACTTTGATCTAGTTTCTAGAATCCCTCTCTAATAAAATTCAGTATTGTACCTCGTTGCCTAGTGGTTGAGTTCTTTAAAATTTGTGCTAATTGAATCTTTAATTTGTAGATGGCTAACTTCTTGTTCTCAAATATCGTGTTCCATCTCTATATCAAGGCCATTAACAACTCTTCTATGCTTTGCTCCTTTTCATACTCTACTTTTTCCAAATGTACAAAAGGTCTTGTAGCATTATCTTTCCATGCATAATTGTTGTTGTGGCATCACTCTAGATTATAAGCATTAGAGCACATTCTTTTATTCCCCTTGAATTGATGGTTACTAAAGTAGTTGACCCATTTTAAGCTTGCTATTTTACAAGGTATTTTCTACTTGACATTGATTGTTACTAAAGTAGTTTATGTCTTACCCTCTCTCTTACGCATATAGAGTTGAAATGTGCTATGCATAATTTTTGTCCTTTTGTATTGAAGACATGTTTTAAGAATGCATATTTAGTACTATTCACCTTGTTCCTAGAGATTTTTGTCCAGTTGTGATTCTATCCTCTTCCAACCCCATTTTGACACATTCCTTTTTTATTTTTTTTTGCATCGAATCAACCCTAAGAATTCTCCACATTCAATTACTAGCATAACATTTGATCAATTGCATGTTGAATCATGGATATCAAGCTTTAAAGATTATACTCACCATATCTACCATTGTTGCACTTGTCAAGCTCGTCAAGGCCACCAATTCCATAAACAAGGGTACCATTTAGGCTTAGGAAACATACAACACATCTAATAAATACTAAAATCACTCATTTCTTGCCCCCTTTATGTAAAGTTTGAATTTTTATTCTAGTAAAACCCAAGGCCCCAAACCCATTTATCACTACCACTACTAAGGCTTCTATATAATAATTTGATGCCAAAATTTACTCCCTAGCCACCCATCACTACTTCCTACACCTAAAACCACCTCAACATGTCTTAAACCATGTTTTACATTGACCTCTACCACACCCCTAACCCAAGTACCCACTACTCATATTGAAAACTATTACTTTTGACCTCATTGCTGAAATTCAATGACATTAAGGCAATCACCATCATCAACCATGCCAAGCCAACATAATAGGAATCAAAATCTGACAAGACCTATCATTAGGGCATGAATAAAAGGATTTCAAATCTTGGCGATGGGGGCTTATTTTAAGCAAATCGACCCCGGAATTATTTGTTTACTAACCTCTTTTCTATTACTCATGTATTGTATACTCCAACAGGCACACTTATCAGGCTTTACAAGGCGATGAACAAACTCACTAAGACTCAGCTTGTGGGTTATCCATGGACTGACTTGAATTGGCGATGAGCTAGGCCGATGAATCCTATTGAAGAACTAACATGTTGAAGACTATTTTCACTTGTAATTTATTTATTTAAATCGTTTATGTTGTAAGTTTTAGGATACTTTTATTTAGTTGTAATAGGTGCTTTTAGGATCGGCCACCCTAAAGTGATATAGTTGTAATTTTGTGGACTTTTTAACCCTAAAGGAAGCAAGTATAAATACTTGCTTAAGTAGGGTTTTGATGGACTTTTGATAATTTTTAGGAAAAAAAAAAAACACTTCACGTGTTGAGGGTTAGGGTTTCCTAATTCTAATTTGCTCTTATCAATTTCAATCCTAAAATTGAGATTGTGGCGAGTGGCTTCAAAGTGAATTGTGAGTAATATCAATTCTCTTCATTGCAATTTTCCTTTTCATCACTAATTGGATTGTTCTTGGTCAGATTTTGATTACATTTGTAATAATCTATTATGTTATAAGATTGATTAGTTTTAGCACTTGTTATTACCATCAATTTTTGCTTCATTTCGTAATGTGAGTTAATCATTGTTGGGAAGGAGGATCATGGTCTGATCTTGTTGTTTTTGTGTAGTAATCTCATGGGAATTTTAGTATATTTAGTGATTTCAATTGAGGAATTCATCATTTGTGAATTTTGTTATCTTGGAATATAGCATTTGGATCATATTTGTGATTTAGGGTTCACACAACTTTAAGACCTTAGAATTTGATTGATCTTGTCTTCTTAGGAATTGTAATTTGGTTTGATTGCATATGCTTAAAGCCCCTTTAGGCACATCATCTTTTGGTATCAGAGCTTGAGGTTGTGAGAAGGGATTAGTTACAAATTGAATTCGGAAGTTAGGGGTTTGTTATGTAGCACCTTGATCCAAAAATTGTTGGCGTGAACTTATACTTGTGTTGTTGTGTTTTTGAATTGTTGTCTTGTTGATTAGTGGTTGATCACTTGGAGATTTGAACACTCTTGGATTCCTTGATTGTGGCTGTGAAAGTATAGTGCATGGGAAGTAAATTGTGAAGGGGCAAGAGTAGTGTTCAATTGTTGAAGTGGATTTGTGTTGTGTGCATTTTCAGAAAACAAATGGAGGAGAAACACTTGTGTTTTCAAATTTAAATTCAGAATTGAAGTGGTAATTAAGAAGCCAATTTGAAATTTCAAAACACACATTAAGTCATTGTTTAATTGTGTGTCGTTTGAATTTGAAATAGCTTCTTACCATTTGTGGAATTTCGCACTTATTGAACTCCTTTTTGAATTTGAAAGTGAGCTACCTTATTTTGTATTGAAGTTGCGGTTTTTGTTATAGTTTGTGGAAGTGGGAAGTGTACCATGGCTTGAGGATTGTATGTAGTGTTGTATCTTTATAAATTTAGTAAAAGGTGTATACATTTGGTATTGGTTATTGTATGTGTCGTCAAGATCATTGATGCTAGTGGCATGAAACATTATGAGCCGTGAGCATAAGGGGAATTTGTGTGGTGGTGAATGGTGTGTTGTGTATGTGTTTTCCTTGCTACCAATTGTGTATTTAAATGGTGAGAAGCCAAGGCAAGAAAAAGGAAAGTGAGTAGTAGAATTTAAAATTCAAACAAGTCATTAAAGTGTGAAAGTAATTGAACTAATTACTTAAACACTTGTAATTGAATTTAATTCTATCTACTTAAAAGTAATTGTGTGTACTTCATTTGTGGCTTGGTTGTGTACTTGAACCGTGGAAGTGTAAGGATAATTATTGTGTTGTTGGGTTTAAACACAATCATGTCTAGTGAAATGTTTCATTCTACTAATGTATTGTGCCAGGCATTGACTACTTTTACTACTAAAGATGATAAACAAAGGGAAAATTTGTTCCATATTGAAGACTATTTTCACTTGTAATGTATTTATTTGAATCATTTATGTTGTAAGTTTTTGGGAAACTTTTATTTGGTTGTAATAGGTGCTTTTAGGATCGACCACCCTAAAGTAGCATAGTTGTAATTTTGTGAACTTTTTAATCCTAAGGGGAGCAAGTATAAATACTTGCTTAAATAGGGTTTTGATGGACTTTTGATAATTTTCAGAAAAAAAAAAAAAAAACACTTCACGTGTTGAGGGTTAGGGTTTCCTAATTCCAATTTGCTCTTATCAATTTCAATCCTAAAATTGAGATTGTGGCGAGTGGCTTCAAAGTGAATTGTGAGTAACATCAATTCTCTTTGTTGCAATTTTCCTTTTCATCACTAGTGAGTTATATCTAAGGTTGAATTGGATTATTCTTGGTCAGATCTTGATTGCATTTGTAATCATCTATTATGTTATAAGATTGATTGGTTTTAGCACTTGTTATTACCATCAATTTTTGCTTCATTTTGTGACGTGAGTTGGTCATTGTTGGGAAGGAGGATCACGGTTTGATAATGTTGTTTTTATGTAGTAATCTCGTGGGAATTTTAGTATATTTAGTGATTTCAATTGACGAATTCATCATTTGTGAATTTTATTATCTTGGAATATAGCATTTGGATCACATTTGTGATTTAGGGTTCACGCAACTTTAGGACCTTGGAATTGGATTGATCTTATCTTCTTAGGAATTGTAATTCGGTTGGATTGCATGTGCTTAAACTCCCTTTTAGGCACATCACAACACCACTACCACTTTGGATGACCATCTAAGCATTTTGAGGAACTCTAGCTATCTATCGCTGGGTTTGACTTGACCTAATTTGACCTTTCTCATTTTCCCTATTTTAGTTAGTTTTTTTTTTTTTAGAAATTTAATTAAATAAATCCATTTTTCTAAAAAAAATTTAAAAAATAAATAAAATGTAATTTTTAGAATACTTTCAAGTAAAAGGTTTTTTTTTTTTAAAAAAAGTAATAAAAGAGTTTCAATAATAATGTCTTTCTTCTAGAGTAATACAATCTATTTTCGGGTAATAAGAGATAGTTTATGAAAAAATAATCAAAAAGAAAAATTTTTCATAAAGAAAAATAAAGAAGGATTTTTTTGGAAAATAAAGAACCATGAAAATCATTTTCAAAGCTTGAAAGGTAGAGAAAGAAAATTCTTCATAGAAAATAGGCTTTTTATGAGAAAAAAATAGTAAAAAAAAGTAATAATAGCATGAAACAATTTTTTTTCCCTTAAGAAAAAACAAGGGAAAAAAAAAGCTTTCCAAAGGTAATAAAAAATGATGATTTAAAAGATTTTTCTTTTTTTTTTAAGAGCCATGGTGCCTAATCCCATAACTTAAGTACTTTGGATCCTTGTAGAGCTATCTTAACAAAAAATAAAAAGGAAATATTTTTTAAAGAAAAAATAAAAATAATAACAAAATGTAAAATTTCCTTTAAGTGAATTAATATTCTCTTTCTCAATTTTCCTTTATATTAGTCAAGTTATGGAAATTGAACAACCTACCTAATTTAAATGCCCTATTTGGTAGCAACTTCCTTTTTCTTTAAATTATAAAATCCCTTAACTCGAATCTTGATTTTCATAAAAGACTAGTGTCTCAGTTAAGGGTGATCTACCTAATCAACATGTACCTTCTTTTTTATTTCAACTTTGGTTAGCAATGACTCTTTGAAAGCAATTTTCAAAAGTTTTTTTTTTTTAATTGAAGCATGTATTCTCTTAACTTTGTGTCGAGTGGTTTCATATTTGGATAGGCCAAGTTTAGTACATGTTAAAAGTTAAGGAGATGAGTTAAAATTTAGGATCAACAACAAGCTCATTAGTATGTATTTGTGAGATATTCTCCAAGTCAAAAGGGTTTTAAGCATTCTTGTCTTTCATCAAGGAATTTTTTTTTTTTTATCCCTTAATGTTTCCTTTATTGGGAGTTATTTCTCCTTCCACAATATACCTATTTAGGGGGAGACAAACACAAATCCTACTCCCTCCCTTCCAATATATGATAATAGCACTCTCGTTGCTCCATATACCACAAAAGTACATATTCCTCTTAATAGCAGTCGAGTAATCAAAAAATTCTCATCACCTCTAAAGGTATTAATCAACTAATGAAACCCCAAAACCTGTAGAGAAAAGAAATGCAAACTTAAGTGAGGGAAAAAATATTAACCCTAGGATTGAGAGTTGAATATAGTGATGTAGAGGGGGGACTTTTATTTTTTTTTGGTGGGGGTACATCTTCAACAATCAAAACATTAAAAAAATAAATAAATAGAATTGTTAGCAAACTAGCAAGAAGGGACATATTCAACAGTCAACACGTGCTTCATCGCAAATTTCGGATTATACAACCGGAGGCGTGTCTTTACTAATCTTTAAAAGCAAGGATAAAATTACCACACGCAAGAGTAAAAGAAAGAAAGGTAGCATAGGCAAATTACGAAAGATCCTCAGTCCTCACTAGAAGGTTAGCTTAGCTATACGTAAACCCAACCACCACACCACCACCATGACCAACCCCCACCCCCACCCCCACCTGACCTTCCCGACAAAACAACATACGCGCTAGATTTCAAGGATCACAGCCGCGACTTTCATTTGGACCGTTACCGATTATCGTATATTCTCGGGGAGGACACATGGCTAAAATAGAACCATTCCAAAAGCTCAAAATCAATGGGAAGTAGAACAACCCTACCATGTAGCTAAAAGCATCAAATGCCGATAGGTCTTCACATTTAAGAAGGGAATGTTAGGTAGTCTGTCACAGAGCAATAATTAATTTCAAAACAGATACCAAAAAATCACGAATCTTTCTTCTTAAGATGCACTAAAAGTGGACAGTTCTTGCTCCGAGGTTAAAACTCAATACAGACTAAACCTGCAAAATTTCGAAGCCACCTGCCGGTTCTTATGTGGTAATAAATGTTTACTAATATATAGGCTAAGTGATTCCACCATGGATCAATTATCTGCAAAAAAAAAAAAAAAAAAAACCATGGTGGAAGAAAAAAGATTACTCTATACATCATCTTTTCCGGGTTTGTGAACATTACTTCTCCAGCTATAAATTTCGGATTTTTCATCTTCATCGTCTTCCATGCTGTTGCAACCTGTAATTGATGTAGCCGCGGTGCTTCCACCCAACTGCAGGGGACCTTCAGGAGAACCCGATTGTGAAGTACTTGCTTTCGAGGATTCTCCACCCTGATCTCGAGACATCCATAGTCCCCCTAAAACTACCATCGGTTCTTTTCCAGTGGAAGACGGTGGGGTTGGTACTCTTCGGGTATGAAGCCTGTATTTCTGCAATTATGAGAAGAAAAAAAATTAACATCAATAACGCAAAAAAAAAAAAAAAAGAAACCCCAAAAAGCAGGAGAATAAACGGAGACATAGAGATCCTGATACACAATCAACTTATGTAACATACTTGTAAATGGCTTTTCACTTCATCATTGGTAAGGCCATCGACCTGCATGAGTTCTCTAATTTGTTTCGGAGTGGCAGCTGCAAGAATCAGATTGCTTCAAACATTAGATCCTTGAAAGATTGAACTCAAGAGGACAAAGAAGGTCTTATCGATAAATCTATGAACTTCATGGCCATTTGTTTTGATTATCCTTGCGAATGCCCCCGGTTTCATTCATTATATACCAAATTCATACACCCGAACGACAATCCAATTGTTCTCTTTTTGGTAGATACGGAAATCCAATTCATCAACAGCAAAATCATTCATATAACTGATCTAAACTGACAAATAATTCCGAATAACATTATGAGTGCAAAAGCAGAATAAAAGGTAAATTACAAATCTCTAACCTTGTGAACCACCCAGTTGCTGAAGAGCATTAACGAACCGTCGATGCAACTCTGGGGACCAACATCTTCTCTGCTTCCTAGCAGGCTGTTGTTGTACTCCGTTCCGCAGATTCGATTGCGAAACATGTCCAGAAGATGCAACTCCTCTACCGCAAGCTGTCGAACTCTTTTCCCTTGAATTTTTAATCAGTGGACTAAGAAGCGACAGCCCATTAACCGGCAATTCCACCTTCTCCTGAAGAGGTTGAGGAGGGCATGCGCTGAACTGCAAAAATGACTTCTCCCCATTTTTGCCTTTGCAACTTTGGAACATATTTTCAGTCCTTGCTTCATTCTTCTGCTTAAAAACGTTTCCATTCACACAAAAAGTATAAATAAAAATAAATAAATGTTGTATTCATTGGTAATGATAAAACCCACGAAACTTAACACGATTTTTATCACGATTACAGCATCATTTTAATCTTAACAGTTGAAAAGCATATCTTTGAATAATTAAATTACCTTGAATTCTAGTTTGAGATCTCGTTTTATATTCTTATTATTATTGCTATCATCATCATCATCCACGTTCCAAAGCTGAACAGAGCTCAACCAATTCTTCTTGTCTTTGGAATCAACTTCCTTCTCTATCTTGGTTTCCTCTTCTTCTTCTTCGTCACTGTTCTTCTTCCACGGACTGAATTCCTTTAGTAACGGTTTAGTAGTAGTAGCAGCAGCAGCAGCTTGTGCACTGCATTGAACTGACTCCATTTTCAATGCAGTAATAACTGTAGCACATCATAAACAACCAAAACCATTAAATCCAATTGAAAATAAAAATTAAACACAAACCCAGAAAATTAAAAAAAAAAAGAAAAAGAAAAAACAAGTATTGTATATTTGGTTAGACCAACCATCATTTAAAAGCTGCATGCAAAGAGGGAGTTCACGTTTAAAAGCTTCGATCTTTTTCGATTCCTCCTGTAATTTGTTGATTAAATCATCAAGCTTAGACAATCTAAGAGAGGCATCACCGATCGTTGATACTTCAGAGATGAAATCAGTGATGGTTTTGGGTAAAAAGTTAGTTGGTTTTGGCCTATAGTCCAAGCTAAGTTCAGCCGGAAGCGAACCCATTTTCTATTTTCTTGATCTCGATCTAATACTGTTGTCGCCAGACCCAAGTCTTCTGGTATTAATTCAATATTTATATTGGGGAGAGAGAAAAAGAGAGAGAGAGAGAGAGAGAGAGAGAGAGAGAGAGAGAGAGAGAGGAGGGAAGAGGCAGAGAAGAGGATCTGGTATGTAAACTCCCTTTTATATTCAGGGATAGAGGTCAGACAGAGGTGAGAAGATTGTAAAAGAAGATTCTCATGTTGATATGTGTGTGTGTGTGTGAGAGAGAGAGAGAGAGAAGGATACTGTCTTAGTTGTATGCTCGCATCGTCGCGTATTTTATCCCTTACCCGGCATCCTTTTGCAATGGCTTACCATAAATTTTACGGCCTGCCTTGGAAATTTCTATGATTTCATCCTTAAAATGAAATTTCCATTTTCATTTTTCTGTAGTTTTATACCATAATCTAGGTTTTGTAGAAATTGAAATAAAAAAGCTGTTTTTCGGTTTCGTAGGGAATGAAATAGAATTATGGTTTTAAAAATTCAATCCATTTAAATTAATAAAATATGATCGACGATTATTTATGGTTTGAATGTAAAAAGTTACGTGTGAGTGTTTAGAAAACCTTTTTTTTTTCCCTTATACAAAGTAGAGAATTTATTTGAAAAGAAAAAGAACTAGTAAAATATTCTCAATCAACATTATATAAAGATAAAGAGATTAAAAAGACTTAGAAAACTAATTGTACAATGAAATGAAGAATATTTAAATAAAACTATGCAAGATGACCAAGGAAAAAGGATTATTTCATTTCTCATTTCTTAAAAAAAAAAAAGATTGTTTCTTAAATTTTTTTATCAATTTGGGTCAAGCCTAGTAATATATTGGCTTTGATTTATTGGGCTAATGATAATGTCCAGAAAATCAAGCCCATATTTTGGGAGGACTCAAGGACGTTTGCCATGGTGGGTTAGGAATGAGAATCATTAAGGTTGCCCGGTCCACTTTTAGCCCTTCTTAGCCAACTCCAGCACTTAGCAAAGATTACTATAGGACTCGGGCTTACACCTAAGCTCATAGGAAAACTCATGGATAAGAAAGCTTGTTTCGCTTGTTAATCATCAAAGTTGTCCAATATATATTGCCATTAAGCCTAAAACTATAAATACTTAATGATAACTATTCATTTGATAGAATTTGGAGATTAAAGAAACATTATTGTGTTGTCAAAACTTTGCTCTCAAAGATCAAATAAACCTCAAGTAAAGAACAAGCCACTCTAGCTTATAAATAGTGAGGTTGATGCTTTGAGCTTTTTTACTTGCATTTGCATGTTAAATCCCCTAAGATTGTGTGTTCCTCCTACTTAACTCCCTCTCCAAGTCGTCTCACCAATGTCATCATTGTGTCACTACTCTATGACCATGCAAAGTGCAAAATCCACACTACACACCTATAATGGCATCACTCAAATACATGCATCTACATTTTACTAGCTTCTTTGGGGATAAAGAGAGTTAGCAATAGAGCAATGGCACATACAAGGAAAGGACAACTGGCCCAATTAACAATACTAGCCAGGAACAAGAAGCTAATATTAAGATCATTGAGCATAAAATGCCACCATTTGAGAATGTCAATTAAGACAACTTAAAGTCATGTAGATGATTAGATAAAGTAGGAGAGCACCAATGTCCAAAATCACTTTTTGGCTATGTTCTCTAATTTCATGCTAAGGATGGCTACTATTGTTTCTATCTAATAGAGTGTGGCTTTATAAAGTCTTGCCATTGTTACACTGTAAGGCACTATCCACTCACTTCAATGAACCAATTCTCTTACTACTAATAAAAACATCCCTTGAAGAGAAGATGAACAAATCCCTCTACCATCAATTATAACTAGACAACATTTGGTACTTGCAATAAAGAATGTAAGAGTTCAACTTGGGTTGCTCCTCATCCTCATGTACTACTCTCTCTACACTAATTCTTAGTGGATCTGCTAGCTAGCTTGACCTTACTCCTATCACTCTAATCGATAAAGACATCCCTTGATGAGAAGATAGATAGATACCTCTACCATAAATTATAACTAGAAAACACTTGGTACTTACTACTTACAATAACGAATATAAGAGTTCAACCAAGGTTGCTCTCCATCCTCACGTGGTACTCTCTACACTAAAGCTTAGTAGATTTGCTAACCACCTTAACCCTACTCATATCACTCTAGCTAGGGTTATGATATCGATCCCTAGATCTTCCTTCTCAAAGGAGGACTTAGATATGTATTTAATAAAAATACAAGTGAAATCATTCATGGGAGTACTGGATCTCTAGATTTTGTATCATTAATGCAAAACCACAAAGCCATAACTCAAGGACTATGAGAGTTTATGCTGTTTAACTAGAAAACAAAGAAGCATTAGCAAACATTTATTGAAGATTATTGAAACTTTAAAAGTTTGTGGTTTGGATGGTGACTTATAGCTGAAAGATTTTTCCAAGTCACTAGTTATGAAATCATACGCATGATATGTTAACCTTTCCTTAGGTTAGTGCACTCACAGGGAAGCGTGTCTGGAATGTTCTTCTTTGTATAAGAAAAAAGGTTACTTTAACCAATATGGGATAAATTAAGTAGAAACCAAGAAAGGATTTCATGTAGTAAATTAAGCACTTAAGGGATTGATCCCTAGATATTTAGGACACATACGATTAAAAGGAACTAATGAAGATCTACATACAATGAGATATTCATTAACTATGTTATTCACTTGGAAAATCACAACTTGTTTTCTTGTTACATTTGTAGATAATGTGCATAGAACTAACTCTATTGTAAGGCAATGGGAAGAAGGTAAAAAGCTCAACAAATGGACTTTTCTTGTGAGCTTAGCTCAAGGTAGGAGCTCTATAAATAGCAAGAGGTCTAAGAATCATTAATTCATAAGCTCTATAGAAGTATTACCATTTCATGCCTAATGAGCAAGGTTTTCAAGAGTTGAGCTCCTACCTACTAACTAAAAGAAGAGTGACCATAGGTTCTACCAATTTCACAGAATAGTACGTCATGCCACTTAAGATTAGATATGGATAAAATATGTATTTGAGTTATTTATACATAAGCCTTTGTACTCTAAGGAGTTTAATGGCGTTGATTTTTTATATTTTAAGGTTTCATGATTGTAGAGGGCTAAAATAGTTTTTTAGGCTTTAAGCTTAGTAATGACTCGAGTTTAATTCTTTAGGCTAAGTGATAGGGCCTAAAAAGTCCAGTCTATGAAACTTGTAATGATTAAAGGAGATTTGATATGGTGGACTTAGAATAAGGATCATCAAACTGGCTTAACTACTCTCAAGATTTTTTATGAAAGCTCATTCACTCAAAGAGGCTTTTTAATGGGTTCCAAGCCCATGGAAGAATATGTTAAGCGAAGAACTTATCTTGACTGTAAATTATTGGTGCAATCTAATGGATGCCGTCTACAATTTAACTCTATAGATATCTAGAGCTCCTCCTCATTTGATAAATTCACAAATTAAGACAAATGCTATCATGATGTCAGATTGCTTCAACAAAAGATCAAATAGAGTTCATGACAAAAAACGTGCTACTTCTCTTTTGGAATTGTGGGGTTGATGATTTATAACTCTTCCACTTATCACTAATGCATTTGAACTTCTTGAGATTGTCCTACTCCTCATTCTTGTTTCTTACCCTTATTTTTCCTCTATGTGTCATTTAATGTCACTCCTCTAAGGTTATGTGTGACACAAGGTGCATGTTACACATACATGATCACAATAACCAAATCCCCTCCACTACAATGATTGTTATGTGTTTTTGAAATAAAAGGATAAAAAAAAATCAAAAGAGAATTGAACAAATCAAATTATTGGATATGATGCACTAAAAACTAATTTGAATTAGGTTTGTTTGATTTCAATTGGTATCATGCATAAATGAAATCAAACAAGGTTTTTAATATAACTGATTAATATTACGCACAATTGACTAAATTAAAAGAGATGTTTGCCATAATTCAAAAAGAACTGATAAAATTGATTGTTAAGACAAAAGAGTCTAGAATTTTTTATATTTAATAATACTGAAATTGAAATAACAATATATGTAACAAAAGAATATAAAATCTAGCACTTGTAAACCGTAAAGACAAAAATGTCATAAAATAGAAAATATGGCTTATAATAAACTAATAACCTAGTGAGGATATAACTATTATAAAAAGAAAGTAACACAATTGAAAGCTGTGTAAATCTAAAATAATGCTAATAACTAATTATGGCATAATTAAACAAATAAAAATAGATATAGATCTTCATAACTTTATGCAAATCCATCAATGTCTACATTCACATCCCATGCAATGAAAATCTATGCAAAGTTGATATTTGACAAATAATTTATGGCTTAGGGAATTGGTCCCTATCATTTAGTAATAGCTTGTTCTAATTTTTAGGCGAGTGATTGGATTTAAAAAAAAAAATTAAATCTATATTTTAAGATGGTATAAGAATATTTCATTGGGTGAGATTGGACCAGGAATTGTTAAGATGGTCTTGTGCACCTTTTAACTTTTCTTGATAGGTTATATAGTCAATAAAAATGGTTACAAGTCTTTGACTCTTGATAAATCCATAAGAGAACCTATTGATGGCTAGGCTCATTTCTTCCTTCAATCATCAAGTCAATTCAATGGATCATCAAACTCGAGACTTAATAATTTTCATTTGACATGGTTTATAAATAAGAGAAATAGTATTAGATTTCAGATGAAGAACTAGCTATTTTTGTATAGGAACAATAAAGTTTGATACTTTAAATTATTTTACTTATGATTTGTGCATTTGAGTTCTTGAAACTATTTATTCTTTTTTTTTTTTTTTATTTATCTTTTTAAGTTATCTTTTCACGTGTTATTTAATACCAATCGGCTTGCTAGATTTATAAATTCTAATAATTATTTCTTACTAATGTAGTGAGATGTGTCTTCAGAGTATATCTCGCTTTTGAATTGAGAAACGATTTTGTGATTGTCGAAATCAAAACCAATATTTACTAAAACAAGCACTCTCTCGCAGCCACATCTAGGTGTGAATAGTTACTAGTTATTGCACAATATTGGGATATTGAGACCAGTTGGTGCACCTTGAGATTCCAACACGTGTAATGCATAAGAAAACAAGTCTTCTTGTTCACCGCCTTTGATCAATTTCCATGATATTTCTTTTGGTGTAAGATTCTCTGCTTTAGTGCCCTTTTCGTCATCTCGAGAATTGGAAATCAAACCCTTCAATATCAGACCTCCTTTGTCCCGACTTGATCCGGTCCACATGCCACCAAACATGTTGGCTTTTGGAGAAAGCACTATCCCTTTACCTAAGCAAAGCTTTCCCATTTGAAACTTGTTACATATTTTTCTTTTTTTCTTTTTTTTGTTTTTCATTACTTGCGTGCCAAGAGCTTAAATAGACTAATACTTAGGAGGTATTTCTTATTCGGTAAAAAAAAAAAAAGATTGGTAAAATCTAGAGATGCTAAAAATTTGGGAAATAGTTTTAATTTTTTCCCTTTCTACAGGAATGAATGTCATAATTAAATGTAAATGTTTACCCAAAAAGAAAAAAAGAAATGTTAAGACGTGGATAAAAAAAAATCGAAAATAAATATTCAATTTTCTATCATTATTGCTACAAATATGAATATGTTATGCATACCATCAAAATAATTTTATTTATCTCCATTTCATAATGGAGAATCTGTGTGTAAGCAAAGCATCTTAAAAATAATTAGATGCTTTTTCTTTTAGCGAGTGAAGAACATGATGGATAATACTAAAACGGCTGTTCTAGTCTAATTATTTTCTGGCATCACCACAAGCTTCTGCGCATGGAACGAAGAATCCCGTCCCAAGTGGGATACGTCAAGATGCTTCAATAAATATAAAACGTGGAGAGATGCTTAATAAATGTCTTGTCTTGTCTTGTCTACCTCAGGATCACAATGGCTTATAAGAGTATCTTCGTTTTTAGAGCCAACATAATAACAATGATAGAAATCTATATATATATATATAAAAGAGAAAATATATATATTATGTGTTTATTTTAAGACCAAAATAAAACAAAAAAAAAACAAATTAAATACAGCTAAGTAGTTTAGTATCTGGTTTCTTAAAGAAAAATGCATAGGTTTAATTTCTATAAATATCATTTTGTCTTTTTTAAGTTGTATTTATTATCTCATATTTCTTAAATTACTTTCTCTCTCTTTCTTATCATTTTTTGTAATAATTAATAATATTAAATTTCATTTATTTTAAAATTATTTTTAAGTAAATAAATTTTATTGATGTGCTATTCATTTATTAGTAATATGCCATATATAATAATTACATTGCTAATGCTACCAATGATTTGATCTTATTTGCATAAATTATAAATAAACAATAACAATTATATTGTTTGATGTATTTTCTTACAATTAATTTTATGAGAATAAATACAGATTATTAAATGATTAATTATCTAATTACATATACTAAAATTAATAATTTTTATAGTATTTCTAATAATACAATCTTTTAGTTATTATTAAAAATAAAAAAATACTTATATCTATATTTTTTTGGGGGCTAACTATATTACATAGTTAAGCAATGAGAGATTCAAACCTATTCTATCTAATAGGAAGAATAACATTTATGCCAACTAGATTATAAAGCCTTAGCTACTTTATCTATATCATGACGTTCCTTTTATTTTACTTGTAATTTCTTATTTAAATACATTTTTATGTTTTTTTCTTTATAACAAAATCTATACAAAATTTATGTATTAACTTTATTTCTTTATTAATTAATGGATAATTTTAATATTACTATATATGCTATAATGAAAAAGTAAGAAATTTATTCTTTTATCCTATTACGTAGTGCATTGAGTATCTTGAATCATTTTTTTAATTAAATTTTTCTTTCTATTAAGTATTATAAAGTGTCATGAGTGAACTCACTTTCAAAATCTATATATATATATATATATATAATTCACATAATTGATTATAATATTAATTTAAATAAGGTAAGTTTGCCTTTTTCCCCAATCATATGTTTTTGCATCCATCCTTGATAAGAATCTATGCTAAGAACCCCACTATTACTAGTAAACACTACTTAAGAAAATTTCTTCACCTTTTTTATTTCTTATGCTAAAGAATCCAAAAAGGTATTCCTTTTTGTTTTTTTCCCTCCCTCTATTTAATGTTAATTTTATGTAATTTTTGTATTATAGATCTCATAAATAATATAAAAAAATATTAATAAACTCTTTTTAAGAATCTCAAGGATAAAGTAGAAAGTTTCTTAAAGAAGAGAATTCCTTAAGTTATTAATATAGCACTGTAAGGAACTATCATTAATAAAAATGTTCTTAAATCCTCAGTATAAGGATCTAGATTAAAAACCTCCATAGGGAAGTCCTTAGCAAAAAAAATGAGGTTCTTAATGAAGAACTGTGATGGGGATCTAAGTACAAAATGTCGTCAAGGATGTTTAGGAGTACTTGAGAAGGTCAAACGATGACCAAATGGTTTTGTATAGCAAATTGGTAGACAAAGCATCAACAAGAAGGGGCTAGTCGATTAGCCAATAGTCAATTGGTCTTATGTATTAATTAATTAATTAATTTTTTTTAGCTTAGTCATCTTCATTTATTTTATATATTTTCCTTTTTCATAGTAGCATAGGTTTACTTTAATAGCCAATCTAAAAGACCTTTAGCTATAACAAATGGATTATTTAGACTTCTTTATATATTGATTGTTGGTTGAGATTTCTCTCCTGTATTGTTCTTATCAATCAATTCATATTGATTATGTTGAACCCCTAGGTCTATAAAATAATTATGAGTCATGTTGGAAGTTCTATAGACCTTTTGATTACTTCTTTATTCGTGAGTAATATAGATCTTAGAATTAATCAACAAGTCATATCTAATTACTGAATTGTTCATATTTTCACTTTTATTTGTACTTGTAGGTGTTAAAACTCAAAAAACATATATTTTAATATCGAAACCTACATAAACCCCCAAATTTAATGATGATCTTGTTGATAGGCTATTTTGGATATGGACTTTTAAGCCTAGGCGACCCGATTATTGAGACCTAAGTTTGGCTAACCTAATCTAAAGTTCAAATAATGGCATATGGAAAGAGTTTAGCAGATAAGGCAAGTTAATGTCATATAACTCCCCTCTTTACTCTCTATTGAATCTAGAGTCAAAGAGGAGATCTTGAAACGTTTATCACCTTTTTTGTTTGGCTTGATCATTTCCTTGTAAATACGAGATTAGGCCTTTAGGTAAAGCATTGAAACTTTGCCAAATTACTCTTATATATTCTCTAGTTACTCTGATTCTCTAAATCACTAACTTGAATGCTAGAGTAATAATGCTAGAGTCAACTTCGATATCATCATAGCTTATCTTTCTTGTCTTGTGCAAGTTATATGCATCAACGAAGATTCAGTAACAACATATTTGATTCATTATGAATTAGAATTTATCCATATCAAACTCGAACATTGGACAATGACTCACTTATTATTATTATTATTTTAAGTTTTGACCATTAATTTTTTATATATATTATATATATATATATAGGAAAATGTTTGTCCAATCGAAAATTAATTACAAAAGTAAAATTTCAAATATAAACAAAGTGTTGGAAATAATAAAAAATTTAAATTTGTTACAACTTTGTATTAAATGTTAAGTATGCCTTCATTATATATATATATTACTCATACTAATAAAAAAAATAAACAAAGGAAATCTGTAGTACTTTGGTTAAAAGCTTTGAAAATAAAATATGAAGGTTCTTTTAAAATACTGATGTAGTGTGTAAGGACTCGTGCTGTATGTTAGGTTAAAGAGGCTGGAAAAAGCTTGTACTATTAAAAAGCCAATCCATGAATGAAATGGAGGATCATTTACGTTTTTCCAGCTAAAAATGTGATTAGACGCGTTCTCTCTTTTAACGTCGCTATCGGTGGCATGTGAACCTCTCAATCTCAATTAGGTATACCCCATAGAGATAAGGAATCTTGGAACGTACCGTATGGACCCATTTTCAAGATTGGCTGAGATTTTACTCTGGACATAATAATAAAGAAAGAAACAAGAGAGAGAAAGAAGATGCCTTTTTCAAGCAAAAAGGGCCAAGCTTTACAGCCATCAGATACCCATCAAGAATCTCTACTGCCTATTATATTATAATTCCTTGGCTAATAATGGCAAAACCATGATTTCAAAATCTCCTTTAAATCGATGCTTTGATTTTTAAATTGGTTTTTTAATTTTTTAATTCTTATTCTACGATGTTCTATTCCTTTAGATCCTCTCCGTTTTCCCGCATCTCCACTGTGTTTTGTCGGATGCTTGTGAAGAAAGAATCTATCGACTTCTTTGCTGTCTTTTTTTTTTTTTTTTTTCTTTTTTAAGGTTTTATACTAGGCATGATTGAATGGCAATAGAAAAATCTAGTATATTGTCATTGAGTTAGTACGTGGAGGTTCTTTCTTTCTTTTCTTTTTTGCTTTTGCTTTTATTTTATTTTATTTTTTATTCCAGGGATAATAAATAATTCACATCATCTTAGTTTCTTACAGTGTTTCAATATATTATTTGATGACCAAGCGTAAATTCCTTTGTTACGAATTTATTATTAGTTTTATTTTTTTATTTAAAAATTTACAAGAATATTATAAAGCTAAGGATCAATTGCATCTTTGATTTGGATTTTTTTTTTGTCTTTTTATGAGAACGATGACTGTGTTTGTATTTTCTTTAATTATATATTGTTATATACATGGGTTAAAAACAAAAGGAATACACATTAACATTAATGGCACTATTTAATTAACTTCATAGGAAATATTTGTATTTAGAAGTTTCAGAATGCAATCTTGTAGTTTATATTCGAGATTTTTTTTCCGTACCAAAATATTTTCATTTGTATTATAAATAAGATCAAAAGTAAAGGTAGCAAGTGTGAGAATTATTATATCCAGAAGTCTTTTGGAAACATCCCCCAAAATAATCTAAACTTTAATTTAATTAAAGTAGCTGATTACCATAATTAATCCCACTAATATTCTCTCATCAGTATGTATATAATTGCCTTAGCCTTTTCAGTCCCGTTCTGAAAACCTTCACCTCTTTCATATCTTTTTTGTTTCCATCTGCAAGTCCAGATGAATTTGTTTTGTTTTTTGTTTCTGTTGCTATTTTTTACTTAATGTAGTGAGTGGAATTATTATTTTATCTTTATTACGGTAAAGTAATTATTTTTTTATTTAATTTACAAAATATTATATAATAAGTAAATTACTAAAGAATTTCCTTACAATACTATAATAGGAAGAATTGTTATTTTTGGTCTCAAGTGGGGAAGGTTAATAATAGCAAAACTTGATTAAGTATTGAGACTGCAATATTAAGTACACAACGAAAAATTAAACAAATTACACTAAATACTAAAAAGTAAGTATTAAGAAGATTGGACAGTGATTCATAATGGTTCTACCTTGTATATTAATCTACTCTTCCAATTTTCATATGTTGGGAACATGATCATCTTCACTAGAATTGTTTCACTATATCAAACAAAATTTTGAAGTTTACAACAATCAATCAAACAACTGTAATATCACTCTCTATTCTATCTCATTTAGCTTCACTCTAAACTAATCTTACAAAATTGTAGAGAACACACTATTTTCACAAAAATTGAATCACAAAATCTCTTTGAGGAATAACAATTTGAATCCTCTAAAACTTAGTTCATAAAAGGTTATGACTAGTATATCACTTCTAGTTGTTGTTCTCTTGTGTATATCCGTGTCTCTCTTGTCCCTTCAAATTTGCTCCAATATTTATACTACATACCCTAACGACCTAATTCAATCACAACGTTACTCCATAAAAATTACTTATGATATTTAGTAGCTCTAGCATGGTAGCCTTATTTGCAATAATCATCTTAATTTGAATTTCTTGTTTTGGCTTTGAAATATTTTATTGTTCTTTCCTTTCTGACTTTTAGCAAATAAATAACTTTCCATTTTTCCTATTATTTCTTTGAAATTTTGATTCCCCCTGGATATATATAATCCAACTTTGAGTAGAATGGGTCAAATACATCACCTAAATATATTCAACTAGTGGAGGTCTCTTGACTTGTTCTTTAACTTCAAAAAGCTTCCTAGCCTATTGAAAAAAATGTCTTTGGAAAATATTTTGTCAAAATGTCTACTTTTGATATTTTTGAACTTAAGCTATTCAAGTATTTCGATGAGTTTTGATCAATTCCTATGCTTTGTCAAAAGTACGTTATTTCTACATCATCTTGTCGATCTTATATGTTTTTGATTGTATACATCTTGTAATCAAAACCACAAATACATTCTTCCTTGTAATCAAAACCACAAATACATTCTTCCCTGTAAACATGATTAGTTAACTATACGTTTTGTTTTCATCAAAACTTAATAAAAATCTATTCATACTCAATAGTTTTTCCTCATATAATGTAAATTTTATTTTAAAAATATTTTTAATTATGAAAAAGTAATACCAAAAGAGTTATTATTTCTTTTCAATTTCAACATTTTCAAAACTTTACTAAAAAGAAAAGAGGACTTTCATTAAATCTATTAAGTTTTTTCATCCATTCGTAACACATTAATTTCAAGTTGATTTACAATAATTAAATTAACAAAATGATAATATTAAATATCGTTATGTATATAATATAATAAAAATAGTATTAAATATATAAAATGAAACAGTATAATAAAATAATAAAAAAATAATAATTGAAAGTAAGGAAAGGAGCTAGAAAAATTTGTGTGTACTTTAGCCATCTTGGCCAAATAGAAGTCCTTTTTTTTTTTTAAGGTTGTAAAAATATTGAGGATTTAAATAAAAGAAAAAAAATATTGATGATTGAAAAAAAAAGTAAATAAACATTGAGGGTTAAAAATGTTCTTTTTTCAAAAAATTTTCTTTAAAACCTTCAAAGTAAGATCTCTAATATAAATATATATAATAAATGAAATGAATTAAAAGGAAAAGAGAAATTAAATCTAAAAATGGAATGGAGTAATTATTGAAAGATAATAAATAAATAAAAACGAAATACTATATAAAGGGTATATTAGATGAAAGGACAAAGAAATTTTCATCTGAAGATCTAAACTATCCACGTTTTTATTTTTATTTTTTTGATTGAATAATGTAGGGGTAATCTTATGAGGTGATCTTCCATATACTATATCGAAAGATAGAGGGAGTACAAAGGCGATAAAGAAGTGTTGTGGATTTTTTAATGTTGTTCAAGATGGACTTAGACCGAAAATTTTTAAAACATCTAGGACGCATAAATTTCTTAAAGTGATAAATTCTCTACAGCATAATAAATGTTTTTGGTGAAATAGCTCTAATATTGGACATGAGTAATGACTATTTATCTAGGTTTAATGTTACAAACCATACCTAAACTTTTACAAATTTTATAATTATGTATCTAAACTTTTAAAGTATTAATTTATTATCTGAAATAACTTTTTGTGGTCATTAGTACTATTTGCCATAATTTTGTTAACCTCTATTGGTCTATATGGATGTCTTCACCAACACACACATAACACTAGTATTATATAATTATTGTAACATTACAACAATACATATTGGTAGTGAAATTAGCCTTAGGCCAAACTTATAAAAAGAAACCCTTTACTCTTTATCATCACCATACCTAAATCATTAGCATGCCCATGTTGTAAATCCCAAAAATCTTGAAACCCTAATTCTAATTTGTTCTCAATGGCCTAGACTAATAAGATGAGAGAGACGATAGATGATAGACGACGTGAAATGAGAGAGAAAGAGAACATGAGGCGACCCCAAAATTACAACTTCTAACCTAATCTTTGTTGCATCTCTTATAGGTGTTTGTTGATTCAAGATTTCAAATCAACTCCCTGAAATGGGACTTTCAATTAGGGTTTCTTTTTCCTTTTTTTTCCTATAGTGGCTGTGGTATGATGGAGGAGAGGGTCTACAATGACATGTAGGTTTGTTTCCCTCCCACTCTCCCTCAATCTCTCTCTCTCCCCTTTGTCTCACTCACAATTTGTATAAAAATTAGGGTTTGATGTTTTTATGCTGTTCATAGTGTTCAAGATTCTTTTATCTAAGTCAAAAGTGGTTATGTTTCTATTAAATATTTATGTGCTACCTCTAATTTTCTCCCTTATATGTCATATGTTTTTATTTCCTTTAACTCTATGTGGAAGCCTATGTGCACTTGTTTGTTGTTAAAAAATGTCATAGCCATGTGTCACTTCATCATTTGTAGCATCACCCACATTGGCTAATGGAACTACATGGAGTTACATAGGTAGCACCAATGACCATGAAAAGTTATTTCAAGTAGTAAATTAATTCTTTACAAGTCTAGATACTTAATTATAAAATTTGTGAAAGTTCAGGTATGATTTGTGACATTAACCCATTTATCTATCATTATGTAAATATCTTTCTTTTTCATTGTTGTAAATTTGTTAATAAATCAAATTTCACTTTATATAGTTGTGTTTTTTACTCTTTGAAACTTCTTCACTCAATACTAGCTAGTACATACATTAGGTTACTAGGTACTTTTAGACCATCACACTCTACTTTCCTCCAAACTTTGTTATTGTGTACTTCTTAGATTTCTCAAGCTTTAACTTCCTCAAGACTCATTAATATGTGGTCCCAATATGTGCATTATCTAAGAAAAAGTAGAAGGTAATCTTTCATTACATACCCATTATTGATTGTTTTCCATAAGGAAAATTACACCAAATATTGAAATCCTCCACCTTAAGATCAACATGTACCATAAAACCACTAGGAATCATAAAAGTATTGCTGGAGGGAACTGGTTATGGATTCTTGATTCCCCTCTCATCTACCCAACCTACTCATGAGGCCAAATCTCACTATACTTTATTATCACCACAATTTAGTCAAACTAAGACATAAAGCAATATAGCTTAATCCCAACACATACCTTGCATTTGACATAGTGTTCATCCACTAAGATGCATTTTGACTCAACTCCACCTACATTAGTGATTTCTAGCTTTTCACTATTGCCTATTTATACAAATAATCTAGTCAACCTTTTATGTTTAAAACCATTGTCCTTGGAACATATGTGGAGTACACATACCTAATGGCCATTGTCCTTTGACTAAGCTATTGCCATATTAATAATTGCTTTACTCTTATCATTCTAGATTTGACATAGATTCTATCCAACCGTGAATCTTCTACTTGTAGTGAAAGTAAATCACAAGCGCCTAAACTCCTCTCTAGAACAAGCATAACTACTAGATCACCATCGATCTCTAATGATTTAATTACTTGCAAAAGAAATCACCTCTAAATTTAAATTGCAATCTAGTTGTCACTGCTCACAAATTATCTTTGAACTCATGAATTGCGAATACAGGAGATCATATTAAAATCATAATATAACCTTCCTCTATTGTCACCAGTATAACACTAGCATGTGAACTTAATAGGATTTTAATCTACCACCTTCACAAGTCTAACTACATCTCAACACCCACTTGTCACAAATGAAACTTGTGCCTCTATTGAATTGTTGAGCATCACACTTCAATTGTCAATGTATAGATCATGACCTAAATCCTCAATCTCCTCATGTTGTTATTGATTCTTAGTGCATGCTAGCAATAGGGATCACGTTGCTTACTATTAGGCTCTAGCCAATCTACCACCTTGACTCTAACCTCTAGTCACCATAGCTCTAACCTTATTTTGGTAATTTTGGCTTTTAACCTTGCTTTAATACTAATTTGTTAGGACATATAGAGCCTTACCACTACTTTATTAAAGAGTTTGACTTGGGATATATCATTTTCAATCGCATAACACATAAATAAGAGATAAACAAATTGGAAAATAGAGAAATTGACAAATAAGATTTAACGTGGAAAATTTGAAAAGAACCAATGTGAAAAACTATGGGCAAGACTCAACAAATCAACTAGTGTAATAAAATAGTACAAAGTTCTTATGCCTCTTCAAATATACTCTAATTTTATTCCTATGATTTATATGGCTCTATCTTGGATATGACTCTTCATGTATAGAGTCATGGGAGGGCTTAAAGCCTTAAGACAGTAAAGAAAATAACTTAGACAATAAGAAAATACAAAACAAGAAACTATCACAAAACCCTTTTAAGCCCTTATTGACTAGCTAACCCTCATTGATGGATTGTCTAGGTTAGTAATTGATTGCCGATCAACTATCCATGCTAGTCTTGTATTTTGGTTTTGTCCTCTTACTCATTTCTTTGCATTTTGAGCTTTGAAATCCAAGTATTGTGTAAATTAAAGACACAAACTCAAACATTTATGTTCTTTAATAATGTTTATCATTTAAGTGTATACTTTTGAAAAGTTGTAGTGCTGAGATGGGAAAAGTAGATTTAGGACTTTCTATAATCTTTTCCCGTAGTTATAGCATATTTTATTATATTTAACTTTGTTTTTACTAATAGAAATCATCTAATGTCATATAAAAGAGAAAATCTTTCTTGGAGTATCATTTTGTATGAGAGAGAGATTGGTATTTTTAGCGTAAAACGGAGGAATTTAAATATAATTTTTATGTGCTTTCTTTTTCATATTTTATTACTGAAGTAATCTTCTTACTCTTCCATTTATGGTGGTGATTTCTCAAATGATTCTGCCCGCCCCAAAACCACACCGCGCCGCCCTCCTCCTCCTCCCCCACCAAACCTCTTCCGAAAGAAAAAGGAAAAAAAAGATTCCTCAAAGGACGTCAAGTTTTGGCATGTCTTTATTTTAATGGCACTTATTCAATAGTTATTTTAATGTTGCAGTGTTGGTTAAACTTTACTTCAACTCAATTAACAAATGTAGGCCTCCCATGATGTTGAGCTTTTATATTCGACCTTCGGGAAGGGGATCATACTCCAAACGAATAACTGCATTTACAATAAGTTCATGAAAATGATTTATACTTCGAAAGGAAATGTATAGCAGCTTTAAACGAAAGCTATTAACAGTGTTAAAGAAATCCAATTTGCTTGCAGATTATCTGGCCAAATTTGTACAGCGGACTGAAGTAATTAATATGTTTGTTCCTTCCCTACCTATTTTAAATTTGATGTATAAGGACAATGATCTTTTTTTTTTTTTTTTTCCTGGTTGACTAGAACTCCTCTAGCGGCACGGAAAATATCAGCAATAGGGCCTTTATATAATGTTTGTTATTTTCCAATAAATATCTGTCTGTATTCCTGGTTTTACACACACAAAAATTTAAAAAAGAAAAAAAAGTGCTGGGAATATATGGAAATATCATCTGCGTAGGAGAATTATTAAACAAGCCCCAGTTGGTGGGTGTTGCAGCGTGTCCAAGAAGATATAGAAGGTGTGAAGGGTATACTTTATAGTGATCTCAGTCAGTCACACCTTTTTTTTTTCTTCTTTTATGTGGGAATTTAAATCCTTTGTTGAAGATTAGGTCAAAGGGTATAAGATTCTCCTAATCCTGTTTCCACAAAAAGCATCGATGGTGTGGAATGAATACCCGCTACGAAGGGCCATTCCACCAATAAAAGCTTAAAAAAAAAAAACAGTCAATTCAACAAAAGGATGCAAAAGTGAAGCGGTTGGATTTTACTATTTGGTGCGTGGAGAGAGAGAGAGAGACGACTGCGTGAATGCCAACCAATTCTAATTCTCCTTGTTGGCCGAATCTATGCATTTTGTGTCAATTGATTCTTGAAGAATCCAAGAATTGGTATCTACAGTTTGCTCCATTTTCATGCGTTTCTTTTTTTCATTTGTTATTCCTTAATCTATTTTGGCCAAAAAGAAAAAAAAGAAGGAATTCTTTAATCTATTGTGATATTATTCACAGGTTAATCTGACATTGTCTGAATAAATTTAATTAATCTTCTAGTTGTAATCTTTTGTGAGAAGATGAGTTTTAGATCTATTTTCAAATTTCTACAATTTCTCGTTAATTATTTCTTGATTTGTTCAAAATGGTTCGGTATCATCCAATGTAGAGTAAATGACACCTAAATCCCCTCAAAACACCCTAAACTTAAGGAAAAAAAAAAGAGGATAAAAGAAAATTGAGACTCATTTTATTAATTTATCCTTAAAAAAGTTAATAACATGATGGTAAAAATCTCAAGCTGGATAAAAAGTTCAAAATCTATCGCAAAAATATTTTAGAGACAGATTTTTTTTTTTTTTTATGATACGATTTATTGTAAAATGCCCTTGCAACTTCATTTGAGAGACAAATATGTTACTCCATTGTAAACCTACGACAATTTCCCATCGGACTTAAAGCAACAAAGGTCTTCTCAATCTCATCAATCTATCCCTTAGCATTAAGCTAATCACAAAAATTGGGATGGAACTCTTTTGGTCAATCTTGTAAATTGATCTAAACTAGTTAGTTTACCCTATCTATCTCCATTATTAGCCTTAACCTATCTCTCCTACCTCTAGACTTTAACATTAGCTTGTATCACTTAAACATTCTCCTAGATTTGTTGTTATTATTGAACCACTACTCAAACCAACTCATGGATTGCCTTTACCAATTGAGTAGTCAAAGGACCAGCTTGCTGTATATCTTACTATAGGGTGTGATCATTAGGAGCCACATTCTTGGAATTGATGGAGGAACTCAGACCTATAACTCTCGTTGGCATACTTAAGAAAAGAAAGAAAGAGAAAACAGTACAAAAGGCATACAATCATGTTAGATAAGTAAATTTAAGGTTATATGCAACATATCATAGTGTTAGGAAAACTTAAATGAAAATAAAAAATAAAGAGGAAATTCAATCAAGCAAAATAACCTACTCCATCCTATTGATTCAATGCTTAAGTTTTTAAGGATATGTAAACCTCAGCTCTGATACCACTTAAGTTGCTATAACTCTGGAACCTAGAATAAAATAGCCTATCATATATCATTATTAGATAATGATAGGCTTAGAACATGTATAAATATAACCGCAATACTTGTAATGATTGCAAATACATCACATTGAAAACAATCTTTGGAAGTTTACATAATTGAGTGGCTCATCAAAGTCTCACTCTATCTAATCAAACCAAAATTGAACATAAACATGACAGTGGAGTCCATATTGGCTCCTACAACAACTAAAAATACAAATGGAAGTGGATAATCACACTAATACAATTGAGCATATGAGTTTGATATCTACTCCATCTACTCCTTCTAGCAAATGTACTCTTCATCATCTCTTAAGTTATAATGCAAATTATAACTCAACTTGTAAGTATAGTCAACCTCATTAACAATATCTACATCTAAAAAAGAGTTTAGCAAATTGGTGAGCTGAAGCCTAACGTGTGAAAACCAATCACACACACAAGCATCTAACTTAGTAGTTAGTGAACACTATCCAATTTATTATCTTTCATTTAGGTGATAGAAGCAACATAGTCTTGGTATCCCAACACTAGAGGTAATTCACAACCCTAAATTAAACACATATGATAATATACATATACATGTTAGGTATTTCATAACACCTTGATGTCTATAAATCAATCCTTGATCTATTCAGATTGTTTCTATATATAACTCAAGTTAGGGCAATGCTATGTATCGATTATCGGGATGCTATACCAAGATGACCGATACTCCCAATCCTTTGATCATAACTAAGCATAAGCAACACATTAATTATTCATTAGATATTTATTAAGTCCATTTAGTACTAACTTAGCATGAAAAAACTAGTATATAAGGTAATCACGTACCTAGAATAATAGACTCAGGGTTTCTTTGGCTTTAAACCTTAATAAAGAAGCAGACATAGCACTTGCTTAATGTTTTGTTCAAGGTGGTCAAGAGTTAATTTACTACCCTTTAACACTCTAATTGTTTGTTATATAACTTTGTATTATAGTTTTATCAGTTTTAGAAGATTCTAAACATGGATGGGGAATTAGGAAGAGATTTGGTTGAGATAAGATTGTATTCTAATTTAAAATTCAATTGAGTTTAAAGGTAGAAGAATGAAGAGAACACGCTTGGTTCAACTTGTAACTACCATCTAGATGGTGAAAGAATTATTGTTTAGACAGTATACTAACATCCTTTCTATAGATGTTTTAAACATTGGTATTCAGACAATAAGGTTAGGTAGCAATTGGATGCCATGCTCTAGGTAAAAAATCTACATTCTATGGATATTTGCACGCATATTGTTTGAATGCTATAGTGATTATCATTTGGATGTTAGCCTTCAATTTTGCAAAATTCTATAAAACTTCTCCTTATCAAACCTAGAACCAAGCACAATCAAATCCCCATTTCAAAATTACCAACACTAGTTCATTCACTTTAACCAAATTTTAACTTTAATTAGATAATTAAAATGTAGATTGACAGTTGGACTTTTTGGAAACTTGAACTCTTTGAACAATTTCCAAACTATACTACTTTAATTGAATAATGCTATCTTATGTTAGTATGTGCAACTTAACAAATTTTAGCCACCAAGAATAGAACTTACCAATTGAATATCCCCCTAAAGTTTATTTTTGTTTTGCAATTCTCCAAGAACGAATAAAGTTTCTATTTCAGTACCTAATCCTAGCGTTGGAATCCTTTAAGGATATGAAACTTGGAGAAAACACAATTTTGAACTAGCTCACTTCTAATCCATTGCTGATTGCAAAAGAGATGTAGAAACTGCTAGAAGGGAAGGAGAAATGTAAGGGAAGAGAAGGAAGAGAGAAAGAAGAGGCAAGAGGGAAAACGTAATATTGTAGGGTATGGATAGTTGGAGTTTTTAAAAGAAATAAAAAGACTAAATTGCACCTTCCCTTTTAAAATAATAGGCTAAATACCTTATATAGGGGTTTATAGTAATTGGTTGATCATGTGTTGTAGGTGTGCTAGTCAGCCTTGGAGAAGTCTTCATTTGATGACATGTAGAGGGATGATCTTAGAGAAATGTGTAGGAGAAAGAATGGGTAAGCTTGGATTCTGAAAGTGTGCCTGTGATAGTAAATTGCATTTTGTGTTCCTTAGTGTTATTAATTTGTTCTTCATAAAGTAGTTAATTTAATCTTTTGCAGAGCTATTCTAATAGAGTAATGGTGTTTGTGTGAAGCTTGTTGATGCTTTAGATAATGCAAATGAGAAGGAAGAGACTTCTATAAATAGATTTTGACCCTTAATTTCAACTATTGGATAAAGCTAAGATGAGTGAACTAGATGAGCCATTGATGGGAGTCATTAGATCAATTCTTGATGAACCGCGGTTTAGATTGAAGTCTCCATTTCTTATATAATGCATGGACTTTGGGCTTAGACCAAGTCAGGCCTAGCTACTTATATGACAAGCCCATCTTTAATATAAAAGATATTTCTTTTTACAATAAGCTTATGGCTTATTAAGGGCATATAGAGCCTAAAAGAACTTAGAAAAACCTTTTTCATGTCTATTTTTTGCATACAGGATAATTGAGTAAGGTTGAGAGTGAAGAAACTAGTTTAGCAATCCCTATTTCAAGCTTAGTCTTCCTAAGACATAACTTCATTGGTTTTAGTTTCCTAGGCCCTATCACTAGCCTAAGAAATCAGTCCAGCCCTCTAAATTTTACCTTTGGCCAAAAGTTCTTTTGATGAAATCGAAAGGTTTTTGGGCATTTTGTTGAGTCGATTTTCCTTTAGCTGTTGTAGAGCATGCATAAGACACCGAGTCATAGCTTTCATCGTTCATCTTATTTAAGGAACTACTTTTTTTTTGCTTATCAATGTGTAATTGTAAAATAATTTGACTTCTATGTTAATGTTGCATTTGCCTCTTTCAGTGTAATATTTTGATCTTTTTGTTATTTCATTGCCCTCGATACAACAGTTGAACATCTATAGTGTAATATCAATAATTTTGGATTTTATGATAATTTCTTCGTTTATAGATCTTTTTAGGAAGAGATAATTCTTTGTTTTTTTTTTCTTTTTTTCAAGTGCTTTGTAGATATTTGAGGCTTTAGATTCTCTCCTTAATGAATATTGGATGATGCATTTGCGTAGTTTCAATTTATTTCATCTTGTTACATATTCAATTAACTAAGTTGGCCTTAAATATGTTATTCGGTGTTTGACAATTTGAATTTTCACAATAATTTCTTTATTTGTGAACATGTGGAGAGGAAATAAATGTTTTCCAAGTGTTGCTTGACATTCCAAACTTAATAAATTTATTGAGAGATGTTGTATAACTGTCTCCCTTTACGATAACTTGCATTATCTTGATTATGCTTCAATAATTTAATTTTGCTTCAACAATATATAGTGAATCTCTCTTAATTTTATTTACTTTAGCCTCAATGAGTATAAAAAACTTTGATTTGCTGTAGCTTGTGTCTTGGAGAAATCTTCTTTGATAGGCATTTGATGATGAGGCTCTTGATTTCTTAACTTATTTTTGCATAAGAATCCCATTTAATTAATTTTGCCGCAATATCAATCTAGTGAGGCTAGTAGCCTTGAAATAAATTTCATTACAAGCATGTCGTGATATAATCACTTTTGAAATTATGATGATTTTTTAGTCCACCATACTAGCTTTTTTTTTTTTTTTTTTTGTTACAAACATGCCATTTGCTTGTTGAGTAAAATAAAATTTTCTCACTGAATTAGCTTTCCATCACTCCAAATAGATACTCCGTAAAGAAATATTCGATATTGGATTTTTTTTTATTCTTTGTCACGTACTTAAATGTGTGTAGAATTAATTTGACATGTGTACAATCACTTTTTTTTTCTTTTTCTTTTTTACTGCCTAATGTGCGCTTTTATCTCTACTTTATTTTTTTTTTCAAGCTTGTACATGCACTTTTCTTTTTCTTCCTTTTCTTTTCAAGTACATACACGCACTTTATTTATTTATTTATTTTTAATGCTATTACTTCCCTTATTCACCATTCAACATTTTTCTTCATAGTTGTCATAAACATCTTCAAGCTTTCATATCTTCAATATTCAGTCACATGATATCTATAACCCATTGTAATGGTATAAAAAAAAAACTCATTAATAGCCATCTTAATCATTATTTTAATGAACATTGAATGAATGACAAAAAACACATCAATTGTCCTTCATTATAACCATCTTAATGACATTGACTCTATGACATTATTTTAATATTGATTAACCATCAATGCCATTTAATTCTTAATTGTTAAAATCTAAGCTAGCCAACTGATATAAATAAGAGCCTTTTCATCACATATGGGAGTTTCATGGAGTCTCCTCAAAGAAATCAACTAGGAATTCCAAAGTGTGAAGCTATATTGATCTTGTTCAGGTAAATATTTCAACTTTTTTTTTTCTTAATAACAATAGCATTATTCTTTCTTTTCCTTCCTTTCCTTTTTAGCAGGTTACCTTTTGACTTTACTTCTCTTCCAAGCAAAGCTGCTACAACAAATGTAGATTTAAGGTCAACCCTAGGTCTCTCATAGGTTCCTAGTATTAATTACTTGAAGTTTAAATATTGAACCGTGAGTTCAAGGAATCCAATTTCAGTGGGGAACTTGTGTCACCTTAAGGTCATGCGTTATAATATTTAATAAGGATCATGATAGACTTAGTGTTATCTATGCCTTACATTTCATTCCTTTAAGGTTGAGGAGTGTTTACAAAAGAAGAGTCCAAGTTAAGTCAAATAGAACCGCTCATTTATCAAGCATGCTCTAAACATCTTCATCAGCACTAGGTGAAATGATAATGCACAGCTGCACCCAAGCATCAAGTGTATTTTAAGCATCATCACCAACATTGGACAACATCGAAATGCGCAGCTCCAACTAGGCATCAAGTGTGCTTTAAGTGTCATCATTGATACTAGACAATGCTACAACTTGTAGACTAAATAGAATTCTCACCCTACATCATCAACTAAACCTTGTGCTTGCATGAGTATCAAGTTCTCACCATGATCCATTACTCTTATCATGCTGAAGGTACATCACCCATAAGTATCAAGTTCTTTTAAGAATTTTCATTGCAACCATACTCCATTACTTATGGAGTTCAAGTGTCCTTAGTATCATTGCTCAAATGGGGACAACGTTATCTGGAGATGAACTCCAAATGTCTAAGGCGCTCACTTTGGAATACCAAGTATCAATTTGTGGCATATCACCCAGGAATTTTGGAAGTGTAAGGCTACCACTGAAGAGTACTTGGCATCATTCATTCATACTCATCCTCCTCTAACAAGGGACTACTGCCTAGAGGACTTAGTCTTTACCTAATTGTTCTTACCAATATAGGATGCAAAATCATCTCCTAAATTTAAAGAGATCAAGTTTCTACAATAGGGAGCAAGTTTTAATCAAACATCTACAGCAGGTTCAAATGGGGAGTAAGCCTTAATTAAACACCTATAGCAAACATAGGAGGCCATTGTATAGGAGTGCTGATGAAGTTGTCAAACAAGTGGTGCCATCTAGGAAGACTTCCCATCATGCTTCATGCAGAAAGTTTAGGAGTATGCTTCATTGTAGCTTTCCATTAAGTTTTTGGAGTTTAGAAGTATGCTTCGTGTTTCACATAAATTTTTGTCAAGTTTTGGTACAAGAAATGTATAGTTCATTCACATGTTCAAGTCGAAGATTGGTTTCTTCCACCTTAGTTGATAACTCATCATTACATAATGGGGGAGCAACTCTTCATGTGATGACTTGAAGTACACTTCATTATGCTAGTTCATTTCTATTTACTTGTGCAACTATTGGAGCACTAAGTAAAACTCATCATGAAGGAATACATGCTTGTCACTAGTAAGATCATGATGGAGTCATTAGATGGATTTGCTAAAGGTACTTTGACTTGTTAAGATTAGTTAAATGCTTGGGAAGGATGACACCTTAAACAAATAGCTACAAGATGAATTCGTAGGAGTTACTTTGGCTCATAGAAATTAACATGGGATGATGACATCATGGTCAAATAACCACAAAGCAAATTCAAATGGAGTCAATTTAACAACTTGAGGTTGTAGTTTTAACTTAGAAGATAGAAAAGTGTTCTTTCATTATTCTCTCTAAGTCATTTGCATCAAGTATGTTGTATCAAGTCACATGTCAACCATGCGTCCAGGAGTGTACGCTGCTACCACGAGCTAATGGATGTTGCAGGAGAAATTGTTTGTGCCAACCTTGGAAATTGTAAGATTGCTTTGATCTTTGTCAACTTGAAGTTACTTTAGCTCTTTTCAAAGCTTGGGGAATGAGGCATTTTGACTACCAAGCTTATTGTGGAATGCTTCGATTTGTACTAGTTGAGGTCGATTCAACCCCAGATCATATAGTGTAGCTTTGCAGCTTTTAAGCTTACTATGAATTCATTTTGAACCTTTACGGTTGAGGTCATTTTAAGCTCATGATTTGATGAAGATTAGCTTGATCTTTCCATAGAGTAGCATTATGGTTACCAAGCTTGTTGTGGGCTTGCTTGGAACCTCTATAGCTGAATAAAATGGCATTACAATAGTGAAGCTTATTATAAGATCGCCTTGATCTTTTTATAGCCGAGGTCGCTTTAACCCTTTGATTGTATGAAGTTGCATAGATAGGCACTACACCAACCATGTACTAAGGAGGAAATGCTTCTACCTAGCAATAGTAACTACGGCAAAGTGGTTGCTTTGATCATTCATGGATGAGATCGCTCTAACTTTGTGATTTGTAGAGAGGAGTTATGACTACCAAACTTATTATGGGGCAACTCATCATAGCTGAAATTGTTTCAATCTCGTGATCGAATGAAGATCACATAAATGGCATTGCGCTTGTCATGAGCTTAGAAGTGGACACTTCCACCAAGCAACAATAGCTACCAAGAAATGATTACTCTAACCATTTATAGATGAGGTTGCTTCGACCTTGAGTTTTGCAAAAAAAGGCATTATGGCGGCTAAGCCTATTATAGAGTCACTTCGACCTATCATACCTTTGACCACTTTGATCTCATGATTGACATACCAAAGTGGGCATTGTGCTTATAGTGTATTTAGGAGTACAAGCTTCTACTAAATGGTTATGGATACTATGATACGATTGCTCTGGTTATTCATAGATGTGAATACTTCAACCTCAATTCTATAAGAAGGTGGTATGGCTATCAAGTCTGTTGTGGAGTCACTTAGACTTATCATAACTGAGATTGCTTTAATCCCATGATTAAAAAAAAAAAAAGAAGGCCAAACAATGATGTCTACTATATTTGCATGCTTAGGGTTTGTGGTGGTAAAGTTAGCTATTAGACTTTCTTCATGAAAACTATTAGCATAGGAGGCCATGTGTCATGGTCTTCGACTTTTGCTAGTATAATAAGACTATGTGATGCTTACTATCATGCCTTTGTAGTAGTAAGCAAGCTTATTCACTATTTGGTTGGTCTAGATTGGCTTATATATCTGTAACCAACACGTAAGAATAACAAGAAAGGTAACACTAAGTTATAGGGACAAGAGTAAGAATCATAAGCAAAATAACCACACTTATTAATATCTCAATGTTATAAGGAGCTACAGTGTATGAGTGGGGAAATAATGTATAAGTAGGTTTCTTAGCCATAAGTAGTTAAGTAGTGAGCAAGAATTTATATTCAAAAGAGTATTCACAACCATGTAAAAAGCTTTACAGGCGTTTATGGCTCCTATAGGAGCATACATTAAAACTATTGAAATGAAAACACTTCAAAAAATAGAAACTACTATTCTAGCAAAGTTATAAGAGAATCTAACCGCTATTATGCAATATGTACATAGTGTTATAAAGGATGTAATCTTAACACCATGCAATAATGTTAGCTACACCTTTGCTTACTTTAAACGTTTGCCCTTTGGTAGCAATGATTGCTGTGTGTGGTAAACACAAGAAGGCATCAAAGATGACTTTAGACTTTGATTGTGCCACATCTTGCATGAGGTCATCTAATAGGGATCGGATTTGTAAGCTTGACTTAAGAAGATTTATGCATAAAGATGTGCTAATTATGTGACTATATTGTGGAGAACTTGTTGAAGATTTGATATTTATTTATTTATTTAATTCTTTTCAAGCATTAAATTAATTTTTTGTTAGTAATATTTTCAATATTAGTTGTAGAATTATTTTAGATTTAGAGGATTTTTGTTATTAGGCTTATTTTTAATGTTAGTTATTAACATATATATATTTTTAATTTTATGACACATGTCTTTAGGATTATTAAGGGCTCTATATAAATGCTTTGTTTTGAGACTTATTGTTAGTTAGTAAATTTTTATAGTGATAAACCTTTCTTTGAAAAACCTATTGAGAATATTTTCTCTACTGATGTGCTCAAGGGATCTCAATACCAATCAACAAGAACACACACAATTGATTCAATTCCAATTAAAAATGGCGTGAACAAATTGAAGACAAAATCCCCAAATGGCGTAAAAACAAAGACCAACAACCTTAAATGGCATGAACTAAATTAGAAGTACTACAAGTGGATTCCAATACTAATTAATTATAAAAAAACAATTCAATTCCAATCCTTACAATTAGCGTGAAAACCTAGCAATACATGAATCCTAATTTGGCGTGAATGGAACAAAAAAAGATCAACCAATTATAACTAGATATTACTCACTAGTAATAATTGGATGCAACTTAAGAAAATCTGATATAACTCACAAGAATTCCTTAAGCCAACTCGCCATAATTTCACATTGAAATTGATAAGAGTAGAGGATGCGTGAGGAGGAGCTTTCCATGGCACAAATTTTCAGATATGTAATGCTCAAAAAGTCCCCTTCTAACCTTATTTTGCAAGTATTTATACTTGCTCTAAATAGGGCAAATTTAACAAAGAAAATTATAAGTGAAAAACAACAAGTGTAGCCGGTTTTAGCACCAAAGGAAAATTACAAGTAAACCCTTATAAGTAGCCGACTTCTTACAACTCCATGGAACATTATTGGATCAGTGCTTCTTTGCTTTATGTAGATCCATGAATGACCCACAATTGAGGATTAGTGAATTTACTAGCCATCCTGTAAAACCGACAAATATACTTGTTGGAATGCACAACAATTATATAATGAAAAAAAAGATACTAAACAAGTATCATTAGGGTCTAATTGTTTAAAGAGGACCTTCGTTGCCAAATTTTGTAATCCTTTGGCTCTTTTCCTGGTGATAAGTACTGTAGGTATATGATTCCTATCATCTCTTCAGGCCTTTAGGAGATTTACCCTCAAATCTGATAGGTCTTCATGAACATCATATGGCAAATAGGGTAACAGATCTACAACATTAAATATAGCAGAGACGTCATATCCTCATGGAAATTCTATCCTGTATGCGTTGTTGTTGATACGTCTGACAACTCTAAAAGGTCCATCTGCTTTTGGTGATAGCTTTTGCGACTTCTTATGAGGAAACCTGTCTTTATTAAGATTAATCCAGATTAGATCACCTGGATTATAAATTCTGGTTTTCCTGTTCTTGTTTTCCTAAAGTTTCTATTGTTCCTATGTTTTCTGAAGATGTTCAGCTATCTTCTGATGAAGTTTCCGAATCTCCTTAGCTTTCTTAACTCTATTTAGTCTTTCTTTCTTTATTGCCAGACTAGCTATGAGATCTAATGGAAGAGTAGGATTATAACCATACATGACTTCAAAGGAAGATTTATTGGTTGAACAATGAGTAGACCTATTGTAAACGAACTCAATAATAAGGAGACATAAGTCCCAATCAGTAAGATTCTTGCCAACTGTTGCTCTTAGTAAGGTGCCAAGAGTACGATTAACAAATTCAGTTTGGCCGTCGGTCTGTGGGTGGCAAGGGATACTATACATGAGTTTGGTACCAAGTTTTCTCTATAGTATCTTTCAGAAAAAACTAAGAAACTTAGTGTCTCTATTAGACACTATACTGTGTAGAACACCATGTAATTTTACAATTTCCTGCACAAAAAGGTTAGCTATAAAAAGTGCATCATTCGTTTTATGACAAGGCACAAAATGGGACATTTTGCTGAATCTATCAACAATAGCCATAATAGAATCCTTTCCCCTTTGTGTCCTGGGTAGACTTAAAATAAAATCCATGCTGATATCAATATAGGGTTTAGTAGGTATAGGCAAAAGCATATAGTCACCTCGAACCCCTTTCTTTCCTTTTGCTCTTTTACACACTCTACACCTTTTCAGCATCTTACGAACATCCTTTATCATGCCTTTCCAATAGAAATTTTCTTTTAACAAAGCCAGGGTTCTTTTTTCACCTAAGTGACTAGACAATCCTCTTGCATGTGCTTCCCTCACCAATAATTCTCTCATAAAACTATAAGGTATACATAACTTTCCAGCTTTATACAAAAATCCATCAATCATGTAATACCCTTCAAATATCTTCCCCATAGAGCATTTCTCAACAACTACTTTCAGATATTCATCACGCATATATTGTTCCTTCAGCAATTCAAATCGAAGCAGTTTCGATTGTAGAGAAGTGATAAGTACATACCTGCGTGACAAAGCTTTAGCTATCATATTCATGTTACTTTTCTTGTACTTAATCACATATGAAAAACTCTCTAGAAACTCCACCCATTTGGCTTGGTGTTTCGATAGATTTTGCTGACCTCTAAAATGCTTTAATGATTCATGATTTGTATAGATAATGAATTCTTTTGGAAGGAAATAATGCTGCCATGTCATCAACACCCTCACGAAGGAATATAATTCCTTATCATATATTGAGTAATTTAAAGTTGCACCACTTAATTTTTCATTAAAATAAGTGTAAACACCCCATTTTTGCCCTAGGAATCAATAATTTTCAATAATAATCAATTTTCAATTTTTCCTAATTTTTCCCAATTTTTCCTTAATTTAGCATAAATAATAAAAATATTCAAAAAATGAAAATAAAATAGGAAAACACTTCAATTTTGAAAAATGATTTTAGAAATAGCAATAATGAATAATAAATAATTTTTACAAATTTTTGAAATTTCAAAAAATACAAAAAAAATAAAAAAATTGCATCGCATATGTACAATTTGCGATGTAAATAAAATCGGGAAATTGGGCCAGCTCAGCTGGCTCGTGTGTGCGCATGGGAACCGTGTGAAGGCTGAAGGTCGCGAGTTCGAATCCCCCCGCAGGCGCTCGGCAAAAATTTTTCGTTCTTTTCCCTGGAGCTGCCATGTGGCAGCATGTGATTGGCCGAGGGAAGTCACGCGCGTCGCGCGTGATCGTCTTCTTCGCGAGCCCAGCCGGAGGAAAAAAATCCGACAGAAGTCCGACGAAGGCGAAATCGGCCGTTCTCTTTTTAATCTTCTAGATTAAAGTCGAGATAAGACCAAATCCATCAGATAAACCAAAGGAGCACAAGAGATTAACATCAAATCGCCGGGATAAAATCGAATCTAAGAAACGGAAAAATATGGGTTTATCTAAATCGGCCGATTCGAGCTTATCCAAGAGGAGTTCGAGGTGCCTATAAATAGAGGAGAACAGGAGGAAGCCAGAGCACGAAGAAACACGAAGAAAAAGTGAGAGAAAGAGAGAGAAAGGAGTGAATCGGAGTACGCTGGAGGAACTTGAAGCCGAGACCATCGATCGGAGTTGGAGCAACCGCTAGGAGGCGATCTGGGAGTAAACCGCCACCACCATCGGATTCAGCACCCTCAAGAAGCTAGGATTCGACACTTCACCAGTCGCAAACGACCGCTGGAACGCCGTGAACGAGCCAACCCCGCCGCCGTCTCCGACCGATCCGACCCGATTCGACCCGCGTAGCGACCCGGATCCAGGTAAGTCGGATCTTTTCGGATTTTTTTTTATTTTATTTAATTGATTTATTTGGTTTATTTATTTATTTATTCTGAATTTGTTATTTGTTATTTATTATTTGTTTTTGTTTTATTTTCAATAAATAGAAAAATGTAGAAATTAGATTTTTCTAGAATTAAGAAAAATGTAAAAAAAAAATAATAATAAAATAAATAAAATGTAAAAAAAATAATAAAAGAATAAAAAAATAAAAAAAATAGAATAAAATAATAAAAAGATTAGGAAAAATAATAATAAAACTTTAGATTTCAAAATAGGATAGATAATAACTTAGGATAAAATGTTCTAGCATAAAAATTACAAAAATTTATAAAAAATCACAAAAACTTATAAAAAATCACAAAAATCATAAAAATCATGAAAATTAATAAAAATTTAAAAATTATGAAAATAGAAGAAAAATTAAGTTTTAGCACCTAGAAAAATCTTTTTCTTCAAATAAATCCAAAATTGATGTTTTCCCCAAAAAAAAAAAAAATCATTTTCAAAATAAAATCAAAGCTTAGGCTTAGAAGTTTTAGAAAAATCCAAAAAATGTTAAGAACATAAATCATAAGAAATTTCAAAATTAAAATTTACCAACAAACCTAAAGTTTTTTCAGAAAAGCGAACTACGGCTTGTTTGATCCTGAATAGCAGGTACGTAGGCACCCATTCGGGTCAACCCCTAAAATAAAGAAAAATCATTTTCTCAAAATAATTCTCAAACATAATAAAAAGTAACAGAAACACAAATGAAACACGTTTCTAAAGATAAACAATTTTGGGAGATTAGGTGGTAACCGTAAAGGTTTTAATAGGTTAGCCTCCGGACTTAGAAGCTCTGGTTTTCCCTTTTCCTCTTTTCACAAAAACGAGAAGAGGAAAGAACGACGACTAGTGGTCCAAATTAAGACTAATCCGCTCCTTTAGTCTTAATTCAATTTTCCCAACAAACAGTTGGGTGGCGACTCCAAAAAATTAAACGAAATTCCTAACTCAAGTCGAGGATCTAGATTAGATGAGCATAGGGTCTACTTTAGATCGGATTAGGAATGGGAATTCAAAAATTAGACTCGACAATAAGCAATAGGCCTCTTATCCTGCATCAACACAACATCGATCCCTATCCTAGAGGCATCACACTCTAATTCAAAAACCTTATCAAAATCAGGTAAAGCCAGTACTGGAGCATTAGTAAGTTTTACCTTTATCTCCTGAAAACTCTTTTGGGCCTTCTCGCCCCAAATAAAATGAACATTTTTCTTGGTCAGTTTTGTTAAAGGATTGACAATACTACTGAAGTTATGGATAAAGCGTCTATAAAATGAAGCTAGTCCATGGAAACTTCTTACCTCGACAACTGATTTTGGTGTTTGCCATTCTCTAATAGCTCTCACTTTCTCCTCATCAACCCTAACACCAGAACTAGATATAATAAATCCTAAAAATGTTACCTCAGTTTGGTAGAAAGAACACTTTTGGAGATTTGCAAACAACTGCTGTGTCTTTAAGACTGAAAATACTATTTATAGATGCTTTACATGATTTTCTAGGTTTTTGCTATATATCAGAATGTCATCAAAATAAACAATAACAAATTTACCTAGAAACTCCTTCATTACATGATTCATTAATCTCATAAAAGTACTAGGAGCATTACTCAAACCAAACGGCATAACCATTCATTCATATAGTCCATGGCGTGTTTTAATAGTGGTCTTCCACTCGTCTCCTTCTCTCATCTGAATTTGATGATATCCACTTTTAAAGTTCACCTTGGAGAATACCTGTGCACCATATAGCTCATCCAACATGTTATCAAGTTTAGGAATAGGATACTTGTATTTGATGGTAATTTTGTTGATGACTCGGCTATTAATGCACATCCTCCAAGTGCCATCCTTCTTAGGGACAAGAAGAGCTAGAACACCACAAGGACTAATACTCTCCTTGACAAAACCCTGTTCTATTAGCTCATCTACCTGACATTTCAATTCCTTAGCCTCTTGAAGATTCATGTGATACGTAGGTTAGTTAGGTAAAATTGATCCAGGTAAGAAGTCAATGTTATGTTCTATACCTCTCAAAGGTGGTAAACCCTTTGGCAATTCATCTGTGAAAAGATCACTATAATCATCCAGTACCTAAGATACCATAGGAGGTAGATGTTGACACCCCTCCATCTTTAGGGTATACCTCATTTGCAACAAATGTACTAGTCTCTCATCTGTTATGGCCTCCTCTTACTCATACCGTCCCACTAATAAGGTCTTCTTCTTCTCAGTTTTATTTATCTATCTTTGAACCTCTTGGACCTCTGAAGGCTTACTTATCTGCCTCTAAACCTCTTAGACCTCTGAAGGTGACATTAGGTTCAATATAATACGTTTACCCTCTTTCTAGAACACATAAGTATTTCTGAAGCCATCATGCAAAACCCTTATGTCATGCAATTAAGGTTTGCCAAGCAATATATGGGATGCACACATGAGAAGGATGTCACATATAATCTCATCAAGATATTTATCCCCTATACTAAAAGGTACCCTATCCCTTTGTGTAACATGCATACTACCCTACTCACTCAGCTAAATGCAATTTATAGGGTTTTGGATGTGGGATAGTTACAAGTTTCAATTTTGCTACTAGTGATGTAGCTACTACATTAGTACAATTACTGCCATCAATAATAATAGTACATAGATTACCTTGTACTCTATAAGAGGTGTAGAACAAATTTTCCCTCTTCTCATCTTCATTAGTAGGAAATGAGGTTAAAGTTTGGCATAGTACATTAATAGATAAATACATATCGCCTCCAACTTAGCTATTGGCCTCATTACCAAGTCTCCCATTCATACTATCATTCGATATGGCTAATGAATTTATCTTTTGACACACAAAAACAACTCAATACAACTACCATACACTTCACGTCAAATATAACACACACAACACCCTTTTCAATCTTATAACAACACTCCATGATGCACACACTCTTCTATAGTTCAACACACCACTAAAGTAACACACATACCACGATCACACACATACACACACTTCTATGGTATAACACACTACTACTACTACACACCCAACACACAACACTCACTCCATGGTACACACACACAAATCACTCACGGTGCAACACCCTTCAAACCACAACACACACTCTACGCCATATACATACACTCATGATGCAGCACACACTCCATGGCTTCACTTCCAATCACAGCAACAAAATGTAAATGGAAACAATTATAGACACTTCTTTAAATGGCAAGTAAATAATTCCAACTAGTCAAAGTGTATTATGATGATCAATACACAATAACTACCTCAACTTAATGATTGATTTTGAAATTCAAAATGTTTCCTAATCCTCCATACAAGAAGAGCAAATCTGAAATGAAAATGCACTTCCGATTCCAAAATCCTTAAGGAAACAATAAACACCAATCACAATACTTTAATTTATGGAATTCCAAATTATGGAATTCAATTCAAGAACTTCCCCTTCTTCCACACACAATCAACTTATGGCAAATGATGATGATTATAAAGGATTAATTCTGAAATTCCACTTCCAATTCCGCGACAACAAGATATTTCACAACACAATCACATACAATTAATTCAATATCACTTCAAATAACTTTAATTAAGAAATGGAAGAACAAGAACCCCAAGAACCCGAAATCCTAAATTGAAAATCACACAATTCCCTTCTCTAAATCCTTGCTTTGATACCAAAACTTATAATGTGCTTAAGGGATCTCAATACCAATCAACAAGAACACGCACAATTGATTCAATTCCAATTAAAAATGGCATGAACAAATTGAAGACAAAATCCCCAAATGGCGTGAAAACAAGGACCAATAACCTTAAATGGTGTAAACCAAATTAGAAGTACTACAAGTGGATTCTAATACCAATTAATTACAAAGGAACAATTCAATTCCAATCCTTACAATTGGCATGAAAACCTAGCAATACATGAACCCTAATTTGGTGTGAAAGGAACAAACAAAGATCAACCAATTATAACTAGATATTACTTACTAGCAATAATCGGATGCAACTTAAGAAAATCTCGATAAGAGTAGAGAATGCGTGAGGAGGAGCTCTCCACGACACAAAATTTCAAATATACACAAAGTCCCCTTTTAACCCTACTTTGCAAGTATTTGTACTTGCTCTAAATTTAACAAAGAAAATTACAAATGAAAAACCACAAGTGTGGCTAGTTTTGGCACCAAAGGAAAATTACAAGTAAACCCTCATAAGCAGCCAGCTTCTTACACCCCTATGGAACATTATTGGATCGACTCTTCTTTACTTTATGTAGATCCATGAATGGCCCATAATTGAGCATTAGTGAATTTATTCGTCGTCCTATAAAACCGACAAATGTACCTACTGGAATGCACAACAATTATATAATGGAAAAGAAGACACTAAACAAGTATCATTAGGGTTTAATTGTTCAAAGAGGATCCTCGTTGCCCAATTTTATAATCCTTTGGCTCTTGCCTTGGTGATAAGTCCTGTAGGTATATGATTCCTATCATCTACACACCTTCATTTAAATCTAATCAATTGTGAGTAACATTGATTGGCTAAGTTTTAACCCTCTTTTGCTTAATTGATTGTGTGTAATATCAACAAGTAAAACAAAACCCCTTGTTATTTTTAGCTATGCATTATATCAATTATAGATCATTAGAACCTTAGTTCAATTTAGTTTATAGTGTGTAATATCCAAAAATTTAAATCCTGCATAACGCCTTTTAATTTCTATTGTAGTTCATAAGCCAAAAGCCCATAAAAATTACAAAATTTAGAAACAAAAAAAATATCAAATTTGAAACTCTAGCACTAATAGAAAGATATGAAATCCTTATTGTATCATAATCCCAAATATTTATTTGTCAAGGCATTATATCTCATGTTAAAATAATGATGACAACTTCTATATTTAAAGACGATGGATGATAGCCTTTAATAAGTGAGGCTCGTCTTAGTCTTATAAGGGAGACTGCATGGTGCTTATTTCAACATTTTCCTTAAGTGCAATTTAGCATCTATAAGGGCTTTAGTGTTATATATTTTACACTTGCTTGATATCTCTAGAGCATAATCTACTCTACCGCCCTCTATAGGTATGAGAGTTTTAAATTTAATATCTGAGCGCAAGATGTCATATGGACTTGCTTTAGGTACTTTCTCAGGATCCTCCTCTATCACATATGTTCAAGGAGTTGGCATCAAATTAGCTTAAAGTTGGAGTGTAGATGAGGTTGTTGCATGTTGCTTTTTGAAGCTAAACACCCTCCAAGATAAGGCCATGTATGATGAATTGTTGTTGCTTAGTCAATTTGGAATTAATGGTAGGGGGAGCTACATGCCATCCTCCTAGCGTGCATCTTTGTCTTTTATAATGACTTGATGAATCTACTCATACACATCTCATGAAGAAGGAGACCCTCCAAGTTACAACTTTGCCTTCTTCGCTATATTAAGATAGATTTTAGGTTAATTGGAGTTGGGGGCAGCAATAATTGAAGTCTATTGTTGCAGTCCCTCATTTGTCATACGCGATCATATTTTATAAATACTTAGTTGATTTACTTGTATTAGGCATCTCCTAACATGACTATATTTATGGATTAAGCATTTTATGAACACAGCGCAATCATAGCCTAACTAAGTTGCACGTTGGTAGCAATAAAAGTGGCAATCCTTAGTTTAATCAAGCATTGGATGAAGGAATTGAAATGAGAACTAAAGTGTTCTCACATGGCGTGCACTACAACTCTAAGCATTGGTAGAGGCATCATCTTATGAAGTCACATATGTGGTGATCTCCTCTCCACTTACACTTCTCAACCATATCAAGGAAAATGTATTTTATCTTGGGAGTTTCCCTTAAGTGTCATTTTACTCAAGAAGTTCTCATCTCTAGTGGAGTCGCCATTTAATGTATGGGATTGTTGTAGTTGGTCAATCACGTGTATTGGTTAGCTTTTGAGAAGTCTTGATCTGATGACACATGGAAGGATAATCTTAAAAAGAGGTATGGGAGGAGGAATAAGTAAACTTAGATTCTCAAGTACACTTGTGATAGTAGATTGGATTTTGTGTTCTTAATCTATTCTTCATAAAGTAGTTGATTTGATCTTTTCGGAGCTATTCCAACAAAGTAATAGCATTTTTGTGAAACTTGTTAATGCTTTGGGTGATGCAAATGAGAAAGAAGAAGCTCCTCTATATAGGTTTTAGCCCATGATCTCGACCGTTGGATGAAATTAAGATGGATGGATCATATGAGTCATTGATGGGTGCCATTGGATTAATTGTTGATGATTGGTAGTCCAGATTGACGTTACCATTTCTTAAATAATTCATAGACTTAGGCTTGGTCTTAAATCAGGTTAAGCCTAGTTGCTTATAAGATGAGTCCATCTTTAATATAGAAAAAGCTCACTTCTTTGTATAATGTGTTAATGGCTTAATAAGAGCATATGAAGCCTAAAAGAACTCAAAAAGACCATTTTTGGGTCTATTTTTTTATGTAAGAGATAACTAAGCAAGGCCGATAGTGAAGAAATTAATCCAATGATCACTGTTTTGAGCTTGCAAAGTCAAAACTCCCTAAGATATTCTTAATTGAGCTTGATTCCTAGACTTGGCCTTTACCACTAGCCCAAGAACCGATCTATAGTATTAAATTAGACAAGTCCAATTATTAAAATAAACCTATATATATGCCCTTAGTTATAAAATGAGGTACTTTAATATGAAATCTTGGGTTTTACATGTATTCTTGTATAACAACACAGAGATTTGTTATTATTTTGCATGTTGGTGTGATTTAAGATTGAGAATCTTTAAACCTAGCATGCATCAATGATCATATCGGTGGTAAGGTGGAATCAAAATGCATTGTCAATTAAACACACACTTTTTGTACACAATTTTTTGCATCTAAACAGGCCTATAACCATATGTACAAAAGTCAGATATCTTAAGCTTTGTTCACTAAAATGCTAATATAAGTCCACATTTACTTTTGAGTTTTGGCGAAGTCGTATTGGCTTTTTGTGGACTTGACATTAATATATTCTTCTAACGATCAGTTTTAATTCGTATAGCACTTCGGTACTCCTTGACTGTGTAGAAGAATCATTCATAAAAATACAACGGAGTTTTCACTAATATATTAGACAGTAAGCTTCGCTTGGAGACCTGATTTGGTGGCACCATCCAAACACTACCCCACCACAATTGAAGGAAATCATTTTAATAATGGTTTAGAGCTAGACGGTCTGCCTCAAATTTCCACAAGATTCACTGAACGCGCCTTTCTCTTTCGACTCCTGGCAAAGATCCAAACCCCAATTGATTCAATGCAAAGATACAAGACCTGATACCTTATTTTAATGCATATCGAACAAGACACGCATAACATCTTTATCATCCCAACACCAAAACCCTAAAGCATCTTTCACGTGATGACAAGCTCATGTTTTTGTGACCTTCCCTTCTCAATGAAGAGGGTATTTTTTGTCCCATTGAATTATGTTCTGTCATCCAAGGAAATAAAGAAGTCGGGGGTGGGGAATCTTTTAAAATAATCGACAAATTGACGTGCACAAGCTTACAGTTATTGATCTCTGGAAAGCTGTACCGTCTTTTGTCCACTTTGTGGAGTTGTTGAATGACATTATTGTTATTTGCTTGGTGCTGCTTGACCCTCGCCAAAAATATTCCGCTTGTTGGACCATACTCTCGAAACACATATCATCATTTCTTTCTCAAGTGTACGTTCCTTTTCTTATTCACATCTTACTTTCTCACTTGGCTTTTTCCTCCTTTTCGAAAGACTCAATATGCGGTGCCAAGTTTCCAGCAAGCATCTTCCCTATCTAGAGGCCTCAGAAATTACAGATGAATTGATAAGGGAAATTTCAAATTCTGACACCTTATTTATTCTTTACTCAAGTTAAAACACTTTAAGCTCACGCTTTCAGTTTTTATTTTTGCATATTTTCAATAAATACTAACAACAATTTACCGTACTTTTATTCCAAGTTGAACTTGGATTCATATGCTATTATGCTTTTAGGAACTTGCCTAACACTGCTTCGATGAGACCGCAGATAGCTTCGATGATTTTAGCATTATTTTTGGCCTCCAAATTTGACTAGGCCTATACGATAGAAATCTTAATTTGTAGCACATACTCTTTCTTTGGTATTTTGATTCCCGTAATACAACATTGGACGTGAATTAATGCTTCGCAGCCACCCATGATCCCATCTCTCTGAGCTTATTTCTCTTTCTCAAGGTAAAATTATGAAGGACCGATTAAACCTTAAATCATAAAACCTTTTCAAATCTTGTATTTGCTTTTGCACACGCACACCCTCCCACCAACAAATGTAAAGTGTTCTTTACGTCAATTTCTCTCCCTTATTATTTCAATGTTCACATTAAATGAATAAAACAAAATAATTTCATTCTATTTACTTTCTCTATAGTCACAAAATTGTAAACCAAATCAATTAGCTACGGATTTAGATTCAACATAAAAACTATATCAAATTTTTAAATTTAAATTTTTAGATAAATTGAATGTTTATTTAAAATTAACATGATAACAAAGCAGAAGATCCCAAGTTTTAATTCCCATAAAATTATCTGTCTCGATAATTAATTATTTCAATCGGTGGGCTTTTAGATAATGTCCAAAGCCACGTATGGATTGGAGTGTAGGTTAGAAAATATAAAAGTCCATAATGTCATACAAGTTTAACCTTGCGGAATTTTGTGATTTTTGTATTTGTTGCTTAATGTTTCCCCTTATCTGTGGGCCAAAATTTCATAATATAAGATCTATAATCAAATGATCCAAAAGTGGGTGTTTTTCGATAGACCTTTTAGCAGCTTTTTTTGTGGCTTTTACAAAAAAAAAAAAAAAAAAGCTCAAAAGAGGATTTGGTAAAGATGAAAGTAAAATATATGTACTACCCTGTCATGAAATAAGCGATACCCTAAGTGATATAGATAAGGGGGTGTCTCAATAATTAGGGCCAGCTAAAAGAACTTAGTCAAGGACTTTTAGGTAACACTCAAGTTCAAATGGGGTTATGGCCAAAAAAAAAAAAAAAAAAGAAAAGTTCAAATGGGGTTTCCTCCCCTTTAGACAAAATCAAGTAGATAACACTCAAGTTCTGTTAGACCATACTTCATTCAAATAGAAGTGACCCAGGAGCCTAAAGTAGACATGGACCATGGCAGTTTGTTCGAATATATCGAATCCCCATTTAACCAAGGCATCTACCGAGTCGAAAGTGACGACGATGTTGTGACGTTTCATTCAAATGAGACTTCAAACCATTCGAACAAAGTGTCCCCCTATCATGACCGTCAAGTATTTCATTTGGTCTTGTTAATTGTGTTCAGCTATAATGTTTCAAATTATATGTCATTTTGTCAACTATAAGACCCATTTTAGTCAGACGAATATTAAATATTTACTTAAAAGTCATCGATTCCTACGAATCAATGTTAATTCAACATCGGTGACTAACCTCAATTATCAAGTGGCATGCTAAGGAAATTAAATACCTAGATTTGCAGTAAAGTCTAAATAATTATTACTTTGTTTGGTTGAGTAAACTGAAATACTCCTAATTTATTTAATCATCTGAATAATTTTAATAAATAAAGGACAAATAGCTAAAACTATTTTAGAAACCTTTATGTATAATTGTTTGATTATAACATCATAATTATAATTGTATGATTATATTTTATTACTATATAAATATATACGATATATTAAATGTATAGTAATTATTGATTTCTACGTTAGTATGATATGTTAAACATTATGTTTTGTTAAGTATTATACAATTAACTTACTATAATAATAGATAGGGCTGAGTGGGTATAGAGTGAATAAGATATGGGGCCCTACCCATACTCTATTTTATAAAGTACAATTTTTTAAATTTTAGAATCAAAATTTATCCTATAACTCCTTGAAACCACCTTAGATACTATGTACTTTATAAAACCTATATGGTATATGGTATCTTATGGAACTTGTAAAATTTGCCTTTAAATCTATAAATTTCAAGTTTATATAATATTAAAGAAGTAATTTATATGTGATATTACAAATTCTTCATATGGAAGACCTATTGATGTCATAGCAAAATTTGTGAAATTTAAAAATGTATTTTTTCTTATCTTCATTATTTCAAGTTTATGTAATTTTACTACTTAAAAAATGGAAAAAAAGAGAGGAAAGAATGGAAAATATAAAGTTAGAGAGGAAAAATGGGGAAGAATAAGGGAAAGAGTGGAAAATGTAAAGTATGAGAGACAACATTAGGTTTAGCCATTTAAGATAATTAACTTATGAGTTTAGACACCCTTACCACCCACCCGATGCCCACCCCACTAAAATATTTATTAGCAAAAAAATATAATATTGTTATTTATTATTCATTTATTAATATTATATAATAATTTTTGTGATACCCTAAAACTTATATCTCTTACATCTTAAAGTATAAGTTCTAGGGTGGATATAGGGTAGGAAGATTTCATACCTATACTCTACCCTATAGAAGTAGGTTTAAAGAGTTTATATTCAGAATCTATCCTATGATCTTTGATATCCACTTAGAACCTACCTAGTTGAGTAGGGTAAGGGTAAATATATTTTACAATAAGATTATCCACTTACTCCTTATTAGATTATACATATATGTATGTATAATATAAAATTATAATGTTATCGAAGTAATTTTAATAGTTAGTATAAAAATAATTTTGCTATATAATTTTGTTTAATTATTTAAATTATAAATTACCTTAAACATATGACTAATATTTACTATGTACTAAAATATAATAACTATTAATTTATTAATATCATATGCCATATTTTATTTATTACTATTATGTAATTACTTTATTATACTATATACTACTATATTAACCTTCAAGATATATCATTTATAATTATTATATAATCTAAAAACTTAGATATAATATTATTTTTATTTATTAGTACATATATTATAATATAATAAATATAATTATATTAAAATTACCATATTATTCTATATTATATGATTATGTGCAAATTAAATATATAAAATAATATAATATTATTTTTTTTTCATTACTATATTATAAATATATATTTATACATATATATATGTAATTATAAACTTAATATCATGATTTTGAGTATATAATCTATATTATGCGTTATTTATATTTATTAAGATATATAATATTTTAACTATAACATATTATATTTTTATTAATAATACTAATAATTATTTATGTAATTTTATACTATTGCCTTACATATTGGTTAAAATTACTTATGTTCATTTATATTTGTAATGTTAATATTTGTATAGCCATGGAGGTGGTGACAATGGTAGTGGATTTGGTGGTGATGGTAGGTCTTGGTGGTAGTACTATGGTAGGACTTAATATGTAACTCTCTTTAAACTAGTAAGGATTGCACCATAATTGAGTGATTCGTATGCGATCGAGTTGATATGAAGCTAATTCTTTTGAAACTATTCTAAATGGTGCCCATAATAAATAACAACAAATTGATCTTGTAAAGTTCTAATGCAAGAAATCACTCATAGATAAGTTTAGGGCATTAATATCTATACACACTTAGCCTAAGATGTCTCTTGTAGCTGGCTTAGATCATTAGGCGATCTAAAGTGCTAAATTTATTGAAAATTTGAAATTCAATATGAATATAAACAACTAAATAATTGAATGAAGGTAAATCAATCAAAAGATAAAAAGTAAATCACCTTACTTGCTTAACTCTAAGTTAACAAACAATTGAATTTGAATTACAATAGTGGATGATACTTGAAAAACTCTAATAGGCCTAAGACAAATATTAAATATCAACCACTACTCATGTGAATTATATAAGATAGAACATGTTTCCTTTAGTAATGAGCCATTAACTTTTATACTATAAATCCCCAAATTACCTATATTGTTATCTAGGTGATTATCCAATTTCGTTGATCAATATTCATGCTAATTTCAATTTCTAAAAACCAATTTGAACTACACTACGACAATGCCTAAGTGAGTGATGCTCTATGATTATCATGGTTGCTTATGCTTAGTAGGCTTAGACGGACTAATTATTAATTCAACACTAATTGAATAGAGTGATTGGGGACAAAAGGGATAAATGCATGCATTTGATGCTTGTTTGGTTGCCAAAACAACTCTAATAAACAAAGAACCCATTATGGTTACTACTTGTCATATTAGATGCAATTACTTATAGTTATTATCTTCTATGTATTTGTTGTATTTGTGTGATCACCTATAAATGAACTAATAAACAAAAGGCTTTATAATAATCGCTCACGCATAGCATAATCTTGCATTTGAGAATGCTATTACCACTAAGTAGTAATCGAAAAGGTTGTATAGAGGTGATTCTCCATTTCAATTTTACCTTGTTGCAACCTTTAATAAGTATCGTGCATTAGTAGACACTATCCTTTGATTGGTGCCTAATAACCTAAGTGTTGCTAGTATGATAGGTCGAGTTATTAGTCCTACTAATAGCTTAGGGATGGGGAGACTAGGTATGCTTTGTCATGTAAGCGAAGGTTGTCATGAGGTATTTTCCCTGTCAACTGGCCAGCAAACTATAAGTCTAAAACTTAGGGTTGATGGGTTGGAACTCTCTTTTAACCCCACTCCAAGACTATGTTACTAATAGCTTAGGGATGGGGAGACTAGGTACACTTTATCATGTAAGCGAAGGTTGTCATGAGGTACTTGCCCTGTCGAATGGCCAGCAAACTATAAGTCTAAAACTTAGGGTTGATGGGTTGGAACTCTCTTTTAACCCCACTCCAAGACTATAATTGTGTGATTGATTATGTATGTTGTTGCATCTTATATGGTTGATTTCATAAATTACACTTGATTGAGGTTAGGGTGAAGAAAATTTGTATCTTTGAGCCTCCCTAAGGATGATAGGAGAAAGAGAAGAGTCTAGCTAAAGGACTTTAAATCAAGCGCTGGATGTGAGGCAACCAACCATTTTTATTTACTTCTCATGTAAACTTACCTCTTGCTTATGTTTCAATAAGGTCCTTCAAAATTCGATGTTGTTAGATGTTCTAGTTAATTTTAGCAAATTATAGAAACTAGAAATGAAGTAATCATGTATATAGCTAATAAGGGATGGAGCTTGTAACAAAGAAAGAAATGCACAATGTTTAGTTTGCTAGTTATTTTCCCAAGGGAGTTTTTTTATATCCTTCTCTTCTTTTCATTTTAACTTAAGTGATAATGAGTTTGTTGTTGTCCTTAAAAGTTTGGGGCAGATATTTGTAGTGAAGTAGTATCGTTAAGCTTGTTTAATGTAGTTTGGGGTTGAGATGTTTTGAGGTTGCAAATATTAATTTGAATTTGATTGAGCTAATTTATTGTGCATCCCAAACCAATTTTGTTTTAACACTTTGGAAATTGTACTGTGTGCATAAATTGTGTTTTTTGTTGATCCATGCATTATCTTAGTATATGCTTTAAAAACACCTAAGATTTGTTGAAATAGTTATATTTTATACAAAAGAAGCAATTTCATGTTATACTTTTAAATTTTCAAATAGGTTAACTTAGTCATGTAGTAGACTTTTTACACTACTTGAATATTTAGTAGTACAATTGATGCTTTATTTAGTTACCCTCCATTTAAGTTTTGAATTAAATACTTAAGAGTAGGGAAATATTATTAGTTGAGAGCTAGATTTTTATATTGTTAAGTTGACTAGCATGTATCCATCTTCTTTGAAGTTTTAGTAGCCCAATACATGCATGTAAACATTGTAAAGTTGAGTTTAACTTGAAAAGTTTTCTAAAATAGAAAGAAAAGGAAATAAGGTTGGGGTAAAAATACTCTCTAACTAGAAAGAATAAAAAAAAAAGAGAGAATAAAAGAAAAGTACAAAAACAAATAAAAGCTCCCTACATTATTAAGGGATGCATAAGTGGAAAAAAGTGAAGAAATAAAGTGCTTGTGACAACAAAGTCAGGATGCATGAGCATTAGAGAGGAAAATGAGGAATAAAAAGTTTTCGAAAAATTAATTAGAAGATGCACGAGTGATCTAAAATAAAAAGGAAAGGAAAACAAAAATTGAAAATGGGAAACTCGGAAAAATGAAGTAAGAGGAAGCTTAATCATTTTAGCTTTTAATTGTATTATTGTCATGAGATGGATGAATATCGTATACATGCTTATCTATTGCACAACTTGTGGGAGTCTTTTACATGCTTAATTGTTTTAGATATATCTTATTTATATTAGATTTGACTAATCAATAAGTTGTGTATAAAAAACATTACATGTGTTCATTTTTAAAGGAAATTTAACTATTGAAGATTGAGCTTTATGGTTTGTGTTAGATGGAGTATGTGTTGAGAAATGCATTTGTCTTCATTTGAATTTGGTTTTCAAAATGCTTTTAACCTACTTATGGACAAGTGAGAGCTTAAGTTAGGAGTACTCATAAGTGTGTATTTTTGCACACTTATATTATACAATTTCCTATAATACATGTGTATTTTATCTTGATTTTCATTGAATTAAATCATAGTTAGATTAAAAAGCACATATACACACAAAAATTTTGGATCAACTTAATGAAATGATGAATTTCTATCAAATGTGCATTTAAGTTTGTTTTTGAGCAAATTATGCAGGTTGTAGGGATTGACATTCACATGCTAGTTCCCTATTAGTTTGATAATTGCCAATATGCAAAAGGGGATAGAATGCATCGGCCTACCAATCGAATTCTAGCCATGTACCATTAAAACAATAGCCTTATAGCAAGTTACCATTTAACTGCCTATTCTCTACCATTCAGATAGTAGAGGTGCTCTAAATTAGTTAAAGATCATGGCTTCACTTGTCATACCCTGAAACCTAAAAGGTAACAATAATTCTCCATGTATTTTACTTAAGTAAAACTCATAAGGTTTATAGTTAATTAAGTGGGTTTTTAAATTGATTTTAGAACCTTAAAATTGTTTAGTTAAGTTTAAAAAACATTTAACAATCTACTTGATTTGAATTGTTGCTAGTGGATGTTGAGTCTTAAAACAAGGTCTCAGTGCAAACATAAGTCTTAGGGTCTATTAGGCCCATAACAAAAGTCTATAAATAGATTAAAACAGTCTATAGAGTCACAAGTAGCTCCTAAAACATGCAGGTCATAAAAAAAGTCTAGTAAAGATAATTCTAAAAACTATCTAAGCTAATATTAGTCATCTTTGCTCATTAAATTGCTTGTGTCAGCCTAAAGCTCCTCTTTGGAGTCATACAAAGGGTCTATAGAAGAGTTATCCACACTTAAAAAGAAAGGAGTAAGCTCCAAGAGCCCAATACAGAACAACACAACATAGGCATGGATGTTACACTGAGCCTAATTTTAGTGCAATAAGTAGCAGTTTAAGTAACATAACATTTAGTTTAAATAAATAGTCAAGATAGGAGTACTCATGACTTTGAAAATACAATGAGAAATGTGGGATTTGATACCACTCAGTGGTCATCATGGGATAAAGGGAGTAGGAAGGCTTCGCATTGATATACAAAACTTCAAAACTGAAAAGTAGCTTCATCTAGATGTTATCACAATTTTGTGGTCCTCATTGATCATAGTTTAGCTATATCGTATCATTTGTCAAGTCCTATAAACCTTAAGTAGCTCTTGATGTACCTTTTCTCATGGCTGTTAACTAATGTGATTTCACCTATCAAATGCCTATTGAGCCAGTCTCAATGTTTTAAGCACTTAATCTATGGTTTTAATAGCCATAGTCTCGATCCAAAGGTATCACTTACTAACTCAAGTAACCAAGCATGCATAACACGCAATCAATTTAATAGAGTTTAATTATTAATTCGTTTAATTAATTTCTATCATAGCATGAAATACACATGTTATTGCGTACTTAGAAGGTTAAAGGTCTCTCGAAGTGATAATTGATTCTTGACAATCGCAATCGTTTAATGGTATGCAATTGGAAGAAAGAATTTATAATTTAGTAATTTATATGTAGTTAATTAATTATTAGTATTATTATTATGGGCTAGGGTTCTTAGGCTTCTGTCTTATTATGTCCATACTAGTTATAGACCCAAAAATGGTATAAGGACCCAATTAGTCTCTTTGATTATTTAAGGCTTATTAATTTGATTAATTCATGCTATTATACTTGTTAATTATCAATTTAATTATCTAATTTCTATTAGTTCTTAATTTAATTCAACTCTTACTTATATACTCATTAAGGTCAACCCATTGAGCCTTGGTCCATATTAGTTTTAAGTCACCTATTTAATTTCTAAATCCATAGTTTTGTCTCTTATTAAGGTCTATTAGGGAATTTGGCCTCAAAGAAAAATGACTCTAATTAATTTTAGAGTTAGGCCTTTAGTAACAAACATACACACACACACATACGTGGGAATTAGGCCCACTAAGATAATTATTAATTAATAGAGTTTGTTATTAATTAATTAAGATAATTAACCTAATTAATTAAGGTAATGAAGTCAATTAACTAACATAACCATCTAAGTTAATTATTCAGTCACTTTAAGTCTAATAGATTCAATGCATTATTTTAAGCCCATGTTTTATTATTTTGAGCATAACCCATCATATGGGTTATGGACTCAAGAAAAAGAAATGGGTCTAACCATTTTTTGTTGGGTTAAGCACATTGGTACATTTAACTTATTTAGCTTAATTAAGTCTAGTATGGTTTATTACCCATTTAAATTTACCTATTGTCCATGCTAACTTATTTAGGCTTGAACTAGTTAATCTAAATCTATTTAATTGACCTTTTAACTACTTAATCTAATTAAGTTAACCAAATTAGGCCTATAATGCTCTACTTCATTTACTTATGCCCATTTACATTTTCTAAGTTTAATTTACTTAGTTTAAGCCCATTTAATCCATTTGGGTCCATTATGTATTATTATATCTAACTTAGGTCAATTTAAGTTATTCTTATCTGATGGGAATCAAGCCATTCTAGTTACAGGATTGCTTACTCAAGCTAGAACCAAAGGACTATAGAATCTTATGTTGAGAGTTCTACTTGATCAGATAGAACCCGAGGAGAATCCTCTAGTTTCTTCATTCCTTTTGCATGATTGTTTTTACCTTCAATCAAATGCATTTGTCAATGCTTCGGGACGACAACCAGGTAAACTAAATGATTTAAAGTAAGCACGAAATGCTAGCGACTTACCTTTGAAGAATCGACTGTGCAAGATTGAAGGCTGGTAGCCTAACCTAAGTGGCTTACAATTTAGGCCGATTGCTTTATGTTATTTCAAGCCAGTTTTCTTTATATTTCAACCTTACTTTAATTTTCTTTTATTTTGGCTACTATAAAGACCTTTGGAAGACAAACACAAGAGAGACCTTTTGAGATTAGAAATACAAGATTAGATTTTTTACTCTTATTCTTCTTATACGCTTATCAATTCTTGGATTGTGGTGAGTGATGGTATAGGGATTGTTGTGCGTCATATCAACAAGACCGTGCTATGACTATCCTTTTGCTATTGCATTATATCTGGTAAGCGTTTAGGGTTTATTTTTCTATTATGTTTGATTTATTTTAGAATACTTGTTGTGGATTATCGGTTAGGTTTGCGATTGCTTGATTCTGCATTGGGATTAGGCACATCATAATTTGGTATTAGAGCGAAGGTTGAGAATTAGGGTTTATGCTATGACTTATGTGATTGTGATTTGAGGATTAAGTGAAGGCTAAGAATCAAGGTTTATGTTGTGATTTGTGTGATTGTGATTTGGGGATTGAGTAAAGGTTTATGCTATGATTTGTGTGATTGTGATTTAGGGATTGAGCGAAGGTTGAGAATTAGGGTTTGTGTTGTGATTTACGTGATTGTGGTTTGGGAATTTTGTGTTAAGGCTACAAATCAATGAAGTATGTCAAATGATAGTGTGAATGGAGGAATTAGAGATGAAGCCAACAGTCAGGTTGGAGGAGGAGGTTAGGGACACCATGCTGCATGTGGTAGGAGAAATTTGGAAGAGCAATTACAAGATCTAACTACTATTGTTGCTAATCTAGCCATGTGGATGGATTAGATAACACTTCCTTAACAGTCAATGTCAATTCCACAAGCACCCCATCCTCAAGTAGCCATTAACAATGCCCATAGGGAAAGAGCATTGGGAGGTAATAAGGGAAGGCGAATTCGAGGAAATTACCATGCCCAACTAGAAGGAAGAGATGATAATTTTGAAGATGAATTCTAGCATAATTGTATGTTCAAGCTACTTGGGGGTTTAGAATATATGAAATTATAGTTGCCTTCATTTATTGGAAGAGGATTTGTAGATGATTATCTTGATTGGGAGGATAAGGTGGAATGACTTTTTGAATGTTATGAGATTAATGACAACACCTGAGTACGTCTGGCAGTAGTAGAGTTTATAGGGTATGCCGCCTTATGGTGGAAAAACATTATGGCTAGTAGGAGGAGAGATGGAGATGGTAAGATCTGTACTTAGTAGGAGATGAAACGGGTTATGAGGAAAAGATTTATATCAAAGCATTATAGATAGGAGCTATTCATACATCTCAAAACATTGAGACAGGGAGGCAAAACCGTGGATGAGTATGTCCAAGAATTTGAGACATTGATGATTCGATGTGGAACAGTTGAACCTCCTAAACAGACAATGGCACAATTTGTGTCGAGTTTAAAATATGAGATTGCTTGTATGATGAAATTGTAGCGATATGATACCCTTGATGAAGCCATCTAACTGGCCTTGAAAGTTATGAGATAGAGGTGTTCTAATTTTTATAGAACGATGAATAATAGGTATGGATCCTCTGATAAGTCGTACAATTCAGAAGGTAAGAATGTTGATAAAGGGGGATCTGGTAAGAATGCGTAAATGAATGCAGTTGTTACAAATGTTAAAGAGGAGAAGAGTTTTTCTAAGATAGGGAGGGCAGTTTTTGGGGTTGAAAATAAGCAGATAGTAATTGGGTCATTAGGTGGGAAAGCTTGCCAAATTAAGTGCTTCAAGTGTTTAGGTTTTGGACATATAGCCGCTTAGTGCCCAAACCAAGGGTGATGATTGTTATGGAGGTGGAAAGCAAGGATGAAGAGGAAGAGTTAGATGAGCTGAAAGATTCGTCGACAGTGCTAGATGAGTATTATGGGGATGTAGATGCTGAGGTGCATGAAGACAGAGGGAATGATTAGTATTTGGTTATCAATGTGTTGCGTAGGGTGATGACTAATTTTCCTACTAATGAGAAAGAATAGAGGGAGAACCTATTCCATAATTCTTGTAGGGTCCAAGGTAACTTTTGTGCTCTTATTATATTGATGGTGATAGTTGCACCAATGTGGTGGTTGCTTCATTAGTTAATAAATTGAAACTAGTCACTACTCCATACCCTAAGCCATATAAGCTGCATTGGTTGAGTGAACAAGGCAATCTACATGTTACTTAGAGGGCTAAAGTTCTATTCAGCATAGGAGAGAGATACCATGATAAGATTGTCTGTGATATTCTTCCTATGTGCTCATCATATATATTGCTTAGCAAATCGTGGTTATATGATAGGAGGGTGTTACATGATGGCAAGTGCATTATGTTGAATCCTATGTCACCAATTGAAGTACAATAGGCACGGAGACAGATTAATAAAACCATAAAAAAGAAGGCCTTATTTGTGGGACAGAAAGAGCTGGAAGAGGAAATAAAGGAAGAAATTTTGAGTGGAGTAGAGCGTTCCAAGGAGATTCAGAAGCTTCATTAAAAGGCTTCTGAACATCTTAAGAAAACTCAGGAGCAGCAACAACTTCAGGGCAACAAACGTAGGAAAGCCAAGATTTCTAATCCAAGTGACTTAGTTTAAATTCATCTCAGCAAGGATAGGTTTCTTCACAAGAAATCACATAAACTTTCACTTAGAGAAGATAGACCATTGAAGATTTTGAAGCGCATCAACAATAATGCTTATAGGGTGAAGTTGCTAGGAGAATACGACATTTCTGCTACATTTAATGTTGCAGATCTATTACCTTACCTATTAGAAGATCTTCATGAAGAACCATTAGATTTGAGGGAAAATCTTTCATAGGCCTAAGGAGATGATGGGAATCAAGCCATTCTAGTTACAGGACTGCTTACTCGAGCTAGAACTAAAGGACTACAAAATCTTACGTTAAGAGTTCTACTTGATCAGATGGAACTTAAGAAGAATCATCTAGTTTCTTCATTCCTTTTGCATGATTGTTTTTACCTTCAATCAGATGCATTTGTTAATGCTTCAGGACAACAACCAGGTGAACTAAATGATTCAAAGTAAGCATGGAATGCTGGTGGCTTACCTTTGAAGAACCGGCAGTGTAAGATTGAAGGCTAGCCATAAAGGCCAGTGACCTAACCTAGGTGGCTTATAATTTAGGTTGGCTGCTTTATGTTGTTTCGAGCCAATTTTCTTTGTATTTCAACCATGCTTTATTTTTCTTTTATTTTGGCTACTATAAAGACCTTTGGAATACAAACACAAGAGAGACCATTTGAGATTAGAAATACAAAATTAGAGTTTTTACTCTCATTTTTCTTATACTTTTATCAATCCTTGGATTGTGGCAAGTGATGGTATCGGGATTGTTGTACGTCATATCAACAAGACCGTGCTAGGACTATCCTCTTGCTAGTGCGCCATATCTGGTAAGGGTTTAGGGTTTATTTTGCTGTTGTGTTTGATTTGTTTTGGATTACTTGTTGTAGATTATTGGTTGGGTTTGTGATTGCTTGATTCTGCATTGGGATTAGGCACATCATTATCTATGATATTCATTTTAAGCCCACTAAGTTCTATTATACCTAATTCGTCTAATTTTGGCCTATTATATTTTAAATAATTTTTCCTTAGGCCTAATTAATTCATTATGCCTAATTTAAGCCTATTTGAGTTATTTTTATCAATTATTTCCATTTTAAATTTATTGAGATTCATTATGCTCGATTTAGACCCATTTGCTATATTTGGCCCATTATAGCCTATTATTTATTTCTTAGGTTTGATTTTACCTATTATATGCCTAAATTAAAGGCATTTAGAATTCTTATATGGTTTTAGGCCATATTAAGTTTAAGGCCCATTAAGGGTATTTTATTTTACTATAGTCTATTTAGGTTATGAGACTTAAAAAGGAAATGAATTCAATCCATTTTAGGAATTAGGTCATTTGGGCTTGTTAAGTCCATTTAACATTAATTATGATTTAAGTATCAAATTAACTCTGTGATTTATCTAATTAAGTCAATTTAACCAAATAGAAAATTTTGAAAGTTTTATGGAAAGGGTTGATGAAGGTGGAGGAGGTGGGGGAGGGGAAGAGGTGGTGTTTGGGCTAATTCACATGTTGATTTGAGTAAGCTGGTTTGGGATTAGACTAGCATTGGCGAAATAGATGAAATATTCAGTATTATTATTTTATTACATTTATTTCAATAAAGTTTAAAAAATTGGGGTTTTTAGGTTACAAACACCCCTTCACGTAAGTCACTTTATTGTACAAGATCAAGCACACCTTTTTCGCTAGTTTTGATTCAAAGTTTAAACTTCAATCTACTTTTTGAATTTGAAGAAATGGATGATAGATTTGCAATCTATGGCTAAAAATCTATTATAAAACATCCCTACTTAAAATCTTATAGAAAGAAACTTTCTTGGTGAATTTAAGGGGTCAAAATAGATCAAAATAGGTTTTTGGCCAATAACATCTTCAGTGTTCAAATGAACATTCATGAACACATTGAATTTCATCAATTTCTCTACATTACCCGAATTTATCATGTTAACCTAAAATTTATTAGGATTTTCAAGTAAACATTACGTTTAATCATATAAGCACCTAATTATATCAAATCTATTAAATCAAGCACTACTAATCATTGTCAAAATTGCTCTAGTAAGCTAGAGAATTTGCAAATTTAATTAAATTTAGCAATTTTTCCATTTACATGCTCAAAATTAACTCTTCATATAGTGTAAACATGGCATAGTCATCAAATAACATTATTATCATCATTTAAACTGTAAATCATTAAGAATAACTTAATCAAATATGTAAGCATACCTCAAACATAACTTAAACATGCTGGAAATTGCATCAAACATAATTAAAATACTCATCAAATCTTCTAAGTCATCAAACTTGCAAGATTAATCTTTGTAATCATCATTTATGCATCATATATCATGTTTATCATAACCTAAGCCTAAAATTGATTAGCAATCATCAAATGAACATCATATCATACCAAATAAGACAAGGTAAACAAGAATAAAACAAGGGAAAACATAGAGGGTGGCAACATAAACAAGAATCCAAGCAATCATGTAACTTTTCACTTGAATCCAATTTCCAACCTATCAAATATTTGACCTTTAGACTAACATATTTACTAAAAAATCATCACTTAAAATCAACTAAAATCTCCCTAACCTATCATTGTCTTTTAGATTCAATATTTCAAACTTCTTCAAACATCCATACAATAAGTTTGAACATCATCTAGCATTAATTCAAAGAGGGATTAACATCTTACTGAGTTCAAAACCTTCTTTTCCCTTAGACTTTGCCACCACTTCCAAAGCTCTAAACTTTGGTTTTTCTTAAACTTCCAAATGAGTCTCTAGCATCAAAACTCCACTTAGCACCTAAAGTAAAGATTAAAGCCCAAACACTAATTAAGTGACCAAGTAATCAAAGAAAACATAAGTATTAACCTCTTAACCTCTACATCAAGCTTGAAATGTCACCTTAAGACCCTCAACTAGATGACGAATCCAAGTTAAACATCATAAATCAACTAGATTAGTACCATGGGTTAAGGTAAACTAAGGTAATTAGCTATGTTTAATTAGGTTTAATAAGGGTTTTAGGGCTTTTACCTTTCTAAGAGAGAAAAGACATGAGGAAAGGTTTTAGAAGAGGAGAAGGTGGCAGCATGGGGAAATGAAAGGGGTTTATGGCACAAAACTCTAAGTTATCCTAGTGGAGACCACTCCTTTTTATGCCCTTTTGCTATCTTGTGACAAGTGTCACTCTTTAGTTCATTTAAGGTTTTTAAATCATCTAATCACTAAACTATATCATAATTAAGTTTATCGACATTTAAATACTCCATTTTTTTTAAAGATTGCCCTTAAATTAACTTTTGAATTTTAAAAACATGCCCTTAGTTGCCTTCTTGAGAACTTTCATCCTATTTTTAATTAACTTAACTGACTTTGAAAAATTGGATTATTTCACCACTAGTTGAAAGCCCTCTCCCTACCATTTGGATGATGGCTTGAAACCCTTATTTAGGGTTGACCGCCATGTAGTTACTAGTTAAATGCCAAACATTAGGTAGCTAAAAGGGGTCTAAAACCTTAGTAAAGGAGCAATTGACACATCATTACTATTTAGACATAAAGTTAGGCTGATATAAATAGCAACTTTATGTTCTTAATGCTACATAGTTACAATCTTTTCACAAGTGTCTCTTATCATCTTTATTTTAACTTGTAATTGAATGTAGTCGTAGGATCTAATATAGTCAGTAGGTTAGTTTTTAGCTAATTTTTAGTTAAACAACAACTCCAAATCAAGACTTCAAGCATTTTTTTAGTGTACTTAAGCTCTTGGAGATTTGGTTTTTGGTAAATTTTATTCAACCTCAGTTTCGTATTTTTAACTTAACTCCATTACGATTGATGCCTATTTAATTCTTTCATTTTAATCTATCTTGCTAAATATGATGCATTAAGTTGATAGAATTGGCATTGTGTGGATTTGATGGGTTCAATTGGGTTTGTTACTAATAGGAGTTTTTAATTAGCTCTATGGAAAAATTAACATAATTGGTATATAGCATAATCTAAGCTACTATTTTGCCATGGCTTCCTCACATGGATGCTCTAGCAAAAGGTGTCGTTATGGCTCCTATTGTTAACTCTATAAGAGATTTGATAACTTTGATTAGATTTTAGTGTTACTTTCTAGACAAAATAATACCATTTGTAGGTTAGGACTAAAGCACTAGAATGCACTACTTTAAGCAATTGAAGTTATGGTTTGAATTTTCCTTGAACCATAAGTTTAACTAGAGTAACTTGAATTGTGAGAGTACAGATCTTTTTAATTGAAAAATATTGATAAGTTACCTACACCATGGTGTGTAACATAATAGAACAAATGACTCCAAAAGAGAAGCAAGCTGTATGAGTTTAGTTAGAATCTATAATAACACCCCAAATATATTTGCAAAGCATAAACATTGTTGACCCATAAGATGATTGATCCATTATAAATATAAATTTTTTTACAAGAGAATGTGGTCCTGAACATATCTCACAACGAGCAACTTGATTAGCATTAATAGATTTTGCTGAGACAAGTTTACTTACCTAAGTTGTGAGAGCTACAATCTAACCAGACATTGAGTCTATGTCCTAAACTAATGTTACACTTGATTTACCTCTCTCATTCTACCAATTGTGTGCATTGGAGGCCATTTCTTCTATCGAAGCACTAGCTTCTTCATAGCTCTTACTCATTAATGCACCTCCAGATGCATCATCTACCAAAGATCTCAATGTTTCATCCAAGTTAAGATAAAAAATCTCAATAAGGAGATTGTTTGGCAATCTATGATGTGGACATTTCTTGAAGCACTCCTTAAATCTCTCCTATGCCTCATACAATGATTCACCATTAAACTTAGTGAGGTTAGTGGGAAAAATCTCTTTAAAAACTTAGATGAGAGATCGGCCCAAGTGGCGATCGACTCTTGTGGCAGTGAATTGAACTAAGATCTAGCTTTATCCCTTAGTGAAAAAGGAAAAATCTGTAATCTAATAACATTAGTTGACACGTTATTTAACTTCATTGTGTTACAATATTGGAGAAATGCTGCAATATGCTCGTCAAGACTCTCATTTGGATACCCCCTAAATTGATTTGTCTAAACCATCTAAATAAGTGCTAGTTTTAGCTCAAAATTATTGGCTTGTATAGGAGGTATCCTAATTGCAAAATCTACAATAGTGGGTACTGTATAGTCCCGAAGTGCTCTGGTAGCACCTTGAATCAAATTGTTGTTGTTGTCGTTTGCCATCTCAACTCGTTGGACTTCTTTTCTTCTTCTGTTATCTCTTCTCAATTGACGCAAAGTGTGTTCTATCTTAGGATTTAGTGGTAGAAGTTTTGCACTTCTACTCTTGCACATAAAAAAAAAAACTTGAAAGTGAACAAAAAAATAATAATAATATGCTATAAACTACACCTAAATTAACAACAGAAGTGAAGGTGGTCTAATATTAAGTTATTCCTAGGAAACGGTGCCAAAAACTCGATCTACTATAAATGTAAAAAATTTTACAAGCAAATTCTACCAGCAAGTGCACTAGGTCAGATCAAGTAATATAGTGAAGAGTTGAGTGTCGATTCCATGAGGATTAAATAAGTATTAAACTAATATCAAATTCTATTATTATTTAGGTAATTAAATTGAGAGAATCAATGACTTAAATACCAACTAAACTATTACACCTAGATTTTTACTATGAACATGGAGGAAATTGTTATGGAAATGTATCAATTGGAAAGAGGAAAATCAAATCCACCCTAATTTCATTAATCAGATTATCATTATATTATAATAATTCTTAGCTATGTGGATATTCATATGGAATTATGAAAATCTTTGTTTCTTTTCTAAATAATTAAAACTCAGAACTCTAAAATTAATTTATTGGCTTCCACTAAACAAATTAATAGGGGATTTTATATTCAACTACAAATCTCTCAATTATATAGTTGACTAATATTCTATCTTAATTCCTTAATAAGAAACTAATAAGGAATATTGCATTAAGCTCTCAAACAATTTCTAATTTGATTAAAATAACCCTATTTCCACAGTTCTTATTTAACCTAACTTAAGATTTCCTATTGAACCCCAATGCCCCTTCCAAGTTATTAAAATTTCTAAAATTCTAATTTAGACATGAAATCAAAATTTATAGTATTGGAATTACAATATAAATCTTCCACATAACTAACAATCTTATAATATAACTATAATCATCATCTTAATTATTCTAGGGTTTTATTGATTTCCCACAATTAAACTTAGAACATCGTGGAATTGCAAACACAAACATAAATAAAAGAAATTACTATAATATAATTCATAGTTGAAGGAAACAATTTAGTCCATGAATTGAATAGAAGAGTATTTGTTCAGAGATCACCAATTCAATAGACAATCGCAATACAATAATCCTCTAATTCCTTGATGAAGAAGTCCTTCCTTGATGATTCCAATCTCCTCAATTGATAAAACAAAATAATTTTTAAGTACAACAAAAACAATTTTCCTCCACCTCTCTCTAGGGTTTTTACTCTCTAAAGAAAAAAAAAATCGATCCCTGTTTCTTCCCCTTCCGTCCTTTAATCTACACATTAGGAATGACTTTTGGTTTCCTCTTAAAGTCGGCACTAAAGCTAGCGGCTTACACTGGTGGCTTAGGTTGCTAAGGCTAGTGGCTTAAGCCAGCAGCTTAGGTTGTTGCAATTTGTTCTTAAAAACCAATTTACTCATGTTTGCACTCTAAGCTTTAACAAACCTAAAATAACATAGTAAATTTAATTAAGTACCATTTCCTTAGAATTCACATAAAATCAATTAGAATTTAACATGATTCATACATTAAAATTTGAGTAGAATATGCCTTTAGTAATGACCACACATAATTTAATGCCTTTGATATTGAGTGTTTCCACTAATAACTTAGTTTATTTAAAATTACAGCTTAATCTTAATGCTAATTTTAAGAGTAGTTGTAATGCCCCAAAACTTGGGCGCTACAACCCTCTACATATCTCTATTAACTAATGACAGATTAACACTCTAATAAACAAGTCTACTAGTTCCACCAATACTGAGATTTATCTCTAATGAAAGTCAATTGACATTAACATACTTCATATACAATAGTGAATTACTCATAGGTGAGTCATTCTAATCATAAGTGTAATAGAAAAGAACTATATATTAAGTCCTTTGATAGAAGAACATATCACACTAACATGGAACATTTAGAGTCTTATCTCAATGTACATACAATCAACTACATTGAACATGAACTCCTACTAATGGCATTTTAGTGATCATCCTATAATAATAATAATACTTGCTGCTCTCCCCATCTTAGTAGTAGTAATACATATCTCCATATTCATCATAAGCAGTGAATTCATCATAATTATCTGTAACTAAAAAAGAGTAAATGGGGTGGACATAAGCCTAGTACGTAATACCAGAGATATAGGTGCATGTAACATAGTAGCAAGTTTACATGCATGCAATACTAATAGAGAAATCAACAAACAAATTTATTATCTTTATTAAAGTCCATACAAGTAACAAAGGAGTACTTAAGACTCCATTCACACATGTATTTTATACATATATATATATATATAGATAGAATGAACCTAAGTTAGGATCTGTCACCTTAGGCTCCTCTAAATGATGTTGGGGACTGCACCATTGGTCCCAACACCTTTAGATTTACCTTAGATCATCTCAGTATATGACTTTATTAGGGACAGCATCACATAACAATCTTTGGGATGCCCACTAGGGATTTGCCACCTGCAGTTCCTAGGCTAAGCCACACACTAACACCACATCCTTTATTATTAGCCAAATAAGTATTGAATTCATTCATATCACTAACCTATCACACACATGTAGTAACCAAGGTATCACGTACTTGAATGAGCAAATTTTAGAAATTCTTGTTTTGAATCATGACTAACACCTAAATAAAATGTAAATACATTCACAATAAGTTCTAGAAACTATATTAATCTTTATTAAAATGAGAAAGTCTAAAGAAAGTAGGAAAAAGACCCATTCTAGGGTATAAGGTCAAGAACACAACCGTATATCCCCATGTGCTCAAGCATCAATCAAACACGGCTATGCTTGGGGGCATGCACATGTGCACCATCAAGTACACAGCCATATAGTATAGTCATGTACCATACTATGCAATTCCTTACATGAGTATGGTTAGGTACACGATCGTGTATGCATGCTTGCTCTCCCCTATTTGATCTTTGCTCATCTTCTACTCCTGAATTTCATTCATGATCTATCCCCAGTTCTTCTTATGCCCCTTATTGATCACAATTCTTACCTAAATCCTTTTTAATCCGTTGTTTTTGTGCCTACACCATAATAATCATGCTCAACTTTAATCACAATTTAATTAGACACCTATAGGAAATTCAAAGAGCTACATTAGGGTTTGTAAGACTTATCGAAACTTCAGGAACTACCATGGACTTGCACAATTTAAGGAATTTCTACTACAAACCACAACCTATGGGCATTCTAGCACATTAATTCCTCATATTAACCAAAGTTTCTCAGGCATAAACTTATCGTTCTTGGTTTAAGTCGATCTTCTTTGGGTTGGAAACTCGTTTTCCTAAGCACTTCCTCTAATTTCTGTGATTAAGTTGGGTAGAACTATTACAAATGTCAAATGTAACTCTTGTATGAAAAGAAAGGGAGGAAAGAAAGAGTAAGGGAAGTGGAATTGAACATACTGGTCTAAGGGAGTAATGGGGGGTTTTAAAACTCTATAAAGACTAAGTCACCATTCCCTTTTTAGGAGTAATTATAGGATTGTTCTTATTTATTTATTAGGTTATCATTACTATTATTTTTTTAACACACATATACACACATACACATATATATATTAGTCGGGTTATTTCATCCTCAAAAGTTACCTGATTGTTTGAACAATTTTGGATACTTTTTCTTTATCTCCTCTTCTAATTCTCAAGTCTCCTCACACTCTATTTGATTACTTCATTGTACCTTGATGTAGAGAGTTACTCGCATCCTCAATACTTACTCTTCTGTATCAACAATCTTGATAGGTTATTCCATGGTAGTGAGGTTAAGCTATATGTATAAATGTTGAAGTTTGAATTCATGATCTAGATTTGGTATAAACTTCCTCAACATTAACACATGGAACATGTCATGCACCCCTTTTAAGCTAGGTGACAATGCTAATCTATATGCCACACTTTTAATCCTTTCTACCATCTTGAATAGGCTAACGTATCTTAGATTTAGCTTCCCTCTTAACCCAAACCTAATCATTCCCTTGGTTGGAGAGATCTGTAGTAAGACTTTGTCTCTTACCTTAAATTCCAAGAGGCATTGTCTTTTATTTGCATAGCTCTTCTAGTGACTCTAAGCCACCTGCATTCATTGAATGCATAAACTATGCAACTATATTAAACTCTGTAGCTCGACCTTAATCTATTTGGTCCTTTATTTCTTGTATGCTAACATCTTCCCTTTGAATTGTTTTAATCTTATCAACTAAGGTAGGTTGAATGCATAAATTGGCTAAATGCACTGCTACCTCTTGTGTAAAGATCACCAACTCCATCTTTCTCATATCTTCTAGTAATTGTCCTTGACTAGTAAGCAATGTTGATATATTACTTTGTCTTTTTCTATTGAGGGCATCTACTACTACATTTGCTTTTCTAGGGTGATATTGGATTTGCACATCATAATCCTTCATTAATTCTAGCCATCTCCTTTGCCTCATATTCAACTCTTTATAGGTGAAGATGTACTTTAAGCTCTTGTGATCTTTGAAAATCTTACATTTCTTACGATATAAGTAATGTCTCCATAGCTTGAGTGCCAACACCATCGCTAACAATTTAAGTCATGAGTGGGGTAATTCCTTTCATATGGTTTCAGTTGACATGATGCATAAGCTATAACTCTCCTATATTGCATTAAGACACACCCTAACCCTTGGTTTGATGTATCATTGAAAATGACAAATTCCTTCCTACCTTAAGGTAAAGCTAAAACTGGGGCTGAAATGATTTGCTCCATCAACTTCTAGAAACTAGCTTCACAAGCTTCATTCCATTCAAATTTCACTCCCTTTTGAGTTAGCCTAGTTAGAGGACCTACTATTATGGAGAATTCCTCTACATATTGTTTGTAGTACCCTACTAGTCCCAATAAGCTTCTAATTTCAATCACCATCTTTGATTGAGGCCACTTTTTTATAGCCTTTACTTTTCTAAGTCAACTAAGATTCCATTCCTACTTACAACATGTCTTAGAAAGAACACTTGTTATAACCAACACTCACACTTTTTAAATTTCGTATATAACTTCTCAGCTTGCAATCTACTCAATACCTACCTTAAGTGTTGCTCACGCTCTTCCTTACCTTTGGAGTATATTTGAATGTTGTTGCTGAAAATGACCACAAACTTATCTAAAATGTCCTAAAACACTCTATTCATTAAACCTATAAAATCCGTTGGTGCATTAGTCAACCTAAAGGGCAATACTAAGAGTTCAAAATGCCCATATTGGGTTTTGAAAGCAATCTTTTGAATAGCTTCTTCATTAATTCTCAATTGATGATACCCTAATCTCAAGTTTATTTTTTAGAACACCTAAGCTCCTTGTAATTGGTCAAATAGATCATTGATCCTAGGGAGGGGATACTTATTCTTGATTGTAATTTGGTTCAAATCCCTATAATTTATACAAAGCCTCATACTTTCATCTTTCTTCTTTACAAAGAGAATAGACACACTTTATGGTGAAACACTTGACCTAATAAAACCTTTATCTTGTAACTCCTCCAATTGGGACTTCAATTCCACCAACTTTGCAAATGCTATCCTATAAGCTGGTTTACAAATTGACATTGTACCTGGTATTAGTTCAATATTAAATTCTATTTCTCTAATTAGGGGTAAATGTAGTAAGTCTTCTAGGAAAACCTCCACAAACTCCTTTACCACTAGTACTTCCTCTAGCTTCATAATTTGGCTCGATTCTACTAGTGTTACTACCAATTTGCCTTTACCCAAAAAATCATATATGGGTAATCTCGCTAATCTCTAAGCTTCTAACTCTAATCTTATTGGAGGCTCATCTAGAGGGCTAAAATATACCACTAGGTTATGACAATCAATAATGGCATAATACTTAGACAATTGATTTGTTCCTAAGATGATATCCTAGTTAGTCATCCCTAAGACCTAATGGTCAGTTGGCACCACTTGCTCTTGTATCACTATTTTCACATTTCTAAAAATCTGATCTAACACCTTTCGAACTCCTAAAGGCATACTCACATTTAGGAGATCACTTAACAGTTTAGGTTTCAAACCATAGACATACATAAAAGCTTTAGAAATGCATGCATGTGTCGCACCAGTATCAAAAAGTATAAAGGCACTAGCAGGGTATACAAAGAGCATACTTACAATAGTGTCTTGATTTAGCTACTATTGGAGGGTAAACACATAAGCTGGGGCTCTTTGTCTTGACTCAGCTGTTTGAAACTTACCTGTTTAAATTCGGCCTTGTGGCTTAACTGCTTACTGTACCTAAACTGGCTGTGGTACCGTGGTTACCTAACTCCCTGTTATGCCACACTCAAAAGCTTAGTGACCTTGCTGTTTACAATTATAGCTAAATTTCTAGGGAAGGCCTTTCCATTACAATTTCTACTAGGATGCCCCACTTTTCTATATGAAAAGCAAGCCCCCTTTGGCCTACTACACTGGCTCAACTCATGTGATCTAAAACATTTTGAGCAACTACATTTTACTATAGCCACTAGAGGTGGTGTTAAGGCTGAAAGTATTGGTCTTATTTGAACTAGAGGTGGAACAACAACCACAAGTTTGGTTTGAACCGTCTAGGGTCTCTTGCCCCTCTCCTGAAATAAACCCCTTATGCCATGCTCTTTCCTAACATCACTCTTAGTCTATAGACTAGCTGGTCTTCAATCCTCTTTCTACTTTGCTCCACATACTTGGCTTTATCCACTACCTCAACACAAGTAGGTAGGCTTATCTCATGTTGAAGGTTAGGCTTTAAACCTCATACGAACCTATGTGTTGTAGAGGCATCATCAACTCTCACACTTTTTGGCAAAAACTTGATGAGGTGATTTAGCTCTACCTCATGCTCTTTGATTGATCTATTGCCATATTGGCAATTATAGTAAGTGTCATGCCCCTAAAGGGGGGCATAGTAGTTTTCACTAAAAGTCATCGCATCTCGTATATACTCATGATGCGATAATCGTCTTACAAGTTAGAGGTTATAAGACTCTAATTAAGTCTCCTTTAATTGTAATACTTATAAGTAATTATTATATAAAAATAACCAAGGAGACTAATAATTTACAGTCACTAGAATTGTAGAGAATCAATATCTCCCATCAAATCGCAAAATTAGGTAGTCATAATCCTAAAGAGTATACATGTTCCATAATATCTTGTCACTCTATCTAAGTCTAGACCAACAATTACTCTATTTTATACTTGTTCCTTGATATCAAAGTTTGGAGCTCTAATCACTTGATTCCTAGCCTATTCCTAGCTTTTAACTTAACCTGCAAAAGAAAAACTATTGGGGTGTAAGCTATAAAGCTTAGTGAGCTAGATCCTCTTATTGAACCGGTAGGCAATAATCAAGCAAGTTATTTAATCAAGCATATGTCATGTATGAGCAAACACATAAATGCAACAATATATATGGTGTATTAAACAACACATATAGCACGGATTTAATGCCCTCTATTGCCAAGGTTAGGAAATCACAACTACATACTACCTCTAGGCTCTAGTGACCCTAAGCTATCTTTTGAGGTAATTTGTAAAGTCCATATATATTTTTGTAATATACTTCAATAGACTTGAATATATATATATATATATACATACTAAGCTCGTCATGGGGTATAGATTGTGAATGGCTTGCAAGTCAAATGCCCCTAAGCAATGAAATCTTGAACTAGGAAAATCCTAGGTCTTAATCAAAGGGAGGCATTTCTCGGATTCCACTTAGTTCCCAAAGGTCGAGACAAGGTGTACCCACATATTGCATCCTCCATAGGGCCTTTCTATACTACGGCATGATGCTGATGGCCTTCTTACATGTAGCTGTCATAATGCATGATTTATTTTATTGATAGCTAAATAATCTTAAGTCAAGTTATCAGGCATTCACAACAAATCAATATAGACACTTGCAATTTCTACAATCTAAATGCAGGGGAAAGCAATTATCAATTAACTGAGTACAATTATGATAAATTTACACTCAATCATGGCATTTAAGCACATATAGAACCTCAAATTACCCCCACATGCAAATCCAATTCATATATCCAATATTTATACACATGTGAGTGTGCTAACTACAAACACAAGTATGGAATAGTAATCATTGGATTTTCACTCACCTGGCCATATGGCCTTTAGTAGTAATAGTTAGGTGGCAGATCGTCTTTGAATGATGTGTCACCTAATAAGACAAAATATCTCTATAAGTTTTAGATAAAAAACTAATCTATATTAGTTTTGCTAGTTTTCTTGGTTTTGAAAGTTTCAGTGTTTTCTTTGTAACTTTTTCAATTTAAGTTTTTTTTTTTTTGCAAGTTTATAGTTGTTTTAAAGGTTTTTAAATGTTCTTTGCATTTTTGAAGTTATTTTAGTCATTTGAACTTTAGATGATTGTGTTAGGGTCAAAACAGATTTGGTGCACTCGGTGTAAGTTTTGTTTAGTCTTTTTTTGCCTAATTTGATCTAATAACCTAAAGGACTTCATTCTAACCACTTGGAAACATGTTTAGGGATTCAAATTGGTGTTTGAGTGTTCCATTATTTTTTGGAAATTCTGGAAATTGGTCCAGGAATTTCGATTGTTCTTTTCTAGGTCCTTGGTTTGCATTTTCTCCTCCTTTTTCATGTTATTTTCATATTTACTTTAAGGCTTTGATTTCCAGAATTTTCCTAAGGTCATTTCTTCATATTTAGGCTCTGGAAATTCTAGAAATCATTCATAAAAATTAGTTTGGTTATTGGTTTGGTGCTCAAGAATCAAATCTTGCAATTTTCTACTTTTCCCTAGTACTAAAGGGTCTTAATCATTACCTATGATCTTCTATAATTTGGAAAGTCTTAAATACATCAGAAATACATTTAATCAACCTCCTAAAGTAGGTATCTAGAAGGTGTAAAATTTTCACACTTATGATTTACACAAAGTTCTTCAAAGATCAAATACATTCTACATGATACATGGTGATTTTTTACCTCATTCATGATCCTATCCTAGTATTTACATCCATACATCTAAGGCTAAATAGAACTAAAATATACATATGGAACTTACAAAATCAGAAGTATATATGATATTTTATTATGATTTGCATGAAAATAAAGAAAAATAAAATAAAAGGACTACCTAGTGGAACAAAGATCTTACTCTTAATTGTTAGTTGAGGAAGCTCTAATGGTTACCTTCTTACTTGCTCTTGGATGGGCTTTTGATTTTAATCTCCTTGTGGATTTTTGCTCCTTAAATGAACTCTTAAGGGGTGTGGAAAAAAAATCAGAAATTAGGTTTGATTGGTTATTGCTTGAAGGGTGTTTTTCTTTGTTGAAACAAGGTGGCTATACATAGGAGAAAGTTGTGGTTTGTGTGCGTGCATGTGATGTGCCTAATTCCACTTCCAAGCACAATCAAATGACTTAAGAAAAACAAGTCTCAAGTCAATCACAAACCGATCCACTAAGGGGACAATTCACGTGAACACCTTGGAGATTTAGATGAAAAATGTTGATCAAATGATGTAATTATAATCTCTATTGGTAACATTAACCAAGTAACCACAATAAGGATTGAAATATCACGTGAAAATTAGATCAAAGAAAGCAATAAAACCATGAAATCCACTTTCCCTTTCAATCACAAATTCACGCCAACACTAAAAATGAAATATGTAATTCAAGTGCTCAAGGAAACAATCAATCTTACAAGATTGTTGTCCATGAAATAGAACCACAAATATGTCCAAGAAAGGTCCAAACCTACCCTAGATATGACTCACTAGAGAAGAAATGAACATACAACAAAATTGAATTGATATGACTTACAATTCGCCTTCGTCGCACTTGCCACAATTCCAATTCTTAGGTTGAAATTGATAAGAGTTTGGAACTAAGGTAAGAACCCTAATTCACACGTGAAATGTGTCTCTCAAATCTTTAAAAATTGGCCTCTCAAACCCTCTCTTAAGCAAGTATTTATACTTGCTACTCCTAGGGTTAAAAAGTGCTCAAAATTACAAGTTTGCCACTTTTAAGGTGGCTAACCCTAAATGAAAATTACAAGGAAATAAAAGTGTCCCAAAACCAAAATAAAACCCAAATAGTTCATAAAACAATTACAAGATACAAAATAACATAAGTCTTCATGATCCAATGCCTCGGAATAGAAAACAATCGCAGTGGGTCTTTGATTGTCATCCTGAAAAATGTTCTGTGTCCAACAGGAGTTGTAGAACATATTGGTATTCCATGGAGAATTATCATTGTTCCTGTAAGATTATTATCAAAATTTTTATTAGAAATAAAGACATAAAGTAAATATGAGCAATTTGGATCATCATCCAAATTGGGTTCTGAAAAGGTTGACAGTGTCAGAAATTTTCCCATCAGCGTGTGATATGAATTTTTGGAGTCTTTGAGAGTTTTTGGATATATTTTTTACGAGTTTTCTGATGGAATTCTTTAGAGGTAAGGTACTATCCACATGTAGGGAAGGAAGAAAAAAAAAAACTAAGTAACTTGGTTAGAAAGTTTGTCCCTTGGTCAAAGTCATTGTGTTTGGGTAATTGTTTTACACATTGGATAAGATGTCTAATCTTAGGGGGCAAGGTCTACAATTGAGGTGACTAATATCAGATTTGGTTTCCCTTTTTTTCCACATGTTTAATCCCTATTTTTTCTTGAACTTAGTTTGCTTAAATCTAGTTAGTTTTTTGTTGTTTACCTTAGTTACTCCAAGCTAGTTCCATTTGGGCTTGGTAGATTTGGGGGGCTGGTTTGGTTGATCAATTCCTTTTGTTTTCTTGCAAATAATTGGACCTTAAATGGGGCTTATATGGGGGAATTTCTAGATTTAATGTGGGCCTTAAATCTAAACATTTTGTGGGTGAAATGTTACCTTATTCCTTTTCATTCCAATGCCACACGTGAAGATGTTTGAGGTTCATGTTTTCCGATTTTTGTTTTTCTCAATTTGGTTGTTTTGTAAAGTTGGATTTAATTAAAATTTATGTATTCTCATACTAATTATAGGGTAATTTATTGTTGTCTAAATTTTAGTTTTGTTTGAATCAAATCTCAAGTTTTTTCAAGCTTGACATTCATTTTTCTCAATTTCGAAGGAAATCCTAATGTCAATAGTTGGTTCTAAGATTTTGGGAATTGAATTTGAGCTTTTGAACACCCAATTCAAGTTTAGTTTTCCTAAGGCGATGTTCTTCATTAAGGTCTAGTTAAGTTCGAATTCCTTAGTTTTTGGATATGCTAGTTCGTTTATATATCGCAAGGCAAATCCTAATTTTGTAGTTGGGTTTTCGTATTCATTTTTCGATGTATTCTGATATTTTCCTTCATATAATTTTAAATTTGAATCTTTCAAGGCTTTTTCAATTTTTTTTATTGATTTAATTTTGGAATTTAGTTCCAGTTTAAGTTAATTTATTCAATTTTGGTGTTTGTTTTAATTTAAAGAGTTTACATTGTTGATTGGGTTTTATTGTTTGATATTGGTTGGGAAATCCTATTCTAAGGCTTAGATTTGGCTAAGGCTCAAGATATTAATTTTTGGTTTAGAAATCAAATTAGGGTTTTGTAGAATATTTTGGGGTTTATAGAGCTTAGTCTTAGTTAGGGTTCAATATCCTTATGATTTTGGAAATATCTACAATTTTTTCCAACGATAATTCCTATTTCAGAGTTTGCGGGTTTCATAATTGTTCTATCTTTGCTCGAATTTTTTTAAATATTTTTGAATTTTAAAATTTCTTCAGCTTTCTTTTATTATTGTTTAAATTTATGAACTTTCTTGAAGTCTAATTTATCATTTTTGGTGTTTGTTATTTAAATTAGAGTTTACATTGTTGATTTGGGGTTTATTGGTTGATATGGGGTCTTGAAATCCTATTCTAAGGCTTAGATTTTTAGGCTAAGGCTCAAGATATTATTTTATGGTTTAGAAATCAATTTAGGGTTTTTGTAGAATATTTTGGGGTTATAGAGCTTAGTCCTTTAGTATAGGGTTAAATATCCTATTGATTCTTGGAAATATCTACAAAATTTCTTCCAACGATTTATTCTCTATTTCAGAGTTTTGCGGGGTTTACAATAATTGGCTTCTATCTTTGCTCGAATGCTGCTTTGGAAATATTTTTAGTAGAAGGGTTTCTTAAATCTTTGCTAATCCACTCGTTCCCTTGTTAGTTTAAGAATTATGACCACCAATTTGCTGTAGACCCTTTTAGCATATAGGAAGCATAACTTACCTTCCTCTCTTTAGGCACCCCAAAACTTACAAAATTCTTCTCAATTTCTTTAACCTAGTACTTGGTCTTGATTGGATCATCCACCTTAGGATTAAATTCCTTCGCCAACCTTACAAACTTATTTAAGCCGATCTGCTCTTCATGTTTGGCATATCCTTGCTTAATACCTTACTACTACTACTACGAAGCAAGCATCCTAATTAGAGTGTAGATTGTCTCCATTATGTAGACATTTTGATTAGCTACTTACCCCTCACCATCTTATGGTGGTTTTTGTTGAAGGTCATGTTCATTTGGGGCATCTCATCTAACACTTGAACTTGAACTTAGTTCTGAAATCCTCCTAAATATCCTATGAAGAAACAAAAATACATGAAATGATTAGGCAACCAATAAATAGATGTAAGTAAAATATAAAGTAATTGCTTATCCTATTCACTAATGGCCTCGAAATCTATCCACTCTCTTAATCTCTTATCATTCTATTGATCTAGTACTTAAGTTTCCAATGGATTCATAAACCTAAGCTCTGATACTACTTAAGTTGTAATGCCCCAGAACCTGGGCACTATAACCTGCCATGTGTCCTTATTCACTTATGATACATTAAGGCTTTAATAAACAAGTCTACTAGTTCCACCAATACCAAGATTTATCTCTAATGAAAGTCAATTAACATTAACATACTCCATATATGATACTAAATGACTTACAGGTGAGTCATTCTAACCACAAGTGTAATAAGAAAGAACTATAGATTAAGTCCTATGATAGAAGAACATAACACACTAACATAGAACATCTAGAATCGCATCTCCATCTAAATACAATCAACTACATTGAACATGAACTCCTACTAATGGCATCCTAGTGATCATCCTCATAATAGAAATACTCATTGCTCTCCCCATCTTGATAGTAATAATATGTATCTCCATATTCATCGTAAGTAGCAAATTCATTATAACTACTTGAAGCTAAAAAAGAGTAAAAAGGGTCAGCTTAAGCCTAATAATTAATACCACATATATAGGCGCCGGTAGCATAGTAGCAAGTTCACATGCATGAAGTGCTAGCAAACAAATCAATAGCAAATTTATTATCTTTATTAAAGTCCACACAAGCAACAAGGGAGTACTTAAGATTCCGTTTACACAAACACACATACATACACACACACACACACACACAAAATAAACCTAAGTTGGGAACTGCCACCATCGGCCTCAACACGTTTAGATTTACTTAGATCATTTTGGTATATAACTTCACTAGGGATAGTGTCACATACCAATCATTGAGATACCCTCTAAAGATCTGCCATCTCTAACCCTTAGGCTAAGCCACATAAGCACTACATTCTTTATGATTAGCCAAATAAGTATTATATTCATTAATATTATTAACCTATCATACATACATAGTAACCAAGGTATCACGTACCTAGATGAGAAGATTCTAAAAATTCTTGTTTTGAACCTCGACTAATTCTTGAATAAAATGTAAATACATTCAAATTAAGCTCTAGAAACTATACTAATCTTTATTAGAATGAGAAAGTCTAAAGAAAGCAAAAAAAAAAAAAAGTCCCATCTTAAGGTACACAATCAAGAACATGGCCATGTATCCCCTTGTGCTCAAGCATCAATCAAACATGGTGATGCGCAAGTACACCTTCAAGTATATGACCGTGTAATATGGCCATGTACCATAGTATGCAATTCCTTACAAGAGTACAGTTAGGTACACGATTGTATACTTGAGTATGTCCTCCCTTGTTTGATCTTTCCTCCTCTTTTATTCTTAAATTTCATTCTCAATCTATCTTTACTTCTTCCTCTGTCCCTTATTAGTCACAATTTATGCCTAAATCCCTTATAATCCATCGTTTTTGTGCCCATACCACAACAATCACGCTCAATGCCAATCACAATTCAATCAAGCACTTATTGGAAATTCATAGAACTATATTAGGGTTAGCAAGACTTACCAAAACTCGAGGAACTACCATAGACTTGCACAATTCAAGGAATTTCTATAGCAAACCATGACCTATAGGGATTCTAGCACATTAGTTCCTTATATTAACAAGAGTTTCTAAACCCTACTAACAGTATAAACCTACCATTGTTGGTTTAAGTTGATCTTCTTTGGGTTGGAAACTTGTTTTCCTAAGCACTTCCTCCAATTTCCACGATTAAGTTGGGTGGAATTGCTACAAATGTTAAATGTAACTCTAGTTGGAAACGAAAAGAAGGAGTGAGGAAGTAAGGGAAGTGGAACTGAACATATTGGTCTAGGAGGGTAATGGGGATTTAGAACATTTATAAAGGCTAATTCAACTTTCCCTTCTTAGGAGTAATTACAAGATTGCCCTTATTTATTTATAAGGTTATTATTACTATTATTATTCTTATTTTTAACACACACACGCATATATATAATTGGGTTATTTCAGTAGTAAATTAAATTTCTTAAAACTTAAGTTGATTAGCTTAGATTAGACTAAGGCTAATACAATCTAGTAATTAGTTTCTCGTGTTTGCTCATAAGAAGTATTGACCTTAGTATCTCATCTTACATTATTACATGACTAGTATGCTTGCCATGCTATTGCAGATTTCACAAGATAATTTTTTTTTTTCAAATGTTTTCTATAAACTTGTGAAAAAAATAAAGAGCATGTAATCTATTGAAATCACATTTGTGTTCCTGATTATTTTTCCTTCATAGGTTACTTCGAGTTCATCTCGAATTTCTTTTTCACTAAAGCATGTGCATGCCCTATTAAAATTATTTTTATTTAATCTATATTGCAAAATGTTCACTGCTTGTTTGTTTAATTTCAAGCTCATTATCGAAGTAATTTTAATTTCTTCATCTTTACTTTCTATTTTTATTGGTTCTTTTCAATGATATGTCATGGCATAAGGATTTGAGCTTTAATAAAAACTCTCATTTTAAACTTTGAAAAACTATAGTTTAACCCATTAAATAAAGGGGCTCAATAGATAGCATGATCTTTCGTAGATCCTAGTCTATTGTAGGGGTGCCATGATCCTTAATTACTTTAGACGTGGTTATATATACATCAAAAACAAATAAAGACCTAACTTTAGTACTAATTAAAATATTAACTAGTCAAACAAAAAGAAGGTAAATTGAGTTTTAATTGGTTTCTATAGAAAATTAACAATAAAGAATGAATAAATAAGTTGTGAATATGAACAAAATAATAAGATTGAAAAATAAAATGATATAAGCAAGGAAATAGCATGCTTAATTTAGAGTGAGATTTATGCACTAGACTTTCTCTCTCAGGAATCAATTCTAAGAATAATTAACAAGAAAGTAAAAGGGTAAAAGGATTAAGAATGATCAAGTAACTACTAGAATGTTATTATAAATGTGCATGAATCACTCTTGAGGAGTATCTAAAAGCTTGTGCAAGAAATTCTCCTATTAGAGCTATTGATAGTTGCATAAAATGCAAATCAATACAATGGCTAATTTTTGAACACTTGTGCAAACACCTCCATGCTTCATTCAAATCCTTTCACAAATTTAGGGTTCCTTTTGAATGTCTCAAAAGGCCATTCAAATGATGATAGGAATAAAAAATAGAAGTAAGAACTTTGATAGAATGAAGATCAGAAGCAAAATTAGAAGTGCAAGTATGGTGGACCATTGACAAGATTGACATCATGAAGCTTAAGTAATATGGCTCAAAGGATGTTGGGTGCTTCTTTGTTACACGAAGAAGAAGTGTTCAAGGATATTTTCATGCTTTATCATTTGAGTTTTGGCAAGAGTATTTTAGGAAGGGCATCAAAAGAGGATGTTTCTAAACTAAAAAAATAGTGCTTTTGAGTTGATGGGTGACATTTCTAAATTGTCGATTTTTGACTTATTAATGGCTTCCACTATAGAATCTATTTAGTGCTCTATTTTAGAATCAAGTCAGGATTAAAGCTTCTAAATGAACATCAAAAGATGAAGTAAGCAAATTGTTATGGAAGATTTGTGAAGATATTTGAAGATTTAGATGTTTATATTTTAGGAAACTAAATATTTAATAGTTATTCAATTTCCATAATAGATTGTTTTATTTTCTTATCATAATCCTTTCTTTGAATTCATCTACTTCCTTAGTTAGCATAAGGTTTTCTTACAAATATTTTACAATCCTACGAGGCAAACAATCTTTTTGAATGACTTAATGAAACTCTCTTTGGTTGAGTTCTACTCATTCAAACCCCCTATTCTTATCAATCTCCTTCAACTATGACAATCAAAATTGTTTGGTTTATTTGCGAGACTTATCAAATAGGTTGAGCATAGTTCGATATTTTTTGGTGAATCTTATTTAAAAGAGAGTCATCCATATCCTCATGGTTTTTCTTTACTAATTTATAAAACCCATAAAATACCTATTGTTTATGATAATCTAGTGAGTATTTTCCTAGATTCGGTGGGTCGAGTCCCCTACATGCTTGGTAAGGCTAATGATATTCTTCCTAAGCATATCAAATGGAGTCCCTAAATTTTCTTTAGAAGGCCATTTAAACTTATGGCTCACTCAAATGGCTTGAGGTCTAGTTCAAATAAAGTCCTTTGTTCACATGCCTCAACAAGTAGTTATTGGGACGAAGCCTCCCATAGCACTTCTTACTCCTTTTTATGGAGCTAAATTTAAATTGGCTGATGAACCATTTGAATGAAGTCCTTGCAAAGCTCTTTTAATGGCTTTGGGTTTGGTTCCATTTTAATGTTATTCCCTTGATGTTTGAAAGGGATCCTTTTTCGTGCATAAAAGCAAAACACTCTAAAACAAGTAGTTTAAACATTCATAATAGGTATCGCCAATTTAATTCTTATCAAGGTCCTTGTTCAAAAAAATTGTTCATTAATTCTTATTTTTGTTTCATTAAAATTGATTGAGAATCATTCAGTTTAACCTATGTCTAATCGCACCATGTTGTATTTAGTTTAGTGAATTGAGTAACAAATTGTGAACCTTTAACTATCATGTTAGCTCATTTACTTAGTGTAAGGTGTTGGGATAATTCACCTGTTAGTGATTTTTTTTTTATTGTTTTGCAATTTATGCTATCAGATTAATCATGAATTAATCTTTCACCATTGGATTTTTTTCTTTGAAGTTTCTTCTATCTGCATTAAGTACGCAAACGGCATCGGCCACTAAAGAAATGGAACATAGCCTTAGAGCTCCAAAATCACCTTGTCTCGTTCCCGTAGTATTCCATCAGTTTCTAATTCTCTTTGATAAATATGCAACCTCTAATGCTACCGCATATATCTTCATCTCATCTTCGCAAGACACCTGTAGAAGCCAATCGCGAAACTACTGCCAGCCCCATCTCCAGCAATTAATAACTTATGTGCTCCAATGAACCCATATATTCAATTTTCTTTTCCTTTATTTCACATGTAACGAGAATCACGTGAAAAGATATCTGGTATTGCAGTGTTAATCTAACGCAGGCGAAGGAGTGGATATATTAAACAGAACATATATCATTACCATAAAAAAGGACGTCGTTTTAAGTTAAAGAAAAGCTTAGAAAATAATCATCCATAAATAAATAAATATATACACAAGAAGAAAAGAGCTGCGATTAATGATGCAAATCCTTATCCTAATCTTCAAGACGCTTCTAACCCCAGATGAAAAAAAGAAGGAAAATTAGAGATGATCAAAGGAGAAATTATTGAGGTACTCGTTCGAAAGATGATAATCGAGATTATGTCCATGATGTTCTTCATAAGGAAAATTTTTCTAGTATTTTAACACTCATTATATATTTTGCATAAATAAACAAATGAGAAACATAAGAAACTTGTTTTATTTCTCATTTTCACCGTTAGTCTCTAGATATACCCTTAACATCTTCCTCTTGAATTCCTAGTACGAGGTTTATTTAGGTTTGGCCAGGGAAAAAACATGAGTTCCTCTGGCGAGAGAAGCCAATTTCAGAGGAGTGCGCAGTAAAAATGGTAAGAAGAGCTGACGCGGTACTCCAAGTGTTTGAAATATGTTGAGTTCGGTTCGCCGCATAAGCAGCGGTAGGGAATTAAGCATCTGTCTCCGAGTCCACTCTCCAGTCTCCACTATTGAATATTGAGAGGTCAAGTTCCCACCAAACTTTATCGACTTTTATACTTGTTCTACACCCATCCACCACGGTAGGCACTGAGCTCGTTTTTCTCACTACGTAACTTTTCGAAAACCCCCTACTTTTCAGCTTTTTCACATCCCAAAAGAGAGCGAAGGAGGTTCACAAGGTCTCTTTTCCCATCATACCAAACCGAAAGGCTTGAGGGGCAATCATCGTCCCACTATCATGCAACATCCATTCCAAACTATTACCTAAGAAATCTATTTAAAGTCGGGATAAACATTTCCAAGAGCAAAGTTACCAAATTTCCCTCATACATTTAACAATAAGAAAATTAATTTAAAATTTTTTGGCTTGATCATTTAGGATGGCATTTTGGCTTAGGGTTGACAATTCATGTTATTGTATAGGGTGTTATATTTATGTCTAAATGGGTTCGTGTTTGAAAAATATTAATTTATAGCAAGAATTGTTTATTAAAAGTATATAAAAATATCAACCCATAACTCGACTTGTTTAATTAGTGTGTCTCATATCTGGGTTAAACCTGTTTATCTATTAAAAACTTGTAAATAGATCTATAAAATACTTATAAATATAAATGATAAAGGACAATTTATAAATTTGTATAATTTAGTAACCTCAATATCTTGACTAGGAAACTTCATTTATAATTCTTTTCTTGGATGAAAACTTCTATTATAAATTTCTATAGTAAGCTTACTATTCAAAATGAGATGTCACCACTAACAAATCTTTTTTCATCTAAAATGCTGCATAAAACTTAAGTAAAAAAGTATATTGATAGATCAAGAAAAATTTCTAAATATCACATCAAAATATAATGAAGTTATCAACATCTAGAAAGTTAACAAATTATTATTTTATAATATAAAATACAAACTAAGCATTTTTTATGATAAAAATATTTCTTGGAATTTGTAAAGTATCTCTAATTTCCCAAATTTTAACAATGTCCTTAAAACTATAAATAGTTAGTGAAACTACAACTAAAAAGTCACAACTAACCCACATCTCTAATTAATGAAAAAAAAAGAAACCTAGAGTTTAAAAAATAAAATAAAATAACACAATATGGCAAAAAAGTTATAATAGGTATTCATGTTATAACCACAAATGCACAAAAACTCACTTTTGACATGAGTTTTGTTGCTTCAATCAAAGTGAAGAGCACAAACATTTCACTTGTGGTGATGTTTGAGTTGGGCAAGTGTTGTTCCAAAAAGTAAAGCTAATTGTAAATCCACTAGTAAATCATGAAAAGAACTAAAAATCTTAAACTACAATTTATTTGGAAATTGAAAGAATGAATAGCCAATGAATCTCTAACATTTAATTGAGATCTATGACTTAGAGCAAATTTCAAGAGAGTTAATAGATATGAGAAGAAGAAGATGAAGAAGAAGAAGAAGAAGAGAGATTATGAAGAAAATATGCATAGTGCGACATAAAGAGGAGTTTGGAAATTAAAACCATAAATCTAAATTAATAACTAAGAAATCTATAAGTGACACATAAAATAAAAAAAATACATATTATTAACATTAAATAGTTTCATAGGTCAAACCTATGACTTGTTTATAAGATCTATTTAATAAATGGGTCATAAATGGATTTAGGAGCTAATCAATAACCTAAACACAATTTAAGCATGTCACATTTAGGTTTGACTCGTTTATTATTCCTGTTGAATTTTTCTGATACAAACCCATTTATAATCATGTCACATTATGTCTGGGTTAGTAGGTCAGATCTAAAATTACTAGCCCTACTTTAGCCCATATGTAATGCCTCAAAACTTGAAACGCTATAACTCACCAAGTGTCCTATTGGATAGCAACATGCTAAGACTCTCCATCTCTCTTGCAACCTTAAACCTAAATTTCAATATATTTTAAAATAATTGTAACTCCAATAATATAAGTGAATAATTCATAGGCGGATTATTTCAATCACTATTAATTAAGTAAATATACATTAACCTTTATTCTTAATACCACTATAAACTTTCATCAACATATAATTAAATAACATATTTATTAGCTTATAATCAATTTCTCAACTCTCCACTCAAACATCCTCAAATTCTACAAAAATCCCTTGTATACTCCCACATTACTCATCACCATAATAATAATGATAATCTTCGTCCTTCTCATTCTGCTAATAATAAACTATATTCCCATACTCATTATATTTAGCATACTCATTGTACTTACCTACAAGTGAAAAAGAAATAGAATGAGCTTAAGCCTAGTATGTGAGTACCAAATAGACATGCGCATGCTACATCAACTACAACATAAACACACATAAATATAGTGATTATACATATCCTAATCATCAAATTATTTATCTTTAATTTAGCTAACAAATAACAAGAAGGTACTCATGACCCTACCACACCATATAATATATATATATATATTCCTAGGTTAAGAACTATCACTATAGGTCCCGTCTAACCTTCAATCTTCCCCAAATTATTTTAGTATAGAACTCCATTAAGGACAACATCATATACTAATTATCGGGGTACCCCTTAAGAATCTACCACTACGGGCCTCTAAGTTGAGCTAAGCACAATCAACATACACATTTTAGTCAAATAATTCTTAAATTCTTTAAACAAACTACACTATCAAACACTAAACAAATAAGGTAAATACATATCTAGAGGATTGGTCCTATAACTAGCTTTTACGTAACTATTAAAGGTATAATAACTTGTTAAGTATCAAAGACTAAGTTTAGTATTACCCTATGACATAATCTGATGGGAATCTACCCTATGATCCCGATAGTCAGGGAAATTGATTTAGATGATGATCCAAATCACTTGCATGTATACATTTTCTTTATCTAATAAAGTTTGAATGGTAATTTAGCAGGTACAGCGATAAGTCTTCACAAGATACCACTTGACTTACACTGTTGATCAAATTGGGAACATCATCAGACTTACATCTAATGGCCCGTTGTGATCACAATTGACTTGACGGATTGGCTCTTTGAAGACCATTATTTTTGTACTTGTAATTTTATCTTTGAACCGATTACTTTGTAATCATTTTTGGGACATTTTGATTTGTTGTAATTTGTTGAATTAGGACTGGCTACATTAGTGGCATAAACGTAAAGTTTTAGACATTTTAACCCTAATTGGAGCAAGTATAAATACTTTCTAAAGTAAGGTTTGTAGGAGCTTTTTGAATCATATTTTCATATTGGAAAACGTGAGGGTTGCCTTCATTTTCAAATACTCTTATCATTTCTTGAGTGAAGTGTGGCGAGTGGGGATTTGATCCTTGTTGTGTGTAGTATCAATAGCATCAAATCCATCATAATTCCCTACTAGTGAGTCATATCTGGTGAGGAATTAGTTTATTTTTATTGTAATTTTTACGCAATTTTTAAGGTTGGATTCAATTGATTTCATATCCTTTTGATTGTGTTTAGTGTAATTCATTTTGGAAGTTGCAAATTATGAATTGTCATTATCATTGTTACTTATGTGATTATCATTGGACATTTAGGGTTTAAAGTTTGTTCTTCATGCCATTTTTGGGATTTGTTGAAGTGGTTCTTCGATTGGTTTCATGTGCTTGAATTTAATCATTTAAGCACATCACAATTAAAGTTTATTAAATAGTTAATCATATCCTAGTTTCAAATTTCCCTTCCCCATTGTGTTATGGTGAATAAATCTTAGCTTAGAATTGCAAAAAAATGAAATATAGGGGTTTCAAAACAACGCGATCGTGTATACGGCCATGCAGAAGAACATAGAAGGAAATATGACCATGTAGATGGTTGTATACCTTTCTTTGCATAAATCCATTCCAACAAACCTAAGTACACGGTCGCGTACTTGATCACGAGTAGGTACACGCCTGTGTGCCTTATCATGTCCCTTTATAACTCAAAATCCCATCTCCATTCAACACGGTAAAGGTACATGTTTATGTACCTGACTATGTACCATTCTATTTCGAAAATCCTTTTCTTCCTCTTCTCCAATTAGCTTCTTAACCTTAATTTCTACAAATCTAAATCAAATTAATTCAATTAACTTGTTAATTCCATAACATTATATGAAATATGAACACTTACTCGCTTCGAATTTGAGATTGAGATCCTAAGATTGCTTGATCCCACATCTATACTTGTTCTTTCTCACTCTCTGTTCCAAACTCTAATAATACATCATCACAATATCCTTAGGCCTAGGAACTTGAGATTAGTAAATCATGTAGTGACAGTTAAGGCCCTTACTTGGTGAATAAGTGTTGATTCTATAGGGTTCCATTAAGCCACCCTGTATATATCTAAGATCATTTTTGTGTTTTCAACTGGGCAAATGGAAAAAGGGAGACAAAGGTCAATTGGGATTTTAAATACCTTGACCATAAAAAGACTAAATTGCCCTTATACTTTAAACTCATTACTTTTCTTGACCTTATGCTTAAATTATTTATATAATATATTTTACTCCATATTTGTAGGTAGATCTTTGTAAATAGATTGAATGGATCAATTCAATTTAGTTCATGGTTAGCTAAAATTAAATTGGCCCGCCTACTTTTATCCATCTAATAAATGTGTTGAAAGTTTCTAATCTAGTCTAACTCATCATGATTTCAATTAAAAAAGCTAACCTACCAACCTTATCTATATAAGAATTCCATAGGTTAAGCTAATCAATCCAACAATAAATAAATAAAAGGAAAAAGAAAAAAAAAAGGGACTTGATAGATTTATTGGGGTCAAATGGATAGACCCATAGATGGGCCTGCTCTAGCCCCTTTACTAGGTTAATTGGGTTTACTTGTGGTCTAATATACTCTAACTTATTGAGAAATAAGGTTTAATGGTTAAGTGATTAACTAAGCCTGTATTGAACTAGACTATTCTAACCATAAGCTAAAGGTGTTGAGAAAATTAATGTAAACCCCCTTCTATTTGCGTTTTAGATGAGCTAGCTTAGTTAGCCAATTTTATTTACACAACTTTATTTGTTAGGATTTGTTCTCGTAGTATTGAGGCAAAGTGAAGTGGGTTTTTGATAAATGCAATTCAAATTGAGATTTAAGGCCTGTTTTGTTCATTGTTTTTTCATCCATTCAATATTTGTTCTGTGTATTTGTCATGAATAATATACTAAAAAGATAAAAATAAAAATACATATATACCGTACTTATAAAATTAAATGTCGATCATATCCTTAAAATTTTAAACTTATTTATCATTACTTTATTCATTTTTACAAAATACCAACTATTGTCTTCTTTTCCAATATATAAAATTTATTGTAAATACAAGATTAATTGTATATATAAATATGTATGTATAATTAACATTAACAATTATTCGGCCAAGGTTAAAGAAGTAATTAAAATAATAGGACATGGGCAATTTGGTCAATTCATAGTACAAGTATATAAACCTTCATCTAACCTAATGTGCACCTTTTCCTTCATTTGCAACACAAAGAACCCTAGACACTATTGTCAAAGACTCAAGAGAGGAGGCAACCACATTCTACCATTAGCTTATTGGATCAAGGTAAGTGAATTGATCAACAATTGTTAATCATTGTTTAAGCATACATTGTAAATTGGGGATTAATACATTAGGACTCTTTATAAGACAATTTTTGCTACGTAAGGTTCAACATAAGGATCTAAGCGTTAAGTAGGTTGACTTGATCTGGTAAGTTGATAGTATAACCCTAATTATCATTTTCTATGAAAAATAATGTACAATTAGGTTTAAGATTGTTGGATTTAATTTAGGTTTAGAAAGAATTGAGGATTTTACGAATTGGAAGAAGGAATTAAGGATGAACAGTAACCTACATGGCTAGGTATACACCCATGTACCTACCTATATTGAAATTCGAAGGGGCATAAAAAGGTACACAATCTTTAGCAAGGCCGTGTTTTGCCCATGTCAAAATACAAAAGAAATAGAAAAGTATACAACCTCTAGCACGACCGTATATTACCCTGATAATCAATATGTGATGTTATCTCTAATAAAGTTGAGTACCAAAATGATCTGGGTATATGTGGAATGACTCATATATGTGGAAAGGCATTATGTGAAATGACTCGTGAACTCATGGACAATGGGCAGTACTCATTGTTGTATTTTTATTATTATTATATATAGAATAGACTTATGGATAAAAGGGAATACCCTTTGTCATATATATAGGTATATATACTTGTTTGTGGAAGGATTGTGTGGATATGTGTAAGGATGTATGATATTTTGATGATGAGATTGTGTGTTGGCTAAATGATGTGAAAGATATATATAACTCGTGTATGGATATTATGTTGCATCATGTATGTGATGTTTTTGTCGTGGCATACGCATGTGTGTATAGATATATATAGTATTAGGCATTAGCTCACCCCTTAAGGGACCTTTTATAGTTCAAGGTGCCATAGGAGAAATTGTAGGGCATGATGAGACCCTAAAGGAGACAAATCAAGATCAAAATAATGAGGAGAATGTAAAATATATCTACTATAGCGATTAGTAGTCATAATAAGGAAAGACAAGTGTTTGATGACTTGTTAGATCTGAGATTTTGTTATATTTGAATGTTATACGTTTCCACTATAATAAATTGAGGAAATTGGTTATGATGTATTTTTTAGGATAGAAAATCTTTCTAACCTCTTATATGTAGCAAATGTTAAGGCCGGTGCACACAAAAACAATGAAGTAAAGTTAAAAGAGGAAGAAAAATAAAGGTACAATATTTTATCCTGGTTCACCCGTTAACTAAGGCTACGTCCAGCAAAGGATTCCACTATAATTAACACCTCACTCTCTCGTTATATCATATAATTATAAGTGAAGGAGAGAAATATAGTAACAACTATTCATGGGTCAAAACCCAAACTTTTAATAAACAAATATAGGCTTAAATGCTAAAAGCCTTCTAGTGTCTAGGGAGCACTACCCCCTTAAGGCCCTCGCCAAAGTGGCTTCTCTAGACCCCTACCGGCTTAATGTGGAGCGAGACTTACGTGCTTTCTTGTCGTAGGGGAGTATGAGCCACACTCCAACTTTCTCCTACTTGGTAAATACTTCCCATACTTTTTAAAAATTAACACAATTGTACACCATTTAAACTTTTCTACATTTACTGCCTTAGTAAAAAAATCTGCACGATTTACCTGTGTGTCAACTTTTTCCAGCACTATAACTTTTTGCTCTACTTTCTCTCGAATGAAGTGATATTATATATCGATATGCTTTGTTCTTGCATGAAAACAAAGATTTTTAGCAAAAAATATAGCACTTTGGCTATCACATCCAATCTTCACTCCTCCTTGTATAAAACCGAGCTCTCTACACAATCTGTTTATCCAGATCACTTCCTTAGCAGCATGAATAAAAGCCATGTATTCTACTTCAGTACTAAATAAAGCAACCGTGCTCTGTCTCTTGCTCATCCAACTCACAGCTCCACTAAATGAGGAAATAACATAACCGCTGGTCGACCTTCTACTATCAATGTCACATCCCCAATCAGTATCAACAAAACACTTTAGTTCTAATGCTTGTTGTCTATATGAGCTTTTTATGCATTCATAACATAACTCAAAATCAGATGTACCACGAAGATAACGAAGCACACTCTTTGCAGCTATCCATAACTCCTTTCCTGTATTAGACATATATTTGCTCAATACTCCCACTGCTTAAGAAATATCTAAACAAGTACATACCATAACATACATCAAGCTCCCCACTACACTTGCATATGGTAGTACTACCATCTCTTTGATTTCTTCTTTAATCTTGGGACATTGGGATGCTGATAACTTGGAACTTGTGGACATAGGAGTATCATATTGAATTTTTTCAACACATCTTCAACATATTTCTTCTAACTTAACCACAACTTTCCATTTTCTTACTCCCTTTTTATCTACATACCCAAGATAAAGTTTGCTAGGCCTAAGTCTTTCATCTCAAACTCTTTTGCTAAGAGTCCCTTCATACTACTAATCATACTCATACTATTCCCAACTGGCAGCATATCATCAACATATAAGGTTAAAATAACAAAATCATTATCTAAACTCTTCACATAGACACAATGATCAGCATCACGGCGAACAAAGCTAAGCTTCAAGGCATAGGAATCAAACTTTTAGTACCACATTCTTGGAGATTGTTTCAGGTCATATAAAGACTTGCATAGTTTGTAAACAAAATCTTCTTTTCCCGTGACCACAAACCCATCCGGTTACTTCATGTAAATATCCTCCTTCAAGTCACCATGTAGGAAATCTGTTTTTACATCAAGCCGTTCTACCTCTAGATTATATGTAATTGCTATAGATAAAACAAGTCTTATAGAATTTAATTTGGCAACAAGAGAAAAAATCTCACCATAATTGATTCCTTCTATCTGCGAATATCCCTTTGCAACTAGATGAGCTTTATATCATTTTATATCTCCATCTACGGATATCTTCTTATTGAATACCCACTTACAACCAATTACCTTTCGATTTGTAGGTAATTTTACTAAATTCCACGTTCTATTTTTACCCAATGACTCCATCTCATCTGCATTGGCTTTCTCCCATTGTTTTACATCTTCAACACTTTTTGCTTTCTCAACATTATTTGGATCATCACCTATAATAGTTAGAGCACAACCTTCATTACTAGCAAATAAAGTATACCTCTCAGGTAGTCTTCTTTGCCTTGTAGACCTCTTTAAGGCTAGTTTAGGTGGAGTTTCAACTTCAAACTCAGTATCAGAATCTACAATATCATCCTCCACATCAGGCTCATCAATTTCAAAATCTGAAATTTTTTGTTTCACTTGTGTATCCTCTATCTTTCCTTATAAACCAACATCTAACTTAATCGTCTGTGGTTCTTTAGGAGCCTATGAAACAATATGATTTATCATAGATTCTCTGAATACCACATCTTTGCTATAAATGATGCGTTTAGTATCAGGATTCCACAACTTATACCCTTTAATACCATCTTTGTACCCAATGAAGATGCACTTCTCTGACTTACTTTCAAGCTTATTCCTCTTTTCCTTAGGCACATGCATATACACTTCATAGCCAAATACTCTAACATGAGATATATTTGGCTTCTTCTTGAATAGCGCTTCAAATGGTGTTTGATCCTTCAAAGCTGATGTGGGAGACTTGTTCTTTAGATAACATGCAGTAGCTACTACTTCTACCTAAAATTCAGTTGCTAAGTTTGCACCACTTAACATACTCCTTGCTTTCTCCATGAGGGATCAATTAAGTCTCTTTGCCACCCCATTCTACTGAGGTGAATATGGTGTGGTCATCTACCTTGCTATGCCATTGGTTGCATAGAATTGATCAAATTTCACTGAGTAGAATTCTCCTCCATTGTCAGTTCGCAACACTTTAATCTTTCTATCAAATTGATTTTCCATGAAAGCTTTGAATTCACAATACTTTTCTAACACATCATCCTTTCTCTGCAAGAAATATATCTATACATATCTGGAATAATCATTAGTAAAGGAAACATAATACCTTGATTTTCCAAATGATGCTATAGGTGAAGGACCAAAAACGTCACTATAGATTAAATCCTTAATCCCTTTTGCTCTCATTCCTATGGATTCAAAAGATACCTGATTCTGTTTTCCATGTAGACAATATTCATAGAATCCAAAACCCATTGAATAGCTTGGGATTCCATCCGCCATCTTCTTTGAAGTAAAGGTCACTAATCCTTTCTCATCGATATGACTCAATCTTCGATGCCTTAGCATTGTGGAATCTTCTTTCACCTTCTCTGTGATATAACTCTCACCACTAATCACTGTGCTTCCCATTAATTTCTACAGCTTTCCACACCATTCGCCTCTAGCAATCACCATAGATCTACGAGTTAGCTTACATAAATACTTATCACTGATCAAAGTAATACCAACATCTACCGTAGTTCCAACAGAAATAAGATTTCTAGTAAGACTAGGAATATGCATAACATCCAGAAGATTCTTGACCATCCTATCCTTCATCTTCAACTTCACCTTTCCATGATCGACAATCTCAAGTGTCGAATCATCTCCCATTCACACTATACCTCCTCGATGTGGCTCATAATAGCAAAACCAATCTCTATGAGGCATTATGTCAAAAGACGCTCCAATATCAATTATCCACGCACTACGGTTAACCTGAGATGAGTTGCAAGTGAGATACATGTCTCCTACACTACTGTCATCATCTTTCTTTGTACTAGACGATGATGCATCATCTCGCTTCTCTAGACCCACACTTTTGCTTCTACAATCCTTCTTCAAGTGTTTAGTTTTTCCACACTTCCAACACTTTATTTTGGATCGATCATGACTCTTAAATCTTCCTCTAGACTCATTCTTGCTAACATATTTGGATTTAGATCATTCACCATTCCTTCCTCTTACGAAAAGAGCATCATTTGTTACATTATCAAAACCTGCTCTTCTCATCTCCTCAAACAATAATGTGGACATAACATTCTCAAACGACAACGCACTAACACCAGTGCCAATAGAAACAATTATATGTTCTCATGAATTAGGCAATGAACACAACAAAGTACATGCTTTATCCTCCTCATCCAGATTAACATCAATAGATGCAAGCTACCCACATATAGTATTAAAATCGTTTAAGTGTACATAAAAGGAATCACATTCACTCAACCGAAGATTGTATAATCGCTTCCGTAGAAACAACCTATTCACAAGCGATTTACTCTGATAAAGGCTTCCTAACTTAATTTAGAGATCCTTCGTTGTCTTCTCAGAGGCCATGTTCAACAAGATGTTATCAGCGAGGTATAGCCAAATCAGGCTTCATGCTTTTCGATCGCTACTGATCCACGCCTTCATTTAAGTGGATGAGGTCGTAATCTCCTACTCCTTCGCCTTCTCCTTGGTAACTAGCTCAGGTTTATCTTCTTCGATTACATACCACAGATCTCTATCCACAAGCAGAGCCTCCATCTTCAACTTCCATAACTCGAAACACTTTCCAAGATTGATCAGCCAACATCTTCCCAAGATTTGATTTTTTTTTTCTTCTTTCTGGATCTCTCTTCACTAGTAAAACCCTAATCTCAAACCTCACTTTGATACTAGATGTTAGGGTCAGCGCACACAAAAACAATGAAGTAAAGTTAAAAGAGGAAGAAAAATAAAGGCACAAGATTTTATCCTGGTTCACTCGTTAACTAGGGATACGTCCAGCAGGGAATTCCACTATAATTAATACCTCACTCTCTCGTTACATCACATAATTACAAGTGAAAGAGAGACCTATGTGCTTTCCTATTGTAGGGGGGTATGAGCCATACCTTAACAGCAAATGATTTTTAAATTATCATTATGAGGATATGAATATAAATGTGGAGATTTTTAGTGACTAAGCCTTTGTATGTCCTCATCTAGTGAAGACACATGGCGGATTGTACTTGTCTCGAGTTTCGGGGTATTACATATATTTTTTAAGTCTTTTTTTTTTAAAGTGAATTTTTACCTTCTTATTCCCATTTCTTAATCACAACTTCCATCATAATCATTAAGATAAGATATATATAAGATAATTTTTTTAAATATTAAATTTTATATAAATACAAATCGGATATGAATAAAATACAAAAATTAAAATAGAGAAAAATCCAAGTAGGCTCGTGAGAATGGGTGTTGAGTAATTTCTTATTACTGAAGTGATATCTTAAACAACTTTTATTTTATGAACTGGTTTGTGAAAGTGTCATCGAAGCCTTTGGTATTTTATTTATTTATTTTTGAAATTCTATCACTGGTCCTAGGTGCCATGTGGGTAACTCGCAGCTCGTATGGAGAGGGGGATGATTCAGACTTTTTAAAACATGCACGAGTTACCGGTGTGATTGAGGATTATTTATTCGTGAAGAGGCTTGTCATGTCCCATTACCATCCCCATGATCATCCATTTTTTACCCCTTTTTTGGCCAAACCTCATGATCATCCAATTAAATCACTAAATTTCATGATTAGATGAAATTGAATCTCTGGAATTATGTATATCAGCAAAATAAGACATTTATGTAGCTAAACTATACAAAATGATATAAAGTTGGACCATAACAGACCCGCTTATGTTTTATCGGATATAGTGTCTTCTTTGGAAGAAAACATGAGGAATAATAACTTGTAAAGTGAATTGTTATGCTCATCGAAAACTATACAAAATGATATAAACTTGGACCACAATCTAAAGTGAATTGTTTGCGAGTGATTTTAGGGATTTTTTTTAAGTTTTCAAGGATTCATTTTTGCAAGGGTGGATGCAATGACCAACCTTCTAAAATTTATTTATAAATGATTTAACACAAAGGCATTTTAGATTGTGGCCACCATAGAAGTGATAATATCATAAAACGAAGATCTTTGACTATAGGGAAATAATATAAAAGAACGGTTCAGGATCTCTAAATTTACTCTCCCTCAATTTTTTTTTTTCCTATTATAGAAAACCAATGGTTAAGATTAAATCCCTCCTTTTTACACTCTGAAACTGTTCATCACCTACCTCTTATCTTTTTACTACTTAAATAAAACAACCAAGCCCAATCCCTATTCCTTCCAAAGTCCTGACTCCCAACTTGTTATTTAATTCATTCGGTTCAACGGAATCAAATCTTTAGGTCTATCCCACATAACCCTCCAATAAAAATCAAATCTCTAAGTCCTTTTCTCTAGGTTTCTCATGAAGAAGAGAGGCTTTCTAATTCTCCATGTGAAAATGAGCTTTTCTTTCTTATTTGGGTATTCATACCTCAACTTGCTAATACTTATACACATAATAATGGTAAAAGAAAAACAAGATTGAACTCCTACTCATTATGTTACAAAATTCTATTTAATTAAATTATTTAAGGTATTGATTTAATATTTTAAACGTCAAAGAAGAAATTTCTGGTTGTAGCAAACTAATAGAATAATTAATGTTGGAAAAGGCATAGTTTATAAAAGTCGAAATAGCTTGCGTATTAATTATGATTGATCAAATTAACCTACCGTTTTACTAGTCGTAATTTTGGTGGATGCCTATGATGCACTCGAGTGTTTAGACAAAAAGAATATGAGAATTGTCAATTTTTTGAGTCCCCATAGTTAGTGGAAGATGAGAATCAATCTCTGGCAACTTTTCAATCAGATGGCTTAATCTTCACTACTAAGCCTCTATATTAAAAATTGACAGAATACCAAATTTGTGAAATCCTATTATATAAAATTTACCAGAGACGACTTAGTAGAAGATGAGACTCCATACGACGGATGCCAATTAAACCTTCTTTTTTTTTTTTTTAATTGAAATTACATAAATTTAATTTTTGATCATTTTTGAACATAAATTGGAAACATGGCTGGACAGACTCTTGACTTAACCATTTTACGAAATTTAATTTGTCAACAAAATGACATGAGTTCTACTTGAAATCGCTGGAATGTTTTCTCATTTTCTAAAAGCTTTACTTTTGACGATCTCCGAAATCTTCAATGATGAAAACCAAAATGCTTGGCTTTGGGGGGTAGGTTGGGAGTAGACTTGACTCTTCGAGGAAAATCTAAATGTTGGATATGGTTTGACAAATATTTCACTTGGAAAGAATGGAGTTTACGTGTTACATTTGAGAAAGTAAAAAATGATATATAGGAAAGACTGGAATTTACACATTTCAGAAAGTCAAAATGATATATAATATCATATATGTAATATATTATATATGTTACTATATATCGATAATATTAAAGTAGTATGTCCCACTTTTGTTGTAATCATAAAATTCTTTCTATGTTCAACTTTATGAAATACCCCATGTATTTATCCCTAGTTGCTCCCTCTTTCTACCATTGATTGCCTTTAATTATTAATACTTAATAAACCGAAATTTCAAGTGTAGGGTAGTCTTTTTTCTTTTTTTCTTTTTTTCCTTTTAGAAAAAATTATTAGAGATGGAAAATAATTACCTGAAGATGTAAAAATTCAACTTTTCTAAAGTGATATTATCCCTACTATAGAAAACAAGTCACCCTCAAAATATAACAAAACTTTCTTAATTTCTCTTTTGTAAATTTGTGAAAGAATCATATTATAATGATCGAAGAGATTTCCCATGTTTATTTTTGTTGGAGAGTCACAATCATTTAGGGCCTATTTTGTTTATCTATTTTTTGTTTGTTTGGCATATGTTTCCTATTCATTCAAATACAAGTGTTTGCCCCAAAACAAATGAATAGAATATTAAATAGATAATTGCGTATATTAGGTACAAATTAAATATACATCAAACATAAATCTATATAGAATAAATACAAATAAAATAATGGATAATCCAAACTAGCCCTAATGTAAACGATATATCCTTTGATCCGCTTATTTAACAAACACAACCATTTATTAAAATTGTTAATAACTAGCTACCAACTAGCTAGCAACTGACCTTACAACCAACTAGCAATTAGCCTTGCAGCCAACCTAATTGACTTGCAACAAATCTTACAGATATTTCACTTTCTCTTTTTCTCTTCAATATGAGATTGCTACTTTATATATTACAATTTACACAGATATTTTTAACCCATGTTTACTGAAGCAATGCAAAATTAGGCTCCAATATTGTCGGTGAAAGTTGCTTTTGACTAACTAAAACTATTTGAAATAGGTTTTTTTTTTCTTTTTCTTTTTTTTTCTTGCGTCAATCGGTAAGGAAGAAAAAATGATGAATGTCATTTGCAAAAAACATGTTATGCATATGGGAATATCAACAATATCTTTAAAAAAAATGGAAGGTTGAAGTTTAGTTGTGCTTTTTTCTAGATTTATCTACATTTTATGTTTCCATGTTGGTAATTTGTTCTTTATTTACTAGTATACATAGTTTTTCTTTTTAATTATTTAAACTTTTATGTAGTCGATAAGAATCTATCTATTGTAGTAAAACTAAAAGTTGTTTTGGCGTCGTCGGTCTTTTATAAATTCTTTTAGTTGTAAATTTATGAATTAATCCTTATTTGCTCATTAAAATCATAGCAAAATAATTTGAGCTGGATCTTACGGTAAATTGCTATTGAGAAGTAATGTTAATGTTTTTAATAATTGCTTCGCTATTGAGAAATAATATTAATAGTTTTGATAACTGTTCCTTTCCAACTACCTTTTGGATATTTTACTATTAATCCTTGTCTTTCTTTTATATTTTGTCTTTCCGTAATTTATTAAATACTGTAGTACTGTTTTTAATTTGGAGCTTTTTTCAATTATTTTTTGCCATGTTAAGTTATAACTCTTTTGCGCAAATTAATAATCTACTCTGTGGAATACTTCCTTTGTTTTTCAAGTTTTTAACATTTCCTTTTCTGTATTATGATAGCAAAAACCGAGATTGTTTATACAAGATTATGTTTTTTCTTTTTTTCTTTTTAAAAATTAAATTTACCCGATTCGTTTTATTTTATTTTTAGTGATGTTACGCTTATTCATTAGGGACTTTGATAAGAATTTCGAAAACGCCCATCTCATGCCTTGTACTTCAATATCAAATAATTAAAATAGATAAACAAAGAGATTCTAATATGAAAGGAGGACACAGTTGAGGTAGCAGGAAAGAATTCCTAAACATATGGCAATGGAATTGAAGGGGGGGTGGGGGGTGGTACAATTATATTAATTTGACTCTTGCAAGTAATTTGGAAAAAGAATTTAAAGGTTGAATAGATAACTTTAGATAAATACATTATGCTTCATTGATTTATAGGATTTATTTTCATTTTAGTTATTACAAGTGATATTATGCTAGGTCATAATTGGGTGATTTTGATGCACTAATTTTAAGCACACAATGTTGACATGTGTCTTTTAAAATTATTTAGGATTTTTTTCTTAAATATGCTCTAAACAAAAATTAAATTGAACAGAAGCGTTATTGTAAATTTAATTAGAATCGATCTATTTAAATTTTTCTTCCATTGATCTAGAATGATAACTTTGATTAATATAGTAATAGTTTAATATTTGTATAAGCAGACCCAGGCAAATGGGTTATGGCCTATAGGCTAGCTTATTTAACCAACTTAAGAAATAGGTCAAAAAGTAAGCCAAATGAGTTGGCTTGTTTAATCTTTAAGTTAAAGTGGATTAACTTGTTTAACTTATAGGTGGACCCATCAACCCAAAGAAATTAAAAAAAAAATTGGTATAACTTATCCTAACTATATATCACATTTATAACATAACATTGAGTCGCTAGTTCACTTTACTTTTAACTTTAATATAATAAACTACAAAACTTAAATCGCATATAACCATTTATGACCATCTTCATCATTCTTCTTTTGTACTTTTTTATCTTAGTTCTTCCATCTTCCTCCTAGTTCCATACCTTAATCCTTCTCTCATTTTATAATTATAAAAACATTGCAAGTATAATATTCATATTATGATATAAAATATCAAGTTAATTCATCATATTGCTATATAAAAAATACAAGTCATTATAGACTTTATATTTTGTACAATTTTAAATAAAAAAATCTATTATTAGTGGGTTGTGAGTTAACTCATATAGCCCACTAAAACATATAAATGAGTTAGATGAGTTATAGTTCGTTTAACCCATTGATACATATAAATGAGTTAAATGGGCTACCTTGGTGGGTAGGCTTGTTTAATCTACTAACCCACACAGGTTGGATTAGAATCAATAAATTTTAGTCCCTTTATTAAATGGATCATCATTAGTTGACTCATTAAATTCGCGGGCCAAAGTGAGCTGGGTCGAGTTGGCCTATTTAACCCACTTGCAAAGTTCTATATTAGTGTAATACCTGATTCTAAATATTGTATATACAAATTTAAATAATCGTAATTGTTAAATAAATAAATAAATATATGTATAAACATAATAAGTGGCAATATTGTAAATAGGACAATGGGACAAGGGTAGTTTCGTCTTTTCCTAGCAAGATAATATAAGCAAAAAGAACTTAGGGTTTTGTCCATTTTCTCATTGGTCATTTTTCTATTTAGAAAACTAAAGAGAGAGGAGAAAGAACTCTACAAAGGACCCTATAGGAAAAACCTAAAGTGATATAAGGAGACATCGTAGCAAAGCAAAAATGTTTCATTTTAGTTATTACAAGACGTATTTTATTAAAGAAGACTTAACTACGAAATCGTTTTTGGTTGTTCATAGGAATCGAGCTTAAGGACGGGTTGAATAAGCATGGAAGTTGTTGAATTTGGAGTTTCAAGAGTAATTGAACCAAGTAAGAAATTTTAATTCATATTTTTTGATGTACTTAAGCTTAGGATTAGAAAATGAAGAGATTAGATGAATTAGTGTAGAAAAATTAGGGTTCAAAAAACAAATCAAGAGATACATGACCATCCAACACTGTTGTGTTTCTCCCGTGTTAACTTACCAAGACATACCAAGAGATACACAACCTCCGTATACGGTTATGTTTTGACCGTGTTGAATCAAGAAGAATACAGCTTCAAAACACGATCGTGTTTCAACCGTATTGAACTAAGAGAAACACGACCTCCCAACATAGTTGTGGTCCCACCGTGTTGAAGCCAAATCTCATCGAGAAATATACGACCCTTAACACAGTCATGTACTAGCCCGTGTTGGGCAATGCAACCTCTAACATGGCCGTGTTAAGTGATAGACTCTATCAATATATATCAAATTACCTTTTTTATTTAACCAAGTTTCACTCAATTGAGACAATTAGTATAACCTTAGATAACCTAATAGATTAAGAGGAATTAGGAGACTTATATTATGTTTAGATTAGTACTAAAGAATGATGAGTTCATGATTATACAGATATCAACTTAGCTTAAGTTTGGGATAAGAAGTGCTTAAGGCTAGGATTCTAGGTATGTATTTACTTTGTTTGTTGTATATGATTACTAGGTAGCTATCTAATAAGTTGTATGTGAAATAATGAAATGGTAAGGTGTTATGTGAATTAAGTGGTATCGTGAAGTAATATGGTGTTATATGAATTGATTGAGATATGTTACTTATTCTTAGCTCGACTTAAGGGCCCTCAACAACAGATCCCTATGGGGTACCTTGATGATCGGTATGCCACGTTGTCCCTAGTAGAGCCATATATCGAAATGGTCTAAGACAGATTAAGGTTAGACAGGACCTATAGTGGTAGTTCCCATTAGGGTCAAACGGGCCCTTAAAGGCAGTTCCCACTAGGACAAAATTTAAGTGTGCCAGGGTCATGAGTACCCTTATGTTTTATAATTCATTTAGTTGTTGATGTGAGAATTGAATTGTGAATGTGTTGAGAATAAATGTTGTACATATGCATGTGATAATAATGTGGTGTGTCATGCGCATGTAGGCGTGGTACTCACGTACTAAGCAATAACTCCCCCCCCCCCCCCCCCCCCCCCCCCCCCCCCCCCCCCCCCCCTTTCTATATTTGTTTTAGTTGTAGGTGAGAATGATGAGTAAGTGGAATATGATGAGAACGGAGACTTGGTGGGGCACTATATAGATGAAACGAGAAGAAAATACTACTATTATGTAGAGGAAGAGTTCTTGTAATTTGAAGTTTTATTAGCTAAATTGAAGTGATAGAGATAATTACTATTTTGAGATTTGGTTGTTATTAAATACTAAGAATTTGGAATGACTCATCTAAGAGTCATTTATTTGATTAAAGTTATAGTAGTATGGTGGATTATGCAAATGATCAGGTTTTTGAAGCATGATGGAGTTTTAGAGCCTTAGCATGTCGGTTGGTAGTAACGACACATGGTGGGTTGTGATACTCCGTGTTTTAGGGCGTTAGATCTTAAGTGGTATCAGAGCACTAGGTTTTGATGATCTTTAGAATTTAAGATGTGATGAAATAGAGATTTAGTTGATGACTCCTAGAATTAAGTAATGATCTAAAAGGTGTAGGATTCCATCAATAGAAGTTAAGTTAAAATCTTTAGAAGACTAACTAAATGATCTATATATTCATAAGAATGAAGAGAGAGGGTGAATTAGGGGATAACTATTATGCTATATTAATCCAAATATTTTATGTAATAGTATTCTACTGAATGTTCCTATATAATGATGTCTGTGTGTATGTATATGCTTGAGCTTGAGTATATGTAGGTGTATACTGTCACTAACTCCCCTTATAAATTCTAACTCTGGAATCATTCTCTTATCTCAATTTACATAAAATGCCTTGAAGAAGAAATATCATATGGGGTTCATCTAGAGCTGGATAGGGTGGAGATGCCTTAGAGGATCGGAACCCTTAAAGACCACCTCAACAAGAAACCCTAAAGCAAATTAATGCCATAGTTGCTCAGTTGTTAAAGACTGTAAATGCTCTAGTGGGAATGTTAGCACAATAACAACAACAGGCTTGTAGAGGAACCTTGTAGGCTAGAAAATTTTGTAAGATTGGCTAAGGAGTTCCATTCAAAGGTTGATGAACCAATAGAGGCTGGATATTAGATCACTGAGATTGAAAAGACCTTTGAAGCCTTCATGGTCCATAAAGATAGAAAAGTGAGATATGTTGTTTATATGCTAAAGGGAGCAATTGCAAATTGGTGGACTAGTATGTCTAAATTAGTAGAAGCTCCTAACCAATGGTAGAGGTTTAAGGAACTCTTTTATGAAAAGTACATCCCCAACATCATCAAGGACAAAATGGAGGCAGATTATTATAGCTGCCAGTAGGGCAGTAGATCTATGGATGCATATGAAGCAGAGTTGAATCGCTTAAGCAAATTCTTGCTAGAGGCGATGAGAGGAGATGATACCTCTCGAGCTAGAAGATTCTTGAGGGGACTAGAACCTATCTTATAACATGAAGTGGGGGCTTTTCGGTTGACTACTTATGTAGAAGTAGTTGACAAAGTAAAATGCTTAGAGCAGAGTAAAAAGAGAATAGAGGAACAACTATCTCATAGATCAGTTTTGGAAAAAAGGCCTATTTCCAACATACCTTATGCAGATAAAGGGAAGAGGCCAGCTATATATCCTGCCAAACCTATGGCTTATGTACCTAGATCTCTTTAAATTAGGCCTGCACCTCTAGTAATGCCTCCCCCACCACAAACAGGTCAAAGTATGAGATGTCTTAGATGTTTAGGACTGCATGATCTGTAACAGTGTAATTGGCCAAAAGGGGCATGCTTCTCCTAAAGCAAAATAGGACATATCAGTAGGAACTGTATTGATAGGACTCTCCCTCAAACCTTTTTCCATACCTATAAGGAGAGAGGGCATAACTCATTTGAGTGTGGTGCTCAACGCACTCAGGCAGCTGCAACCTCACAAGCCCAACAACTTACAAGAATTGCACCTAAAGGACCACTAGGAAAAAATGAGAACGTAGGACCAAGATAGAAGGCACTTGGTAAGGTGTTTACATTACAACAGCAGTAGCAACAGGATTCCCATGATTAAGATATCATAGTAGGTACACTGCTCATAAACTTAAATACTGTCTATGTACAGTTTGATAAGGGTGCAATGCATTCTTATATATCACCTGTATTTATGAATGTATGTGGATTAAAACCTATTGTATTGGAGAATGCTATGATTGTAAATACTCCTTGTGGAGTAGGAGGGAAATTAGATCAAATATGTAAAGAAGTGAAGATTACAATACATGGCAAGAAAATGCCAGCTGAATTGTTTGTATTAGAGATGATAGAGTTTGATGCAATTTTAGGAGTGAACTGGTTGTCTAAGTACAATGCCAGTATAGATTGTCACAATCTAGTGGTTAGGTTTGATTTTCCTAATGAGGAACAAATTGTATTTAAGTTAGATCTACAGAGGCCTGCAACTCTTCCAAAATACGAGTTATGAAACAAAAGAAGGCTGTCGGCTTTCTCAATAGAGATAGGATGGGTTAAGGAATTAGAAAATGTATATGTAGTGAATGAGTATGTAGATATTTTTCCTAAGAATTTGCTAGGTTTACTACTAGATAGAGAGATAGAATTCGATATTGATCTTGTAGCGGGAACAATACCCATATCTAAAGAAGCATACAAGATGGCACCTACGGAACTATCTAAATTGAAGACTCAACTTCAAGAGCTTCAAGATAGTGGGTTTATTAGACCAAGTGTCTCACCATGTAGTGCTCCAGTGCTATTTGTTAAGAAGAAGGATGGGAATATGAGGCTGTGTATAGATTATAGGGAGCTAAATTGAGTTACAATCAAGAACAAATATCTTCTCCCTAATATTGATGACTTATTCGATCAATTATAAGGAGCTCAAGTCTTCTAAAAAATTGACTTAAGATCAGGGTATCATCGGTTGAGAATCAAGATGGAAGACACACAAAAGATTGCTTTTAAGACATGGTATGGGATTACGAGTTTCGGGTGATGCCTTTTGGTTTAACAAATGCTCCAGCAATCTTCATAGACCTCAGGAATAGCGTGCTCAAAGACTAGCTAGATTAGTTTGTAGTAGTTTTCATAGACAATATTCTCATCTATTCCGAAAGTAGAGAAAACATGAAGCACATCTCAGAATCGCATTGGAAAGACTTGAAGAAGAAAAACTTTATACAGCATTCAGTAAGTGACTGGCTAAGGCCAAAAACTGTAATAGAAGTAAAGAGTTTTCTGGATTAGTTGGGTACTATAAATGCTTCGTAGAAGGATTCTCTCGATTAACAACTCCCTTAACTCAATTGACAAAGAAAAAGGCCAAGTCTGTATGGGGTGATGAATGTGAGAGCAACATCATGACATTGAAGAATAAATTAATGACAGCTCTAGTGTTGGCCCTACTGAAGACTGGAGAAGAATTTGAAGTATTCAATGATGCATCAAATCAAGGTTTAGGGTGGTTTCTTATGAAAAATGGGAAAGTCATTGCATATGCCTCCTACCAGCTTAAACAATATGAGAAGAACTACCCCATCCATGACTTGGAATTAGCTACTATGATCTTGGCATTGAAATTGTGGAGACACTATCTTTATGGGGAGAAGTGTAAAATATTTACAGATCATAAAAGTTTGAAGTATCTGTTTACCTAGAAGGAATTGAATATGAAGCAAAAGAGATGGCTGGAACTGATAAATGATTATGATATGGAAATTCATTATCACCCTAGAAAAGCAAATGTGGTTATAGTTGCTTTAAGTAGGAAGAAACACATAAATGCTACAGGATTAATCACATCCTCAAGAAAAATACTAGAAGATATGGATAAACTGAAATTGGATGTGGTGACACAAGAAGTAGGAAATAGGTTGGCTATACTTAGTAACCAACCCAATCTTATAGATTACATTAAAACTGCACAAACGGAAGATCCTAAATTCTGAAGATAAGGAATAAATTAAAACATGGTGAAGCCATAGAATTTGTGCTAAACATTAAAGGGGCAGTCAAGTATGGTAACAAATGGTGTGTTCCAAATAACACAAAATTAAAGAAGAAGATTATGAAGGAAGCTCATTACTCAGAGTATAAAGTATACCCAAAAAGCACTAAGATGTACAAGGATCTTAAGAACACTTATTGGTAGAAAAATATGAAACGGAAGATAGCAGAATATGTGTACAAGTGTCTCACCTGTCAACAAATAAGGATTGAACACCAAAGACTAGCTGGTGAGTTACAACCTTTTCCTATACCTAAATAAAAGTGGAAACATGTAACTATGTATTTCGTCACAGTACTCCCGAGAACAAGGGAGAAATATGATGCAATTTGAGTGATAGTAGATAGATTGACCAAGTCCGCACATTTCTTGCCAATCAAGGTGGACTACAAACTAGAAAAGCTTTCCCAAATGTATATTAAAGAGATTGTTAGATTACATGGAGTAGTAGCTATGATTGCATTTAATAGGGATACTAGGTTTGTAAGCAAATTTTAGAAAAGTCTACATCAAGCTTTGGGAACTAAACTCCAGTTTAGTACAACATTTCATTCTCAAACAAATAGGCAATTTAAAAGAACTATTCAGATTCTAGAAGATTTACTATGAGCTTGTAGCTTGGATCACGGGGGTAACTGGAGTGATCATTTGCCTTTAGTAAAATTTGCTTATAACAATAGTTACTAAAGTACTATACAAATGGCTTCCTATGAAGCATTATATGGCAAAAAGTGTAGATCTCCCTGATACTAGGATGAAATGGGAGAAAGATGGGTATTGGGGCCAGAGATAATACAAGAAATAGTATATAAGGTTAAAGTAATAAGGCAATTCTATTAGCCTAGAGTCGCTAGAAAAATTATGCAGAGAAACAACGATGCCCTATAGAGTTTCAAGTGGGAGATAAAGTCTTACTGTAGATATCTCAAACTAAAGGGGTAATCAAGTTTCAAGCGTAGGGTAAACTGAATCCAAGATATGTGGGTCCATTAGAAATTTTAGAAAGAGTCGAGGCAGTTATGTGTAGGTTGGCTCTACCTCCAAGTCAAGTTAGGGTACGTGATGTGTTTCATGTATCGATGTTAAGAAAATTTATACCAAACGCAGATCAAGTGATGGCCTTAGAAACTTTGAAGGTATAACTAGATTTATCCTCTATATAGAGATCGGTGAGAATAGCAGACACAAAAGAACAAGTTCTAAAAAGGAGAAGAATTTTTTATGTCAAAGTGCAATGGACAAATCAAACAAATGAGAGGCAACATGGGAATTAGAAGAAGAAATGAAGAGAAAGCATCCAAAACTCTTTCCAATTCTAAGTAACTTTTGAAGAAGAAGCTTTAATAGGGGGGGGGGGGGGGGGTGAATGTAACACATTGTTCTAAATATTGTATATACAAATTTAAATAGTTGTAATTTATTAAATAAAAGAATAAATATATGTATAAACATAATAAGTGGCAATGTTTCAAATAGGACAATGGGATAGGGGCAGTTTTGTCTTTTTCTAGTGGGATAATATAAGCAAAATGAACCTAAGGTTTTGTCCTTTTCTGAATGGTTATTTTTCTATCTAGAAAACTAAAGAGGGAGGGGAAAGAACTCTACAAAGGATCCTATGGGAAAAACCTAAAGTGATCTAAAGAGACATCGCAGCAAAGCAAAAATGTTTGATTTTAGTTATTATAGGATGTATTTTATTAAAGAAAACTCAACCACGAAATCATTTTTTGTTGTTCATAGGAATCAAGCTTAAGGATGGATTGAATAAGCATGGAAGTTGTTGAATTTGGAGTTTCAAGCGTAATTGAACCAAGTAAGAAATTCTAATTCATATTTTTAGATGTACTTAAGCTTATGAATAGAAAATGAGGAGATTAAATAAATTAATGTAGAAAAATTAGGGTTTAAAAAATGAACCAAGAGATATACGACCATCCAACACATTTGTATTGCTTTCATGTTAACTTACCAATACATACCAAGAGATACACGATCTCCCTACATAGTCATGTTTCAACCATGTTAAATAAAAAAGAATATGACCTCGAAACACAATCGTGTTTTGACCGTATTGAATCAAGAGAAAAACAGTCTCCCAGTACGATTGTGTTACAACCGTGTTGAAGCCAAATCTCATTGAGAGATACACGACCGTTAACATGGTCTTGTACTAACCTATGTTGGGTAACGTGGCCTTTAACATGGCTATGTTAAGTGATGGACTCTATCAATATATATAGAATTATCTTTTTTATTTAACCAAGTTTCACTTAACCGAGACAATTAGTATAACCTTAGATAGCCTAATAGATTAAGAGGTATTAAGAGAGTTATATTATGTTTAGATTAGTACTAAGAATGATGTGTTGATGATTATACAAATATTAACTTAGCTTAAGTTTGGGATAAGAAGTGTTTAAGGTTAAGATTCCAAGTACGTGTTTACTTTGTTTGTTGTATGTGATTGCTAGGTAGCTATCTAATGAGTTGTACGTGAAATAATGAAATGGTAAGGTGTTATGTGAATTAAGTGGTATCATGAAGCAATACAGTGTCATACGAATTGAATGAGATATGTTGCTTGTGTTTGGCTCAGCCTAAGAGCCCATAGTAGCAGATCCCTAGGGGGCACCTTGATGATCGATCTATGTATCGAAATGATCTAAGATAGATTAAGATTAGATGGTGCCCATAGTGGCAGTTCCTATTCGGGTTAAACGAGGCCTATAGAGGCAGTTCCCACTAGGACAAAACTTATGTATACTGGGATCATGAGTACCCCTTATGTGTTATAATTCATTTTGGTGTTGATGTGAGAACTGAATTATGAATATGTTGAGAATAAATGTTGCACATAAGCATGTGATAATAATGTGATGTGTCATGCGCATATGAATGTGGTACTCACGTACTGAGTTTAGGCACACTCCCATTGCTATATTTTTTTTAGCTACAAGCGAGAATGATGAGTAAGTGGAATATGATGAGAATGGAGACATGGTGGAGCACTATATGGATGAAATGGGAAGAAAACACTACTATTATGTAGAGGAAGAGTTCTTGTAATTTGAAGTTTTATTAGCCAAATTGAAGTGATAGAGATAATTGTCATTTTGAGATTTGGTTGTTATTAAATATTGAGAAATTGGAAGATCCATTTGAGAGTTGTTTATTTGATTAAAGTTATAATAGTATGATGAATTATGTAAATGATCAGGTTTTTAAAGCATAATGGAGTTTTAGAGTTTTAACATGTTGGTTGGTAATAGTGAAACTTGGCGGGCTATAATGCTTCAGGTTCTACGACATTACAATAAGTTTAACTAAAAATGCAATGTCAATTAACATGATATACAATTAAGACATAAAATATATTTTATTTTAGATTGTATACTAGTCATCTTACCCGGCCACCCAAAAGAAAATTGCCAAACCCTACTCTTCATCAATATTCTTAATATTTTTAATTGTTGTTAATTAATGATGCAAACTAAAGGTTTTTTTTTTTTTCTTTTCTATAAAATATTTCATATTTTATTTTATTAGTTTAATCATAAATTTCTACTATTATATACACACGCATCACAAACATCCTTCCATTAATATCTACCATAGAGTAGAACCAGCAAATCCAAAATATAAAGTTGAGGACATGGTTTACAAATAAGCTTTTTAAACTGGTTTTAGGTTCAAATAACGATTCTATACTTTTTAACTCGTGGCCTAATCATTTGTCTCGGTAGAACTTGCGATTCCGAGCATCCTATATCCTTATAAATTCATGTGGAGAGTTAGCAGGAAGTGGCTGTCGAGTCCAGAGAGTAATATTCATGAGTCCTTTTAGTATTTTACTTGTGGTGACAAGGAGTGTGTCTTCATGTCACGACTATTCTTTTATTATAAATTTGTTCTTTAGTACGTTATTATATTAAATTATTATATTTTCTTACACAACTAATACACATCATCATCATCTTCTTCTTCTTCTTTTTTTAGAAGAACTTTGGAAAAAAAGAAAAGAAAAATCTTGTCTATTTGGTGAAGAAATTTTATCTTCTTGAATTGGCTGCAAAGAAAATGAAAGTAACACAATAAACAAACAAGCGTGATATTACATTCTGTTGTTACCCACTGCAGTGGTCTTGATTCATTCTATCTATTTGCTCATGACTTTGAGCAACTACTTATTCATTTGCCAGCCCTCTTGAATTTGAATTCGAAGTGTTCTTTAATTGGAGTTTATATCGTATCCTTAGATTGCTTTTCAATTCAAATAATGTCCCTTCAATAAAAAAAAACTATTCATTTAATTTATATTTGAATGGCATTCCTTGAATTAAATTTGAATTTAAATATTGTCTCTTTGATTTAAATTCCAATTGTCTTTCTTAATTCATCTTAATAGATATCAACGACCTAGTGGCATAATATAGATGGTAAACTTAGTATGAGATGGTTACATGACAGTAATAGGCTTGTAGGCTCATATATATTTAAAAGAAGAATCCAAGTATTCCAAATCTTGCTTGTCATTAATGTTGTTTTGTTCTAAATCATTTAATAATATAATTCAATGAGTGTGGCTATAGCATTTAGTAATTGTATGCCTATGTGCAATGTGACACATGATTGTGTGTAATAGTTGTGTATTGAGTTTTGTAATTCACCTATTTAGAATTTTTATTTTAGGTAATGATTTAATTGCTAAACTAGGATGTAAGCCAGATTGGTGTAGCTTTTGGGACAATATAAATTTTAGGAAAAGGATAAATTTAGTCTTTAATATTTAATTGATTTCTTATTTAAGTCCTTAAGTTTTTATTTTATTTTATTTTATTATTTAACATTTCAAAACTTTTCTATTTGAGTCATTTTGTTAACTCTATTTAAAATTCCATCAAAAGTTAACACATGTCAACTCCTGGTTTACAACAATTACTTTACTAGAATATTACTATTAAATATATTTAATTAAATTAAGCAATAAAAATAAATTTAGAAAATACAAAATTAGAGTAAAAAAAATAGAGAGAAGAAAAATCGGAAATCTAATCTCACATCTTCTTCCTTTGTGAAAATGTTGAGTTACTACTAAACTTGTGTGTATACGTTATATAGTTGCATCATATCAACTACTAGTTTTAGGGATGTAACTTATCTTAAGTTTAGTTATCATCAAGTTAAGAAGCATTTATGGTGTCGCGTGGTTTCTAAGAATTCAACTAGTGCTAAGCTGAGTATATCATCTCCTAAATTGATTTGAGTGAAAGAGAAAGATAAGATTGAGCCTCTGGTTGGAGAAAGACAAGATTTCAATGGATTTTCAATAAAGGATCTCAAACAATGAGAGAAAAAAGAAAAAAGAAAAGATGAAGTAATAAAGAAAGGGAATGAAAGTTATAATGTTTTACAAGAATTAGATCCATTAGGGGATAATGACTATGGAATTGCTATTGTGAAGGACTAAATCTAATATATTATGACTATTATCATAAACTATCTAATAGTTCTCTTACCTCCAACTAAGCATTATTGGTGGCTAATTTTTAATGTGGGCCTTATGGCCCAACATAGTCAAGTCTAGTAGCCTAAAAAGCTAAAGTCCTATTCATTGAGCCTAGCATTGAATAGCCATGTGCTTAGAACTCCTAATGCTCACAATGCATTAAATGAGAGGAGATGTTTACATGATAGAGCAATTATGCTAATTATGCCTTCCTCTATTAGAAAATCACACCAACCCCTTATCCTAAGGGGTTGACAAATCACATCCTAGGTATTAGCTTATCAGCCAATCAAGATCCAATAATCTTTCTGTAAATGCCAATGTTAAACATTATGTCAGAGGTCATAATGTCTATACTCTCATACTTAACGAACTCCTTTATCAAATTACTTTACAACCTATGAATGACTTAATGATGGAAATCAATATATTGAGCCTATTACCCTAGTTGATACTCAAGGGTTGCAAAACTTAGTACAAAGGATTTTGACCAAGCACCCTCATGAAAATGAGCTATTATTCTCCCATGATCAAAGAGTGTCCTACTTTTCAGCTCGTCTTGACTTCTTATTCTCTATGCTCTTGCTACCTAAAGCCTATGGCACCTAAGCAGCATAGAAGAAGTCATCTCTTGACCACCAACCTTAAATAGCTTGGATTGACTTGCCTCATCACCTACAGACCTGTCCTAAAGCTAATATGACCATAATCTTACTTGTTCGCCTCAAGCATATCCTTTGTCGGCTTAAATGAATGCCTTATTCATCTAGTACAATTGTCTTTTTTTCAAGATTCCACCACCACTTAATTGACACATGTCTTTGACATCTGACACTCACATCTGCCCCTAAGAATATTCTTTTTATCTCTTTACATTTTTACCCTTTCTGTACTATTCTAGATAGGGCATTTTGTATAAACGTATTTGGAATTTCTTCTTTTAGAATTGTAGCCTCAAGGTCTTATTATAAATAGTCCCATTTTACGTAGGTCGCATCACTGAACATTGAATATAGAAAGTTTTACTTCTCTTCTAGTTTTGTGAGTCCTTTAGCTCCCAAATTTAGCCACTCTCATCAATCCCTTTAATAAGGATTGTAGTGAGTTAACCTAGTTAACACTCGTTAATGAGGATCAGCCAGCATGAAAAAGGAAGGAGCCAAAAGTCCATGATCCATTACATGGCATTGGAGGCTCGATGACTCGAGCTAGAGTTAAAAGAATGAGCGAAGCTCTATAGGGACTAGTCATGGACTTACAAGCCAGGGAATCAAGCTACATTGAAGGAGCACATACATATGTCAACTTGATTCACGTGACCATAGAAGGATGGAATAATTTAGGGACATTAAATATTTGCGTGGACCGCTACACTAGAGGATACATTCGGTTTTGTTAATGTTTATTTTTATTTGTTGGTTTGTTGTTTATGTTATTTAGTGGCCTACTTGGTGACACAAGGATAGAAGGCACAACATAGGATTTTTAGTATTTGTTTTGGTTTGTAATTTATATTATTTATTTGCCGACTTGGTTATATGAGGATAAGGTAACAAATAGATTAAGCAATTTAGGATTTCCATATTGTGTTAGATTTTTCCATATTATATTTGTGTGCTATATATGTCGTGCAAGGTGGGCAGCAAAAGACAACTTTGATATGTGAAAACACATCTTTTTTCGTAAGATACGAAATATCTCTTTTTGTTCTTTTGCAAAAGAACTTTTCCATAAGATTCTTAACCGAATTACTAGGAATAACTTTTGATAACTTAGGTTACAGTCAACAGGTTTGATTGGGGTCAAGTTACGCATCGCTTATTCAAGACGATCTTTAGGGTAATTGAAACCAATAGCATCGTTGGGGTTCTAGGTTTAACATACCTAGGGTTTCATGCATCACTTTGTATTAGAGCTTTGGCTTTTTAAATCAAGTAAATTCTATCCTTTTCTTTAATTTGTCAATTGTTCTTTTCCATAGTTGTCTGTTGTTTTTTTTTTTCCATAGTCTTCTATTGTTCTTTTCCATATTCATATTAGAAAAAAAAATCGTATAAAAAAAAATCTGTTGTTCTTTTCCATATTCGTCTATTGTTCTTTTTCATATTCATATCTGAAAAAAAAATTCGTATAAAAAAAATTTTGTTCTTTTCCATATTCATCTATTGTCTTTCCATAGTCATAGACATAAGTCATATAAAAAAAAGAAAAATTCATACTTGTTCGATCATTACAATCCATTAGGGTCGATGGTATTTAGGTTTTCTTGAACAATCAATTGTGTTCAATTCATAGCTTATCTACAAAAGAAAAAAAAAAATCAAATTCGGTGGCAAAAGAAAGAATCAAGAACCAAAATTCAAAAAAAAAAAAAAAAGGAATTCGGCCTTGAAAGAATTACAATTTCCGAAATCACAAGATAGTTTCTTGAATTGTCAATTACATAATTGGTTGAGTCAATTCACTTTCCATATCAAATGTTTCCAATTCCAATCGTGATAGATGCTTTACGATTTCTAAATTGTGTATTCGAAAATTACATTCCATAATCATTCATTATGTTTCAGTGCAAATTATATCCTTTTGTGTTTGATTGCATATCTATTCAGTGGTGAATCTTTTCCATGTCAATTAGATTGTGTAGTTAGTCTTCCTCATTCATGTAACTTAGGCCGATAGTAATCATTAGTGTTAACTTAGTAATTTGAGTTTAGGAGTTCCAAATTGAGTTCCTAGCAAAAGAATTACAAAAAGTAAGTGGTGAGATCATTTTTTGTGAGAGATATACACAAGTAGAATTGTGAGCAATACACGAGTGAGTGTGAGGAACATAATTATATTTTTTTGTAATTGTGATCGTAACTTGCTGTAAATTATTAGAATTATGTTGGAATAAAACACTAATGGAGGAGAAAGTCGAGTGATGTTTGAGGAATTGATGGGGGAGATGAGAGGATCCTAAAGGGTGAACTAGAGTAGATCCATGATAGGATGAATAGGATGGAAAGGAGTAGGGAACCGCCTAGCAGTACCACTATCAGGCGGGGAGTAAGTAGACATAATAGGAGAGGAGTTAGGATAGATGAGGAAGAGGAATCTGATTTTGGAGATTACCAACACGTAAGGGATAGCGGAAGTATCTAGAGGCATGATAGTAATTTAGGGAGTATTAAGTTGAAAATCCCAACTTTCTAAGGAAAGAATGATCCAAAATTGTATTTAGAATGGGAGAGGAAGATGGATCATGTCCGTGAATGTCACAACTACAATAAGGAGAAAAAGATAAAATTAGCTGCAATAAAGTTTTCAGATTACACCAGTATATGGTGGGATCAGTTGGTGTGTAATGGGCGTAGGTACGAAGGGTCACCTGTTAGCACTTGGGAGGAGATGAAAATGATTATGTAGAAGCATGTTTTTTCCTAGTCACTATCATAGGGACTTACTTAGGAAAATCCAAGGGTTTAATCAAGGGAATAATAGTGTAAAGGATTATTACAACGAGTTGGAGATGGCCATGATTAGGGCAGGAATTGAGGAGGATGATGAGGCCACTATGGCTAGATTCATCAACGGATTGAATTGGGAGATAGTTGATGTAGTAGATCTTCACTATTACTTAGATATGGAAGATTTATTGCATAAAGCTATTAAAGTAGAGCGGTAGCTAAAATACAAGAGTGAGCAGAGGACTGGCTCAACTTCCAAAACTCCATGGAAGTCCACGTGGAAGAAAAACTACATCGATTCAAAGCTTAAGGAGGATGTAAGGATTAAGAATCCAGTTGCTGCACCTAAGAGGAGGACTAACACTAAAACCCCTTCCAAGATGAGAGATATTAAGTGTTTTAGGTGTTAAGGATTTGGGCACATTGCATCCCAATGTCCAAATCAAAGGGCTATGATTATTAGTGATAGTGGGGATGTAGAGAGTGTGAGCTCTAAGCACGAGGAGGAGTCACCATCGCAGGAGTATGATGATGTTGACTTAGAGGGACCCGTGAGTGGCGAGCTGTATGTCACGAGGAGAGTGCTTAGTGTACAACCCTAGGACGATGGTGAGGGGATCCAACGTGAACATATTTTTCATACACGGTGTCATGTGCAGGGTAGAGTCTATAGCTTGATAATCGATAATGGCAACTGCAATAATGTTGCTAGCACTTTGTTAGAGAAAAAGATGCAGTTGAAAGCAGTGAAGCATCTTAGACCATATCGATTGAAGTGGTTGAGTGACTGTGGGGAGGTTAAGGTGACCAAGTAGGTACTTATAGCCTACTCTATAGGGAGTTACAAAGACGAGCTTATGTGTGATGTGGTACCTATGCAGTCTAGCCACATCTTGTTAAGGTGACCTTGGTAGTTTGATAGGAAGGTTATATATGATGGTTACAAGAATCAATATTTTTTTGTTTTAAACAAAAGGAAGGTGGTTCTTACTCCATAGAAACCATGGGAAGCTTGTGAGGACCAAGTGAAAATTGCCAAAGAAGTTAAAGAGAAACATGAGAGTGTGCGAGAGCAGGGAGAGAAAAAAGAAAAGAGTGAGAGACAAACACTAGTGAGCTATGAGGGAAGAGAGTCTGAAACACTGAGAGGAGAGAAAATTGTAAGAAAAAGTAAGTGTGAGAGTGCAATGTTGGTGAGGAAACAATTACTTGTACTTATGTACAAGGATGTTTATTTTACTTATACTAACACTAATATTTCGTTACTTGGTATGGTGTTTTCTTTTGACTTTTTTACAGAAACAGATGAGCTAGCCATGGATGAGAGGAAATTGGATGCAATTGGAAGTGGCTAATACTAAAGGGATGTGTTAGGACTGTTTTTCATCCAGGAGAAAAGGTTTGGGTGCATTTGAGAAAAGAAAGATTTGCACCACAGCGAAAGCCTAAATTACATCCTAGAGGAGAGGGAGTTTTCCAAGTCTTGGAGCGCATCAATTACAACACCTACAAGATTGATTTGTTAAGTCACTATGGTAATATAAGTGCAATTGTAATGTTTCTGATCTTACTTTTTATAATGTAGGTAATTTGAGGACGAATCTTTTCGAGGAAGAAGGGAATGATGAGGATCAGCTAGCATGAAAAAGGAAGGAGCCAAAATTCCATAATCCATTACGTGGCATTGGAGGCTTGATGACTCGAGCTACAGTTAAAAGAATGAACGAAGCTCTGCAAGGACTAGTCATGGACTTGCAAGCTAGAGAATCAAGCTACATTGAAAGAGCACATACATATGTCAACTTGATTCACGTGACTATGGAAGGATGAAATAATTTAGGGACATTAAATATTTGCGTGGACCGCTACACTAGAGGATACATTCGGTTTTGTTAATGTTTATTTTTATTTGTTGGATTGTTATTTATGTTATTTAGTTGTCTACTTGGTGACACAAGGATAGAATAAGCAACTTAGGATTTTTAGTATTTGTTTTGGTTTGTAATTTATATTATTTAGTTGCCTACTCGATTACATGAGGATAAGGTAACAAATATATTAGGCAACTTAGGATTTCCATATTGTGTTAGGTTTTTCCATATTGTATTCATGTGCTATATATGTCGTGCAAGGGGGCCGGAAAAAAACAACTTTGATATATGAAAACACATCCTTTTTCGTGAGATACAAAATACCTCTTTTTGTTCTTTTGCAAAAGAACTTTTCTATAAGATTCTTAACCGAATTACTAGGAATAACTTTTAATTACTTAGGTTACAGTCAACGGGTTTGATTGAGGTCTAGTTACACATTGCTTATTCAAAATGGTCATCGGGGTAATTGAAACCAACTAGCATCGTTGGGGTTCTAGGTTTAACATACCTAGGTTTTCACGCATCACTCATGCTTCATATTAAGTTTAGATTGGGATGTAACTGGTCTACGTGTTGTATCATGTCTACTAGAAACAATCACATTTTAGCTAAGACTCTCCCTTTCCTCTTCATTTCCTACCATATTAAGAAGGACTCATTAATTAGTTGTTCTATAGATTGATACCATAATGATTATTGAACTCCTATGTGTATCATCTTATATTGGTATCAGTGCATAGGTTTCAGCGAAGGTAGTCTAGTTACAGTTGTGATAGTGTTGTTCTTGTTAATAAGTCATTGAAGTTAAGTAGAAGTTGCTACTGTAAAGTTTGAGAATGTCGAATCCTAATGCTTAAGGGGGTAATGGTGACTTTAAAAGTGATGCACATGAACATAGAAGGCATGCAAGCTAGAACACAAGGACTATTGACCGACAAATCTAAGAGCTAACGATTGTAGTTGCCAACCTTGCAATTATTGAGTAGTGTTGGTAGATAACCAACTTACTTGGGTTGAAGCAGGAGTTAAACAAGCTCGAAATGCTAAAGAATAGGTAGCCTCACCTTGAAATATGCAAAATGGTGGTATATTAAGAGGAGGTTAAGGTGTAAGAAAGCCTGTAGAAGTCAAAGACGAGTTTGACAAAGGAGTTGGGGACAATTTTAAAAGAGAATATTTTGTGTAAAGCACACGAGCTCCTTGGGATTAGATAATGTGAAGATGAAAATCCCTTCTTTCTCAGAAAGTGGGAATGTAGATGATTACTTTGACTAAGAAGATATAGTTGATAAGTTGTTCGAGTGTCACAATTATAAAGAGGTTGCAAAAGGTGAGATTAGTTACCCTTGAGTTTTCTTGGTATACCGCACTATGGTATAAGAACTTGTTGGCCACTAGGAGATGAGTTGGAGAATAGGAGATCAGGTAATGGAAAAAAATGAAGAGGATTTTGAGAAGAAGGTTTGTCCTTGATTGTTATGTGTAGGAGGCCTTAAGGAAGTTACAAACCTTGATCTAAGGAGGGACGTGTGTTGATGAGATTAGTAGTATCGAGATGATAACCAACGAGAGGATCCACTAAAGTGAGAGGAGAGAAGGACTAAATTAAAAGGGAAGGCTATAAAACAATGGGAGGAGAAGAAGGATAGAGCCTGGGAAGAAAGACAAGCCAAATAAAGTGTTTCAAGTGTTTAGGATTTAGACATGTTGCTACCCAATGTCTAAATTGCAGAGCAATGATCCTGAAGGGAGAGGTACCACTACTAGAAGTTAATAATGTTGATGAAGATGGGATTGAGGAAGAAAAAGTGAAGTGTATTGAGGAGATCTTTTGAGGACAATGATGTTACTACATGCGTTGAGTAAAGACAATTCTTAAACATTTTACTAAGGAGAGCATTGACTGTCTAAGTAAGGTTGCAAACAAGTAGTGAGAGAACCTATTCCACACTACATGTAAGGTTAAAGGCCATTTATGTGCACTAATCATTAGTAAAGAAAGTTACTTTAATATGGCTACTGCATCCATGGTTAAACGGTTGAAGTTACTAAACTTAAAACATTTGAGGCCCTATAAGCTACACTAACTCGATGAGAAGGGAGCCTTTCATGTCACACAACAGGTTCAAGTACTAATATCCATTATGGATAGGTATTGGGACAAGGTTCTTTATGATGTGCTTCTCGTGTGTGTGTCTCATATACTTTCTAGCTACCAATGATTGTTTAATTGATAGGTTATATACGACAGATATAAAAACACATACACTTTTTAGAGGATGGAAAGAAAGTCATGCTTTGACCTCAAGCCAAGTGAAGGATTTTTAGGTGCAACTAAACAAAGCTCAAAAGAAGTGCCTAGTCATGTTCCAAAGTGAGCTTAAATAGACTCTAGAGCCAAATATGCCCTTATTCCTACTGGCTAAAAGGTTGTTGGAAATGGGAAATCAAGTGCCTTTATCTACAAAGATCCAAGACCTATTTGAGGAGTTCAAAGACTTAATCCCTAAGGAACTTTCTAAGGAACTACCTTCTTTTAAGGCATAAAGCATTACATTAACCTACAACTTGGTTTGGTATTGTCAAACAAGCTTACCTATCGTAGGATTCCATAGCAAACTATTGAATTGAAGAACTAAGTGGACGAACTAATTGAGCGTAGCTAAATAAGAGAGAGCAGGAGCCCCTATATAGGACCTGCTTTACCTGTCCTAAAGAAAGATGGATCTTAGTGCATGTATATTAATAGTTGGCAAGGTACACGTTAATCGATAATTAGCTATATCAATGTTCTTTTAGCCTATCTTACATGAAGTTCCTCTGACCTAATGAAGCCCAATAAGCCTTTCAAGAATGGCATGTAAGATTATGTAATAACCATATTCAAAGCTATACACCATCGGTTAAAGCACTCTACCTCAACTACTATTGGCTAACCATGAAGGAGGATGCTAAGGCAATGGTTCGGTGGTGTCCTCAATGCTAAAAGCACACACAAATCAGTTGTATGCCGAGCACCAACCTCTTACCCATCATAAATCTATAACCCTTCATATAATGGGCATAAACATACCAAGCCCTTACCTTAAGGCTATAGTGCAGTGCTAGTACATAATTATGGTTGTGGACTACTTCATTAAGTGGTTAGAGGTTGAAGTCGTAACACGAATTACAGAGAAGATTATGGAGGGCTTCATTTGGAGGCCCATCATGTGTTGCTTTGGAGCCCCCTATGCCTTTATAGCTGACAACAGGACCTAGTGTGACAATGATAAGTTTAAGGAATTCTATCAAAGTTGAGACCTAAGGATCCACTACACCTCAGCTACACACATTTAGTCTAATGGTTAAACTAAGGTTATAAATAAAATGATCTTGAACAGTCGGAGGAAGAGGGTATCTAATGTTGAAGGCAAGCGGCCTAACAAGCTTGCCTATATCCTTTAGGAGTATAAGATGACCTTCAAGACTTCAACTAGAGAGACTCCCTTCAACTTAACCTTTGGGATCGAGGCGATACTACCTATTAAACTCAAAGTCCCCATGGTAAGAACACAAGCCTTATATATAGAAGGCAATGCAACTAGTGTTTGTGTCAACTTAGATCTTGTTAAAGAAATCCAAGGCCTCGCGAGTGTCTTAGTAGTTGCTTACCAATAGAGGGTGGCTAAGAAAGTAAAGCATAAAGCCTTCCACCTTAGAGACTTAGTGTGTCGAATGCTTGAGGCCACTGGGTTTAAAGAAACCTAAGGAAAGCCACAACAAACTAAAAAGACCATGTAAGGATTAAGGAAGTCATGAGACACAAAGCTTATAACCTTAAAACACTTAATAGCCAACTAATCTTGAGGACTTGGAATGCGAATAACCTTATGGCTTACTTTGAATGATGTATACACTAATTAAAATTAACTAAATCAACAAAGTTCGCGTATTTTAAATTATGTGTCTTAAGTTTTAGTTTCATATATTTTTACCAAGTGTAAAACCATAAACCAAAACATGATGACTTGATTGTCTTTAAAGGCGATAGGCCTAAAAAGAACTCGACCTCTTTAAGTCCACAAGTCTAACCAAAGGGGATGAGGCTATTCCTATTCCTGATCATCCTAAGGGATGAGTAACTCCTACATGGTTGACAACTTGAAAGAGTAGCATTTTTTTCCTAAAGGAGCCTTAAGAATCCTATTCAGCTAGTGGGTTAATTGCCTCTTCATCTCCTTGCTCCACCTCAGTGTCCTCCTGATTGACCCCGTTATCTTAATTCCCCTTAGCCAAAGCTTTGAGGTTAAGGTCAAGGATTAAGAGGTCTAAGTGAGGATACACCAACCTCTCCCCCTAACAAGTACTCCTTAGCCTTCTTTATCCCTATAGTGAGGAAATCCATTCAGTGCTCTAACCATGTGTCACTCTACTTAGAGTTCTCTACTACCTTCTTTTAGATCACTTGAACCAAGTCATAGTCCTCCCCCTCTTCTTTAACAACCTAGAGGAGGCCTTTTGCATTGGTAAGGTCAACTCGAGTGCTAATGAGTCTCCTCAAGCTTGACATCTCTCATTCGTTGACCCACTTCCTTAGTCCTCAATCATTCTTGGTCCCTTTCCTTCTCAAGGGTGCAAAGGTTGTCTTCCATCTCCACTAGCTTCCCTGTGATCCTCAGCACTTCCCGACTCTGCTCCTCAACTTACCTCCAAGCTTTTTAGGCTTCAATACAAATAGCCTTGGTCATGGCATAAGCAGCTTGTGTCTATGCCTTGGCTTCCACAAGTTGCCTTATGAGCTGCTACTTGGCACAATCTAAGCTCTACATAGCTACCTCTTTATCCTTCTTCGCTTGAGCCACCTGTAAGCTCTTCCTTAACATCCCCATCTATAACAACAAAAGGGTTACAACATAAAAGAGAGGAAAAACAAAAAGGAAGAAAAGATTTTTAGGTGAATAGAAATAAGCTAAGAATTTACCTCCATCACATACTTGTATAGCTTCCTCTCCAAGCTGCTTAGGGGATTGATTTCTTTTACCTATCATCATAAGCTCTTGATCCTTCAACAACAACGACCATAGGAATAACTCCATGCATTGGTTAAGGTTTGTCACCAAAGATTCATCTACCCAAATGTTCTAATCAAGTGCTTATATGGGAGTAGGCTCCACCTGAAATGTAGCCCTCAACTACTGTTGACTTCCATGAGGCATCCCTCCATTAGATTCCCCCCTTTGGCTCCTCCCTATCCATCCATATTGATGTACCATCCCCTACCGATACCGCCACTATCTTAACTCCCTCCTTAGAGCTGCCCCGTCTCGTCTCCTCAAGCACTAGATCTCAAGATTTTCCACAAGCTCATCCCTAATCACCATCGTAGCCTTGACACCCCCCACCCCGCCCCCCTTCTCTTTTGAGATACGGGCTAACCATCTTTCCTACCCTTGACCTTGCCCTAGTTATGCTTAGCTTGAGCCTTTAGTACTAGATATAAATCGACTCCACCTAACACCATCTCCTCTCCTAGAAAAGGACAACAAAACACATTAGTAATATGAAAAGGAGTCTTACATCTCTCACTCAATGAAAAATTATCCAGCTCCCCCCACAAGAGCTCCTTAGCATGGTAAGTGGCATCGGTGAGTGCCTTAAGTTTCCCTACGACCCTGGACTATCCTTACCTTGGGAACAAGTAAGACTTAGAAGGCTTTCATAATCAATTCCATGTTGAGCAACCCTTCTGCCCAATGCTCCATAATTTTATCATAGCTAGCCTTATCATTAGGACTTAGCTTTAAATCACTCATCTTGATTAACTTAACCTACCAAGTTTAGAAGTCGAAGCCTTCCTCACATCAAGTAGATAGGAACTTCTTCTTCTACCTCTTCCACATATCTAGCATTATACTAGTGAAGTGCCTTCAATTTTGTTAGTTAGTACAACCCCGAGATAGACTCACTTTTTACTGCATAAAAATGTTGCACAAGGGTTAAGGTTGGTTGAATGTTCAAATCTTCACATAGTAACTCAAGCACCACTAGCACCATGTAGGCGTTTGAGGTGAAGACGCTAAGGTAGAGCTGATGATAGTTAAAGAAGTCCCTCTAAAACCTCAAGAAGGGTAACCTTAGCCTAACTACAAAATAAGTTCTAAAGAGGCAAAGCTCTTTGTCTAGAGTCTAACAAATCTACGTGCTCTCCTCTAACAACCTCATAACTTACTCTTTCAGCATGGGATTGAATAACTCTAGGCACTTTTTTTAACTTAATATTCCTTGGTGTGCTTTGCACTCCCACTACAAAGTACCTTCGTGCTCCCTATCTTCAAGGTATTCATCCCTTCCCCAACAACCCATAAGCTTAACAACTGTACTACTAATTCTTACACTAACCTCTGCCACCACCACCACCATAGTTTAGGGGGGAGTGGCCACTAGAAGCTCTTATTTGGCTACCTATAAACTACATCAGAAGAAGATAAAGGAGAATCCACTCCTACCTAAAAAAATGAAGATAGTTCGAAATGGAAGCTAATGAAGTTGGAGAAGAAGGTGAACTTGAAGAAGAATAGAGAGAAAGCAAAGAGAAATGTATGAAAGAAATTTTGAAGATATGAAAGGGGAAAGTGATTTGTACCCTTTGCATTCATATATATAAGCACAAAAGATTTAGGAAAACAAGGAGGCATGATGTAATTGGCATTTTTACGTCAATGCCTCAGATGCAAACATACAGTGCCTCGAGGATGTGAACAATTATGCATGATATCATAGGCATACACATGCCATCTAAACATGTTGTACACAAACCCACGCCTCTTTAACACACATCTGCAATGTTAAATGTGCTAGAATTAACGTGTGCAAGATAAATTGAATTTAAAGCATCTCCAAGAACCTTAGATCACTACAAGTGTCAAAAAATGTTGATCCACCTACTAAAGGCCAATCAGATAATAAGGCCCCCCAACAAGCAAGCCATGAACCAATAGGTCTCAATTGCATAGGTCTAATTAGACAAGCCTTGGTTGAATAAGCTTCGGTTAAACAAGCCTTAAATAAATAGGCCTAAGATGAACAAGCCATGAACCAATAGGACTTGGATGAAGAGGTCTTGAACAGACAGTCCTTAAGGCAATAGCCCAAGACAAAAAACTTTAACCAAACAAGTCTTAGAGTAACAGACCTCGAATGAACATACCTTGACCAAAGCGAACAATGCTAAGAATGGCCTAGCTCCACTTGCCTCCTACCCAATCGCAACTCATCCACTCCACACCCAAGGGGCACTAGGCACAACGAGTCTAGTTTCACCAATGCCTCCTCGACCCTACTAGTCTTAGAGTGGCTCGTCACTTAAGCTTGTGCATCCTTTAAGCCACCCATGCCAAACTACATCAATCTTAGGCAACAAGCCACGTAGACCCTTGTCCTCTTGGTTGAAGTGCCCTAACTATGCAACTGAAGTGACTCTCTCTATTGACTAGTAGCCAAAGAGATTGTAGGGCAAGTGTTGATGGCCAATTTTGAGCATAGGCTTTATGGCCCAACACGATTGAGTCTAGCAACTTAAAAAGCAAAAGCCCTATTCATCAAGCCTAGCATTAAATAACCATGTGCTTGAAGCCCTAAGTGCCTACAATGCATTAAATCAAAAGAAGATGTTTGCACAGCAAAGCAATTATGCTAATTATGACTTGCTTTGTCAAAAGATCATGCCAACCCCTTATCTTAAGGGGTTAATAAATCATATTCTAAGTAATAGGCTATTAACTAATCAAGATCCAACAATCTTTCTATAAATTCCAATGTCAAATATTATGCATGAGGTCTCAACTTCTACACTCTCATAATTAATGAACTCCTTTATCAACTTACTCTCCAACTTGTGGCCATTCTAGTCATTTGCTATTGTTACAAGTCAATTCAAGCCCATTTTTTTAGCTAGACGAACATTCAATATTAATAGGCATAGAGGAAGAAGAAGAAAGATTACAATAGGAGATTTTTCTGATTTTACTTCTCTCTATCTTTTTACTTTGATTTTTTTTTTTTACTTTTTAAACTAAGTAAATATATTCAATATAATATTCTATTAAAATAATTGTTGTAAACCAACTAAGAATGGACATGTGTTAACTTTTGAAGGAATTTTTAATGGAGTTAATAGAAGAACTCAAACACAAGTTTTGAAATCTTAAGGAAATAAATAAATAAAAATTTAAGTACTCAAATAGAAAATCAGTTGAACATCAAGAATTAAAATTATAGTTTTTCCCTAAATTTTATTTATAAGGTATGTAAATTTTACCCTCTTGAATTAGCTACAAAGAAAATGAAAGGAGCAAAATAATTGAAGAAGCGTGATATTATGTCTATCTATTTGCTTAACTTTCTTAAATGCTTGTCCATTTGAATTCGAAGGGTTCTTTGACTGGAGTTTAAATCATATCTCTTAAATTGGTTTTCCAAATCAAATCATGTCCATCAAATCTGAACAGAAAAAATTCACTCATTTAACTTGAATTTGAATGGCATTCCTCGAATGAAGTTTAAGTTTAAATATTGTCCCTTGAACTTAAATTCCAGTTATTTTCCTTAATTCTTCTTTATAGATCTCCTTGATCCAATGCAAATATCTTGTAGACGCCATACGAATACATCTAATTTGCTGTGATCAAAACAAAATCCAATAGCCATTTGATTTCGGTCGAACTTTGAATCTGTGTAAATATTTTCATAAAAATGAGGACTTAATTGATTGTTGAGCGTAAGGCAGCTTACTCGAATTCATTCCCATAACATAGGATGCCTTAAATCAACGAGCCAAGAAGTAGACGATTGAGCCATGCATGACTGATTGAGGTTGTCAGGGTATGTAATGTACAGTGCATTGTCTCATGATTAGAAGTGGAAACCGAGTGGGCAGAACAACCCAACCCATGAACAGGTCGATATAAATAAGAGATAGCATGGGCCGCGGAGTCATACATCGGACCAAATCCATTGGGGCATGCATGTTTCCCATCCTTTTGAGCTCTAGTGTGCTTGTTTCCAGATCTCATTCTCATGTTTTCAAAAAATTTTCCGTCTCTAGTAAATAAATTTTAATACCCATTGTTCAGGCCATTTTTTAATCTCTATTATCAAAACAATCAAATGAGATAATATAACCATTACTATTAATAAGTAAGTTGGGATATATGTTTTCCCTTGCTCGTGTACCGCCGGGAAAGCCTCCGATCATCACTTGCAGATACTATCGCTAGTTTTAGTAATCTTTCAAGTAAGTAGTTATAAAATTCTTATCGCAATCATATTATCTCATCCTAAAATCGTGAAATTTTCATTGGATACTCTCCTCCATAGTTCTTTCCGTCTGACAATGTCTCTTGAAGAAACATCGACGCTGTTTGCCATCATGCATGGCTGCCAACGAATACTAGGAACGTAAATAGTTGATCAAAATTATCAAATCAACTCAATTAATTGTTGAAAATTCAAGGTAAGCTTTATTTTACCTCTGGAACAATATAGTAATTTTCATTTTCAAATTGGGAGTTTGTTCATTAAGCACCATGTTTAACTAGTAAATGAAGGAGATTTTCAAAAATATAAATAATGCTATTTGGACCTCAAACTCTTATTATGAGCTACTTATTACCTTTTTAAAAAATATATATAAATTTAGGTTTGAAAAAGTAAAAGTTGATAATTATTTAGTTAATATCCTAATACTACCAAGTACTTAATCTGATTTAGGGTGCTGATAGGACTTCAATATGATGTAGATAAAATTTGATACAATCATGTATACGAACCCATCTTTTTATGTAATTTGTAATAATTTAGGAGCTAAAACTCAATTTGGTGAAAGTAGGCTATAAACTAGTACAATGCTCAAATTTTCCAAAATTAATGAATATGATCCCTCATATTTGTAGTAATTTTCATGTAACTATTTGATGTCATATGTTTATTATTACATAAATGACTTGTATTTGGGAGTAATATGGCCTAATTTTGAAATTAAGGATTAATTGGTAAGATATGAACATATCCCTTAAACTTTCAAATGTAATAAAAAAATTCCCTTAAACTTTGATAAATTAACAATATAAATAAATACCTAGTTTGTTAGTTCAAAAAAGTACACTAAGTTCAAAGTTTATGATTTGCTAAAGTACATGTTGATAAGTTTAATGGGGCATTTAAGAGGGTTAATTATAATTTTTAAAAGGTTATTTGTCAATTTATCCATGTTTAAGAAGGTTAGTTACAACATTTGAAAGTTTTGGGGGTATATCCACACCTAATTCAAAGTTTAGAGGGATTATTTGTATTTTCTTCTTAAAATTAATATTTGTTCAGGTTTACATATTGATCAAATCTATTATAGGAAAAATTATTTTTGGTCTCAACTAGTAATTAAAAGACACAAATTGGTTACTAAAGATTAAAGACATTTGGAAAACTTATTCAAAGAATCCCTTTAGATCACTATTAGCAAATGTTGATTCAATTTTTAACTTAGCAAAGAGATTATGACTATTCAATAGAAATAAATAAATTTCCATAAAAATAAAACATTGAAGGTTCAAGAAAATTAGACAACAGTATATAGTAGTTATGCCCTATACATCAATGCACTCTTCTAACCCCATATGTTGATGATACCGGAACGACCACAGTTGCACTTGAGAACCCCTTTGGCTATTACGGACCCCCACAACAACAACACGAAAACCCACGGATCCAATTGGAATCAAACCCTAAGATAGTTTAGATTTAGGTTTTCTTAGACAGATCGATGAACAAGCTAGAACTAATCAAGCCCTAACCTCGAAACTCTCCACAGGAAAAGATCGATCAACTTTCTCCTGAAAGTTTCTTAGCATGCATTCAATCAAGAACGTAAGGAATTGAAGTAACAAGCTTTCTGCTATTTCAAAGATGACCAAAAACTCCCCTTTACATCATCTTATCTCGGTATATATATGAAGACATCCAAGCAATACATCGTAATTCACGAAATAAGGAAAAATACAACGTAATTAAACGATGGCCGGCTGTCAAGGCCGGCTCAAGGCCAGCAGCGTATATTTAAAGGCCGGCTTCAAGGCCGGCAGCCTTGATCCTGGATCGGTTCTTCCCACTTGATTTCCATCACATTAAGTTCCCTTTGATCATCCCTCGTCTCGAAGCTTTGGATTCCTTGAAACTTCTCATTTGTGATGTTTATCAAACCCTATACATGAGAAATTAGGATTTGTTGCAGCTTCTTAGCTCGGGATCTTGTGATTGGTCCTTGAGGTAGGCTTATTGGACTTGAATCCCTTTGAACTTCAGCTTCAGCCACTTGACTTTCTTCTTGATTCAACCCTTGAACTTGGGACAGTGGCTCTTCCATAACAGTTGAGATCCAAGTTGTCTTTATCAGTACATTTGACTATATCAAAAATCAAAACTTTTTATCGTTATAATAGTTAGCCACTAAATAAAATATCCATGGTCATAGTCACTTCGCTATTGTATCTCCCTTAACTCAGCCCTAAGTTAACTTATAGAACAATAGAATATATTTCTCTAATTTTGGCATTAGTACTAATAAAAATTTTCTCTTGTTGTTTATTTGAAACTTTTTTAGTTCTTCTCTTCTTTGTTTTTTTGTATCCACTTTTTCTTGCTTTATATCAATCTTTATATATGTCATTCCAATGTTCTTTTGGTAATGAAAAAGTAAAGTCTTCAATTTAAATATTGCTCTTTCCATATTCTTCATAATAACCTTAATTTTCTTTCCACACTTGCCTCAATATTTCTATTGCAAAACCAACCTAAATATTTTGTCATTTAAATGTATAAAGCACTTTTAAAATAATCCCAATTTCTAATTGCATAGAACAGGTTAAATATATTATCCGAATATATACAACTAATAGAGGTGCGTCTTGATTTGTACAAATAAAGAATACTCCTTTGGAGTCACCTTTCCTTCTTTGAAACTATTGTTTCTATCCTTGTGAATGAGATACGTCCTTCCCAATAGGTTATTACTTTTCAAGCTTCTAAACTTTTTGAATGCATACTTCTAATACCATAAACAACCAACTTAACTTAATCTGTTTTATAAACTTATATTCTTATTTAGACATTGACTTTTTATAATTCCAAACTTTTAAGAAACCGTACGTAAAACATGTTTGTAGCTTCATGTGTCTTGTTATAATTTTTCTTTACAATGAGACTTTAACAGTTTTTATAAATAATTTAGTAATTAATGTATTCTAGATTAGTTTGGTAGTATAGGGCATCATAGAAAAATATTAATTATTAAAAGTTATTAATAAGGAAAAACTATATATTATATATATTTTTTGAAAAGTAAAATTTAACAAAATATTGTAAATAATTAAGTGGTTAAACATATGATTTTGTTCAATAAAGATCTTGGGTTTAAATCTCATAAAAACCATTTTAATTTTTCATAATTATATTTATTTTTTGTTATTTAAATGGCATTCTTTCTTTTTCTTTTTATTTTTTTTCAATAACAATTAATAACATTAAATGTTATTTATTAAAAATTATAATAGTATTCTTGATTATTTTCTTAAAGTTTTAAAATTTTCTTTCTTTTTAAGTATCAAATAATATTAGATTGTATTTGCTAAAAAAAGGTTCAGCTCCAGCTATATGATGCTGGATCCACTCCTACTTGTTGACATGGATCATAAATTTGTTATGATTAGACATCTCAACCCTAGTGGCAAACACAAACTTTAAGAAAAATATAACATGACGGTATGCTTGTATTTCAACCTTTTAACAACTAATACACTAGATATTGATGGAACATAATACAAAATAACATTTATCCAACTTAAATTCGCTTGTCCAGGAAGCAAATGGAATATCTCATATTATTTTTGCATGTAGAAGTGCAAGAAGAATTCTATTGAGAATGATGTTGATATCAATTGTGTGTTTCAAGACACGGCCGTGTATGGAGTCAAGCAACACACGACTAGAAGTACACGGTCGTGTATGTGGTAGGAAAGTGCACAGAACAGTACACAGTCGTGTACACGGCCGTGTATCTCCTGCCAGAATGTGCACAGAAACGTATAGAAAGTACACAGCCAAAGTACATGGTCGTGTACACGGCCGTGTATCCCCTACTAGAATGTGCACAAAAACGTATAGAAAGTACACGGTCGTGTATCCCCTGCCAGCTCTCCACGATTGTGATATCTGTGATCTTTGTAATTTAGGTAGATAGATATTGGAGATATTCTTGCTATTAACTTAGCTAATTTGTAGGAGTCAGTTTAGGAAAGAATAGATAACATTCTCTTGTATATATATATTCAACGTGTGGAAGAAAAGATCAGGAAGAGAGAAAAGATTTTCTCAAAATCGTATTCCTATTGTTCTGTTCTTAACATGGTATCAGAGCATTGAACACAATATGGCAGGAGAAAAGAAATCGTTGTCACCATACACATTGTATGCGAATGACAATCCTGGAAATATAATAACCCAGGTGCAATTGAAAGAAGACAATTATGATGAATGGTCTAGAGCTATTCGGGCTGCTTTGAGAGCCAAGAAGAAATTTGGTTTTCTCGATGGAACTGTGACTCAGCCTGACAAAAACTCGGATGAGTTGGAAGATTGGTGGACTGTGAATTCCATGCTTGTATCATGGATAATGAATACAGTTGAGCTAATGGTGCGATCCACATTGATGCACATGGAAATTGCAAAGGACTTGTGGGAAGACATCAAAGACTGTTTCTCTATGACAGATGGTGCACGAGTACAGCAGTTGAAGACGGAACTTGCAAATTGTAGACAACAAAGAATGTCACTCATGAGTTATTATGCCAAATTGAAACAATTGTGGGAAGAACTGGCAAATTATGATGTGATCTCTGCGTGCAAATGTGGGGGTCACAAGTGCAATATCGGAACTAAAATAACTAAGAAATGAGAAGAAGAAAAACTTCATCAATTTCTGATGGGGTTAGACAATGCCTACAGCACAGTGAGGACAAATATCCTGAGCGAGACACCGTTGCCCAGTGTAAGTAAGGCATATTCGTTAATGTGCCAAGAGGAAAGGGTTCGAAATATCTCCAAGGAAAAGGAGATTAAGAATGAGGCTGCCAGTTTTATGGTCCAAACCAATGAAGGAATCAAGGACAAAAGCGTTGTCTGTACCCATTGCAATAAAGAAGGACATGATTCCGAGGGATGCTTTCAGCTTATAGGTTATCCCGCTTGGTGGGGTGATCGGCCTAAATCAGTTGGTAGAGGTCGAGGAAGACAGTTGGGAGGCATAGGTCGACGCAAGATGACAGGAAGAAGACGGAGTGGTGCTCGAGTTAATGTTGCTCAAGTGATTGAAGAGCCAAACACAGAAACAAAGGAAGTTGCGACTCCTGGGACGTTGACGAATGAACAATGGGCAGCAGTTGTGAGCATGCTGAACACTTACAAATCAGGGAGTAATAGTGAGAAGATGACTGGTAAGGAAAATACTGTTTGGATAATTGATTCTGGAGCTACGCAACATATGATAGGGAATTCAGAATGTTTATCTAGCTTAAGAAACACATTAGGTTATCCAATTGGCTTGCTTAATGGAGAATAAGTGCTGGCGCTGCAAGAAGGGTCTGTTTGCCTAGGGAAGAACATTCAACTAGATAATGTTCTTTATGCTCCGGGATTACATTGCAATTTGATCTCTGTGTCACAATTAGTTAATGAATCGGAATGTAATGTATTGTTCACTGATAAGCTTTGTTTGATACAGGATCGCACTTCGAGGATGGTGATTGGAGCGAGTGAACGTTGCAAGGGGCTATATTTTTTCAAGAAGGAGCCACCAATTCATGCACTTCAGTCTCGGACGCTGACTTCTGATGAACTTTGGCATAGACGAATGGGGCATCTGTCACCAAAGATTATAGGTTTAATTACTGAAAATAAGACTCAATTAGATTCAAATAAGACTTGTGATGCTTGTTTTAAAGCAAAGCAAACCAGAAGTATGTTTTATTCTAGTGATAGTAGAGCTGGTGAATTGTTTGAACTTATTCATTGTGATTTATGGGGACCTTATAGAATCTCTAGTTCCTCTAATGCAAGTTACTTCCTCACAATTGTTGATGATTTTTCTAGATGTGTGTGGATATATTTGCTGATTGCTAAAACTGAAGTAGGATGCATCCTGCAAAATTTTGTTGCTATGGTTCGTAGGCAGTTTGATAAGAACGTTAAAATACTGAGAAGCGATAATGGAAGTGAGTTCATTAGCTTGAAAGGTTATTTCTTAAACAATGGGATAATACATCAAACTTCGTGTGTTGGAACACTACAACAGAATGGGTGAGTAGAAAGAAAGCATCGACATATACTTAACGTAGCTCGAGCATTGCGATTTCAAGCTAATTTGCCCATTGAGTTTTGGGGGGAATGTGTGTTGACCGCTGGATATTTGATCAATCACACTCCTTCTCAAGTGTTAGGAGGAAAATCGCCTTATGAAATTTTGTATGGTAAACGACCTGATTATTGTTACACTCGTACATTTAGGTGTTTGTGCTATGCAAGGAGTTTGAATCGTGAAAAGGATAAGTTTGCTAGTAGGAGTCATAAATGTATTTTTGTGGGATATCCATTTGGACAGAAAGGTTGGAGATCGTATGATTTAGAAACACGACGCTACTTTGTGTCTCGGGATGTAGTTTTTCATGAAAGTGAGTTTCCATACGTAAATGCGTGTGTACAAATGAACAAAGATACTGCAGGGCACTCTCAAATAAATGAGTGCGTTGACGAGGGAGAAACTAATTTGATTGGGACAGAAGAAAAGGAACTCATAGAACTTGCTGATGACACACCTGAGCAGTTGAATGATGCTCAAAATGTTAGTGCTGAAGTCAGGGAGGGTGATGTCTCACCAGAGGTCAGATTGGAGAGTGTTGTAGAAGGTTCGTCGGTCCTTGGTCGTGGCCTTCGGTCTAAGAAAGTTTCTACACGGTTGAAAGATTGTGTGACTTATGCTGCTCACAATGATAGCCCCTCTGCAGGTTCAGCCAAACCAACATCATCCTCAGGTATGTCCTATGACTTAGCTCAATATATAAATTACACAAATTTCTCACCACGTCATCAAGGTTTCTTAGCAGCCATAACAGGCAGCGTGGAGCCAAAATTCTTCCATCAGGCAGTGAAGGATGCACGCTGGAGAGAAGCTATGCAAAAAGAGATTGATGCCCTTGAACAGAATAGAACATGGACATTAGTTGACCTGCCACCAGGGAAGAAAGCAATCGGTAGCAAGTGGGTATACAAGATTAAGTATACTTTTGATGGCACAATTGAGCGATACAAAGCACGTTTGGTTATTCTCGGAAATAATCAAGTTGAAGGGATAGATTACAACGAAACTTTTTCCCCAATAGCAAAAATGGTTACGGTGCGTACATTTCTTTCTGTTGTAGTGGCTAAAGGTTGGGGACTGCATCAAATGGATGTCCACAATGCCTTTCTTCATGGAGATTTGGAAGAAGAAGTTTATATGAAAATGCCTCCTAGATTTCATACTCATCAACCCGGAAAAGTGTGTCATTTGAAGAAGTCCCTTTATGGCTAACGACAAGCACCGCAATGTTGGTTTGCAAAATTGGCTGAAGCACTAAAACGGTATGGTTTTTGTCAATCTCGTTCAGATTATTCTTTGTTTACTTTGATACAAGATAAAGTGCACTTGGCTGTCTTGGTGTACGTGGATGATATCATTATTGCTGGAAGTGAACCACACTTGATAGATGAGTTCAAAGCATATTTGAATCGATGTTTTCATATGAAGGATTTAGGTGCTTTGAAGTATTTTTTGGGTATTAAAGTGGCTAGAAATGACAAAGGCATATTTTTGTGCCAGTGAAAATATGCCTTAAACATCATTAATGAAGCTGGGTTGCTAGGTGCTAAGCCCTCAAAATCTCCGATGGAGCAAAATCACCACCTAGCACTTGCTAAAGGTGAATTAGTGTGTGATCCTGAACAATATCGAAGGCTGGTAGGACGCTTGATTTAGTTAACTTTTACTAGACCTGAGTTGTCGTATGGTGTTCATATTTTAGCTCAATTTATGCAACAACCAAGAAAAGAACACTGGGATGCAGCATTGCGTATAGTTCAATATTTGAAAGGTAGTCCTGGACAAGGTATTCTTCTGAATGCTGAGAGCAATCTTGAGTTGACAGCCTATTGTGATTCAGATTGGGGAGGTTGTCCATTGACTCGAAGATCACTTACAGGGTATTTTGTTTTTCTTGGAAACTCTCCAATTTCATGGAAGACCAAGAAACAACCTACTATTTCTCATTCTTCAGCGGAAGCAGAATATCGATCTTTGGCAGCCACGGTTTGTGAATTAAAATGGCTTAAAGGATTGTTGTTGTGCTTAGGCGTGCATCATGGTCAATCTGCTACCGTGTTTTGTGATAGTCAAGCTGCAATGCATATTGCTGCAAATCATGTTTTTCACGAATGCACAAAACACATTGAGGTTGATTGTCACTTCGTACGTGATGAACTATAAGCTGGACTGATCAAAACTATTTATGTTCGCAGCAATGAGCAGTTGGCAGACATTCTGACAAAGGCATTAGGACGAGAGCAATTTCAGTTTCTTCTTCGTAAGATAGGCATTCGTAATCCTCACGCTCCACCTTGAGGGAGGGTATTGAGAATGATGTTGATATCAATTGTGTGTTTCAAGACACGGCCGTATATGGAGTCAAGAAACACACGACCAGAAGTACATGGCCAAAGTACACGGTCATGTACACGGCCGTATATCCCCTGCCAGAATGTGCACAGAAACGTACAGAAAGTACATGTCCAAAGTATACGGTCGTGTACACGGCCAAAGTACACGGTCGTGTACACGGCCGTGTATCCCCTACCAGCTCTCCACGATTGTGATATCTGTGATCTTTGTAATTTAGGTAGATAGATATTGGAGATATTCTTGTTATTGACTTAGCTAATTTGTAGGAGTCAGTTTAGGAAAGAATAGATAACATTCTCTTGTATATATATATTCAACGTGTGGAAGAAAAGATCAGGAAGAGAGAAAAGATTTCCTCAAAATCGTATTCCTATTGTTCTGTTCTTAACAAATTCAGATATAAATAATTTGAACAAGGAAAAAGTAACTATCATTATTCAAAATTGATATGGAAACTTTCCATAGAAAGCACCTGATAAAAATTTTATAGTACTTATCGAATTTCTTCCGTGGCATTCAACCAGACTTATCAATCGGTCTTTCATCCCGATTGTGGCATCAACATAACATACTAAGGTTCTTGCCTCGTCTATAGGCAACGGGTCACGATTCCACTTTGATTGTTTGGCATCTTAGGTTGCAATTCCGAACGTATTAGTATTGGGTTTCATCACACGTGGGCGTGGTTCGTATCATATATTACATCCTTATCTTTCTTTTCTTTTTTTTGTAGAATCGTCTAAATATTGATGACATCACAAAAAATACTAAAAAGTTTCGTGCTACTGATCGATGAATGGGAAATATCCATAGAAATCATCGAAGTAAAACTAAAAGTTCATGGATAAAGATTGGTGATGCAATCCGACCCAAAGGTTTAAGTGATGATGACTGGAAAAAGAAAACAAAGGAATGGAGCAGAGAGATTGCAGCAGAAAAGAAAGATTCTGTAATTAGGAGATCCATTTGCAAAGATAAGCTAACTTGAGTCATGTTTTTTTTTTTAAGATTTTGACTATTCCTCGCTTAAACTGACATAACTTGTTCTTTAACGGAAGGTTGTTTTAGGTTAAAAGAAAAGGCAATGCGAAGACAATTTACCAACTAACTTTTTTAGCTCAAAATGGCTAACAAGTTTATGTAAGGTTTAAAAAAATTACCATGTGGCTTAATTGTCGACAACAACACCAAGATAGTAAACAAATCGATTAACGATGCGTATTTGTCAGCAAGAATAATATTATTATCGACGAATACGCCTCTATGATTTCCCTGAACATTCTAAGTTAAGGTTGTCGGCAACCATTAGAGCTGTTATCGACGTCTACACCACAACATGCAATCTATTACCTACATGTTGGCAATCACCCTTATGGTTGTTGATAAATGAACCAGAAGATCCATTCGGTGTTCTACATGTCAACATCCACCTAGTGCTTCTTGACAAGGAAGACTGGAAAAGTGAATTTAATTAAAAGTTCATTATTTTTACTTTTAACGATCGTAAAAGTTCTTTTGTTTGTAACGTCATTGAAAAGTTCATAAGTTTGTTTCAATGTACGTAATTTTACTTTAGCACTTGTAAAAGTACTTTAGTTTGTAACATCATTGAAAAATCCATAAATAGATGTTAATGTTCGTATTTAGCTGTGGAGCAATTATTATAATTGTTTTTCACTAAAGTGATTATTTTAGATAGATGGCAACTGCAACAAGAAAGAAAGATTACCCAGGAAAGACGGCGATTTAGAAGTGCTTGCTTTATCAGTTATAAAAAGATGAAGTTCTCCAAATGCAAAAAGCAGAAAATCTTTTAGGTGTTATTTCAATACAATCCATTTACATTTCATAATAAAATAACACGTCATTCACTTTATTGAATATAATAGATATATAATAGTATTTTTATTTATTAGAAATCGAATAAAGTTGTAACATCCTATTACAATGTTTAGTTGGAAGAATAGACTAATAATATTTTTCAAATGACTATATGTTAATGTTCGGCGAGAATGTTAAGTTCTCTAATTTAGTTTTGATGTTAACAAAAGAGGAATAATGTGTAACGAATGTTTAAGCTTGTCAGAAGCTGTTTCAGAAGATAACAACGTAATTTTTCTAAAGTTGAACAAGGAGACAGAAGCTTGTTCAGAACCTTCATAACAGGAGGACAGTTGACAGGTTTGTTTCAGAAGCACTTTAAAAACCTTCATAATAGGAGGACAGTTAACAGGTTTGCTTCATAAGCACTTTCAGAACCTTTCATGTCTGTTACGATTTTTTCCAGATTACGTTCTAAATTTTATATCGATAGTTTTAATAAATTTCAAGGCCTAGCTCCACGTGTCAAGTATTTTTTGGTAACATACTTGATGTGTTTTACTAAAGTTAGATTTTATATCAAGGGGTTTTTTTTTTATTTACATAAAGTTTTACAAGATTTTATTCAAATATTTCATTTTATGATAAAGTGAGATCATATAAGATTTACAAGTTTTATCCAGATTTAAAGTTGGATATTTGTACTATATTTTGGGAGATCCAGCAATTACAAAGATAAGGATAAGAGATATGGTTGTTATATCAAGATATGGTTCTATAATGTGAGGGATATCTTCAACAAACTTGATCCAAGAGATATATCCAAAGAAGATCTCGGTTAAACTAATTATCCTAGCATATCCTTATCAAGAATATCACGGAATGCAGATCTTCTCCAATAGATCCAACTTATTTTTGAATTGAAAATTCAAAAATAAATTCAAGATTATCACGTGGAAAGTAGCCGTTATGATTTCTCTCATATATAAAGTGTTTAATTCAAATGAAAAAGTGTGTGGAGAACGTTGATTAACAACAGAAAAAGAGAGAACGTTGTTGAAAGAAAAACGACACACGAGAAGAAAAGACTCATACATCTTCAACCAAAAATCTTTACATATACATGTGATCTAGAGGAAATCTGATATTCCTCATTGATGTTGTTGAAATTCCTTGAGTGAATAAGGAATTGTTTGTTGTTTCATCACTGTAGTTGAGTGATTAGCTTAGTAAAGAAGCTAGAAAAACTCAACAGTGAGACTTTGCCTTGAAGAGGCTTATGTTGTATATCTTCAATTTGTTGATATAGTGAAACACAAACGGTATAGACAACCGGGACCCCGACGTGGAGCTGCAAGAGAGGACTGACGCTCAAGGTGGAACCTCTATAAATATCTGAGCATTCTATTCTTCTCTACTTTTATTTACTGCACATTATTGTTCTTCATTGTTGTTATTCACGTGATTTTATTAGTCAAGAGTTTTAGTTGATTTGCGAAAAAAGTGAAATTTTAAGTAATTAATCAATTCACTCCCCTCTTGATTAATCTAATTGGGACCAACAATTGGTATCAGAGCAGGACCAATCTATTTTGAGTGATCCAAAATGGTTGAAAATACTGTTGCAATTAATCGAGCTCCCTACTTCGATGGCTCAAACTTCTCATATTGGAAGATGCGTATGGAAACTTACATTAAAGCTAATGATTATGATTCATGGCAGGTCATTTCACTTGGAGACAGTTTGATCACCTTGAACGGAGATTCAACCTTGTCAGATTCGGAGAAGAAAATTATTGAGAAGAACAATAAAGCAAAAAATTTATTACTGACTACAATTGCTCCATCAGAGTTCTATTTAATATCATCGTGTGTAAGTGCAAAGGAGATTTGGGATATCCTATCCGATACATATGAAGGGACTGATACCATCAAGGAAACTAAGATAAATGCTTTAATTCAACAGTATGAATTATTTAAGTTTAAATCTAATGAAGATGTCAAAGATGCTTTTAACAGGTTTACAGCTATCACAAATGAGCTTGCATCACTTGGAAAGAAACTTCCAGATCCAGATCTTGTGAGGAAAATGTTAAGGATATTGCCACCATCTTGGGATGCAAAGAAAACTGCTATAGAGGAAACTCAAGACCTAAACAAGTTAACTCTCAGTCAATTGAGAGAAAAGCTCATGGCATATGAGTCACACATAAAGACCACGCAAAGAGGAGAAGACGGTACCAAAGGAATTGCATTTAAAGTCAAGGAAATAAAGAAAAATGAAACTGAAACAGATGATAGCGATGATGAGAAAGAAGAGGACATCAGTCTTCTAGCACGTAGACTCAACAGGCTGCTCAAGAAGCAAAGAGGTAAGAAGTTTAATGTTTTCAAGAAAAGTACTGAATATAAGCATAATGATGCAGGAAAAGCGTACAAGGAGAAAGAAAAGAAGAAAGAAAAAAGGGAGATTCAATGTTATGAATGCAAAAAGCCAGGACACATCAAATACGAATGTCCAACACTGATCAAGAAAATGGAAAATTATAAAAAGAAAAGTCGAGCAATGCTAGCAACATGGAGTGATTTAGAGGATACAGAGACAAATTCAGAGGATTCAAAAGAAGAAGAGGATGAGGCAAATCTGTGTTTAATGGCTAGTTCTAAGGTACATTCTGAATCTGATGAAGATGTAACTGAAACTGACATGCTAGTGGAAATGAGTAAGCTACTAAAGGCACTAAAAAGGGCTGATACAAAATTAGCTAAGTATGAAAATGAAATAAAAGCTCTTAAGAATGAAAAGGAAGTAGTAAAGCAAGCAAATTCGTTACTTGCAGATGAAAATGATATCTTGAAACAAGAAAATGAATCCATGCATGTGAGTATAGAGAAACTAAGAATAGAAAATCAACTACGTGAAGCAGAAACAAGTAACATGAAGGTAAAGATTGATGAACTGTCAAATTCGTTGAAAATTACCTTTAAGAAATTTGATGAAAGTGATAAGAAATTGACCATGTTAATTTCTTCACAAAGAGTTTTGAATGAAAAACATGGGTTAGGATATGAGCATGGTTCGAGTTCAAAATCGAATCAAAATATAGTTTTTGTTAAAGCTAAGCAAATCTTAACTGATAAATTCAAAAGTAAAGAGTACATTTCGAATACAAATATTATGAAAAGAAGAAATACCAGAGACTTTTACAGAAGTTATTCTGACAAGAAGTATCCACACAATGGGTACTACAGAAGCAATACCAGAAGGTATAACAGAAGTTATACAAACCAGAATTTCCAGAAATAGGTAAATGACAAGTATAGGAATGTTAATTCTTATGCATGCTTCTTCTATAATAAATTTGGTCATATTGAGAAATTTTGCTATTATAAAAGAAATAAGCTCAGTAGTCAACAAGTAAATCGAAGAAATCAAATGAGCTTATCTTTTAAAGGGCCCAAACTTGCTTGGGTTCCTAAAAGGACTTAATTCTTTCCATTTGTACAAGGACATGAAGCTAAAATAAAAGGAACTTGGTATTTGGATAGTGGAATGTCTAGACATATGACTAGAGATGCTTCATTGTTCAATAGCATAACTTGGGAAGAAAAAGGGTATGTAAAGTTTGGAGATGATAGTAGAGGTAAAATAATTGCCACTGGAACGATTGGTATGCCTACGTTTCTTATTGAAAATGTATATCTTGTGCAAGGTTTAAAACATAATTTACTTAGTATTAGTCAGTTATGTGATAAAGGTTATAGGATGATTTTTTATCAAGACAAGTGCTATGCTTTTAATGAAAATGATGAAAGATTATTTGAAGGAATTAGGAAAAGAAATATCTATCTTATAAAACCAGATGAAATCAATAATGATTGTTGCTTAATTTCTTTGAATGATCATGTTTTTGCTTGGCATAAACGACTAGGACACGTTAATTTTAATCACCTAGAAAAATTATCTAAAAAGGATATTATTAAAGGATTACCTAAGATAAATATTAAACAAGATGTGAAATGTGATACTTACTTAAAGAATAAAATGGTTTCTGTTTCTCATAAAAGTATAAATGTAATCTCAACTAAGAGACCACTTGAATTATTGCATCTTGATCTTTTTGGACCTACTAAACTCTTAAGCATGGGTGGAAGCAAATATGGACTTGTTATTATTGATGATTTTTCAAGATACACTTGGTTTATATTCTTGCGACACAAAAGAGATACCTTTGATTCTTTTCAAAAGTTTGCAAAACAAACACAAAATGAAAAAGGAGTTTCCATAATTAGTCTTCGAACTGATCATGGAACAGAATTTCAAAATGCAAGTTTTTAAAATTTTTGTGAAGAACACGGTATATCTCATAATTTCTCAGCTCCATACACTCCTCAACAAAATGGAGTAGTGGAACGCAAGAATAGAACTTTATAAGAGATGACTAGATCTATGTTAAATGAGAGTGGAATTGCTAAGTATTTTTGGGCAGAAGCAGTTTCTATAGCTTGCTATATCATCAATAGAGTTTTCATTCGACCTATGACATCAAAGACTGCTTATAAGATGTTTCAAGGTAAGAAACCTAACGTTTCATATTTTCATATCTTTGGATCTAAATGCTTTTTGAAAAAGAATCCACTCAACCTTGGTAAGTTTGATGAAAGATCTGAAGAAGCTATTTTCTTAGGATATTCTCTAAATAGTCGTGCTTATCATGTTTTCAATAAGTCATAAAAAACTATTGAAGAATCTATAAATGTTAAGTTTATTGAGGATTTAAAGGATGTTGATTCTGATGAAGAAAAGGACTCCAATTCCAAAGCAGAAGTTAGTTCAAAACCTAAGTCAGAAGCACATGCTGTTAAGATTCGAGGATCTGATCATCTAGAACCTATTTCAGAGGCAAATACAGAAGGTACTTCAGAAGTTGTAAGATCTGAACAAGAGGCTTCTAAAACTTGGAGATATAAGTCTGCACATCCTTCTGATCAAATAATAGGTGATATACAATCGGGTGTTAAAACAAGAGCTAAACTACAAAATCTTGAAAATCATTTTGTGTTGTTATCTAAAATTGAACCTAGTAAGATTGAAGATGCTTTGAATGATGCTAATTGGATTATATCTATGCAAGAAGAATTAAATCAATTTCAAAGAAACAATGTATGGAATTTAGTTCCTAGACCTAGAGGAAAGTCTATAATTGGAACTAAATGGGTGTTTAAAAATAAATTAGATGAAGACGGTAAAATTATAAGAAATAAAGCAAGATCAGTAGCTAAAGGTTATTCACAAGAAGAAGGAATAGATTTTGATGAAACATATGCACCTGTTGCTAGACTAAAAGCAATACGGTTAATGCTTGCATATGCATCTTATAAGGATTTTAAAGTTTTTCAAATGGATGTAAAAAGTGCATTTTTAAATGGTTTTATAAAGGAAGAAGTTTATGTGGAACAACCACCTGGTTTTGAAGATCCTTTCAAATCAGACTATGTTTTTAAATTAAATAAAGCTCTATATGGTTTGAAACAAGCTCCAAGAGCTTGGTATGAAAGATTGAGTATGTTTTTTATCTCTAAAGGTTTTCATAGAGGAAAAGTTGACACTACTTTATTCTTGAAAACTTTTGATAATGATATCTTAGTTGTACAAATACATGTGGATGATATTATCTTTAGATCTACTAAAGAATTGTTGTGTCAAGAATTTGCTGAGACCATGTAGGTAGAATTTGAAATGTCAATGATGGGAGAGTTGACATTCTTTTTGGGACTTCAAATAAAACAAACAAAGGAAGGAATTTTTGTTTATCAAGAAAAATACACAAAACAAATATTGAAGAAATTTGGATATGATGGATGCAAAAAGGTTACAACACCTATGAGTACTTCATCAAGGTTAGACTCTGACTTAAATGGAAAGAAGGTAAGTGAAAAACTTTATAGGAGTCTTATAGGTTCTTTATTGTATTTGACTGCATCTAGACTGATATTTTTTTCAGTGTGTGTTTGTGTGCTAGATTTCAAGCTGCACCAACAGAAATTCATTTATCAACTGTAAAGCGAATTTTCAAATATCTAGTTAATACTTCTAATTTAGGCATATGGTATCCTAGAAATCAGAATTTTGATCTAATAGGATATTCTGATGCAAATTATGTTGGATGTAAAATTGATAGAAAAAGCACATCTGGTACTTGTCAATTCTTAGGTGATAAATTAATTTCTTGGTCTTCTAAAAAACAAAATTCTGTTGCTTTATCCACAACTGAAGTTGAATATGTTTCTATTGGAAATTGTTGTGCACAAGTTTTATGAATAAAACAACAATTGAATGATTATGGAATAAATTTTAAAACTGTGCCAATTAAATGTGACAACACAAGTGCAATAAATTTGACAAAAAATCCAGTACATCATTCTAAGTCAAAGCATATAGAAATTAGACATCATTTTATTAGAGATCATGTGCATAATGGAGATATAAATGTTGAATTTGTGTCAACCGATAATCAATTTGTAGATATTTTTACTAAACCTCTTCAAAAGGTAAAATTTGAATTTATTAGAAATGAATTAGGAACTTGTAACCCCTTTTGATTTTTTTTCCCCCCGAAAATATTGAAAAATCTTTATTCATTTAAAATATTTTTTCTTTTCATTTGTTTTCTTCCTTCTCTAATTCTCTTCCTTCGAAATCTCTTCTTTTTCTCTCTCTCTATTTTCCTTCTCTCTCATTACAACTCCAATGGCACCTAAATCTTCAGAACGCCTCAAAAAAAAAAAATCATTCAAAACAAAATCATCAAACAAGCCTTTAGTGATTCATGATGAATCTTCAAATTCTTCGGAAAAATATCAAGAACCTTCAATAGAGGAGAATCCGAGTTCCCCTGATTCCGAATCTATCATAGGTTCCAAGAAGATTTTCAAAAGAAAACGAGCTGCATCGTCTTCAAAAGAAAAAGAAAAGGCTACTCAAGAAACCTCTCCACTCAAGAAAGCATCCAAGAAGCAAACGAAACAAGAGAATGTACCAAGTCTGAAACCCTCAAATTCAAAATCTCTTCGAAAGAAGAAAAATGAGGTGTGTTCTTGTAGTTTTGTGGATTTTAATTTCTTTACTAGTAATGGATTTTACTGGAATGAATTGTTAGAACCCATAGGATGCATGGAACTTTGCTCTACTCAAGTTCTAGTTTATGGCGAGTGTGTCAAAGAATTTTATGGAAGTTTAAGTCTTGCGGCAGGGAATGTTTTAGTTTCCAGAGTATGTGATCAAGACATTTCAATTTCTAGGGTAGATGTAATTAAATGTCTACATCTACATGATGTAAATGATGATGTAGAGATTATGAACATGCCTAGGAATGATCTGTTTGCTGCTATAAATGGAGGCTTACAAATGGATTATGGAAAAGAAGCAATGATCATTGATTTCGAGTTGTTTCCTCGAATCATACATAAGATAATTGTTGAATGTCTATGTCCAAAGAAGGGCAGTTCTACTTCAATGTCCATAAAACATGCTCAAATTATCTATGCAATGATTAACAAAAGGAATGTGGACATGGCTTCTAGAGTCATTGATCAAATTTGGAGGAATAAAGAAAGTTTGGTATTTAGGAATATACTGATGCGATTATTTGTGTTTAAAGGGATAATTTTGCCTACCAGCTCTTCTGAACCTATTAAGTTAAAAAGGATAGGTAAAGAAGTTTTTCATCACATGTCCATCTTTGTTAAGGATTGTTTGTGGTATGCGAATGATGGTGCACATTTTTTCCATCAAAAGCATATGAAAAGAATAGTTCCTTTTGGAATATCTATTCAAGAAGGAGGTTCAGAACCTAGTTCAGAACCTAGAATAGAGGTTGAAACAGATCATGGGAAGAAATCATATGCTGATGAGGCTGGGAAGAGTGGAACAAAAGAAGTTATATCCAATGCTGATATGGAACAAATAAAGAATGTTGTTCGAGAAAGTTTGAAACATGAACTATCGGATTTCGTTAAGACAACTTTGAGAAATGAAGTTCTTCAAAAGTCTGATCTGAGGAGACTAGAATCAATGGAATCACAAGTCAAACAAACTTCTGATATTCTTTCTGATATCAAGAAGAATTATGAGAAAATGCTTACCGATCTCCATCACTATAGAATTCTCTATGATGAATTTAGTGCGAGAGTCAAACAAGATTTATCTAATAATGTGATTGCGTTTGATAAATTTGTCTCACAAGTGAGGAAGATTGGAGATTCATTTACTAACTCTTTCAAGACTTTGGACTCCAAGACGGATAAAACCTCCCAATCTGTCACAAGTCTTCATGGTGAAATCAAGCTCTTCTTATCCAACAAATTTCTAGATTATGTTCTCTCTGGCGGTCATATCATTGACTTGGATACTTCACCAGAGAAACCTTCGTCAACCAAACATTCCACCACTCCCTCTACCTCTCGAGTCACAAGATCCAGAAAATCTTAGTTCTTTATCTTAATTTTTTTTTTCGAATCAAGTTGTAAAAGACTTCTTTTATATTTTATGCATCGATTAAGGGGGAGATATCCCTTTTGCTGTTAACAAAAAGGGGGAGAAAGATTCTATTATGATCAATACTGCTTGCTGCTTATGAATGATTCTATATTGCTTATAAGTGCTTATGATCAATATGTTTATGCATTTATAATGATTCTATTGTGCTTGAGATTCTGTTATAGGAATCTTGAGATTCTGTTATAGGAATATATGCTTAAACATGAAAGTTGTGTATATTTTGATTATCTAATGGTGTTTTGTTATCATCAAAAAGGGGGAGAATGTTAAGTTCTCTAATTTAGTTTTGATGTTAACAAAAGAGGAATAATGTGTAACGAATGTTTAAGCTATTAGAGTTGTTATCGACGTCTACACCACAACATGCAATCTATTACCTACATGTTGGCAATCACCCTTATGGTTGTTGATAAATGAACCAGAAGATCCATTCGGTGTTCTACATGTCAACATCCACCTAGTGCTTCTTGACAAGGAAGACCGGAAAAGTGAATTTAATTAAAAGTTCATTATTTTTACTTTTAACGATCGTAAAAGTTCTTTTGTTTGTAACGTCATTGAAAAGTTCATAAGTTTGTTCCAATGTACGTAATTTTACTTTAGCACTTGTAAAAGTACTTTAGTTTGTAAAATCATTGAAAAATCCATAAATAGATGTTAATGTTCGTATTTAGCTATGGAGCAATTATTATAATTGTTTTTCTCTAAAGTGATTATTTTAGATAGATGGCAACTGCAACAAGAAAGAAAGATTACCCAGGAAAGATGGCGATTTAAAAGTGCTTGCTTTATCAGTTATAAAAAGATGAAGTTCTCCTAATGCAAAAAGCAGAAAATCTTTTAGGTGTTATTTCAATACAATCCATTTACATTTCATAATAAAATAACACGTCATTCACTTTATTGAATATAATAGATATATAATAGTATTTTTATTTATTAGAAATCGAATAAAGTTGTAACATCCTATTACAATGTTTAGTTGGAAGAATAGACTAATAATATTTTTCAAATGACTATATGTTAATGTTAGGGGAGAATGTTAAGTTCTCTAATTTAGTTTTAATGTTAACAAAAGAGGAATAATGTGTAACGAATGTTTAAGCTTGTCAGAAGCTGTTTCAGAAGATAGCAACGTAATTTTTCTAAAGTTGAATAAGGAGACAGAAGCTTATTCAGAACCTTCATAACAGGAGGACAGTTGACAGGTTTGTTTCAGAAGCACTTTCAGAACCTTCATAACAGGACGACAGTTAACAGGTTTGCTTCAAAAGCACTTTCAGAACCTTTCATGTCTGTTACGAATTTTTCCAGATTACGTTCTAAATTTTATATTGATAGTTTTAATAAATTTCAAAGCCTAGCTCCACGTGTCAAGTATTTTTTAGTAACATACTTAATGTGTTTTACTAAAGTTGGATTTTATATCAAGGGTTTTTTTTTATTTACATAAATGTTTACAAGATTTTATTCAAATATTTCATTTTATGATAAAGTGAGATCATATAAGATTTACAAGTTTTATCCAGATTTAAAGTTGGATATTTGTACTATATTTTGGGAGATCCAGCAATTACAAAGATAAGGATAAGAGATATGGTTGTTATATCAAGATATGGTTCCATAATGTGAGGGATATCTTCAACAAACTTGATCCAAGAGATATATCCAAAGAGGATCTCGGTCAAACTAATTATCCAAGCTTATCCTTATCAAGAATATCACGGAATGCAGATCTTCTCCAACAGATCCAACTTATTTTTGAATTGAAAATTCAAAAATAAATTCAAGATTATCACGTGGAAAGTAGCCGTTATGATTTCTTCATATATAAAGTGTTTAATTCAAATGAAAAGTGTGTAGAGAACGTTGATTAACAACAAAAAAGGAGAGAACGTTGTTGAAAGAAAAACGACACACGAGAAGAAAAGACTCATACATCTTCAAGCAAAAATCTTTAAATATACATGTGATCTAGAGGAAATCCGATATTCCTCATTGATGTTGTTGAAATTCCTTGCGTGAATAAGGAATTGTTTGTTGTTTCATCACTGTAGTTGAGTGATTAGCTTAGTGAAGAAGCTAGAAAGACTCAACAGTGAGACTTTGCCTTGAAGAGGCTTATGTTGTATATCTTCAATTTGTTGATATAGTGAAACACAACCGGTATAGACAACCGGCACCCCGGCGTGGAGCTGGAAGAGAGGACTGACGCCCGAGGCGGAACCTCTATAAATATCTGAGCATTCTATTCTGCTCTGCTTTTATTTACTACACATTATTGTTCTTCATTATTGTTATTCACGTGATTTTATTAGTGAAGAGTTTTAGTTGATTTGCGAAAAAGTGAAATTTTAAGTAATTAATCAATTCACCTCTCTCTTGATTAATCTAATTGGGACCAACACTATATCACCCTCTAATCTTCTTTCCCATTTCTGTATCTCTATTCCTCTCTCTCTAGTCTATAGACGTAGGTTAAGGCATTTGAAACACTTGTAATCCAACCAGTTATATTCAATTTTCATCAATTCAACAACTATTCTAAATAATTTAAAAATAGTCCTAACATAGAAGCTTCATGAGGTATTCAGGGGCATCGTAAAGAGAATCACAAGCTTGTGCAGTCTTTACCTTTAAAAAATAGGGCTTTAGGTTTTGTGAAGAGAAATTTTCTATCTACTTTTTAGAGTTTAGATCTGGAGAGTGACAAGTGATAGTGGCTAGAGTGTGGTGGCATGGTGGGTCTATGGTGGTGATACATGGTTCTTGGTGGTGGTGTGTGGGCTTGCTTCTAGATTGGTGTGGAAATGGGTGTGTAGAAAAGGGGAAAATAAAGAAAATAGGTAAAAAAAGGGCACTTAGTTAAAATGGGCAATGAATAGTTATTAATAGGTTCTAGTTATAAATAATTATTCAATATTTTTTGCAAGAGACATTCCTTATGAAATTACTATTACAAAACTAAAAGCTAACTAAATTTTGTAATGCATTTCCACAAGGAAAAAGGGGGAATGTAGTTACTATTATAGTGATGTAAACATGCCATTATGTTTATTACAATTGAGTGATTTTGTTCTCGTCAAAAGATGGATACTTTGACAACTTTAATAACAATTCATATTCCTAACTCATAAATTGATATTTAATAATCCATTTATCATCTTTGTCATAAATGCTCTATCACCATAAGTAGTGTTAAGATTGAAAAATAGTGGATAAGGATTTTAAGAGTATAGTGAACATTTTTTTTTTTTATTCCTATCTTATCATTTTATTTTTGTGCCAACTAAACAAAGTAATTGATATGTAATAATTATTATATATCTATTCGAATCCTATTGAATTGCAATTTAATTCTCTTTTATTCTATTTTGTGAAATAAATAAACCATAAATGTATAAATTCAAAATACAAAGATTTTATAGCATCACAATCAAAATTGATAATTATTTACCACAAAAGTTGTATGGATTTGGCAATATTATATTTTGTGTTCAAACTTTTGTATTCTCCACTTGTTAAGATTTTGTCTATTTTATTTGTTTATGTTTCCTTTTCCACCCCTTCTGATTTCATCACAAAATGAATGAAGAAAAAGAAAGACAAACAAGAAATGTAAAACAAGGAATACAAAATAACTACTAGTTCTGTTTATTTATTAAGATGAATATGGATAACTTTAGCTCTTTTTAACGTCTGATTAACCTAATTCCTGACCCTAAATACATAAACTTTCTTTTAAACTTGACACAAATAACAGAGAAACAAACATTCATGAATGAAATATTCCATGCAACCTTATCTTTCATCTTCCGTACTTTTAATTATTAACTTTGGCAGTGACATGTAAAAAGGAGAATGACAAATTTGCTCAACGTTATTACATTGTCAGTCAGGCGACGTCAAAATCGATCGCTGCCATTGAAATAAGAATTTTGCATGCGAGCCCTAGCTGCTCTCTTTTTTTTTAATTAAAAAAAAAAAGGCAGTATAAACGCCAAAGACATTGCCCAAAAAAAATCACATAATTGCATATTCTTCACCAACTTCAATAATGAAGCTTTAAAAAAAAAACAGCAGCAGCAACAACATAAACGCCAAAGACATCGCCCAAAAAATCATCACATGATTGCATATTCTTCGACCAACTTCAATAATGAAGCTATGGACACCTTACATCTCATCAACTGGAGTTTCTTTTTTCCGATCTTAATCTGTCCACGCAAGCGCACGGGCACCGACAAAACACACACATTGTTTCGTTAACGGTGGCCATGCTTTTGTTAAATAAAAAAAAAAAAAATAGGAAGCATCCCATTTTGACTATATCATGTATGTACATAAAAATATGAAAAAAAATCCTTTACTCAGTTTTTCAATAAAGGTTTTTAAAACATCGTTGTCATAGCATATATTTAGAAAAAAAAAATAAAAAAGAAAAAAGAAAGAAATTTCAAAGATCCATTTTCATATCAGTAAATTAAAAAAAAATAAATAGGAAAAGTAATTTAAAGCATCTATTTCATGTACATACAGTATAAGAGTGTGTGCCCTTTGGGCACTCCAAAAGCCCTATAAAAAATGCTGCTTCGAATCAGGCCATTTCTTCTATATGTTGATTCTAGTTTTCTGTACATGGTACAGAACAATAGTGGAGAATATAAATTCAAGCTAAAATGTCCATGTAAATTCGGTGACGCGGAGAAAAGATCGATTCAGAAATTTTTGATAGAGATGCTGATGCGGAAGCTAGCAATGTCCATAGAACTGTTGAAGTTGAGCATCGAGTTCATCTTTGTTGTGGCAGAAGCAGTCAAAATTGTAATGCAGCAGGAGTCGTCCTTGCCACAGATTTCCATTCTTGGATACTCATAGTCTCCACCTTTAAGTTCTTTTCACGGCATGCTTCCACGAAGTCAATCCAACATATCTTTTCATATTTATTATTGACAATGATTTCAAATTTCTTTAGTATTGAGGTAGTAAGACTAACAAAATAGAGACGGAGGCTACCATCCAGATAATTAAATCAGAAATTTCATCCACTTGATTGTTCCTTCATTACTTTTTGCGGCACTCTTAAATATAAGTGGCCGAATCGTTCTGAAAATGGTATAATTATCGGTTTCCATTTTTTCATTCCTTTTTTAAGTTGTAAATATGCTCCTAAACTCTCTCGAATGTGAATTGGATCTCACCACTTTTCTTTTCTTTTTTTTGTTTTTTTTGTTTTTTGGTTTTTTGGGCCAACAAGAAACTGATTATTATAAATGAAAGGAATTGCGTACATCAGTTATCTTAGATAACAATGGGGGAAGAAACAGCACTTGAAGTACGATCAAAGCGGAGAATCTCTTTTAACCGAGATGGAGGGTCTCTCTTCCAACCGAGATGGAGGGTCTTGAACCCAATCAAACGGCAAGTCTCTATGTTGGAAAACCAACAGCCATTTTTGTTTGAAGGAAAGTTTTGATTTTGTATTCCTTAAAAAAGGGGATTGGTTATGGAATCCTTTGATGAGGGGATTCAATTTCGAAATAATATATCTTTTTATTTTTTCTGATCTATATATAATTAGTGAACAATGTATATATATACATTTTTTTGTGCATAATAAAAAATAAAATAAAATAATAGTCCCACCACGTTTTTTTTTTTCATGGTATTAGAGCCTTAGGGTTTCAAACCTCTGGGATATTTTTTTAGCCTTCATTGCTGATTTTATTGTTGGCCTTCATTGCCAACCTTGTTTTTCTTCTCTATGTTATACCCTTCACAATTGGTACTCTCTCCATAATCTACCATGTTCAACATTGAAACAAATAGCCCTTTGCCACTTAATGAGGTTATCGCCATGATTCAAGCTAAGGAGAGTTAAAGAAGCATGAAGCTTGTGCCAATGATAACTAAAGGATCAGCATTAGTTGCACAAGAAAGAACCAACTGAAATAAAACCAAAGATGTATCTCAAAGTGACCCTCGAGACAATCTTTAGTGCACCTACTGTAAGAAGCCAAGACACACTAAGGATCATAGATGAAAATTGCATCGAAAACCCTTTACCAGTTGAGAATGGGGCCAAAAGGGTGATAAAAAAAATCCAATAGTAAGCTCACTAAGTTTCCAACACAAAGCCTACTCCATCTTCTTCTGTACCACAACTGATTAGAGAGACTAACCCAGCCAATTAAACCAAAATGAGATGGAGAAGCTTTGGAATTTGTTGGGGTCATTGGAAAAGCCCAGTGGCTTTTGTTCATTAGCACCCTCAAATAAGTCCCTTTCTTATGGATTACATGCCTCGGATTATTTTATACAAGACAATTGGATTGTTAACTCAGGAGCTATAGACCACATGACACCTTCATCAATCCACTTTACAACCTATTCACCTTGTCTTAATAATAGGAAAATTGTTGTTGCCAATGGCTCAATCATCATAGTGGTCGGTGTTGGACATGTTCAGTTAAGTCCAACCTTGTTGCTGAAGGATGTACATCATGTTCTGAAATTGACTACTAGTTTCCTATCTATTTATAAAGCAACCTATGACTTGAATTGTAATGTCTTATTTTATCCCTCTCATTGTGTATTTCAGGATCAGGTTTTAGGGGAAAAGATTGGAGTTGCTAAGGAAAAAGGCAATCACTACTATCTCGATGCATCAACCATACACACACCAACTATCAAGCATGTCTCCTCAAGGTCTTGTTTTTCTATTTCAAATAATGATGTCATTTGGCGTCAACATTTTCATTTTGGTCATCCTTCATTTACTATTTTAAAGACAATGTACCCTTCTTTGTTTAAGAATGTTAATGTCAAAGACCTTCACTCTGATTTATGTGAATTTGCCAAACATAAAAGGGTCTCTTTTCCAAAAAGTAATAATAGAAGTTCTTTGCCTTTTTTATTTGATTCACTCTAATATATGGGGACCATCTATAATTCCTAATGTTACAAGAGCTCAGTGGTTTGTGTCTTTCATAGATGATTGTACTAGAGTCTTATGGATTTTTCTTCTCAAACATAAATCCAATGTGACCACTATCTTTCCAAACTTTACTGCCATGGTATATAATCAATTTGGTGTCAAAACAAAAAGGTTCAGGTTCAATAATGCTAGAGATTATTTTAACCAAGTCCTTTCACCATATTTCTTGCAATAAGGGATAATTGATGAGTCATCTTGTGTAAATACTCCTCAATAGAATAGGGTGGCTGAGAGGAAAAATGGTCACTTACCACAACACGTACTTTGCTCTTCTAAAACAGTGTTCCAAAATCACACTGGGGGGAAGCCATTCTTATTGCAGCATACATTATAAACTGCCTACCCTCAAGAACCTTAGGGAATAAAACCCCGATGCAACTCCTCTCTCAGTATTATCCTAATATTCGAACCACAAATAATCTTACTCCTCGGGTTTTTGGTTGTCTAGCCTTTGTTCATGTATCTAGTCACAACAAAGGTAAACTCGATCCATAATCAATCAAGTGTGTGTTTGTCGAGCATTCTCCAACACAAAAGGGCTACAAGTGTTATCACCTATCTATACAAAAATTTTATGTCTCTATTGATGTCACTTTTGAGGAGGGCCAATCTTTTTTCTCTTAACCTTATCTTCAGGGCAAGCCTAGCTCTATTAAGGAAGATAAAGTTAGAAGATCTATTTTTTTTTTCTCGACCTACCAATCTCACAACCTCCTTTATATTGATCCAAGTCACCTCTACAAGAGGAAGTATCCCCACAACCCAAACCTCCACAAAAGGAAGTATCCCTACAGCCTAAACCTGAATTGTCCTTACAAGAACCAAATCCTGAAATTGTAAAAAAGAAAAAAAAAAAACTAGAATTCCTTGACATTAGGAGGTATGGACAAGTGCACTTGAGGAGAGGAGATCCGGAACCAGACCTTGTGCAAGTCCAAAACTTAAACCCTACTCCTAAAAATGAGGTATGCACATACTCAATTCTCTCACCTATTCCATTTAATTCTGACTTATCTATTGCCTTGAGAAAAGGAACACGAGGGTGTACTAAACACCTAAGATATTCTTTAGCCAAATCAGTGTCTTTTCACAAGTTTTCTCCATCTCACATGAGTTTCTTAGCCAACTTAAATGCCATCCTAATCCCGAGCACCTTATATGAGGCTTTATCTAATGAGAAGTGGAGAGAGACTATGAGAATAGAAATGGAGGCACTTGAGAAGAATAGAACTTGGGAAATTGTAGAGTGGCTAAAAAATAAAAGAGTAGTGGGATGTAAGTGGGTGTTTGCCGTGAAGTACAAATCAAATAGGTCTCTAGAGAGATATAAGGCGAGGTTGGTTACTAAGGGATACACACAAAACTATCAAGTAGACTATCAGTAGACTTTCGCACTAATGGCTAAGATGAATATGGTGAGGATTTTAATGTCGTGGGTAGCAAATTTCAATTGGGATTTACAACAATTTGATGTTAAAAACACCTTTCTTCATGGTGACTTAGAGGAAGAGATATACATGGAGATTCCACCGGGCTTTGGAAGAAAAATTAAAGGGAGTAAGGTTTGCAAACTAGAAAAGGCATTATATGGGCTCAAGTAGTCTCTAAAGGCTTAGTTTAGTAGGTTTACTAAGGTAATGCTCAATACTGGGTATAAGTAAAGTCAAGGTGATCATATACTATTCATCAAACATAGAGCTTAAGGGGGAGTTACTACTCTTTTGGTATATGTTGATGACATAATTGTTATCAAGAATGATGAGAAAGAGAAGGAGACCTTAAAAAACTGCTTGGCAAAAGAGTTTGAGATCAAAGTCTTAGGGAAGTTGAAATACTTTCTTAAGATAGAAGTAGCTAGATCTCGACAAGGTATCTTCATTTCCTAATAGAAGTATGTAGTTGACCTCTTGAAGGAAATAGGAAAATTAGCTTGCAAACCTGCTTTGACTCTAATTGAGCCTAATCACAAACTTAGAGAGGCAAAGGATGATAAGGTCGTGGATAAGGAAAGGTTCTAAAAAATAGTTAGGAAGTTAATACACTTAGAACACACTCAACCAGACATTGCTTATGATGTGAGCATAGTAAGTCAGTTCATGCACAACCCTAATGAAGTTCATCTGCAAGTTGTAGATCGGATACTCCACTACCTAAAAGCTAATCTAGGAAAGGGAATTTTATTCAAGAAAGGTAAAGGGTTGATTCTTGAAGCATACATAGATATAGACTATGTAAGATGTCTAGTTGATTGACATTCTACAATAGGTTACTACACTTTCTTAAATGGTAATCTAGTCACGTGGAGGAGTAAGAAACAAAATGTGATAGCTCGATCAACTGCAAAAGTAGAGTTTAGGGCTATGGCTTAAGGTGTCTATGAGCTATTGTGGTTAAAGATCATCCATGAAGACCTTAAGATAGAGTGGGAGGAACCTATGTGTAACACCTCGAAATTCGAGCAGTACTAGTACCCGCTACGTGTCCTTATCTCACAAGAATATGTTAAGGCTTTGAGATAACTCTAATACATTTTATCCTGTAACTTCTATATAAAAACATTTTATACATCTCCAAAATTCAAATAATCTCAAAAACCATATCAAACATCTAATGCAACAGAAGTCTTTAAACACCAAAATAATATTCTCAAAAGATACTGTCTATTACAGTTAAATAACATAAATCTCCCAAAACTTAATCATCATAATAATAATGTAAATCTTCATCTTCCTCTCTTTGTGGCTTATCCAAACCTAAGTCATCTTCTAGGTTCTCATCTCCCTCGACGCCTGCATCTAAAAATGTTCCTCGAAGGGTGAGCTAATGCCCAATACGTATAACACAAAAACACACTCATGAACAAAAATGAACAATTGTAACACACGTTATGCAATACTTAAACACAAACTACCATTTTCTTAATACATTTAGGTCCACAAGCATCAATAAGGTATTTATGACCCCTTTAACACCCTTAATACATTGGAACATGATTTAGTGATGGGAACTGTCACTATAGGCCCCACATCCATGTACACTTAAACCACTTAATCAACATTCAACCCAGATCATTTCCAAGCATGACTCTACTAGGGACAACATCACACAAGAATTATTATGGTGCTCCCTAGGGATCTACCACTATAGGCTCCTAGGCCGAGCCAAGCACATACAACATACTACTTAAACACGTAAATTGATTCATCAATCAAATCAAGTTCCATACATAGACTAACTTAAATAATCACAAATCAATACACAAGTTACACGTACCTTGGATCCTAGCCTTAAGCACTTCCCGGTCTTGAACTTAATCTAAATGGAAATATGTACAAACAATAATTTCTTCATAGTACTTAATTTAAGATCAATATTAATTCTTAACTTTCTTAATCATATTCCTTTAATCTCTCTAAGGCCTTACTAGCTATCTAAGCTGCGTAGAAATTAGTTTAATTTGAAATTAAATGAATATATATATGTTATACTTTATTCAACACGGCCATGTTAGGGACCGTGTTGCTCAACACGAACTGAAGCACAACTGTGTTAGAGGTCATCTATCTTTCAGTGTAAAACTTTGTTTCAACATAGTTTAAACACAATCGTGTTAGGAGGCCATGTTACCTTTGACTCAATACGGTCAAAACACGACTATGTTAAGAGACCGTGTATCTTTCAATGCATCTTTCATACTCAACATGGTCTAAACACGATCGTGTTGGAAGGCTATGTTACTCTTAACTCAACAAGGTTGAAACATGACTGTGTTGAGAGGTTGTATATCTATTAGTATTTCTTTTAAGTTCAGCACGGTTGAAACACGACCATGTTGGTAGGCCGTGTTACCCCCGACAATTTCCACAAACTACTAATCCTTTATTCCAATTTCTCTTATACCCAATCCTCTCTATTCCTAAGCTCGATTACATCTCTAAAACATGTAATTATAAATAAATTACATAGATTAGATTGCTTACTTCAAAAATTCCATGATCGTATCCTTGAACCATTGATTCCCTTTCTCCTATCGTTCTTTTATCAAACTTCATGTTCTATATGAACAAACGACACTCATAAATTCTAATTCCAATAATCTAAATTGAAATCCGTATAAGATTCCTTACCTTTTGTACTTGGAATTAGGTCGCACCATCTCCTTTTGTTGTCTTAGGGTTTGTTTAGAGAGCATTTTTGTTTGCTATTTTATTGTGAGGGTTGAAAAAGAAGGAACGTTAGGTCAACTGGGATTAAATACTCCCTGTCGCAAAATGTCCAAATTACTCTTCTAATTTTCTAAAATTCCATCATTGTCCTTAGCTTTTTGTGATGATATATTTATTAAATAATTTTTTCATATATTACACTGTGAGGCTATTCCGCGACAATAAGTCAACCGTCAGTATTGTGCATAACCCATACGACATGACAGGACAAAGCACATCAAGATCGATAGACACTTTATAAGCTGATTTTTAGTACCTAAGTGTTTACAAAGGAACAATTGACATATGTGTTCACAAAAGGACTGAGTGCTCATGACTTCTCAACAATTATATCTAAGTTAGGAATGAATTATATCTATTCACTAACTTGAAGAAGAGTGTTGGAAAACTGACAACCTTTTTTATTTTTAGGAAAGTTTTGATTTTGTAATCCTTAGAAAAAGGGATTGGTTATGGAAATCCCTTGATAAGGAAATTTAGCTTAGGAATAGAATATTTTTTTCTTATTTTCTCTAATCTCTATACAATCAGTGTACAATGTATATATATACATCTTTTGTGCATAATAAAAATAATAATAATAATATTCCCACCACGTTTTTTTTGTCACTCCAAATTGTTCTCCTCCCTCTGGACTAATAAAAACCATACTGTCTTAAAGTTATGCAAGAGTTTTTTTTGTATCCAGCACATATGTAAACAAATATCCGGGAGTATCTTCATTAGAAGTCAAGGCTCTAAACACAATTGCAGAATCAAATTCAAAGATTACATCCTCCCAGTTGCTTTCTATTGCGAATTTCACTGCTTCAAGGTCACCAAATGATTCAGTTGTTTTTGCTGAGCTTGCAATTGATTTCCTGCTAATACCTCCACAAACTCCACCTAATGAATTCCTAGCAATTACTGCTACGGCAGCTTCTTTTGTTCTTGAGTCAAAAGTGCCATCAATGTTCACTTCTATACCAGCAACACTTGGAGCCTTCCACGCAACAAAGACCCCTGCTGTAATCATTTGAGGATTCCCGATATTAGAATATACTCCCCGGTCCACTTGCAGCCACTCCTATTACTGCACTATAGTGCTATTTGTGGCTACAAAATCAAAATCATGACTAGACACAACGGCCTCTGCTACGAAGTCAAACCTGAGACCTCTCTACAATTCGAAAGCCTGTACTGCAGCCGTGCAAGAGAAGCCATACGCTTAGATTGCTGCATATCAATGAGCATTTTATCTCCGCACTCGGGTGAAGATGCCTGCTAGAAAGGAAAACAATCTTTATACACCTCACAAATTAGAACAGAGTCAATCTCAGCCAACACCCTTTTACAGGAATTAATTACCTTTCTCACCTCCGACTTCTTCTCATTAAACACACCCTCCCAGCGGGCCTTCCATACACACCAAAAAACCGTACAGATTTTTGCAAATAACAGATTCAATTCTTTTTTACTACTAGCAACTCCATCCAGACAACTAATGATCCATATATCAATAGTTGTGATCTTTTGAGCAATCAATCTGAATGCCCAAAGTGGCAAGCCGAATCAATTGTGACCATTCGTAGCATGGCAACAAATGTTCCACGGTCTCATCTCATAAACAAAATTTACAAATAGCTGAGTCTAAAGCTCCTCTTTTTGGGTGTGTTTGACTCATCCTTTTCTAGTTAGTTTGGTATCTGTCTAGTATCTACTCAAATTTAGGTGTTTGGCTAAAAAATAGATAGAAAAAGGCTAAAGGTTAAAATTACACATATAGCCTTATTAAAAAACTAAATCCCTACTAAGATAAAAATGAAAAAAATATAAATCAGATAATTATCTAAACATCTAATTTCAAATAGATGTAAATTAAATATAAATCAAATATATATAAGAAACAGACAAAAAACAAACAATTCAAACAAAGCATTTACCAACTTACAATGGGTTAAAACAATGTTATGAAAAGCTCCCCCTATGAAATGTTTTACTTTAGGTAAAGGTGGGTAGCACCTTACCTAGGTTGGTACCTTCCCATCAATTTGATGTAACAAAGATGCACCCAATTTTGAAGAAGAAGATCGACATCTGATGTTATTGTAAACATATTTGATAGTGCACTTCCCAAATTTATCATAAGGCCATATTAAGTGATCCCTCATCACTATATAAGTAAGAGGAAACTCTTAAATTACTTGAGTTGTTTGCCTTTCAAACAAAGAATGAAGCTTTTTGTAGGTTCCAAGATCTTGTATCTTCATCAATTGGCTCAATTACTCTTATCTCTAGATTTGATGTGTTTGGTTTGAGCACTAGTTTGAAACCTTGCATTCCTAGAATCCAATTATCAATCTTGACTCTTATGCTCATTCATTCCATCTCCAACCTCTCGTAAAGCAGCTTTTAAGAGTGGTTCTTTGCCATGCAAAATACTTACCCATCGGGGGTGGTGGTGGTGGTGGTGGTGATGCAGCCATTGAGTATATGTACCCACAAGGCATTAAGGCTTGACTATACTCTCCATGCAAGCTTTGTGAGATGTCTCCTTTAACTATTGATTAATCTAACCATTTTCTTTAGGCATAAGCTGAAAAGAGATTTTAACAGCAGTCTGAAAAGACTAATGCTGCGCAAAATATGTTTCAAAAGAAGTACCTAGTTGAAGTCATTTAAGTCTTTAAAACGTAAACCACTTTTTTTCCTTTAGGTAGAGTTACCTTATCCCAACTCAACTAATGCACTTTCATTTCTCCATTCACTTTCCCCACCTAAACCTAATTCTATCCTTTACAAAATGCAAGGCTTCTAATTTATTCCTCTCCCATAACATTGGTAAACCTAGGTACTTGCTTGAGTTGGTCGAAACTAGGGCTCCCAAAAATTCACAGATCTTGTTCATCCCTTCTAGAGGTGCATTTTTTGTTAAAGAAGAGGCTATAGTTTTGTAAGTTAATCATCTAACTAGATCCTTACAATAATCTTAAAGGATATTCTTTAGTACTTGTACATTTGCACCAAAAGCCTATGCAAAAAGTAAAGAATCATCAACAAAAAAAAACTATGACAAAGTAGGGAAAGTTCATCTAATTTTCATCCTAAGAAGACTATTATCCACAACCACTCTCGTAACAATAGATCCTCTATTGAGATAAAAAAAGGTAAGGTGATAAGGGATCACCATGTCTAAAACCTCTAGAAGCTGAGTATGCCTTGAAATTTTTCCATTAACTAAAGCTCTATATAAGTTACTGGCATAATATATCCCATAACTCATTTAATCTATATGTCATTGAATCTAAGTTTGAGTAATACTACTTTTAGAAAATCTCATTGCACTCAATCATATGCTTTGTTCATATCAAGTTTTATAGTAGAGTACACACTATTACTGGATTTCTTAGTTCTAAGGAAGTGGAAAGCTTTATGGGCAATAATAGTGTTATCATGTATTACATGACCTAACATAAACACACTTTAAGGATAAAAAATGAGACTTTAGAGGTCGGTTTTAAATGATTGACCAAAGCACTTGAAATAATTTTATAAATGAAATTGCACAAACCGATTAGGCTAAAGTGCTTAACTTCTTGAGGAGCTACATTTTTTAGTATAAGGACAATGTTACCTATATTGAAGAAAGATTAGGCCATATCCACCACATTCTTACCTATAATATGCCAATCTAAGCTCTAGGCTGCTAAGGACGTCATTTACATCACTACTATCCATGGTAAAAACCAACTCTAGAACATTACACTAATTCCTCTCCCCACCAAATTTTAATAGCTATAAAATGCACTCATGATTGTCACTTCATCATCTATCCATCTATCACTACCATCTTTCAACCTTAATATTTTGTTTTGTTGATGATGAATCAAAGTAGACTGGTGGAAAAATTTGGTATTGTTATCACCCTCTCTCAACTAACTTACCCTTAGACATCGCTGCCATTATGATTTTTCCCACTTCTAAAGTGATGAGGATCAACTAGCATGAAAAAGGAAGGAGCCAAAATTCCATGATCCATTACATGGCATTGGAGGCCCAATGACCCAAGCTAAAGCTAAAAGAATGAAAGAAGCTCTACAGGGACTAGTCATGGACTTGCAAGCTAGGGAATCAAGCTACACTGAAGGAGCACATACATATGTCAACTTAATTCACGTGACCATGGAAGGATGAAATAATTTAGGAACATTAAATATTTGCGTGGACTGCTACATTAGAGGATACATTCGGTTTTGTTAATATTTAGTTTTATTTATTGGTTTGTTATTTATGTTATTTAGTTTCCTACTTGGTGACACAAGAATAGAATAGGCAACCTAGGATTTTTAGTATTTGTTTTGGTTTGTAATTTATATTATTTAGTTGCTTACTCGGTAACATGAGGATAAGGTAACAAATAGAATAGATAACTTAGGATTTCCATATTGTGTTAGGTTTTTTCCATATTGTATTCATGTGCTATATATACCATGCTAGAGGCCGGCTAAGAGACAACTTTGATATATGAAAACATATTTTTTTCGTGAAATACAAAATACCTCTTTTTGTTCTTTTGCAAAAAAAAACTTTTCCATAGGATGCTTAACCGAATTACTAGGAATAACCTTTGATAACTTAGGTTACAGTCAACGAGTTTGATTGGGATCTAGTTACGCATCGCTTATTCAAGACGATCCTCGAGGTAATTGAAACCAACTAGCATCGTTGGGGTTCTAGGTTTAACATACCTAGGGTTACACGCATCATTTGGTATCAAAGCTTCGGCTTCTTGAATCAAGTAAATTTTATCCTTTTCTTTAATTTGTCTATTGTTCTTTTCCATATTCCTCTATTGTTCTTTTCCATACTCGTCTATGTTTTCCATATTTATCTATTGTTCTTTTCCATATTCGTCTGTTGTTCTTTTCCATATTCATATCTAGAAAAAAAAAATTATGTTATTCTTTTTCATATTCGTCTATTGGCTTTTCTGTATTCATAGATAGAAGTCATATAAAATAAATAAATTTCATACTTGTTCAGTCATTACAATCCATTATGGTTGACGGTAATTAAGTTTTTTATTGAATAATTAATTGTGTTCAATTCATAGCTTATCTACAAAAGAAAAAAAAAAATCAAATTCGATTGCAAAAGAAGGAATCAAGAACCGAAATTCAAAAAAAAAAAAGAATCAATAACCAAAATTCAAAAAAAAAAAAAGGAATTCAGCCTTGAAAGAATTACAATTACCGAAATCGCAAGATAGCTTCTTGAATTGTCAATTACATAATTGGTTGAGTCAATTTACTTTCCATATCAATTGTTTCTAATTCCAACCATGATAGATGCTTTGTGATTTCTAAATTGTGCATCTGAAATTTATATTCCATAATCATTCATTGTGTTTTGGTGCAAATTATATCCTCTTGAGATTGCATGCAAACGAATTAATTATCTTTTTTTTTTCGAGTTCTCTTGTGTGTTATAACTATTGAAATTTGCTTCTAATTTCCAAATTGTCACCGTGATTAAAAACCGATAGTAATCATTAGTGTTGACTTAGTAATTTGAGTTTAGGAGTTCCAAATTGAGTTCCTAGCAAAAGAATTACAAAAAGTAGGTTTTGAGATCATATTTTGTGAAAGATATACACAAGTGGAATTGTGAGCATATCATTTGTGAGCAATACACGAGTGAGTGTGAGGAACATACTTATATATTTCTTGTGATTATGATCGTAACTTGCTGTAAATTATTAGAATTATGTCGAGACAGAACACTAATGGAGGAGAAAGTCGGGTGATGTTTGAGGAATTGATGGGAGAGATGAAGAGGATCCTAACGAGTGAACTAGAGCAGATCCATGACAGGATAGATAAGATGGAAAGGAGTAGGGAACCGTCTAGCAGTACCACTGTCAGGCGAGGAGTAGGTAGACAAAATAGGGAAGGAGTTAGGATAGATGAAGAGGGGGAAGCTGATTTTGGAGATTACCAACACGTGAGGGATAGGGGAAGTATCATGAGGTGTGATAGTAATTTAGGGAGTATTAAGTTGAAAATCCCAACTTTTCAAGGAAAGAATGATCCGAAATTGTATTTAGAATAGGAGAGGAAGATGGATCATGTGTTTGAATGTCACAACTACACTAAGGAGAAAAAGATAAAATTAGCTGTAGTAGAGTTTTCAGATTACGTCAATGTATGGTAGGATCAGTTGGTGCATAATAGGCACAGGTATGGAGAGCAACCTGTTAGCACTTGGGAGGAGATGAAAACGATCATGCAAGAGTGTTTCATTCCTAGTCACTATCATAGGGACTTACTTAGGAAAGTCTAAGGGTTGACTCAAGGGAATAATAGTGTAGAGGATTATTACAAAGAGTTGGAGATGGCCATGATTAGGGCGAGAATTGAGGAGGAGGATGAGGCCACTATGGCTAGATTCATCAACGGATTGAATCGGGAGATAGCTGATGTAGTAGATCTTCACCATTACTTAGATATGGAAGAGTTACTACATAGAGCTATTAAAGTAAAGCGACAGCTAAAATACAGGAGTGAGCAGAGGATTGGTCCGACTTCTAAAACTCCATAGAAGTCCGCGTGGAAGAGAAACTCCATCGATTCAAAGCCTAAGGAGGACGTGAGGGCTAAGAATCCAGTTGCTGCACCTAAGGGAAAGATTGACACTAAACCCCCTTCCTAGACGAGAGATATAAAATGTTTTAGGTGTCAAGGATTTGGGCACATTGCATCCCAATGTCAAAATCAAATGGCTATGATTATCAGTGATAATGGGGATGTAGAGAGTGTGAGCTCTGAGGATGAGGAGTCACCATCACAGGAGTATGAGGATGTTAACTTAGAGGGACCTGTGAGTGGCAATTTGTATGTTACGAGGAGAGTACTTAGTGTACAACCCTAAGAGGATGGTGAGGGGATCCGGCGTGAACATATTTTTCATACACGGTATCATGTGCAGGATAGAGTATGTAGCTTGATAATCGATAGTGGCAGCTGCATTAATGTTGCTAGCACTTTGCTAGCAGAAAAGATGCAGTTGAAAGCAGTGAAGCATCCTAGTCCATATCGATTGCAGTGGTTGAGCGATTGTAGAGAGGTTAAGGTGACCAAGCAGGTACTTATAGCCTACTCTATAAGGAGCTACAAAGACAAGGTTGTGTGTAATGTGGTATCTATGTAGGCTAGTCACATCTTGTTAGGGCAACCTTAGCAGTTTGATAGGAAAGTTATATAAGATGGGTACAAGAATCAATATTCTTTTGTTTTAAACAAAAGGAAGGTGGTTCTTACTCCATAGAAACCATGGGAAGCTTGCGAGGACCAAGTGAAAATTGCCAAAGAAGTTAGAGCAAAACATGAGAGTGTGCGATAGTAGGGAGAGAAAAAAGAAAAGAGTGAGAGACAAACACTGGTGAGCTATGAGGGAAGACAGTCTGAAACACTGAGATGAGAGAAAATTGTAAGAAAAAGTAAGTGTGAGAGTGTAATGTTGGCGAGGAAACAACTACTTATACTTATGTATAAGGATGTTTATTTACTTATAATGACACTAATCTTTCATTACCTAGTATGGTGTTTTCTTTTGACTTTGTTATAGGAACAGATGAGCTAGCCATGGATGAGAGGAAATTGGATGCGATTCGGAAGTGGCTAATACCAAAGGGACGTGTCAGGACTGTATTTCATCTAGGGGAAAAGGTTTAGGTGCATTTGAGAAAGGAAAGATTTACACCACAACGAAAGCCTAAATTACATCCTAGAGAAGAGAGACTTTTCCAAGTCTTGGAGCGCATCAATTCCAACACCTACAAGATTGATTTATTGAGTCACTATGGTAATATAAGCACAATTGTAATGTTTCTGATCTTACTTTTTATAATGTAGGTGATTCGAGGACGAATCTTTTCAAGGAATGAGGGAATGATGAGGATTAGCTAGCACGAAAAAGGAAGGAGCCAAAATTCCATGATCCATTACATGGCATTAAAGGCCCGATGACCCGAGCTAGAGCTAAAAGAATGAATGAAGCTCTATAGGGACTGGTCATGGACTTGTAAGCCAGGGAATCAAGCTACACTGAAGGAGCACATACATATATCAACTTGATTCACGTGACCATGGAAGGATGAAATAATTTAGGGACGTTAAATATTTGCATGGACTGCTACACTAGAGGATACATTCGGTTTTGTTAATGTTTATTTTTATTTATTGGTTTGTTATTTATGTTATTTAGTTGCCTACTTGGTGACACAAGGATAGAATAGGCAACTTAGGATTTTTAGTATTTGTTTTAGTTTTTAATTTATATTATTTAGTTATCTACTTGGTTACATAAGGATAACGTAACAAATAGAATAGGTAACTTAGGATTTTCATATTGTGTTAGGTTTTTTCCATATTGTATGCGTGTGCTATAAATACCATGCTAGGAGCCGGCTAAGAGACAACTTTGATATATGAAAATACATCTTTTTCGTGAGATACGAAATACCTCTTTTTATTCTTTTGCAAAAGAACTTTTCCATAAGATTCTTAATCGAATTACTAGGAATAACTTTTGATAACTTAGGTTACAGTCAACGAATTTGATTGGGTTCTAGTTACGCATCACTTATTCAAGACTATCGTTGGGGTTTTAAGTTTAGCATACCTAGGATTACACGCATCATTTGGTATCAGAGTTTCAGCTTCTAGAATCAAGTAAATTCTATCATTTTCTTTAATTTGTCTATTGTTCTTTTTCATATTCATCTGTTGTTCTTTTCCATACTTATCTGTTGTGTTTTCCATATTTGTCTGTTATTCTTTTCCATATTCATCTGTTGTTTTTTCTATATTCTTCTGTTGTTCTTTTCTATATTCATATTTGGAAAAAAAAATTATGTTGTTCTTTTCCATATTCATCTATTGTCTTTTCCATATTCATAGATAGAAGTCATATAAAAAAAAAAAAAACAAAGAACAAATTTCATACTTGTTCGGTCATTACAATCCATTACGGCTGACGATATTTAGGTTTCTTCTTGAATAATCAATTGTGTCCAATTCATAGCTTATCTATAAAAGAAAAAAAAAATCAAATTCGGTTGCAAAAGAAGGAATCAAGAACCGAAATTCAAAAAAAAAAAGAATCAAATTCGGTTGCAAAAGAAAGAATCAAGAACTAAAATTTAAAAAAAAAAAAAAAAGGAATTCGGCCTTGAAAGAATTACATTTGCTGAAATCACAAGATAGCTTCTTGAATTGACGACACCCTTTTTTTCATACTTTTCTTTACATTTTTTGTTGAATTATCTTTGTATAAGGATGCTCAATTGTAATTTGCAAGAACTTTGGATTTTAGCGTCTTGAGATCATCGAAATCCATTGGGAAACATTAGGAACTATAAGATTAAAGACACAGATTCATTTTTAGGTTTCATCTATCCTTTTATATGATTTTTGAAATGGATTTCGTGTGTTCTTGTATTTTTGTTTTTATCACTATGAGCTAAACTTGTTTTTGTTAGATGGTGACATGACTTCATAGAATTGTTATATTAGTCTATTTGCATAATGGGTTTTTGATTAATTGATGTTTTTATTCTAAGTTTATTAATCATGTGATTTTTGTTTGATCAAAAAAATTGTGTGCATCAAAACTTTGGATACTTGATAGGGATTCAACGGTTTAAATGAACTTAATATAGAATTAGTTTAATCACTACAAACATGCACAGTTTTGATTTAACTCTAGAACTCTTTTAATGTGGTTAAAGTTAAGATTTGCAACATAGACATGCACAAATCTCAAATTCAACTAATGTAGCCAAACTTATGAGATAAACTAGTTATTTAGATGGCAATTACAAATTAAGTACTTGTAAGGGATGTTTGTACTATAATTAGAACTTTAGTGACTCAAAGGGAAACCAAATTCTAGTAAGATAATCAAAACACAATGCAATTAATCAAATTTCAATTATGTAAATGGGACATAAATCCAATAATTTAGAGGATAATGCAATCCTTTTGCCAAACCTAAAATAAAGAGTTGTTCAATCTAAGAATTCTTTTGTTCTTGTTATGGTATTAGTTTTAGTTTTAGTTTTAGTAGATTATTTTGATTATTATAAAGAACTATGATTTAATCACTTAGCTTAAGTATAATTGCTCCAATCTAGTAATTAGTTGTAGTTCTCTATAGAATAAGACATTAACTCATTTATACATACTATTAGCATGATCTAGTTCACTTACTAGTTCCTTGTCATGCTCAATTGATTTTCACTTGAATGTCATGTAATTATATTAGCTTTAAAATGTGGATATTGATAGTGAGCCAAGTTTTCATGTTTTTACTGGGGAACTTGACAACTAATATATATTTACAGTTATATTCTCAAATAAAGCATTTTCTTTTGCTTGTTTTGTATTTTTCCTAGCTAGAGTAGTTTAGTTTTCAAACTATTAATGAGTTTAAAATTTGCTATATTTTTATCACAATTCTTTGTGTTAATTTTTTTTTTTTTGTAAATGATACATGTTCTTTGATTTGTTTGATTATGGTGTATAATCATTGTTCTTGTTTTGGTAGTACATGTTAGTTTAAAATTTTTATATTTTTGTTGTTAAGTTCCTTAAGTATGTTTTGATGATAATAAATGATTATTAAGCTTTACAAATAATTTTATCAAGCCATTAATAAAGTTTGGAACATAAAACCTAGGGTAGAAGTTGAGATGTAAGTTTTTTAACATGAAAGGTTTTACATAAAACATAAAACCTAGTAGCTTTAATTTATATGGGAACTATTGGTAAGACAAGCCCATATTGGAATCTTATCGGCAACTTTAGCTCCTAATGAGCATTTCTTTTGGCCAAGACTAATAAAATATATACGTTAGTTGTTGTAGAGGTGTGTAGAGTGTAAATGGGCTAAGAGTAGGAGAGAAGGCCAAGGCCTTTAAATGCACTTACTAATTTAATACATCATCGATTAATATTAGCATAAATTTTTTCTTAGGTTCACCTAAAACTCAAAAAGCACAAGACTCAATTATGATTATTGTAAATAAGAATGGTTCACTTTACACCATGTCATAAAATAAATGATACATATTTTATTGCTAGCATTTTCTTGCAAGATATTATGCAACTATAAGGAGTAACCTATGGCATTGTTTTTTATGGGGATTTTTAATTTCAAGCTATTTTAGAAGACACTATGGCCAAAATCAGGCATAAGAAACTATTAAGTGTTGCTTGTCATCTACAACTAAGCAGTCAAATTGAAGTGTAAATACCTAGAAAAAAAAATAAAATTATTTAATATTTGTTGTAAAATTTCAACCATGGTCAACCATGAAATTATTATAAGAGACAATGGGTAATTTGGTCTTTTTACAAACAGGATATATAAACCCCATGTTTGACCTAGAAACCTCTTTTCACCATTTATGTAGTAGCAAACAAAGAGGTACACTTTGGAATAAGGAAACCTAAGGTGACTTAGTAAACAATAACAAGGACCAAACTTGATTTCATTAGGTAAGGGTTTCATTAATCGAATTGTTATTCTAGATATAAGAAATTAGGATTTAATTGATTGTTATTACATGATTCCATAGAATAAACATCAAAAAAGGGGCAAAACGAGCATAGAGATCAAGTAATGAAGGGTTTAGAATAGCTACCAGATCAAGGAAGTTTACTAATCTACCTAATGCATTAGGAATTGATAAATTTAGGAATCAATTAGACTTAAGATCATGGAAATTAGGTTTAGGAACAAATTGAAAAAGAGGAAAAGCAGTCCGCAAAGAACAGTGTGGTGTACAACGATCAAGTATATGTCCGTATACTTGCTTATGCAAAAATCTGCATTGTGTACAGAAAGGTACACAAATGAATGACATACGTGTATACTTTAGTGTGCCAAAATATGAAAATCCACTAAAAGGTACACAACCATCTATATGACCGTATATTTGAACATGCTAAAATACCAAATTACATAAAAAGGTATACGACCAACTACACGATCATGTACCTAAGTAAGCCAAAAATGTAAAACATACAAAAAGATAAATGGTCACTCTACACAACTATGTATCCCAATCATGCTAAAGTACACGACCTAAAGCACAACTATGTACTTAGAAATATTTTGTTTATCGATTTAATTTACACTTATTTGATCTTCCATGCAACCTAGATATCTAATAAAGCTCTAGAAACTTCAATAGAGTAAGAGAAGGAATCATATAATGATTAAGTGAATAGAATGAATTACCGGTATTTTGACAAATTTCAAACTAACTTTAAATATAAGACTAGACATGCTTCAGACTAAAACTCTAGGTACATGTAACTTTGGTTGTTTCTTGTGATTGTTAAGATAGTAGTAAATTGGATTAAGTTGCAATAGACTAGATTAAGTTAGTTTAAGTTACTTATTACATGTGTTTGGCTTAACTTAGGGACTCGTAGTAGCAAATCCCTAAGGGGCACCCCAATGATCCTTGTGTAACACTATCTTTAATGGAGTTATACATAGAAATGATCTAGGTTGGTTTAAGGTTTAAGGACTCATAAATGTTGGGGCCCATAGTAGTAGTTTTCAACACCGTATTATGTATTAAGTATGGTTTAGGTTTAAGGACTCATGGGTGTTAAGGCTCGTAGTGGAAATTTCCAACACGGTATTAAGTATTAAGTATTTGTATATAGTTTGGCAAGGTCATAAGTACCCCATTAATGTTATATGGACTTAAGTAAAATTAATAACCTATTGTGTGATGTTTTGTGTCTGCATATATACCTGTAATTTAATTTATACTATTCATGTGTATGTGGTTGTTGGTTATACATATTGAGTGTTAGCTCACCCTTTAGAGATTTTTTTTTGTTTTTTAGATGTAGGAAAAGAGGGAAACGCTACCCATGAAGAGGACATAGGGTTAAATGTACAAGAGAGAGAGGACAACTATTATTGTTATGGTGATTAGAGGAAGGAAAAATTAGAGTTATTTATATGTATTGACTAGTGATGTATTTTAGAAGATAATGGACTAGTAAACTCCATAAATTCAATTGTTTTTAGCTTTTGATTAAGAATGTTTTGTTAAGAATGTGTTAAAGAGTTTGAAGATTTAAATGGGATGTATTCATATTGTGTTGAATGTTTGGAGACTATCTTATTGTGATTTACAGGAAATATAGGCTTAAATGGTATCAAATTAGGGTTAAGAGCCTTAACAAGTCCTTACTTGGTAAGGACTCATGGTAGGTAGTAGCACACTAGGTTTTGAGGCGTTACATGAAGTCATTGACAAAACACTGGGGGCATTGCTATAAGTTTCGATGGGGAGAATTCTCGAGGATTGGGGTTAATTTTTATTGCACGTAGAATTTGTCTACAAAGATCAGTTTATAATTCAAGACTCCATTTAAGATAATATAATGGTACAATCTAACTACTTTAATTAAATTGCTACCATTCCCAAGTACTTAAGAAGATAATCAAAGTGGAAGGTAAAAAGTAGTGCAGGTCCAAAAGCTACGTTAGCAAGCTTCTAAGCATTTAAAGAAGCAAATGGTCAAATATAAAGAGTGGAACCTAAGATAGAAGATGGTTTTCTAACTTGGTGAAGTGTTTTCTGGTGAAGTGCTAGTAGGCGGAGATTGAGAGGAGGTGTGATGTAATTTCTATATATGGTCTTGGTTTCCAATTTTAATGTGTTTGTGCAAGGTACAAGGAAAAGAAGTGGATGCAACAAGTTGTTTACGTTTGAAGAAATAAAGTGAAAGAAGATCAATAGTGTGTTGTCCTACAATGTTTGTATATTGCTAATGGACCTATATATAAACTAATGAGTAACAAGTAATGTCAGGTGTTAATACATGGAAAGAGATGAGAGAAGGGTAGGAAATGGGTCTATTTTGTAATTTGGTCATAAGGTTACTTTGTAGTTGCATATCATATCTAAATTGGTGAGATTACACAATATCTATTTTTTTTTCTTTTGCATACAATTTATATACATAAATTTGTTTTCATCGTTTTTTAAAAAAACTTTATGAGCAACTACAAAATAAATTATAAAACTAAAAAATATGTTGATTTCATTATTTTTACACTATTACTCTATCTTTTAATATGTTGACATCTATTATAATGCAAGTTAACTATTTAATATCAAAGATTTGATATTTTTAAATTATGATTTTTGCATTTAACTTATATCATATTTGAATATTGAATTTTATATTTTTGAAATCCCTTAAACTATATATATATATATACCATTTTTTTATTTACTTTTTTTTTTTGGCTTTGTATTGTGTTATATTTTGGTTGTGTATTTGTTTAATATCCTTTCTTTAATATTTTGACCTATGGTTTGAAAATTTTATTTTCACTAATATCATTAACATTCTAAAAATCAACTTCCTAATTCCATTATTTTTACACTATTACTCTATCTTTTAATATGCAAGCATCTATTATAATGTAAGTTAATCATTTAATATTGAAGATTCAATATTTTCAAATTCTGATTTCTGCATTCAACTTTATATCATATTTAAACTCTAAATTTTATATTTTCAAAGTCCCTTAGACTATTTATATATATATATTGCTCTGTATTGTGTCATATTTTGGTTGCATATTTGTTTAATATCCTTTCTTTAATGTTTTGACATACAGTTTGAGAATTTTATTTTCACTAATATCATGACCATTCTAAAAATCAACTTCCTAAGATTTTGATCAAATTTTCTATAAGCACTTCATTTTCCCCCAATTATTGTCAAAGAAAATATCAATATATATATAATATTATTATTATTAATTTTAAAAAATTTAGGTATTAAAGTAGACATGTTAGGTTTAAGGATACATCTTTAAAAACTTTAGTGTAGTTTTTACTGCTAGAGAAATATTGTTCTTGTTTTTCAATGTATTCAACATATTGTATACTACAAATTGTCATCTACTTTCAATATATGAGAATTGTCACTTATATATGAAGACATGTCAAATTTGAAGACAAATCTTCAAGAAACCTAAGGTAAATGTTATTGCCAGAGGAATATCTATCTTGTTTTTCAATATGTTAAGCACATTCCATGAATCGATTAAGATCATTTAGTTAACAGGAAGCAAAGCATTAAGGGCACTTTATTTAAATACTTATCTATGATATGCGAACTAAGGTTGATAGAAGGGTCTTAAAATGATTGCATGCCACTTTGGTTGAAAGCACCTTATCCCTTAAACCTAAAAGCTAGCTCTACCTAAATTCATTAAAACACTTCTTCATTCCAATGAATTCCTCTTAAAGCTACGATGAGAAGTTACTATATCAGGTCACTTGAGTGGCTACTTATCCCATTTCAGAGTGGCCACTTATCCCATTTCAATAAACTTTTACTTCATTCATATGTTTCGAGAAAGCATTTGAACAAAGACTTTGAAGCTACATATTTAATTCCTTTAATTATTTTTATTTATTATAATTTTACACTTAGAAACCTAAAATTGACCTAATTTATGGATATAATTTGACATTATGATAATAACAACCCTAATCAAAGTCTTCATATTTGGCAAAAGGCAAGTAATCTTAATTTATGCGGAATATTAGATTGAGATTACTTTAGTTTAATTCTTTTGGTGTGTAAAATCCTTGAGAACTGTCTATATTTGCCCTAAATTTGAAAATTGCAAAAAGAATCAATTCTTCTTGGTTCATAAATTGTGTTTAGTGTTGATTAAGAATTCTAAGCACATCATGCATTACATCCCTTGTTGCATCACCTTATGCACCAAACTGATGAGAGCCATGATGGGAGCCAAGCTAGAAGGTAGAATGTAGACCCTCTTGAAGTGCCACCTGAACCGATCACAAGAACTCGAGCGAAACAATTCAAGGAAGCACTTAATGGGTTGATAAAGGATGTCCAAAAAGCCGGAAAAGATTGGAGCAACCATAAGGATGAACTTGCATTTGTACAAGTCATTCAAGGAGATCAAAGCATAGGAGATCAAAGTTGTCGGCCTTGACAATGCTGGCTTAAACGCTACCATCTTTGAACCGACGTTGCAATTAGAGCGCGACAGAGGGACTATGCCGCCGGCCTATATACCCGGCGTACATCCTACGCCGGCTACTACGCCACCGGCGTACATAGCCTGTTTGTTATTTTTCCGCAACTTTATTATGTTATGTCATTTTGGGCTTTTGTTTTACGAGCTGTAAACCCTATTAAACGCTGCTAGGGTTGGAAAATACAAGATAGAACATACATACAACATTGAATAACACAATTTGAGAGAATTCCTCTCTTGGTTCTCCAAAGAACTTCTCTTGAACTTATCGGATTTCTTCCGTGGCGTTCAAACTAAACTTATCAATCAGTCTTTCATCTCGATTGTGGCATCAACAGAATATACCAAGGTTCTTGCCTCACCTATAGGCAATGGGTCGCGGTTCCACTTTGATTGTTTTGGCATCTTGGGTTGCAATTCCAAACGTATTGATATAAGGTTTCATCACACGTTGATGAGAGCCATGATGGGAGCTAAGCTAGAAGAGGGAATGTGGATCCTCTTGAAGTGCCACTTAGACCAATCACAAGAAATCGAGCAAAATGATTCAAGGAAGCACTTAATGGGTTGATAAAAGATGTCCATGAAGTCGAAAAGGATTGGAGCAATCATGAAGTTGGAAAGGATTGAAACAACCATGGGAAGGCCCTTGCTCTTGTACAAGTCATGCCGGATACGGGGGGAAGAGGGCGTGTCTTTACAAGGCACAGCCGTGTAGGAATCTGGAGGTTACACAGAATCATACACGGTCGTATACACGGTTCAAAGGCACGGCCGTGTATTTTGTCAAGATTTCCACAGAAAGATACACGACTAGAAGTACACAGTCGTGTACATTGTCAAGATTTCCACAGAATTATACACGGCCAAAGTACACGGTCGTGTATCTCCTCGACGCCGGCCTTCATGTCTTGTTTTGTTATTTTTACGCAACTTATCTAAGCTATGTCGTTTTGGGCTTTATTGTTACGAATTGTAAACCCTAATATAAAGATCTTAGGGTTAGAATATAGAATATACAACATTGAAAGTTTGAAAACACTTTTGAGAGAATTCCTCTCTTGGTTCTTTAAAGAACTAATCTAGAACTTATCGGATTTTATTTCCGTAGCAGTCATCCCGACTTATCAATCGGTCTTTCATCCCGATTGTGGCGTCTTCATATTATACCAAGGTTCTTGTCTCGCTTATAGACAACGGGTCGCGGTTTCCACGTGAGGGTGTTTAGCATCTTAGGTAACGAATTCCAAACGTATTGGTATTTGGTTTCGTCACACGTTGGTGTGTTTCGTATCAGTTAGGAGTTCGATCAAACCGATCTCGTATCAGTTCGGTATCAGAGCTTAAGTTTGTCAAAACATCAGTTCAATTTGAGGAAGGTAACATCAAAACCCTAACTCCAATCGTTCATATCAATTGTTAGTATTCAATTTCATAGTATTAATTGTCTATTGAAAGTGTAGTATCTGCTAGTCGATTTGTTACAAAAAAAAAAAAGGAAGAATCACAACACAAAAAAAAAAGTAGAAGAAAAGAGAAACGTGATCAAGAGCAACAACAAAGACAAAAAAAAAAAAAGAAAAAAAATCGGAAGAAAAAAAAAAAGAGGAAATTTACGAACCCTAGAGTTGCTTTGAATTCTACGGAAGGGAATTAGTGTAGTTTGGGTTAGTTCCAAGAGAATTGAGAAGAGGAATTGGTGAGTTGATATCATCATTGCTTGTGAGAATACACGAGTGATTGTGGGATATCATCCTTTGAGTGAAACACATGAGGGAGTGAATCGTGAGGTTTAATCCTATATATTTGTGTTAGTACTAATCTTTTCTGCAGGAGCTATGTCAAGGCAAAATTCTCCTGAAGGTGAGAGGGGAAGGTTTGATGCTAGGTTAGTGATTGAGGCATTGAGGGGTGAGATGAAGAGAATGTTTCAGGAGGGAATGGAACAAATTCATGAGACGGTAGAGCAAAGACTAAAGCAATCTACAAACGTCTTCCAAGGGCGTAAGAGGGAGAGTCGTTCTAAGAGAGTACAAAGGGGTGGAGATGAAATGTCGGATGATAACTTTGATGAGCCTTCTATCGGGAGTTACAGAGGTTATAATGGTCGAAATAGAGGAACTAGGGATTGGGAAGATAGAGGAGATAGGAATAGAGAGGATAATCAATTAAGTAATATAAAGATGAAGATTCCTCCTTTCCAAGGGAAGAATGATCCCGAGGCGTACTTAGAGTGGGAGAAGAAGGTAGAGATGGTATTTGATTGCCATAACTATAGTGGGAGAAAGAAAGTGAAACTTGCTGCCATTGAATTTTCGGATTATGCTATAGTGTGGTGGGATCAACTAATGTTGAATAGAAGAAGGAATGGCGAACCACCTATTGAGTCGTGGGAAGAGATGAAAAGGGTGATGAAGAAGCAGTTTGTGCCTGTGTATTACTATCATGAATTGCACAACAAATTACAAACTCTTAGGCAAGGAAGCCGAAGTGTGGATAAGTATTTCAAGGAGATGGAAGTAACGATGATCAGGGAGAATGTAGAGGAGGATAGAAAGGCTACCATAGCTAGATTTCTTGCTGGATTAAATAGAGAAATTCAAAATGTTGTTGAATTGCAACATTATGTAGAATTAGAGGATATGGTTCATATGGCTATAAAGGTTGAGAACCAACACAGGCGGAAAGGTAGTAGTAATGCACGGTTGCAATAGGGTACCGGTTCATCCACCTGGAAGACTAACCAATGGAAGAAGGAAGAAAAGCCTTTACCCACCAAACCAAAAGGAGAGCTGAGACAAGCGGGTTCTACTCCTGGTAATCAAGGTAACCCTGATTCTTCTACTTCTAGAAATCGTGACATTAGATGTTTTAAGTGCCAAGGTAGAGGCCATATTGCTAGTCAATGTCCAAATAGGCGTGTTATGATTTTGCGTGATGATGGTGAGTATGAGACTGAGGGGGATAGTGGAGAAGATGATATGCCTCCATTAGAGGATGCTAGTGATGATGAGGAGCCTGCAATAGGGAGGTTAGTGGCAGTAGTGAAGCGAGCTTTGAATGTGCAGGTGAAGGAAGCAGAGGAGGTGCAAAGGGAAAATATATTTCATACTAGATGTTATCTAAGAGATCATATTTGCAGTTTGATTATTGATGGAGGAAGTTACACCAATGTGGTGAGTAACTTTATTGTTGAGAGGCTGAGAATCAAAACTATTAGACACCCTAGTCCATATAAATTACAGTTGTTGAATGATAGTGGTGAGACTAAGGTGAGTAAGCAAGCCTTGATTGGTTTTCGCATTGGTAGGTATGAGGATGAGGTGTTATGCGATGTAGTGCTAATGCAAGTGTGTCATGTGTTATTGGGAAGGCCATGGCAATTTGATAGGAAGGTTATTCATGATGGCTTTTCTAACAAGTATACGCTTGTTCACCAGAGGAAAAGCTTTAATCTTAAACCTTTAACACCTAAACATGTGTATGAGGATCAGTTGCAGCTACAATAGTCTTCTGCAAAACATAAGGTGAGTGAAAAGCAGAGGGAGAGTGAGAGAGCAAAAGAAAATGAGAAAGAAAAGGAATACAAAAGTCAATATCAAAAGGAAAAAGAGAGGAAGGCTGGAAAGAGTGTGAGAGACCAAGTTGAAGGGGGATTAACTTTGGTGGTGAGTGAAAAGGAGAGTGCAGCCTTGCAAAAGGAGAGTTGTGTGGTAAGAGCGAGTGTAGTAAGGAGAGCGTTAGTGAAGAGGCAACCTATGTTGTTACTGGTTTTTAAGGAAACATGTCTGAATACTAATAAACTATCTAACTCTTTGCCTAATGTGGTTGTGTCTATTGTGCAGGACTTTGAAGATGTCTTCCCTGAGGAGATTCTAAAGGGATTACCACCTATTCGTGGTATTGAGCACCAGATTGACCTAATACCTGGAGCATCGATTCCAAACAAGCCAGCTTATAGGAGCAATCCGATGGAGACAAAGGAACTCCAAAGGCAGGTCGATGAATTAATGGAGAAGGGGTACGTGAGGGAAAGCATGAGTCCATGCGCAGTGCCTGTGATTTTGGTGCCTAAGAAGGATGGGTCATGGAGAATGTGTGTTGATTGCCGCGCCATCAACAATATCACGGTAAAGTATCGTCATCCCATTCCTCGCTTAGATGACATGTTAGATGAGTTACATGGGTCTAGTGTCTTTTCCAAAATTGATCTGAAAAAGTGGATATCACCAAATTAGAATGAAAGAAGGTGATGAATGGAAAACCACATTCAAAACGAAATATGGATTGTATGAGTGGTTAGTAATGTCTTTCGGTTTAACTAACGCACCTAGTACTTTTATGAGACTTATGAACCATGTTTTGAGGACTTTTATTGGAAAATTTGTGGTTGTCTGTTTTGATGATATTCTCATTTACAGCAAGAGTTTGGAAGACCATATATCTCACTTAAGGAATGTTTTAGAAGTGCTTCGAAAGGAGCAATTATATGCTAACCTCAAGAAGTGCACTTTTTGCACAGACAAACTTGTGTTTCTTGGTTTTGTTGTTAGTGCATAGGGAATACAGGTTGATGAAGAAAAGATTCGTGTGATCCAAGAATGGCCTAGTCCAACTACTGTATTTAATGTGCGGAGTTTCCATGGACTAGCGAGTTTTTACAGGAGATTTGTGAAGGATTTCAGCACCATTGCAGCACCACTTACTGAGGTAATTAAGAAGAACGTGGGGTTCAGACGGGGAGAGCAACAAGAGAAGGCCTTTTAGACGCTTAAAAATAAGCTAACTCAGGCGCCATTACTTGCTTTACCTAACTTTGCTAAAATGTTTGAAATTGAGTGTGATGCTTCAGGATTAGGTATTGGACAAGTGCTCATGCAGGAGAGAAGACCAATTGCATTCTTTAACGAGAAGCTAAGTGGGGCAACCTTGAACTACCCTACTTATGACAAGGAGTTATATGCCTTGGTTCGAGCACTGGAGACATGGCAACACTATCTTTAGCCAAAAGAGTTTGTGATCCACACTGACCATGAATCGTTGAAGTACTTAAAGGGGAAACACAAGCTAAACAAAAGGCATGCTCGTTGGGTGGAGTTCATCAAAACATTTCCATATGTCATTCACTATAAGCAAGGTAAAGAGAATGTCGTTGTTGATGCACTTTCTAGAAGGTATACTCTTATCTCTACTCTTAGTTCTAGACTGCTTGGTTTTGAGTACATTAAGGAATTATATGCTGCTGATCGAGATTTTTGTGAGTAGTATGTGCATTATGAGAAGAGTGGGCATGGTAAATTTTATAAACATGAAGGATTCTTGTTTAGGGAGAGTAAACTATGCATTCCAATTTGTTCTTTAAGAGAATTACTAGTGAGGGAGTCTCATGGAGGAGGTTTAATGGGACATTTTGGAGTAGCTAAAACCTTAGGGGTATTACAGGAACACTTCTATTGGCCTCACATGAAACGAGATGTTGAGAGAATTTGTGAGCAATGTGTCACGTGTAAGCAAGCAAAATCTAGAGTCCAACCTCAAGGGCTTTATACCCCACTTCCCATTCCTTATGAGCCTTGGGTAAATATTTCCATGGATTTTGTGTTAGGATTACCCAGGTCTAGACATGGTCAAGATTCTATTTTTGTAGTTGTAGATAAATTCTCTAAGATGGCACATTTCATTCCTTATCACAAAACGGATGATGCTTGCAATATTGCCAATTTGTTCTTTAGGAAAGTTGTGAGATTACATGGTATGCCTAGAACAATTGTATCGGATAGAGATGCTAAGTTCTTAAGCTACTTCTGGAAGACCTTATGGGCTAAGTTAGGAACTAAGTTATTGTTTTCTACTACTTGTTATCCACAGATTGATGGTCAAACTAAGGTAGTAAATTGAACTTTATCTACTTTGTTGAAGGCTGTCATTAAAAAGAATATTAAAAGTTGGGAGGATTGTTTACCGCATGTTGAATTTGCCTATAACCGTACAATGCATTCTGCTACTAAGTTTACTCCTTTTGAAATTGTGTATGGTTTTAATCCACTACTTTGGATTTATCACCTTTGCCTATTTCTGAGTATGTTAATATAGATGGTAAGAAGAAAGCAGAATTTGTTAAACAGATCCATGAGAAGATAAGGCTAAACATTGAGCGAAGAATAGAGCAGTATGTGAAACGAGCCAACAAGGGTCGTCGACAAGCTGTCTTTGAACCTGGAGACTGGGTTTGGGTTCACATGCGTAAAGAACGATTTCCTGTACAGCGTCGATCTAAACTACTTCCTAGAGGCGATGGACCATTTCAAATCCTTAAGCGCATCAATGATAATGCATACAATATAGATTTACCCGGTAAGTATCAAGTAAGTGCTACATTTAATGTTACTGATTTGAGTCCTTTTGATGCAAGCGATGATTTGAGGACAAATCATTTTCAAGAGGAGGGGAATGATGAGAGCCATGATGGGAGCCAAGCCAGAAGAGGGAATGTGGATCCTCTTGAAGTGCCACTTGGACCAATCACAAGAAATCGAGCAAAACGATTCAAGGAAGCACTTAACGGGTTCATAAAAGATGTCCATGAAGTCAAAAAGGATTGGAGTAATCATGAAGTTGGAAAGGATTGGAACAACCATGGGAAGGCCCTTGCTCTTGTACAAGTCATACCGGATACAGGGTGAAGAGGGCGTGTCTTTACAAGGCACGGCCGTGTAAGAGTCTGGAGGTTACACAGAATCATACACGGTCGTATACACGATTCAAAGGCACGGCCGTATATGTTGTCAAGATTTCAACAGAAAGATACACGACTAGAAGTACACGGTCGTGTACATTGTCAAGATTTCCACAGAATTATACACGGTTGTGTATCTCCCCGACGCCGGCCTTCATGTCTTGTTTTGTTATTTTTACGCAACTTATCTAAGCTATGTCGTTTTGGGCTTTATTGTTACGAATTGTAAACCCTGATATAAAGCTCCTAAGGTTAGAATATAGAATATACAACATTGAAAGTTTAAAAACACTTTTGAGAGAATTCCTCTCTTGGTTCTTTAAAGAACTAATCTAGAACTTATCGGATTTTATTTCCGTGGCGTTCATCCCGACTTATCAATCGGTCTTTCATCCCGATTGTGGCGTCTTCATATTATACCAAGGTTCTTGTCTCGCTTATAGACAACGGGTTGCAGTTTCCACGTGAGGGTGTTTAGCATCTTAGGTAACGAATTCCGAACGTATTGGTATTGGGTTTCGTCACACGTTGGCGTGGTTCGTATCAGTTAGGAATCCGATCAAACCAATCCCGTATCACACGTGGGCGTGGTTCGTATCAATTTGGTATCAAAGCCTAGGTTTGTTAAACATCAGTTCGGTTTGAGAAAGGTAACATCAAAACCCTAACTCCAATCGTTCATATCAATTGTTCATATAAAGTTTCGTATTACCATCGCTTCATACTCAAGTCCATAGTGTTAATTGTCTCTTGAGTAGTGTAGTTTCATTCCATCAATCTTGTTACAAAAAAAAAAAAGAACGAAAAAAAAAAAAGGAGAAGACGAAAACAAAAGAATGAAAACAAAGACAATAGAAAAGAAAGAAAAATGAAAATTCAAGCCCGGAGAGTTTGTCCTTGAGCTCTACGGAAGAATTTGGTGTGGTTTAGATTAGTTCCAAGAGAATTGAGAAGAGGGATTAGTGAGTTGATAACATCTCTGCTTGTGAGAATACACGAGTGATTGTGGGATATCCTTCTTGAGTGAAACACGTGAAGGAGTGAATCATGAGGCTTAATCCTATATATTTGTGTTAGTGCTAACCTTTTATTGCAGGAACTATGTCACGGCACAATTCTCCTGAAGGTGAGAGGGGGAGGTTTGATGTTAGGTTAGTGATTGAGGCGTTGAGGAGTGAGATGAAGAGAATGTTTCAGGAGGGAATGGAACAAATTCATGAAATGGTGGAGCAGAAACTAGAGCAATCTAAAAATGTCTTTCAAGGGCGTAAGAGGGAGAGTTTTTCTAAAAGAGGACAAAGGGGTGGAGATGAAATTTCTGATGATGAGTTTGATGAACCTTCTATCGGGAGTTATAGAGATTTATGGTGGTAGGAATAGAGGAACTAGGGATTGGGAAGATAAAGGAGATAGGAATAGAGAGGATAATCAATTGAGTAGTATAAAGATGAAGATTCCTCCTTTCCAAGGAAAGAATGATCCCGAGGCATACTTAGAATGGGAGAAGAAGGTAGAGATGGTGTTTGATTGTCACAATTATAGTGGGAGAAAGAAAGTGAAGCTTGCTGCCATTGAGTTTTCAGATTATGCTATAGTGTGGTGGGATCAACTGATGTTGAATAGAAGAAGGAATGGCGAACCACCTATTGAGTCTTGGGAAGAGATGAAGAGGGTGATGAAAAAGCGATTTTTTCCTGCTTACTACTATCGCGAATTGCACAACAAATTGCAAACTCTTAAGCAGGGAAGCCAAAGTGTGGATGAGTATTTCAAGGAGATGAGGTTACTATGATTAAAGCGAATGTTGAGGAGGATAGAGAGGCTACCATGGCTAGATTTCTTGCTGGGTTAAATAGAAAGATTCAAAATGTGGTAGAATTGCAGCATTATGTGGAATTGGAAGATATGGTTCACATGGCTATAAAAGTTGAGAACCAATACAGGAGGAAAGGTAGTAGTACTATACGGCTTCAACGAGGTGCTGGTTCATCTACCTGGAAGACTAACCATTGGAGGAAGGAAGAAAAGTCTTTACCCACCAAGCCAAAAGGAGAGCAGAAGCAAGGAGGGTTTACTCCTGGTAATCAAGGTAAACCTAATTCTTCTACTCCTTGAAATCGTGACATTAAATGTTTTAAATGCCAAGGCAGAGTTCATATTGCTAGTCAATGTCCGAATAGAAATGTTATGATTCTACGCGATGATGGTGAGTATGAGACTGAGAGGGATAGTGAAGATGATGATATGCCTCCATTGGAGGATGCTAGTGATGACGAGGAGCCTGCAGTAGGGAAGTTAGTGGCAATAGTGAAGCGAGCTTTAAATGTGCAGGTGAAGGAAGAAGATGAGGTGCAACAAGAAAATATCTTTCATACTAAATGTTATCTAGGTGACCATATTTGCAATTTGATCATTGATGGGGAGAGTTGCACTAATGTGGTGAGTACTTTCATTGTTGAGAGGTTGGGGCTCAAGACTACTAAACACCCTAGACTATATAAATTGCAGTGGCTGAATGATAGTGGTGAGACTAAGGTGAGTAAGCAAGCCTTAATTGCTTTTCGCATTGGTAGGTATGAGGATGAGGTGTTATGCGATGTAATGTCGATGCAGGCTTGTCATGTGTTATTGGGGAGGCCATGGCAGTTTGACAAGAAGGTTGTTCATGATGGTTTTTCTAACAAGTATGGCAAAAGCTATAATCTTAAACCCTTAACACCAAAACAGGTGTATGAGGATCAGTTGCAGCTACAGCAATCTTTTGCAAAATATAAGGTGAGTGAAAAACAGAGGGAGATTGAGAGTGCAAAAGACATAGAAAAAGAAAAGGAACACAAAAGTCAATATCAAAAGGAAAAAGAGAGGAAGGCTGTAAAGAGTGTGAGAGGCCAAGTTAAGGGGGGATCAACTTTGGTGGTGAGTGAAAAGGAGAGTGCAGCCTTGCAAAAGGAGAGTTGTGTGGCGAGAGCGAGTGTAGTGAGGAGAGCGTTAGTGATGAAGCAACCTATGTTGTTGCTGGTTTTTAAAGAAACTTGTTTGAATACTAACAAACTTTTTAACTCTTTGCCTAATGTGGTTGTGTCTATTGTGCAGGACTTTGAAGATGTCTTTCCTAAGGAGATTTCAAAGGGGTTACCACCTATTCATGGTATTGAGCACCAGATTGACCTTGTACCCGGAGCATCTATTCCAAACAAGCCAGCTTATAGGAGTAATCCAGAGGAGACAAAGGAACTCCAAAGGCAGGTTAATGACTTGATGGAGAAAGGGTACGTGAGAGAAAGCATGAGCCCATGTGCAGTGCCTGTGATTTTGGTGCCTAAGAAGGATGGGTCATGGAGAATGTGTGTTGATTGCCGAGCCATCAACAACATCACGGTAAAGTATCGACATCCCATTTCTCGCTTAGATTATATGTTAGATGAGTTACATAGGTCTAGTGTCTTTTCCAAAATTGATTTGAAAAGTGGATATCACCAAATTAGAATGAAAGAAGGTGATGAATGGAAAACCGCATTTAAGACAAAATATGGATTATATGAGTGGTTAGTAATGCCTTTCGGTTTAACTAACGCACCTAGTACTTTCATGAGACTTATGAACCATGTTTTGAGGACTTTTATTAGCAAATTTGTGGTCGTCTATTTTGATGATATCCTCATTTACAGCAAAAGTTTGGAAGACCATATATCTCACTTGAGGGATGTTTTGGAAGTGCTTTGAAAGGAGCAATTATATGCTAACCTCAAAAAGTGCACTTTTTGCACAGACAAACTTGTGTTTCTTGGTTTTATTGTTAGTGCACAGAGAATACAGGTTGATGAAGAGAAGATTCGTGCGATCCAAGAATGGCTTAGTCCAACTAATGTGAGTAATGTTCAGAGTTTTCATGGACTAGTGAGCTTTTATAGGAGGTTTGTGAAGAATTTCAGCACCATTGCAGCACCACTTACTGAAGTAATCAAGAAGAATGTGGGGTTCAGTTGAGGAGAGCAACAAGAGAAGGCCTTTCAGACGCTTAAAAATAAGCTGACTCATGCACCACTACTTGTTTTACCTGATTTCTCTAAAACTTTTGAGATTGAGTGTGATGCTTCAGGAATAGGTATTGGAGCAGTTCTCATGCAAGAAAGGAGACCAATTGCGTTCTTTAGTGAGAAGTTAAGTGGGGAAACCTTAAACTACCCTACTTATGACAAGGAGTTATATGCAATGGTTCGAGCGCTAGAGGCTTGGCAACACTATCTTTGGTTAAAAGAATTCGTGATCCACACTGATCATGAATCCTTGAAGTACTTGAAGGGACAACATAAGCTAAACAAAAGGCATGCTCGTTGGGTAGAGTTCATCGAAACATTTCCCTATGTCATCCACTACAAGCAAGGTAAAGAGAATGTTGTTGCTGACGCACTTTCTAGAAGGTATGCTCTTATCTCTACTTTTAGTTCTAGACTGCTTGGTTTTGAGCATATTAAAGAATTGTATGCTGCTGATTGAGAATTTTGTGAAGAGTATGTTCGCTGTGAGAAGAGTGGTCATGGTAAATTTTATAAGCATGAGGGATTCTTGTTTAGGGAGAATAAACTTTGCATTCCCAATTGTTCTTTAAGAGAGTTATTAGTAAGGGAGTCTCATAGAGGAGGATTAATGGGGCATTTTGGAGTAGCTAAAACTTTAGGGGTTTTGTAGAAACACTTCTATTGGCCTCACATGAAACGAGATGTTGAGAGGATTTGTAAGCGATGTGCCACTTGTAAGCAAGCAAAAATCTAGAGTCCAACCTCATGGACTTTATACCCCACTTCCAATTCCTCATGAGCCTTGGGTAAATATTTCTATGGATTTTGTGTTAGGATTACCCAGGTCTAGGTATGGTCAAGACTCTATTTTTGTAGTCGTGGATAGGTTTTCTAAGATGGCACATTTCATTCCTTGCCACAAAACAGATGATGCTTGCCATATTGCTAATTTGTTCTTTAGGGAAGTTGTAAGATTGCATGGTATGCCTAGAACAATTATGTCGGATCGGGATGCTAAGTTCTTGAGCTACTTCTGGAAGACCCTGTGGGCTAAGTTAGGAACTAAGTTATTGCTCTCTACTACTTGTCATCTATAGACTGATAGTCAAACTGAGGTAGTAAATCGAACTTTATCTACTTTGTTAAGGGCTGTCATTAAAAAGAACATTAAAAGTTGGGAGGATTATTTACCGCTTGTTGAATTTGCTTATAATCACACAATGCATTCTGGTACTAAGTTTACTCCATTTGAAATTGTGTATGGTTTTAATCCACTAACTCTTTTGGATTTATCACCTCTTCCTATTTCTAAGTATGTTAATCTAAATGGTAAGAAGAAAGCAGAATTTGTTAAACAACTCCATGAGAAGGCAAGGCTCAACATTGAACGAAGGACATAATAGTATGTGAAACAAGCCAACAAGGGTCGTCGACAAGCTATCTTTGAACCTGGAGACTGGGTTTGGGTTCACATGCGCAAAGAGCGGTTTCCTGTGCAATGTCGATGTAAATTACTTCCTAGAGGCGATGGACCATTTCAAATTCTGGAGCGCATCAACGATAATGCCTACAAGTTAGATTTTCCAGGTGAGTATCAAGTAAGTGCTACTTTTAACGTTACTGATCTAAGTCTTTTTTATGTAAGCGATGATTTGAAGACAAATCCTTTTCAAGAGAAGGGGAATGATGAGAGCCATGATGGGAGCCAAGCTAGAAGGTGGAATGTGGACCCTCTTGAAGTGCCACCTGAACCGATCACAAGAACTCGAGCGAAACGATTCAAGGAAGCACTTAACGGGTTGATAAATGATGTCCAAGAAGTCGGAAAGGATTGGAGCAACCATGAAGATGAACCTGCATTTATACAAGTCATTCAAGGAGATCAAAGCATAGGAGATCAAAGTTGCCGGCCTTGACAACGCTGGCTTAAACGCTGTTGGCTTTGAACTGGTGTTGCAATTAGAGCACGACAGAGGGACTACGCTGACTACTACGCCGATGGCCTATATACCTGGCGTACATCATACGTCGGCTACTACGCCGCCTGCATACATTGCCTGTTTGTTATTTTTCCGCAACTTTATTATGTTATGTCATTTTGGGCTTTTGTTTTACGAGCTGTAAACCCTATTAAACACTGCTAGGGTTGGAAAACACAAGATAGAACATACATACAACATTGAATAACACAATTTGAGAGAATTCCTCTCTTTGTTCTTCAAAAAACTTCTCTTGAACTTATCGGATTTCTTCTGTGGCGTTCAAACCAGACTTATCAATCAGTCTTTCATCCCGATTGTGGCGTCAACAGAATATACCAAGGTTCTTGCCTCACCTAAAGGCAACGGGTCGCGGTTCCACTTTGATTGTTTTGGCATCTTGGGTTGCAATTCCAAACGTATTGGTATAGGGTTTCGTCACACGTGGGCGTAGTTCGTATCACAAACTTAACCCATAAGAGAAGGTAAGACTACTATGATAAAAACCTTTCCTTATCCAAATCAAACTTAAATGATCTAAGGAGATTGTGGTAAGATTGGGGCCAACTTGGATAGTGTCATAGGTAAAGCAAGATAGATGGGTGGTGTGAACCCAATTGCAGGCCTATAATGTCATGCCCTAAAACCAAGGGACATAAACAACTTATAACATACCTATACTATAGTATGAGTATGTAAAAGCTCATAAAAACTAAATACCATCAAATTAAACAACAAATATAAAAGCTTTCATCATATAATATTTCTCTAATAAATTATTCAACTTACAATGGCTCAACTATAGTAATTAACTCCTCACGAATTTGAAAGATCTTAACATACTTTAAGAGAAATTATAGATCCAAGATGAAAGTTTTCATAGAATATTATTATTGAACCAAAAGGAACGAAGTCTATAAAGAAAATTCCAACTATCTAGAATTGAAAGCCTTAATATCTTTATCAACTATATAATATTCTAGATCTCTAGTTTCACTAGCATTAGTCCCATGCCCAAAGTATATGTCATATCCAAGATGATCATATGAGTATGCATCTTGTGTATCATTAGTGCCTTTAAGAAAAAAAAAAAAAAAAAAAAAGTTTCCCTAATGAGATAAGTCAAAACTCAATACCTAACCATAAAAAACACACATGAATGCCACAATTATACATGCAAATACATACCTAATCTAATGCAACAAGCACAGAAGTATTATCTTTAATATTAGCCATTAAATGGCACAGTTTAGAGTCATACACACCTAGCTCAACTTAGAGTAACTCTTGATTCCATAATGCATTGTTTTACATATTAGATGATATCAATGACGTCTATCACATCCTTTAGTTGTGTCCTCTCATAGTCAACACTAGATCAAACTATTAGGAGACTAGTCTACTCAAAAGTGTCCACCATAGGATCCTAGTGACCTAACTCGCAACTCCTTTCTCTACATTCTTCTAATCTAGTTTCCATAGTATCACCAAGATTAGCAACTTGCTAAGAACATTAATGTCATCTCAATGTACAATGCCACTAAGGACATCGTCACATACTTATCATTAGGTGTCATGTTGGCTCACCAATTATTTAGATCATTAGCCACAATTAAACAAAGGCAATAAGTAATTTATTTTCATTGTGATTATGGTTCATTTTTAAATATCTATGCATAATATATCAAGTAAGGTTATGTGTCACCACTTCCTTAAGCTTTCTTAAATATGAGTCAAAATACAATTTTGAATTACAAATCCACACTTAGTCATAGCTAAGATTAGTTCCTAAAGTTAGGTCATGATTAAATATCTATCGGTTTCACTTAAGAGAAGAGGTAATTTTATAGTTAAAAGAATCTATTCCAACTTAGGGATAAAGCCTTCACTATCGTTTAATCATCATCTATCCATGAACTATCTACTAAACTTAACTATTTTTATCCTAACAACACACTACCTTATCCTAAATAACAATTAACTTACAACTCTTAATTTATTTATCAAATACATAAATAACTAACTTATTATTTAAAATTAACTCATTAAGTTTTAGCTTATTGTAACTACTCGCCATGTCAATTTCTATCTTATTATGACTATCTATTTTATTAATACATTATTATCCTCTAATTGAAATAATTTATAAGTCTTTATTAAATTTTAAAAATTAAGCTAATTAAGGGCTATTAACTTTTATTAACTAAATTAATTATAGTTCAAAAATTTTATTAATTAGGTTAAATAGGATCATTAACTTCTATTAGGTTAAATACTGTCATTAACATTTTATTGATTGAGCTAATTAAGTATCATTAATTTTCTCAATTAGGATAGTTGGGGTCATTGATTAAGACAAATCAATGAAGTTAATCTATCATTTCAAAATTTTATAGTTTCCATTTCGGTTGACCCTCAATTATCACTGTTAACTATTACAGTCATTCATACATTAACACCATAAAGACATATTAACTTATTTACAATAAAAATCAATCTTCCTATAAACACATAAATACACTTATATATACCTATATATACATACATCTATAATATTAAATTATCTTTCAATTACCTTTTTATTAATATTAACTTACGATCCCTGTGTGATTGATGACCTAGATTCTAATTCCTAGGATGGTACGATAGCATGAGAATTGAAATCAAGTCATGCTATATTGAAGTGTCTCGGAAGAAGCTTTTGATGATTGAAAGTGAAGAAGTGGAAGTTTGATGCCACATAGGTTCGATCGTTTTATGTGAGTTCCGTAGAATTAAGAGAATTTTGGAGCTCACCAATTGTGCTCTAGAGCTTCCTTCGCTGGAAGTCCAAGAGTACAGGAGTAAAGCACGAACTTTGGAGCTCATCAAACCCCGACGCTTCCTACGCCGATTGCCAACAATTGCAAGAGATCAAGCTTCCCAAGTGTACTCTACGGCGCACCAAGTCAAAGTCCAAGTGTTGTCTTTGATGTCTTTTCTCTTGTCATTCCATAAACTTTGTATAATTAGTTTTAGGGTTGTTTAAGGAGCAACACTCATAAATATTATCTATTTTAAAAAAATTATAAATATTATACTTAAAATAATTATTCTTCGAAGGCCCAAACATAGTTTGCGACTTTTGCTTTATGAAAATTTGCAAAACTTGCTTTATGAAAATTTGTAAAACTAAAGGCAGAGGCTTGGTCTGCGCTCTCAATACAATTTGTATTGAAAGCATGGACATCATTCACACCTTCAAGTAATTTGCTTAAAGGCGCAAACGACGTCTACGCCTTTAGTGTAACTCTTTTTCTGTTTTTTTCTTTGCTTTGGCACATTTAAAACATAGCAATTTGAACCCTTGTAAAAATAGAAATGGCAACATCACTTTATTCTAGTTATAGTACACTCAAATTAGTTTTATATATATATATATATATATATATATATATATATATATATATATATATTATGGACTTCATAACTCTAAACGAATAAAAAATTATGACATTTTAAAAGTAAAAAAGCAAATTACATCAATTTCAGTTTTTTTTTTCACTTTAAAGGGTCATAATTTTTTACTCGTTTAAAGTTATAGAGCTCATAATATATCAAAAAATACTTATTTGAGTATACTATTGCCATTTACTATTTTTACAAGGGATCAAATTGCTATGTTTTAAATGTGTCGAAGCAAAGAAAAAAAAAAGTTGCATTTGTACCTTCAAGCTAAAGGCATGAATGACGTCCATGTCTTCAATATAAATTTTACTAAAGTCACAAATTTTGGATATAATATTTACGAAATTAAAAAAAAATTATAATATTTATGAGTATTGCCTATTGTTTAAGTGTATAAAACTTGGAAAACTCATAAGATTAACACTTTGCTCTAAGAATACCAAAATTCTAATATTTCCAAATCATGAATTATTTATGCCCCTTGTTAGATCTAAAACCACTTAATACATATCAAGGACTTATGAAACAATAAATTAGGGACAACTTGAATTCAAACAAAGATCTACGCCTTATATCGTATTTGTGCATATCACAATTCCATCAACTCTTTCTTTTCATTCTCTATCCACTCTACCAAATTCAGCATCTATACCCGTAAATTTTTTCCTTAAATCGGCCGATCTATAGATTATGACTTAAAACCTTACTTAATAGAAATCTGAATACCTTATTTGTGAAATATTCAATTCCTTGGATTTAGTGGTGCAGCACAACCCACAGGCCTCCTTGTAAATCTTGTAAATCCAAAAGTAAATTAGAAACCCGAGAATCTAAGCGAACAAGAATTGATTTGTGGTGGATCCTTGCCTTGCGGGAAAATGCTAGTCCGAACTATTGGAGATCCACACCACTTAGGGTCTTTTTCTAGATGCTCCACAAGATTGGACTTGCAAAAGATTAACACCTTAGATTATTACGATCTTTTTTTTTAAACAAACTATAACACCAAAATCGCTTGACAAATCTCATTTACTACACTTTTATGATCTCTTTAAATCTTCTAAATCTCTCTTACAAGGGGGGATCGTCCTATGAAACACCTAAAGAAAATGTCTCACCGCACGTTAGAAACTGTAAAACATAAACCTTGAACTAAGCTAAGAACTCATGGAAGACCCCTTACCTCCTTTGGATCATGGCAAGGCTTAGGAGAGACGTTGGGTTTCTTATATTTTATAAATAGTCACACTTGGGGTTTCAGTTGGTTCTACGTAACCTACTATGGAGGAGCAATCGCAGAATCAAATACAGAATAATTAATTATATCTATTACTCTTAGTAAATGCAGAGATAAATGGAGGGAAGTAATTACTATGATACTCCCGAATTTAAAATTTTTTATCGGGGTATTTTATGGAGTTTGGTGGGCAATGTTGCACTACTTTTTTAAAAGTAAAACCCCCTTTAAACAGGAAAATGTGTGGTTAATTTCTTTAAGCTCCAGATCAAACCAAAAGATGATGTGTAGAAATATATTTGCTTATGCATTACACATAAATTTTTAATTATTTAGGATAGATATATTTTTATTATTAATTTAGTCTATTAGATTTGATGGGATATTTGTTGGTTTCATTTTCTATTGTATTTTTAAGTGATTAATTAAACTATTAGATTACGTTTATATCATAATATTCATTTTGACCTTATTCTCTTAGAAATGATATTTTTTATAAGGGTTTTAGACAAGAAGTTACTATTGAATAAAGAGATTATTTCCTTTAAAAGTTGCGATCTTTTTTTTTTTTTCCCTATTATGGTATAATGCAAATCCTTTAGCACTTACTGATTCCATTGACATCTGCTCATTCCTTTGTAGCCTTCTCTGTTACCCTAGTTATGTTTGCAGTTATTATGTGGGCATTCGTAGATTATGGATGAAATTTAGGCTACTTCTTTTCCGTGCAACCAAGGGATTGCATGACTTTATATCAGTATGAACCGTGTGCATAATCTTGGTTGCTAGTACTTTATATTTGGATAGAGTCACTATATGAGAAGCTAGTAGGAGCATAGCATAATTTTTGCTTTCGGCTTTGATAGGTTATCCTTAGGGGACTTACACAACAATGTCTGTAATGAACTAATGCTTAATCGATGTATATATATATATATATATATATATATTACTGTTCTCTATGTTACTATTTCCACTAATTGATACGCTTTAAGGCAATTTCTTCGATAGATAAATGCCTTGTGTATATCATAGCTATAGTAGTAATATAGTACATGCAACAACCTATTACGACTATGGTGCAGCCCGAGGGGTGACAAATAACCTAGTGGATATTTGTTAATTGAAGATTTGCAGCTGGGCTTTCACTTACACAGTTGATGCAGACTCAAACAACTAGATTGTGATCATCAATCAAGTTAATTATCGAGTGCAGAACAAATGCAAGAAAAAAATTAAAAAATAAAAAATAAAAAAGAAATGCCTAAAGCTTTTCTTTGGAACTATTTCAGAATTCCAACTTGAGTTATGAGAATACAAATTTTTTGTTCAATTAAAGAAGAAAATAATAAATGAAGTATTAAATAAGTATAGTTTAATTAATTTGATACTTTTATGGATCTCTATTTGAGATTCTAATAAACACAATAGATAAATATTAATCCTTTTTTATCTCAAATAGTCCATGGAAAGGAAAAGTCCACAACATAGTTTTTTTCAATGTAATAAAGTTATATAGTGTCTATTATTCATTGATAAAGGAGTATTCACATGGGTTTACCTTGTTAACATGTTCATACCATCGTATTGAATGATCCCATTTGTTTGCTTTTTGTCCATATAATGCATACAACTTTACTTGTTTGATGGGTCAATTCAATGATTTTATATGAATTAGTAGTTTTTTATCCCTCAGACCCTGTTCTTGATCCAATGTGGAGATAAGGTATGTTCATTATATCCTTCATGACTCATTTAGGAATAACCAATTCATGGGGTAGTTGAAGTATCACAAGTGGAATTGTAACGGATCCTAGTATTTGAAGTTACAAAGGTGTAGTTGGTGCATATATTGTGTTTATGGCTTGTGCTTCTTAGTAGCTATTTGGCATTAGATGTATTAGGATTTAGAAATATTTTGTGATGAATATACAGGAAAACCATGTTTGGATTTGCTTAGGATTTTTGGAATTACTCAAGAAAATTATTCACGAAGAGTTCACGAGAGATTCGTTTCTTGTGTATTGTCTTGACCCAATCATTGGAGAGATTTTACCACATCATTTCAAATGGATACACAAGAAAATATTATTTTAAGATACAAGAGATTCACATTGCAGAAGATTGCATAATTATCTCCTAAATAGTTGTGATTGTATCTCTATAATTATTTCTTTCTATGTTTAGTTATTTTCTATTTTTATTCCCTTTTTCCTTAGGAACAAGTTTTACAATGTATATAAGAGAGCTAATGTACCCTAATGTAGAGATATACAAATAAGAAAAAAAAAAAAAAACTATTCTTGAAATCGACTTCATGGTATTAAAGTAGACTGCATAATCCCTTGTAAGCCTCTCAAATCTAAATAAATAAATATATATATGACTACCCAAATTCCTAAATCCACAACCAAACCATCCAAATTAGCCATTGTACAATCTTCTCCTATCATTCAAGTTCAATATGAAATGTCTACCTTTAACGCCGGCATAATCCTCACTAAAACTAACTATGACATTTGGTCTCAAATCATGGAAATGCATATTGCTGGATGTGAGAAACTTGATTATATTATTGGGGATTCCCCTCAACATCAGATGATCCTTCATACTTTAAGTGGTATGCCAAAAATCAAAAAGTTAAAAGCTAGTTACTCACATCAATGACACCAAAAATTATGAATAGGTATCTCTGCCTTCGTACTGCTCATGAAATCTAGAGTGCTCTTGCTAAAGCATTTTATGATGGATCAGATGAAGCACAAATATTTGCTCTCAATCAACATGCATTCTCACTTCGTCAATCAGATCATTCTCTTACTTTTTGTTATGGTGAACTCGTTGAAATAATTCAAGAACTTGGTCATCGTGACAAAATTAAAATGAAGGACATTGGTGATGTTATAACGTACAAGGCATCTATTGAGAAATTGAGGATACACATTTTTTTAATGGTCTTGGTGCCAAATCCTTCACATGGATCCAAGTCTAGATCTTGAATGCACATATGCATATGTACGTCGAGAAGCAAACCGTAAAACTTTATTAACAGGTGACTTGATTACTTCCAATTCTATGGCTATGTTAGCCCAATGAAATAAACAACCTACTGAACGTACCAACCCTAATAGTACACTACCATATTCAACAACAACATCTCGTAGCTTTGATGTTAGAAGTAAGTCATCTGGTCCATCTAGACACTGCACTCATTGTGGAGGAACAGGGCATACTCAAAGTCGATGTTATGACTTGATTAGATAGCTTGAGTGGTGGGACCCTTCTAAAGCTCCAAAATGTAAGTCCAAAGCTATTGTAGCAACAAGTTCTACCTCTACCACCACAACTTAACTATCACCACCAGATGTTGCTGCTTTACATATTTCATCAGATCCTCCAAGTGTTTTGATATTCTTACCTCTATTAGGTCATGTGCATGGATTATTGATTCTGGATCAACTAATAACATGTCTTTTGATACAAAATCTATGTAAAAATTGAAACCATCTGAACAATTTGTTGTGTGTACAACCAATGGTACTGAAGCTACTGTCATTGGTAATGGTTCATTCTCTCTAGATAAACTTAACTTGGACTCTGTTCTTATAGTTCCATCCCTTAATTTCAATTTAATTTTTGTTTCTCAAATTACAACCTCCTTGAATTGTATTATGATTTTTTAGCTTGATTATTTTGTTTTTAAGGACATCAAGACAGAGAAGATGATTGGTTGTGGTACTAGAAAGGGAAAGCTCTATTATATCAATCTCACACCACCTAGTTTAAGTGCACTGGCCAAGACAGGATCTACAACTAGTTTAGCATCTACTTATGATATTTGGTTGTGGCATAAATGCTTTGGAGATGTATCATTTAGATATTTGAAGTATTTATTTCCTAAACTTTTTTCTAAAGCATCTCCATCATTGATGAAATGTGAAACTTGTGAATTGGCAAAGAGCCACCATGTTCCATTTCCAATAAGTTTGAATAAACGTTCTATACCATTTATGCTTGTACACTCTAATGTTTAGGGTCTTGCAAAAGTGCCAACTCTTTATGGATCTCGTTGGTTTGTGTCATTTATTGATGACTATAGTTGTATGACTTTGGTATGTCTAATGAAGATTAAGCAGGAAGTTTGTTCATTGTTTAAACAATTTTATTCAATGGTTACCACTTAGTATAAGTTAGCAATATGAGTTCTTCGAACTGATAATGTCAGAGAATTTATCAACCTTGAGCAAAAACGATTTTTCCAACTTCATGGCACCATTCATCAAACTACATGTTTTTACTCCCCTCAATAGAATGGGGTTGCAAAAAGAAAAAATTGGCATCTCTTAGAAATGGTTTGAGCTATGCTATTTAAAGCCAATATGCCTCTTCAAAATTGGGGGCAATCACTTGCTACTGCATCTTATTTGATAAACTGCATTCTATCCTGAAGCTTGGTCTTCTATACTCCGCTTGAAACTCTCAACCGCAACTTAACCCCACCATCAATATCAAATTGACTTCTAAAACCTTTTACCTATATTGCTTTTGTCTACATACCACATCACAATCACCACAAACTTCAACCTCAAGCTATACAATGTGTTTTTATGGGTTACGGTCTTCATCAAAAAAAAATATAAATGTTACCATCCCCCTACACACAAGATGTATGTTACTATTCCTTAAACATAAGATCTATTTTTCTACCACCTCAACTGCAACTCAGGGGGAGAGGAGTATTGACTTGTAATCTCCTAACCATCAAACAAAACCTATACCTAAACTTAAACATCAACCTGAAAAAATGAACCACACTTCTAAACCTAAAGAATCTAGACAGGAAGATACCATCACTAAACCTTGTTTATCTGAACCTGAACCTCTTGAGTCTAAGTCAATGGAATTAGAACCCGAATCCCATGGTTAAAATAATAGGGCAAAATCATATGTACCACAACAATCGCCTAGTCTTAATGCTCCTAGTCTACAAGAGTTATCTTTACAGACTAAACCTCAAGTAAATCTTAAACCTTCACTTCGAACACTTCCTAATTACACCATAAGAGGAGTTCCTAAAGTAAGTTATGAACCCATTTTGAATTCTACTCCCAAATACCCAATAAATAATTATATTTCTTATCATAGGTTGTCAAAGACATGTGAATCATTTGTAAATCAATTACCTGTTGTACATATTCTTAATAGTGTGAAAGAAGCAAGAAAAGACTCCAAATGGAGAGATGCAATGAATTAAGAAATGAAGTCTCTTCAAAAGAATGGAACATAGGAGGTGATTGATCTACCTGAAGGAAAAAAAATTGTGTTAGATGTCAATGGATCTTTACAATCAAATATAAAGCAGACGAAGGCATTGAGAGATATAAAGCTCAATTAGTTGCTAAAGGATACAGTTAAACATACGGGATTGACTATGTAGAAACTTTTTCACCTATTACCAAAATAAACACTATACATATTCTCTTATCATTAGCAACAAATCTTGATTGGCCTCCTCATTAGTTTGATTTAAAGAACACATTCCTACATGGAGATCTCCAAGAAAAAGTATACATGGAATTACCTCTAGGATGTAGGTTACAAGTTAAAGGAAGTAAATAGGATTGTAGGTTGCGAAAATCATTATATGGGTTAAAAAAGTCACCAAAAACTTGGTTTGGTAGATTTACAAGTGCAATGAAGACTTTTGGGTACCACCAGAGTAATTCTAATCATACTCTCTTCATAAAGCATAAGGAAGGGAAACTCATAATGCTTATTATATACATTAATGATATGATTATAATTGGAAATGATACAAAAGAAAGGATAGCCTTGCAAACTTATCTTTCTCAAGAATTTGAAATGATAGATCTTGGACCTCTAAAGTATTTTTTGTGGATCAAGGTGTTACAATCTCAACAAGGGATATTCTTGTCACAACGTAAGTATACATTAGATTTACTAAAGGTTTGTATGTTAGCTTGCAAGCCTATTGATACTCCTGCAACTGAAAATGTTAAGCTAGGCATGTTTCCATACCAAATTCCCACAAACAAAGAGCAATATCAATGGTTAGAAGGTCAGTTCATGTATCTTGCCCTTATTAGACCTAATCCAGCATACTCTTTAAGTGTTGTTAGTCAATAAATGCACTCTCCAAGTGAAGATTATATGAAAGTTGTATTATGAATATTACAATATTTAAAGTCAACTCCAGGAAAAGGTATTATGTTCACTAAAAGTACATCTTTATCTATTAAAGGATATACCGATGCAAATTGGGTTAGTTCAATTGATGATATGCGTTCAACTACTAGATACTTAACCTTTGTTAGGGGGAATTTAGTTACATGGCAAAATAAAAAATAAGGAGTTGTAGCTAGATCCATTGTGGAAGCTGAATATCGAGGCATGGCTAAAGGAGTATGCAAGTTGCTATGGATAAAAAATTTGTTACATGAACTCAAAATTCCATTCACACTTCCTATGAAGTTATATTGTGATAACAAGGCCACATGTGATATAGCTCATAATCTTGTGCAACATGATCATATAAAGCATATGGAAATTGATAGACATTTTATTAAGGAATGGCTAGAAGCTAAGATAATTAAAGTTCCTCATGTACAATCTAACGAACAGCTTGCAGATATTCTAATTAAAGTAGTATCAAATAAAATCTTTCACCAAATGTTAGACAAGTTGGGCACGCGAAACATCTATGCACCAACTTAAAGAGGAGTGTAGAAGATTGCATCATTGTCTCCTAATGGTTGTGATTGTATCTCTATAATTATATATAATTATTTATTTCTATGTATATTACAATGTATATAAGAGAGCTACTATACCCTTATATAGAGATATACAAATAAGAAAAAAACTATTCTTAAAATTGACTACACGCATAATGAAAATTACCACATTTTGGGTAATTCACTATATCAAAACCCTTTCATGAAATGATGTAGTAAAATTTTAATATACACATATTTAATGATAATATTTTCACATAGTGAATTATTTTGTTACTCTCTCTTATGGTTCTTGCATCCTAATTAAGTTCATCTGGATTTTCCAATAAAACCATTACGTTAATTTTATCCATTCCCCAATCTTTTCTTTACTGCTTATCATAGTGCTAATACATACATGAATGAAAATATATATGAACAAAAATACATGTCTTTTCTCATAAAAGCAAGGATAGACCTAGGGCTCAAGAAAAAAAAATTACTTATGAAATTTATTCAAAAAATGAGATTTTACATGTATTATATATGTATTTTAAGAGCAAGATTTAACAAGTTACTATATATAGCTTAGTAGTTATGTGTATGAGTTTGTAAGTAAAATTTTATGGATACAAATCCTCTAAAGTGATATTTCCTAAAGTCCCCCAAAGTGGGCTTCTCTAGATCTTGACAAGTGGACTATAAAAAATCAACGATGCAAATTAAATCCCTTAATTAGTACAATCTTTAACCTATCCATCTTCTTATCTATCATTTTTTCCTTTTGTACCACTTCATTGTTTACAACAACAATAACCGCATCAATTATATGACTTCGTCACCACCTACGCCATAAGCCACTACTTAATTGCATGTTAGAAATTGCAAATCAATTTTTTTTTTTTTACCTTAAAGTAAAACTTTCACACATTAAAGGAATTTCATGGATTGAAAATGATTGAAACCAAGGAAAAAATGTCAACAATTAAACAACTAGATAGCCATGGCTATCATCTTCAAGGTGCGTTTTATATTTTATTTCATGTCAAAATCCTCTCTATACAGTATAATTTTTGTTTCTTTTTTTTTTCACATCCTACAATCTTTAAATTTTGTGTTTTATAAGTTTTTTACATTGTTATTATTATATTTAATTGTCATTTCTTATTAATATATCTAAATGTTGTTATTGTTATATACTTGTTGAATTATGGTATGGTATTTAGTTTTATACATGGTTTATCGTATGTTTGTTAAGGCATGCGGTGTTGAAGCTATAGGTTAAAAAATGAAATGTAGCATGGGATTGAGTTTTGTTCTAATGGAATAGCAGAGTTACATAGAGCAATGTAAGCTAAAGTGACAATGACTTCCATCTCGATTTCCACTTTCAATTAGGATAGCCCTAAAAATGAAAATTTAGGAAAGGGATTGGTTCTAATCAACCTCAAAACTAAGATAGTAGTGAAACTCAATCTCATTCTTGAATGGAAACACAAAGACTTCACCTTTGACACATGGGCATTAAGGTAAAGTCTCCTTATTTTAGTTGCCTGTCTTAATCATAAAGTACTCATAAGGAAAAAAAAATTTGAGTGGCCTTATAATAATTGTGTGTTGCAATGATTTTGTTTTATATATAATATTTCATGTTCCCAAACTCAATTTCAACATAATAAATAAAGCCTTTTTTTTTCATTTTTCTTTGCAAATTAGTGGATAAACCAATCAATGCTATTGAAGATATATTGCAAGACTGGATTCCTCATGTTGGTATAGGGTTTGAAATAGAGAATGATGCTTAGGCATTTTTTGTTAACTATGGAGCACAAACAAGATTGAGTGTTCAAAAGCTATAAGGCAATAAAAGAAAGATAGATGGAAAATTACTACACAAAGATTTGTATATGCTAAAGAAGGTAAGCGAAGAGAATATAAGAGAAATATGTTTGTAAAAAATCTAAGAGCTGAAACAAGAGCCAATTGTCTTGTAAAGATTGGCATCACATAATTCAGGGAAAATATCTAGTTTATGATGTGGATATTAAGCATAATCACACTCTTCATCTTCTAAAAACCATTTATATGATGCCATCACAAAGAAGGACATCAAACATAGATAGTTTAGCAATCGAATTAGCAAGTGATTCTAGACTTTCCAAGCAAGTATATGAGTTCATGACAAGAGAAGTTGATGGTAGAGCTAACCTTAGACATACTAAGCTAGATCAAAAGAATTATTTTCAAAGTAAAAGACAAAAGGATTTGGTATATGGAGAAGCCAGGGCTATACTCAAGCATTTTTAGCATCATTAGAAAATCCATCTTTCTTTAGTGTAATGTAACTAGAATGTGAAGAGAATATAACAAATATCTTCTAGGCTTACTCGACAATGAAAATGGATTATGCACATTTTGTTGATGTAATCACCTTTGATACTACCTTTGGCACAAATAAACAAAACAAAACATTTGGTGTTTTTGTTGGATTTTACAATCATAAGGGCATAGTGATTTTTGAGGTAGTACTATTATAAGATGAGATAGTTGCATCATTTAGTTAATTGTTCAATACATTTTTAGAAGCTTGTAAAAGGAAAAAACATTTGATTATATTCACTTATCAAGATTCGGCAATGGCAAGGGCATTAAGAGAGGTGATGACATACATTCCATGGGCTATGCACTTGGCACATAATGTAGAATGGCATTAAGTATTTAGGAAATTTAATGAATGATGGATCTTGCTTTTTAACAAATTTTAAAGCTTATATATATGAGTTCGAAGACCAATTAGAATTTGAGAAAGTATAGGTAGAAATGATTGAAAAGTATAATGTGATAGGAAATATATGGTTAGCAAAAAATTTATGCCTTGAAAGAGAAATGGGCTAAATGCTATATGAAAAATATGGTGACAAGAGGAATGCAAAGTACTCAATTAAGTGAAAGTTTGAATGGAGGTTTGAAAGATTATTTAAGATCAAGTATAAATCTTTTGCAGTTTTTAAAGCATTTTGAATAGGTAGTAAATGACAAAAGATATAATAAGTTACAAGCTGAAGATGATTTTACGCAAAAGTTGCCAATGATGAAATTGCAAAAAGTCCCCCTTATTAAGGCAAGTAGGTCAAGTGTAAACTACAAAAATATTTGGCACCTTTTAAGATGAATATGATTGGAGCTCTACTGCATTCATTAAGTATAAGAATGAAATGGAATCCTTACTTGAATATGTCATTGGAATAGTTAATGGGAGAGGAGATTATAAAGTATTATGCAATCCATCAAGTGGGGAAATCTCATATAGTTGTAAAAATTTTGAGACATTTGGAATTTTATGTTACCATGCTTTCAAGGTGTATTGCAAAATACCGAAAAAATAGGAAAATAAAATAATTTTATTTCATGGGACACTTAAGGAATATTATGGTTATGTAGAGGGCATTTTATATTTTTTAACCTTAAACTATATAAGCCTTGCAAAAACCCTATTCCCCTCTTTTACTCATTTCAACCTGTGCTCTCTATTTATAGATGTTTAATAGATAACAACTCTCTCCATGCAAAATCCATGAGGTAGGTGTTAAGCCAATTTAAATTATGGTATGCTCTCTTATGTTAGTGAATGTTTGGTTCAAGGGTGGAGTTTCGTAATAGATTGGAGATGCAATTAGGTAAGCAAATTTGGGGGTTGTAAGTGATTGGAGCAATTTTGGAATCAATTGAGTGATTTAAACCAACTTGCTCTTCTTATGTTAAATTTCTTAATTTGGAAAACTTTCTATGATGGATTGGAGGTATGGAAGAGATTAATGAGAGCTAGGATGGAAAATGAGGTGAATTGTGAAGAAAATCGAGCAATTCGTGAGATTTAAGGGGGAACACAATCAAAGTATATGACCATGTACTTACTCGTGATGAGAGTGAAGGGAAAGTGTGAGATAAGTGATGCACAACCAAGTATACGTCCATGTACCCACCTGTGTTGAAGTATACAGCCAAGTACACAATCATGTACTTGGACATGTCAAATGGCATTTATGCATAGTAAGGTACAAGGCTATATTCTTACCTATGCTCCTACGCATGGCCATGTACATGACCATGTTACTTTGTAATGTTTTCAAAATATTTCTTCTTCCCTTTTTCTTAAATTTTCTTAAATATAAAACAAATTTTACCTTAACTAAGGTAACTAGGAAGGGAAATCATCAACCAATACTTAGAACTATGAACTAGGTAAACTTAGGTGAAGTTGTAAGTTAGTGCTAAGCTTAATTCATTATATATAGTACATTATATTAGAGTTCATAGTTGCAATTATAGTGAAACCGAAACAGTTCCTTCAAGTACTTAACTATCTTATTTGTGATTCATGCTTAGTAATGTAGTACCAAAATAAACTTAAATGATACTTAGCTAATATATGGTTTTTACTTATGCTTGACTTAGCCTATGGGCCAGAGGTGGCAAATCCTTATGGTGCACCCTAATGATCTTCATGTAATCCTGCCTTAGTGGAACTGCACATTAAAATGACCTAGGTAAGTTTAAGATAAGTGTTAAGGTTGGGAGCAGCAGTTCCTAACACCATAGTATTGGGGCGAATAGTGGCAATATCTCAAAAGTATAATTTTATATATAATTAATAAAACTTCTATTAACTATAGTGTATAGAATTATGAAAACTCCTGTATTGTTTGATGGATCTAAGATAAAGATAATAAAATGTTAGATGTTTTTCTACCACATATGAATGCATGTGAATCCTATATGTGTTTGTCATGCACATGTGTTTATAGATAGCTTATATTAGGCATTAGCTCACCCTTTATGGGAAATGTTTTTTCAATTGCAAGCGTAGGTGATACTTCCTTTTATCGAACAGAATGACAAAGGAGTAGACTATTACTACTATTACAAAGTTTAGTAAAGTTTAATTGAGAATATCTAGAAGACTTACTTACTTTTAAGATGTCTAATTATGTATTAGAAGAAATTGTAGCTATTACTTGTATTCATGATTGTCTAATTCTATTTTAGATTGATGAACATGATGAATGCTTATAAGATTAATGTTGTTAAGTGAATTTGGTTGACAAGATACTTAGATGGTTATAATTAAGCAGGTTAAGAGTCTTGTGTCATTAAATAACAGTGACATAGGGTGGGTTGTCACACTCTAAGTTTTCGAGCATTATAACTTATGTGGTATCAAAGCCAGTTATGATCAGTAGGACATACATTTGATGATCCTTAAAACTTAGGCAAGTGATCAATAAGTAGAACTTAGGTTATGATCATTACAAAAGTTTAGGTATTGAATTTGTAAGATGATAAAATGTGAAGAGAGTGGGTAAAATGACAAGCTCAAATGTTTCTACCCTGTAGTTCCTTTTATTTACTTTATCTTCTATGTGCAGTTTCTCTTAATAGTAGTTTTACCTTCTTATATAAGTATACATGTGCATAGTATTTCAGTTATCTTTAACCTTTGTTAACTATCAAGTCTACATTTTTCTCTCCTCTCAAGTAGAATGTCTCCTAAAAGAATTATAGGACCTAGTTGATTTGGCACTACAAGGGATAGGGATGCTCTATATAAAAGGTACCCTCCAGGAACGCTACAACAAGAGCTCTTGTAGTAGTAGCTAACATAACTACACAGTTACTGGAGACAATGAATGTATTAGTTAATATGATCACTCAACAACAGCAGCAACAGACTATGGGGCAAGTTAGGCCAACAAAGGATCAATATAGGCTAGACAAGTTCATCAAGCTAGCAAAAGAGTCTCACTTAAGAATTAATGATCTAGTAAAAGATAAACACTAAATCCTAGAGATTGAGAAAATATTTGTTGTATTTAGGGTACCAAAGGGTAGGAAGGTAAATTACACCACCATTATCCTAAGAGGATCTACTACAGATTTATAGGCTAGCTTCTCTAAGCTAGTAGGAGCACCTATTGACTAGTAAAGGTTTAGGGAACTATTTTATGAAAAATACTTCTCTAATAGTAATCAGGATAAAATGGAGGCAACTTATTACAACTGTGATAGAGTAATAAGACCATGGAGGAATATAAGGTGGAGTTAAATAACCTAATCAAGTTTTTACTAGAAATAATCTAAGCAGATGATGCCTCTAGGGCTAAGAGATTCATAAGGGGCTTAAAGCCTAATCTACAATATGAAGTGGGATTATTCCAATTACCCACCTATATAGAAGTGGTAGACAAAGCAAAGTATATGGAGTGGAGCAAAAAAAGAGCAATTGAGCTCTTGGGTCACAAGTCAAGTATCGTTTTAGGAAAGAGGCCTACCCAAGGAATAATAATTCATGATAAAGGGAAAAAAGCCTCAGGTTCAACAAATTAAACTTGTGGTCATATTGGCTCCTTTAGTTCAGACTAGACTAGCTCCTTTGGCTTTTCCTACAGCTTCTACTATCAAATGTACTAGATGTTTTAGGCCACATGAGTTAGAGGATTGCAAATGGCTAGAAGGTGCTTGTTTCTCATGTGGAGGACCAAGATAAATTAATTGGAACTACATAGAGAAGTGTCGAGTCTAATTTTTGAATTCCCATTCCTAATCCGATCTAAACTAGACCCTATGCTCATCTAATATAGATCCTCGACTTGAGTTAGGAATTTCGTTTGATTTTTGGAGTCGCCACCCAACTGTTGTTGGGAAAAAAGTGAATTAAGACTAAAGGAGCGGATTAGTCTTAATTTGGACTACTAGTCGTCATTATTTCCTCTTCTCGTTTTTGTGAGAAGAGAAAAAGGAAAAACCAGAGTTTCTAAGTCCGGGGGCTAACCTATTAAAACCTATACGGTTACCACCTGATCTCCTAAAATTGTTCATCTTTAGAAATGTGTTTCATTGTGTTTCTATTAATTTTTGTTATGTCTTTGAATTTATTTCAGAAAAAGGATTTTTCATTTATTTTATAGGTTGACCCGAATGGGTGCCTACGTACCTACTACTCAGGATCAAACAAGCCGTAGTTCGCTTTTCTGAAAATCTTTAGTGTATGGGTGAATTTTAATTTTGAAATTTCTTTCGATTTATGTTCTTACCGTTTTTGGGATTTTTTCTAAAAAAACTCTAAGCCTAAGCTTGATTTCATTTTGAAAATGATTTTCGTAGGGAAAACATCAATTTTGATTTATTTGATGAAAATGATTTCTCTAAGTGCTAAAACTTATTTATTTGTCTTTTTATGACTTTTTATGATTTTTTGTTATTTTTGTGATTTCTGAGAATTTTTTGGGATTTTTGTGGTTTTGGGGAATTTTTGTTGATTTTCATGATTTTTGGAATTTTTGTGATTTTTGTGATTTTTTGGGAATTTTTGTTTATTATCTATCCTATTTGACATCTAAAATTTTATGATTTATTTTTCCTAATTTTTTTTTTATTTTTTTATTTTTTTATTTATCTATTTATTATTTTTATTATTTTTCTACATTATTAAATTCTAGAAAAATCTAATTTCTACATTTTCCTATTTATTAAAAATAACACATAAATAAATAAATAAATAACTAAATAACAAATAATAAATAAATTAATTAATTCAGAATAAATAAATAAACAAAATTAAAAAAAAATCCGGAAAATCCGACTTACCTGGATCCGGGTCGGTGCGTGGGTCGGGTCAGTCAGGTCGAATCGTGTCAGGTCGGATCGGTCGGACACGGCGGCGGGGTTGGCTCGTTCACGGCGTTCCGGCGGTCTTTTGCAGCGGGTGAAGTGTCGAATCCTAGCTTCTTGAGGGTGCTGAATCCGATGGTGGTGGCGGTTCACTCCCAGAACGTCTCCTTGCGGTGGCTCAACTCCGATCGGCGGTCGCAACTTTGGGTTTCCTCCGATCTACACTCTTTTCTCTCTCTCTCGCAATTCTAATCTGTTCTCTTGCTTCCTCATCTCCTCCTCTATTTATAGGCGCTTGAAATCGAGCTGGATAAGCTCGGATTTCCTCCGATTGATGCTGATCAGATTTTCGGTTGAAAAACCAACTCCGATTTGTGCCCATCCAACGTTTTGTTGCGATTTGATTTTAATTAGATAATGTTTATCTTATTTTTGTTGAAGATCTGTTGGATTTGTGCAAAAAAATCGAATCAAAACGACCGAAATACGAATTTTTTCTTCGCCGACGATCTCGGGCTCGAGGTAGGAGACGATCACGCGCCCGGCACGTGCATTTCTTCCAGCCAATCAGATGCTGCCACGTGTCCTAGATAAGTCGAAAAATTGCAAAATGTGGAAACTGCTTCCTCCGCGATTCGAACGTCTGACCAAGCCCCCCCGCGCGCGCGCCTAGCCATGGTCCGGACCAGCTAGGCTAGCCCACTTTCGCGATTTTATTTATTTCGCAAATTGCATATATGCAATGCAATTTTTCTATTTTTTTTGTATTTTTTGAAATTTCAAAATTTTGTAAAAATTGTTTATTATTCATTATTGCTATTTCCGAAATCATTTTTCAAAATTGAAGTGTTTTCCTATTTATTTTTATTTTTTGAACATTTTTATTATTTTATGCTAAATTAGGAAAAATTGGGAAAAATTAGGAAAAATTGAAAATTGATTATTATTAAAAATTATTGACTCCTAGGGCAAAAATGGGGTATTTACAAGAAGTATATCTCTTTCACCTTTTGCTATATGTGCAAACAAAGGGGATAGAATGTGACTAAATGTGGTAACATAGGAGGTCATATCACCCCAATATAGTAGGTCTAAACAATGAGACCATAGACTAGAGCTCAAGTGAATAGATCCTAATTGGGAAGCCTAAGGCAACAGCATTAACTAGAGTTTTTGCTATATAGTAGTAGTACCAAGATACCCTAGACATAGACACTATAGCAAGTGTGCTCCTTGTACACTCTCATAGTGCCTATGCTTTTTGATACTAATGTCACACACTTTTGTATTTCTGACACATTTATGCATGTATGTGGTCTAAATGCTAAATGTTTAGATGTTCCTTTAAATGTGAATACACATTTGGGGGCTAGGAGGATTTTGAAGCAAATATGTTATATTGTTACTATAGAAGTAAAAGGCAAAGTGTTACTAGCCAATCTATTAGTGTTGGAAATGTCAAGCTTTGATGTGATCTTAGGAGCGAACTAGTTGTCAAAGTATCATGCCACCATAGACTATCATAACATAGTGATGTAATTTACCTCCCTAAGCAAGAATTCTTTTCATTTCAAGTTAGACACTTAGAGAATAGCAGGACTACCCACTTTTGAGTTATGGGGCAGAAGTATGTTAGCAATAGTAACAACAAAGTCAAGTGAGACAGTAAGATTGGAGCAGGTACCCATAGTAAAGGAGTTTCTAGTTGTCTTTCTAGATGAACTACCTAGATTACCCCCAACTCGAAAAATAGAGTTTAACATCAATTTGGTACTAAGTACTACACCAATCTCCAAGATACCATTCAAAATGGTGCCTACAAAACTAGTGAAGCTAAAGATACAACTACTGCAAAAGTTGCAAAACAAAGGGTTCATTAGGACTAGGTACACTAGTCCTATTTACTAAAAAAAAAAAAAAAGATGATATTGTATGACTTTATATAGATTATGGGGAGTTAAATAGGGTCACTATAAAAAACAAGTATCCACTCACTAAAATTGATGACCTCTTCGACTAATTATAAGGAGTTCAAGTATTCTCAAAAGTTGACTAGAGATCAGGATACCACCAACTAAGGATAAAAGAAGAGAATATTTTGAAGATAGCATTCAGGACATGCTATGGCCGTTTTGAATTTCTAGCGATGCCCTTCAAGTTAACTAATGCACTCGCATCTTTCATGGATTTGATGAAACTAGTGATTTAGGATTTCTTCATTCATGACATTTTAATATACTCTAGGAGTAATAAAAATCAAGAAGAATATTTGAGACTAGTATTGGGTAGACTACAAGCTAAAAAGCTTTATACCAAATTTAAAAAGTGTGAATTTTAACTTGAACATGTGACTTTCTTAGGACATGTGATAAATAAGAATGGGATTTCTATGGGCCTAGAAAAAGCAAAAGTAATAGTAAACTGGCCTAGACTAAATACAGTGACAAAAGTCAGAAGCTTCCTAAGTTTAGTTAGCTATTATAGAAGATTTGTTGAAGGTTTTCTAGCATAGCAATTCTCTTAAACCATTTGACACAAAAAGTAGTAAAGTTTGTCTGGGATGAAAAATGTGAAGATAATTTCTAAAAGTTGAAGTAGAAATTAGTACCAACTCTAATATTGGCTTTAACCAAAAGTGGCAAAGAGTTCACCATTTTCAATTATGTATCAATTGAAGGTCTATAATGTTTTTTAGTGTAGGATGTCAAGGTAATAACTTATGCATCACAAAAGTGGAAGCCATATGAAAGGAACTATCTAACTCATGACCTTAAGCTAATAGCAGTGGTGTTAGCACTCAAGTTGTGAAAACACTACCTTTATGGAGAAAAATGCAAAATCTTTACTAACCACAAAAGCTTAAAGTACATTTTCACTTAGAGTGAATTGAATAGGTGCTAGAGGAGATGTTTAAAGTTGATTAAGGTTGATGATTTTGAAATCTAGTACCATCCAAAAAAAGAAAATGTGGTAGCAAATGCTCACAGTAGAAAGAAATAAGGTAATATCGCTACCTTGATTACATCTCAACAAAACCTATTAGAGGACATGCACAAGTTAGAGTTGGAAATAATAACACAGGATTTAGTAATAAGATTAACAAACCTACATCTCTAACCTGCCTTAGTAGAAAAGAGTAAAGCTTCCTAGTTTAAGGATACAAATATCTAGGATATTAAGGTTAAAGTTGAATAAGGTATGATAGTTGAATTTAATGTTAATGTAGATGGAAGTCTGAGGTATGGAACTCGATTGTGTGTACCAAAGGTTTAAAGAATAAGATCATGAAAAAAGTGCACTACTTTGGATACACACTTTATCTTAGGAGTACCAAGATGTACAAAGACTTGAAAAGTCACTATTGGTGGAAGAACATGAAACGGGAAATAACTGAGTATTTAGTAAAGTGTCTAGCTTTCTAGTAGATCCAAATTGAACGTTAAAGGCTAGCTAGTGAATTGCAATTGCTAAAGTACCTAAGTGGAAGTGGGAACATGTAACGATGGACTTTTTCACGGCTCTCTCGAGAACTAAAGAAAAACAAGATGTAATGTAGGTAATAGTAGATCAATTAATCAAGTCCGCCCACTTTTTGCTCATCAACATGAGATACAAATTGGAGAGACTAGTCGAGATGTATATACAGGAGATAGTAAGGATACATGGAGTACTAGTAACCATAACATCTTATAGAGATACACAATTTGTAAGAACATTTTGGAATAGTCTACATAAAGCTTTAGGTACAAAGCTATAATTCAGTACCACTTTTCATCCTCAATCTAATGGATAATCTAAAAGGACCATCTAGATCCTAGAGGAACTACTCAAAGCTTATGCATTACCCTTTAGAGGTAATTGGAATGAACACATACCTTTAGTTGAGTTCACCTTCAATAATAGTTATTAGATAACCATCTAAATGGCTCCTTATGAAGCTTTATATAGAAGGATATGTAAATCTTCATTACATTATGATGAAGTGGGTAAAAGACAAGTGTAGGGACTTGAGTTTGTCCAAAAGGTAATGGATAAGGTAAAGCTGATAAAACAAATAAGGCAAGTAGCTCGAAGCTATCAAAAGAACTATACCAACAAGAGGTAACATCCCTTAGAGTTCCAAGTAAAGGATAAGGCACTATTGAAAATTTCTCCAACTAAAATGGTGATTAGCTTCGGTCGAAGAAGAAAGTTGAACCTTGAGGTATATTATGATAGGAATCAAAATCCGACAAGACCTATCATTAGGGCAAGAACCAAAAGATTTCAAATCTTGGCAATGAGGGCCCATTTTGAGCAAATCGACCCTCAAATTATTCATTTACTAACCTATTTTATCTTATTCACGTATTATATATTCCAACAGGCACACTTATCAAGCTTTACAAGGTGATGGACAAACTCACTAAAACTTAGCTTGTGGGTTATCCATGGACCGACCTAAACCGGTGATGAGCTAGGCCAACGAATCCTATAGAAGACCGGCATCTTAAAGACCAATTTCTTTTATATATTTTTCATTTGTATGGACAATTTTATATTGTATTTTTCTTTTGGGACACTTTCATTTTTATTGTAATTGCCATTTAGGACTGGCCACTTTTAAAGTGGCAAACTTGTAATTTTATCCATTTTCTAACCCTAGGAGTAGCAAGTATAAATACTTGCTTATAGTAGGGTTTGAGGAGGCTAAAATTTGTAGAATTGAGATACACTTTGCGTGAGGATTAGGGTTCTCCTAATTGTCATTAGACTCTTATCAATTTCAATCCCAAGAGTTGAAATTGTGGCAAGTGCAACACCTTGAAATTATGAATAATATCAATTTCATTTTGTTGTGATTTCTTTTCTTCTCTAGTGTGTCATATCTAGGGGTGAATTGAGATAGTTCTTGAACAGATTTGCTATCTATTATTTTCGAATTCTTGTACTTAATTGAGATACTTTGCATTTGAATTCGATTCTTCCTTTATGTTTACTTCTTGAAATGTGATTATCACATGTGGAAAGGGGTTCTTAGAATTGAAGATTTATATTGAGATTGTGAATTATTCATGTGGGTTTATATGTGATTAGTGTGATGTTAGAAGAAATTATCATTGTGGAATCATATTTGCATCTTTGAGTATTTGGATCTCATTGCAACTTCACTAGGGTTCACGCCATTTGATCCTTTTGGAACCGGTTATATTTTTTGAGATTTAAAGTGTTCCTTTGGTTTATTTGATTGTGCTTAAACCTTGGTTTTGAACGCATCATCTTTGACCATTCGAATTTCTATAAAATATTGGTAAAGTAGCATACATGTTAGCTTTACCATCAAGTTTAGAAGGAGTACATGATGTGTTCTACGTATCTATGTTGATGAAATTTATACCAAATCCAGAGCAAGTAGTTGCATTAGAGCCTCTAAATGTACATCTAGATTTGTCTTCAATAGACAAACCTATAAAGATAGTAGATACCAAAAAATAATTATTAAGGAGACAAGTGACTCCTTAATTTAAAGTGCAGTTGACCAACCAAACAGAACGTGAAGTAACTTAGGAAATGGAAGAAGAGATGCAAAGGAAATATCTTGGACTCTTCCTAAATCCATGTAACTTTTGAGGACAAAATTTTTTACAAGAAAGGGAAGATGTAATATACCAAAATAAAATAAAATAAAATAAAATAATTCTATTTCACAAGGCACTTAAGTAATATTATGGGTATTTATGGAGCATTTTAGACTTTTGGACCCCAGACTATATAAGCCTTGCAAAAACTGTATTCCCCTCTTTTACTCATTTCAACTTGAGCTCTCTATTTGTAGAAATTTAATAGATAACAACCTAGTAAAACAAAACAACTCTTTCGACATGAAATCCATAAGGTAAGTGTTAATCTAGTTTGAATTTTAGTACACTCTCTCATGTTAGTGAATGTTTGATTCAAGAGTGGAGTTTTGTTAAATATTAGATGTGATTGGGGGAAGCAAATTTGGAGGTGGGAATGATTGGAGTAATCTTAGAATCAATTAAGTGATTCAAACTAAGTAACTTGCTCTTCCTATGTTGAATTTCATAATTTAGACAACTTTCTATGGTGGAGGTGTGGAAGGGTTGATAAGGATTAGAATGGAAAAAGAGGTAAAATGAGAAGAAAATTGAGCAAATCATGAGATTCAAAGGACTACACGACCAAGTTATATGATCATATATTTACCCATGATGAGAGTGAAGGAAAAGTGTGAGACAAGTGGTGCACGACCAAGTACACATCTGTATACCTGCCTGATAGGAATCAAAATCTAACAAGACCTATCATTAAGGCAAGAGCCAAAGGATTTCAAATCTTGGCAATGAGGGCCCATTTTGAGCAAATCGACCTCGAAATTATTTGTTTACTAACCTCTTTTCTATTATTCATGTATTATATATTCCAACAAGCACACTTATCATGCTTTACAAAGCGGTGGACAAACTCACTAAGACTCAGCTTGTAGGTTATCCATGAAACGACCTAAACCGAAGATGAGTTGGATCGACAGGTTGATTTGAAGACCCGGCATGTTGGGGACTATTTTTATTTGTTTGTTATTTATTTGGAACCATTTATGTTGTAAGTTTTCTAGACACTTTTATTTGGATGTAATTTGTGTTTTAGGACCGACCACCATATAGTTGAATAGTTGTAATTTTTTGAGTGTTTTTATCTTAATAAGAGCAAGTATAAATACTTGCTAACTAGGCTTTTAGAGGAACATTACATTTGACATCAAATCATACACTTTGTGGCCATGAGAGACATCTCTTATAAGCTTATACTCTTAGTAATATCTAGTTTATGATTGGATTGGTTCTATTGTTTATTTCACGCAATTAGGGTTCCTTTAGTCAATATATGGTTCACGCCATTTGTTAATTAAGAATTAGAATCAGTTGTGTTGTTTATTGAATTGGTCTTTATCTAAGTATTACACGCTAAATTTAGAGTTGTTTGTTTCTTATTTACACTCTATTTGGAGAATTGTTCACCAATTTAGTACACGCCATTTGTGGAATTATCTAGTTGATTTATCAATTGGAAAGTATACTTTGTGCTTTGGAATTTAGGCACATCATGCCCATGTTAAAGTATCAATTCAAATGGAGTTTATGCATGATAAGATACATGGCCATGCTCTTACCTGTGCTCATGTATATGGCTGTGTTACTTTGTAATGCTTTCAAATTTTTTATTCATCCCTTTTTCTCGAATTTTCCTAAATCTAAAACAAATTTTACCTTAACTAAAGCAACTAGCAAAGGGAATCATCAACCAATACTTAGAATTACAAATTAGGTAAACTTAGACTAAATTGTAAGTTAGTACTGAGCTTAATTCTTTGTATATAATAGGTTATACTAAGACTCACAATTGCAATTACAATGAAACTAAAACGGTTCCTTTAGGTACGTGACTACCTTATTTATGGTTTATGCTTGGTAATATAGTATCAAAATGAACTTAAATGATACTTGGCAAATAAATGGTTATTGCTTGTGCTTGACTTAGCCTAAAGGCTAAGGGTAGTAGATTCCTAAGGGACACCTTATGATCTTTATGTGATGCTATCCTAGTGGAGTCATAGTAGGTAGATTTAGAATGACTCATGGGTGTTAGGATCGGGAGTGGCAGTTCCCAATACTGTAGTATCAGGGTCAGTAATAGCAATATCTTGAAAGTATAAGATTATATATATATATATATGATGTGCCTAAAACCGAGATCAAGCACATGCAAAACCAATTTAAAAGACAATTAAACAATGTCAATCAAACTAACTTCCAATCACTTGAACAATGGCATCAATTCTCAAGATCTATAATCAATTCCACAATACCACGTGATCAATATTGAAATGAACCAAGTATGTACAGCTCTAATACCAAAAGATGATATGCCTAAAACCAAAATTAAGCACATGCAAAGCCAATTTGAAAGACAATTAGATAATGTCAATCAAACTAGCTTCTAATCACATGAACAATGCATCAATTCTCAAGATCTACATATGTATGTATGTATGTATGTATGTATGTATGTATGTATGTATGTACTAATAAAACTTCTATTAACTATAGTATGCGAAGTTATGAGAAATCCTGTATTGTTTTATGGAGATAAGATAAAGGTAATAAAATGTTGGATGTTTTTCTACTGCATATGAATCTTGTATACATTTGTCATGTGCATGTATTTGTGGGTAGAATGTACTAGGCGTTAGCTCACCTCTCATAAGAAATTCTTTTTTAGTTGCAGGAGCAGCTGATACTTCCTTTTATGATGAGTTAGGAGTGGACTATAAATAGAATGACGAAGGAGTAGACTATTACTACTACTATGAAGATTAGTAAAGTTTAATTGAGAGTATCTAAAAGACTTACTTGCCTTTCAGATGTCTAATTATGTATTAAAGGAGACTGTAGTTGTTACTTCTATCCATGATTGTCAGATTCTATTTTGGGTGGATGAACATGATGAATGCTAATTTGATTAGTGCATTAAAATAAATGTAGTTAACAAGTTACTTGGATGGTTATGATTAAAGAAGTTAAGAGACTTGTGTTGCATTAAATAGTAGTGACACATGGCAGGTTATCATGCTCTAAGTTCCAAGATGCTACATGTATGATGTATTGTATATTAAGTTTATAACTTAAGATTACATCCTTAATCGTTGGACAAGAGAAGCAAGTAATGACGCAGTGAAAGGATTGAATGAAAAATCTGCTCCAGAAAGTAATTATTTGATTATAAGGCAAAGATATAGACAGATTTGTCCTCAATTGGTTAAGTTAGTAACACAAGCATTAAATTTTTCATATTCCTTTATCTTACTCAAAAATATCTAAAAAGATGCTGAAAAGTATATTGAAGAGATTAGTAACAATTGCATTAAATTAGAGGGTGAAAAGAACTTAAAAGATTCATAACCTTTAGCAAGAAACTCTATTGATGTTTCTTTGGAAAGAGTTAAGAGCTTGAAAAGAGGAGGGGGGGGGGGGGGGGGGGGGGGGGGAGGGGGGAAGTTAGGTTGAGAAGCAGAGTAAAAAGTAAAAAAAAAAAAAGGTGTCACAATAAATAAAAACCTAAACAAACAGTTATCAAAGTTAATTGCTCATACATACATAGACTTTTGCTTGATAACTTTTACTTTATAGCTATTATAATATCTCATCACTTTCTTCTATGGAGTAGGATAAATTATCATCTTCTAATGCCAAAACCAATACTCAAATTCAGTTTTGTATAGATGAGGTTCTTTGTGAATGTTTTCTTTATTTTTCCCCTAACTTTTTCCTTTTTGTTCCTCTTATGGACATACCAACACTAGGTCTTCAAGTTACCCAATTAGTTTCCATGGATGAGATGTAATGATAATGAAGCCACACAACTTCATTAAATTTTACTCAACTGCTAATAGCAAATTCGGTATCATTAAAGTACTTGTAGTTTTGTTTATTTTGACTATTATTTAATTTGTTTTAGTGGAGTTTTAACAAATTATCCTCTCAAGCAAATATAATTAAAGTTCCTCAAAAGTCGGTTCTTGAGACAAGCAATAGCACTCCTTAGAAGTCTAATGTTTCTTCTCCTCCAGCAAGATAATTACAAATATTATTTAGGCATACTAGAAGAAGAAGTTTTGTCTATATTGAGAATATATCATATGTAGATTTTAACAAGGTTTTGATTTGTAGAATAATTTTTTGTCCTTATAAGGAGATGCCATGCTCTTAACTCCCATATATTACCAACATGTATATGATTTATAAATCAAGGATATTGCATATATATATTTCTTTAGACATGTCTTTGTTACTTTAATTTTATGATGAAATTGTTCGACTTTATTTTAATATATCTCTAGTAGAATTCAAACATTTTTACAACTAAAATGTGGCAAGTTCTTCTTCTTCTTTTTTTTTTTTTTTTGTGTTCATGTAAAAACTAAATCATCTCAAGAATTCTAGGATACATGCTATGTGTATTCAGGCTCTAAGTTGGAGGCAATGGCAACACAATTTAACCTTAAAGAGGTAGTATCTATAGTATTATTGCCAATTGGTAGGTCACCTAGTAGTGGTTGATGGTGGAAACTAGTACTAGCAACTAATTTTTGTGATGATTTCATATTTAGTTTAACAAGATATTGAGATAAGTAATTATTGAATCTTACAAAAAGAAAGTAATTATTGGTAACATTCCTTAAAGTTATGTTGATAGAAATTCCCCAATATTTAAACTTAGTGTGATGTTGCTTTAGTTGTTAAGAGGGACCTTTTTCCTTGTTCGACATTCATCACTAGTTAATTTTTGTTGCTACTTCAATATCACTTACAGGACCCTAAAGAGGAGGGACATAATTTTTGTTTCACTAATTAAGGATTTGACAAGAGACAACTTGAGCAATATCTTAATTTTTTTACAAACTATCTTGTAATACCAAGGATTTATTTTAAAGAAATAGAGACAAAAGAAGAAAAGTTACTTCCATTCATTTGAAAGAATTTTTTTTTCATACAAATAATGAAATCAAACAACTAGGCTTAACTGTACAACTATACAAATGCCACCTTTCCTAACCAAAAGAAAGGAAAACAATTTAGGCACAATTCTTCTATAAGCATAGTCTATTCCTTCACAAGCTCAAAGAGGCATGATTCTTTCCATGAAGAAAGGAAAACCACTAACATTACATAATCATTTTCTTGAAGATGGAGAAAGCCTCTGCTTCCTTATCTTATCTACTTTTTCCATGTAATCTTGGTGTAACCAATGCTTTGTTCCTATAATGCAAATCAGAATTTTTTAGCAAAGCAATGAAAATCAACTATTTGAGTCAAATGTATTCCTCTACAAAACCCTATACAAAATAAAGTTGAGAAAGAACTTCCTAAATCATGTTAAAAATATGATGACAATTAAAAACAAAATTATAGCAAGTACAGATGACATATGGTATTTCAATAGTGATATATCTTTTTCTCAATGCAACAAATATAAGTCTTCAATTTGCATTTATCAAGATGGCATGAATATATAATAGTGATAAAAAAAAAAAAACCAACAACAAGTGTTATGCTAATTGAATTGTTTAGGTTGTTCTTGAATCCTTTTTTACCTTTAGACTTCATCAAAACTAATATAGTATATATATCAAGTAGATCAATCTTTACAATCGCTTGAAACAATACTAGCAATTAAACTTGATAAAATAGTTAAGTTGTACTAATTGCTAAACTTCTTATTTACATATCTATTAATTAGAATAGTAAAGGAATAAACATAATAGCTAGTTATGAGAGTCAAGAACATCCTCATCTAACATGAGCAAATAAAGAGGTCATTGATGGTTTAAATGAAGATTTGACAAAATTTGAATAATCATTAACAAAATGATACTGATTCATCAATGATGTCTTCTAGACCTTGCATAGTGAATTGAGGTTAAACTAAAATTTTGTGCATCTACCATAGATAATAAAGATAATGGATTTAGTGTGCTTAGATTAGCAAGTGAGACGTCAAAAGTACAATTGATATGTTGTTCAGTAAAGTATGTATTCAAATAAACTTTGTAGCAAACTAATCAAACTAGATAAAGAGTCTTCAATTGTGATTTCAAATTGGCTGGGGATTATGAAGTTTTAGGCTTTTAGAATTTGATTTAAAAATAAACTGCCTCTAATAATGCGTAAAAGATCAATGCTCATTAATCATCCATTTTTCAATACTATTACATGCACAAATCTTAGTAACCAGGATTAATTAAACACAAAATGTGGGCTCAAACCATCAATTTGACAAACCAATAACTTCTCAATTACATAGACTATAGATTCATGAATAGAAATTGGGACCACAAAATAAATTTACTCTAATTCCCAATCAAATCCAAATTATGTAACAAGTGAATCTAACTTCACTTAAGAGTACTCTACAATTTTGGCTTCAAATCAACACAGTATTGTATAATTGTCAACAAATTCAAACAAATTGATGATAACCATAAAAACAAAAATTGCATGTGATGGAGAGAGAGCAACCCACTATCTCTGTCGATTATAACCTTGAGAAGCATTCTTCTTCGATATGTCAAGGAAAGAGAGAGAGATGAGAGGGTTTAGACATGCAAACAAAGGAGTTGAGAGTGTTTAGACATACAAACAAAGACAGAAGGTAAGAGAGAGGAAAAAATGGTACAAAAGTTTTAAGCTATTATGATGGGATTCAATCTAGTGCGTTGATTTTTAGTAGTTCATGTATCAAGATCTAGAAAAGCCCACTTTAGAAAACTTTAGGAAATATCACTTTAGAGGATCTAGATTTGAAATGGGTTTAATTCCCATAATAGTCACTTCACAATTTTCATGTTACATTAATTTTTATGTTGCTTGAAAAACGTTTAACATTTTGCTTTTTTTTTAAGTTTTTTTTTCACAATAACTAATAACACATCAAGTTCAATTCATTACAAAACTAACTAAGTTCTTTTGAGTTGCTATTTATTTATTATTAGTACACCATAAATAACCAATATTACAAATGTTTCGGTCTTATTATGTAAAGTATTAGTAAATAATAACAATCATATATATTATTTAATATACTTTTCTTACAATTAATATTATAAAATGAATGTGAATTATTAAATAACTAATTACCTAATTATTTGTTGGAGATGATCATTTATGTAGTGTTGCCAATAATAGAATCTCTTAATATCATTAATTAAAAAAAATCATAGAATACTTAAATTTATATCATATTGCTCTTTTCATTCTATTTGTAATTTTCTATTTAAATATTTGTGTTATATTTTTTTTGTTGATAATAAAACTTACATAAGTCTTACATGTTAATTTTATTTCTCTATAAATCGATGATTAAATTTCAATTAATATACATGTCATAACAAAAAGTTAACAATTTATTCTTTTATCCTCTTATAAAATGTATCAAGTGCTCTTAATCACTTTTTTTTTAAGTTAAAATTTCCTTCCTATTAAACATTAGAAAGTAACATAAGTGCACTTATTTATAAAAAAAAATTATAAGTTGCATATGAGTAGGTATACTATCAACTTAAATATGGTTAGTCTGGCCCTAAAGTTACACAGTTGTGCATCCATCCTTACATAAAAGTAGTTTTAATAGCTATATATTGTACTACAATTTTCTTCAACTGATTTTAATTACATTTATGCAATCAATTTGCACATTTTATATCAATAGCCTTATATGCACAACATACATAAGATGCAATTAAAAGATAGATAACGTGCAAAGTATTAATGTGATGTTCATCAAGCTTTTAATAAAAACAGATCTAAAGGGTTAGGCTTCCATGTCCACTGGAAAGTTTTCAATTTGTTTATGTACCTTTAATTTTATTTGTGCATGCATATTGATGTGCCTTACAATTCCAATTGCAAACACACCAATACAAGTGCAAGATCACCAAAACAATCCCATAAAGGCGTAATCAATAACCAACACTTAAACCCTAATTCATATGGATTCAAATGGCGATGATGCTAAATTGTGATGAGGAACAATGCAATTGTATAATAAGTAAAGGATAACAATATAAATGAACTGAATTCCACTCTAATTGACTTAAATCAAATCTGAAAAAAAAAATAGGAACCCCAATTCACGTGAAAGACAACAAGTAACACAACCAATTATATCTAGATATGACGCACTAGAAAACAATTGGTAACCACTAAAGAAATATTGATATTACTCACAATCTCCTCAAGATAATCTCACCACAATTTCACAAGTGAAATTGATAAGAGTAAAGTTTGCATGCAAGGACTCTCCTCATGGCAAAAGATGTATTTTCTTAAGTTCAAAAAGCTACTTCTAAACCTTACTTAACAAGTATTTATACTTGCTCCAATTAGGGTAAAAATAACAAAACCAAATTACAATAAAACCACTCAAATGGCCAGTTCTCAAACACAAAATTATAAATATAAATAAGTCTTCAAATGGCCAGTTCTTCTTTTCCATGGAACACTTATTGGACCGGTACTTCTTTGATTTACGTAGGTTCATGAATAACCCACAAACTAAGCTTTAGCAAATTTATCCACCATCCTGTAAAAATCAACAAATGTACCTGTTGAAATGTACAACAAATATGTAATAGAAAAAAAGATACTAAACAAATATTTTCATGGTCTGATTGTTCAAAGAGGACCGTCATCGCCAAATTTTGTAATCCCTTGGGTCTTGCTCTGGTGATAGGTCCTATAGGAATTTGATTCCTATCGTCTTCTTGAGCCTTAGGGAGATTTTCCCTCAAATCTGAAAGGTATTCATGAACATCATCGGGTAAATAGAGTGACAAGTCTGTAACATTAAATGTAGTAGAGGCTTTGTATCCTCCAGGCTATTTATCTGTTTAAAGATCACTGTAGTCATCTAGTACCTGTGATACCACAGGGGGGTAGATGCTCTCGCCCCTCCATCTCTAGGATATATCTCATCTACAATAAATATAATGGTCTATCATCTACTATGGCCTTCCCTAACTTAAACTATCCTACCAATAAGGTCTTCTTCTTCCTAGTTTTACTTATATGTCTCTGAACCTCTTGGTCCTCTGAAGGTTTACTCATCTGCCTCTAAACTTCTTAGACCTCTAAAGGTTAACTCATCTGCTTCTGAACCTCTTGGTCCTCTAAAGGTTGGTTCATTTGCCTCTAAACCTCTTGGACCTCTGAAGGTTAACTCATTTGCTTCTAAACCTCTTGGTCCTTTGAAGGTTAACTCATCTGCCTCTGAACCTCTTAGACTTTTGATGATGACATTAGGTTCAACACTATACGTTTACCCCCCTGCTGGAACATAGAAGTATTTCTATAGCTATCATGTAAAACCCTCATATCATATAACCAAAGCCTGCTAAGCAATATATGGGATGCACACATGGGAATGATATCACATACAATCTCATCATGATATTTATCTCCTATACTGAAAGGTACCCTAGCCCTCTAGGTAACATGAAGACTCCCTTGCTCACTTAACTAATGCAATTTATAGGGTTTTAGATATGGGGTAGTTACAAGTTTCAATTTCGATACTAATGATGTAGCCACTACATTAGTATAACTACTGTCATCAATAATAATAGCCCACAAATTACCTGGTACCATACAAGAAGTGTGAAACAAGTTTTCTCTCTACTCATCATCAATGGTAGGAAATGAAGTTAAAGCTCAGCACAGTACATTAGTAGATAAATACAAATCATCTCCCTCCTGATTATTGGCCTCATTTACAAATCCCCCATTTACAATAACATTAAACATGGCTGTTGAATTGATTTGTTGAAATATAAAGACAATTCAAGGCAAGTGTAGTATATCTCACAATCACCCTTTCACAACAACCACTCTTTCACGCCACAACAACAACCACTACTTCATGTCCTCAATCACTTCAAGACACAAAGTACACTCCACTTAAGCTTCACACGCCTACGGCACACTTACAATTACGGCAATAATACAAGTAGAAGCAATAATAAACACTTCTCTAAATGGTAAGTTAATGACTACTTACTAATCAAAGTGTGTTTAAAGGATCAATACATAATAACTCCCACACTTAATGTTTGCTTTTGAAATTCAAAAATTAACCACAACACACACTGTTCTATGCCACACACACTTCACCACAGTACATACACACACATACAACCATAGTGCAACACTTCTCCACTACAATTACACATACACTTCACCACGTTGCAACCCCTTCAACTACACACTCCTCCACTTCAACAATCCATAGCAACAACACTACAATGGAACAATTAATGAATGCTTCTCCAAATGGTAAGAAAACAATTCAAAAATAGTCAAAGTGTATTAGGATCAACAATACACAATAACTCTTAAACTTAAAATTTGTTTTTGAATTCAAATTATTTCCTAATTGTCTACGGCAAGATAGCAAATCTGAAAAAAAATGTACTCCAATTTCCAAATTCTTGTAAAGGAAAGAATACAACAACAATCAACACTACTCAAATGTTGAAAGTCAAATTCAAAGACTTCCTCTTCTTCTACTCACAACCTAATCACAGCAAGGATGCAAGCTGATTTTCAACACTTTACAAGACTTCAATCAAATATCAAGCAAGCAATTCAAGAACAAATTCCACACAAGACTTCCAATTTCCCTTCACACAATCCAATTTCGATCTTGAAAGATCAAGAACCCTAAATCCCAATTGTGATTCACGAAATTCCCTTCTCTAAACCTTGTTTTGATACCAAAAAGTATGATGTGCCGTACAATTCCAATTGCAAACACACCAATACAAGTGCATGACTACCAAAACAATCCCACAAAGGCATGATTAATAACCAATACTTGAACCCTAATTCACGTAGATTCAAATGGCAATGATGCTAAATTGTGATGAGGAACAATGCAATTGTATAATAAGTAAATAATAACAATATAAATGAACTGAATTCCACTCAAATTAACTTGAATCAAATCTGAAAAAAATAGGAACCCTAATTCATGTGAAAGACAACAAGTAACACAACCAATTATATCTAGATATGACGCACTAGAAAACAATTAGTAGCAACTAGAGAAAGATTGATATTACTTACAATCTCCTCAAGCTAATCTTACCACAATTTCACAAGTGAAATTGATAAGAGTAAGGTTTGCATGTAAGGACTCTCCTCACAGCAAAAGATGTATTTTCTTAAGTTCAAAAAGCTACTTCTAAATCCTACTTAGCAAGTATTTATACTTACTCCAATTAAGGTAAAAACAATAAAACCACTCAAATGGTTGGTTCTCAAACACAAAATTACAAGTACAAATAAGTCTTCAAAATGCCCGGTTCTTCTTTTCCATGGAACACTTGTTGAACCGGTACATCTTTGATTTATGTAGGTCTATGAATAACCCACAAATTAAGCTTTAGCAAATTTATCCACCATCCTATAAAAATCGACAACTATACTTGCTGAAATGCACAACAAATATGTAATAGAAAAGAAGATACTAAACAAATATTCTCATGGTCTGATTGTTCAAAGAAGATCCTCATCGCTAAATTTTATAATCCCTTAACTCTTACTCTGGTAATAGGTCCTGTAAGAATTTGATTCCTATCACATATATACAAAAATTGTTAACCTAAGGCTCGGGAACACGCTAAGGAATTCAATGTGATTTCCGTGGCCATAGTAGGAAAGCACCGTTGCAACTCGTGGAGATCTTTGTAATGTCAATCTTAACTTTGAACTTCATTTTTTACATGCAAATAGATTTTATTTGCCTATGCCATCCCCATGATATTGTTTTTATGCCTATACTATGTTTTAAGATGGAATAATGTCAGTAATATATGTGATTGTAGTAACGACTTGATTAGGTGAATATATTTTTCTTTTAGTTACATAGCATATTTGTATGTATATATATATATATATATATTATTACATTACATTACTCTAAGCTGATTCTATCTAATCAAGATTTTTATATATGTGTGCTCTGTTTATGAAGAGTAAAAACTGCAATTTCCAAAGTCAATCACAATAGTGGTTGTTGGACCTCAAAGTTGGAATGTTGTATCTATGGTAAAAATAGAACAATAAAATTAAATTTGTTAAACCCATGGATAGATATTATACACAAGGAACACGTCCATGAAGATTTTATTTTACATATGTATCATAATAAAAGTAATTGTCTTAACTTCTACAAAATTATGAAACATAGAAGGCATCGAAACACATATAAGTCAAGAGACCCCTTGCTGTCTTAAATGTTTTATAATTTTTTTTTTCATTTTTACAAGATAGATTCTATGGGTTCAATAATGAATTGAGTCAGGACAGTATAATTGTATTGCATAATTTTTAAATTTACTTGACTGCTTATTCACTAGCATTTTCAACTTCCTTAACTTTTTAGTCTAACATTTTAACAATGTACATATAGCTATAGAAACGTTTTGAGTACCAATTATGCATCCATCAATATGGTTTATAAAGACTAGACATGTGTATATATATACATATATATATTGCTAAATTTTAATAAATAAATTTTATAAGATGTTTGAAATTAATACCATTTAAGTTTATAAATTAACAACATTACACTATTAAAAAAAAAAAAAACTAGGCTCTAGAGATAGAAATTTTTCTACAAAAAAAAATTGTCTATAAAAGTATTAATCTACGACAAATTTGCAATGAATTTTTTACCACATGAAAAAGACATCATTTTATAATTTTATTAGCTATTACAATGGAATCAAAGACAGATTACTAATGGATTTACAAAAGTTTTAATTAATTTTATTGTGGGAAACAAAAAAAAAAATTGGCACAATATTTGTTTTCGGATTCCATTGCAAATCCATCTCTAACTATCAAAAATATAAGCTTACTTTATAGAGATAGAAAGTTTTCGCCTCTAATACTGTAACAATAAATTTTAAAATTTTAATGATATATGTAAATTTTAAAAACTACCGCAAATTTATATTTTTAAAATAATCTTGACTTTTAGAGACAAAGTAATCATGTCTCTAAAAGTAATTTATATATCTATATATATATATATACATATAAATGAATGATTTAATATATTATATATATGTATTATAATTTCTTAATTTCTTATCTTATATAAATATTATATATTGTTTGTTATATTAAAATCATATAATATATTTATAAAAGTATTAAATAATCAGGCTTATATATTTAATTTTTATTATATATAAATTTATATAATTGTGTATACTATAAATAATATAATAAATCATTTTTTTAATAATAAGATAAATACTATATCATTAATATATATAATTTATTATAAGTTAGATATTTTGTTATATATTATCAATTATATATAAAAAATATAACTTTAATCACAAAGTGTTACAATTATGAGTTACACAAAACTCAAAAATTAAGTGTGCTTATAAAAAAAAACACTATCAAGATAGATGACCTCAAGGAGGTCTCAATAAAAATAAACTTAATTGTGCTAACAAGAGATAATTGGTAAAGTATTTAATGTATAAGTAAAATTATCATGGTGTGAGATACTCTAGTCGGATTATCATATTTTTAATTAAAATAATCTAATGGAATTTGCAATGGAATTTTTTTATTTCTAATTTTATTTTATTACAAATTTTATTAACTTTGAGACAGATTTTTTATAGCAGATTTACGACAAATATACAATCCATTTCTACCTCTAAAAGCTTTTACAACAAAATTAATATTTTTAAAGACAGAATTTCTATCTCTAAGTGGACATAAGAAGCTGGCAAACGGCGAACGTCCCTTAAATCATGCAAATTTTTTTCTCGTCTTTCAGGCTTCATTAGCCAAACACCCCTCACTTTATTTCACGGTTCAAGATGTCGTCCAAATGTCGTACACGGTTTAATTACCCTTCTTTCCTTGTCTCGGCCTCGCTTCTTTCTTGGAGGATTTTAATTTTGTAGCATTAATGGATCATCCAACTCTGTCCCGCCTACCCCACATCGAGCTGGACAATTCTGCTGGAAGACCTACTCGTACACATGAATTAAGGATAATTATAAATGAACTACCCCATCTAAATAGACCTTTAAATTTCCGAAGTTTAACTTTAAATCTCTATAAAATTTAAAAATATATAAATAATTCATAAGTTTTCGCTAAAATCACAAAGCTATCATTAAAATAACAATAAATAGGGATGATTTGAAATGTATGTGTATAAAGTTTGAAGTTATGAAATAATAAACTTAGATAATATTGAGATTTTAAAAGATTTATCTATATCTAAATTGTCAATAAAGGGTGTATTTATAATTTATTTTGTTAATTATCCCTCCTTAGATTATTGACTTAATTAATTATTCCTAGCCTTTTGAGCAGGGTCTTGGATAAAGGAAACGCTTCTCCAAATGTTGCTATATAAGCTTAAGGCATTGACACTCAAGCGATACTCATTTAATAGGTAAGTTAAAATTCTTTCAAAATGTTCAAGTTTTGTTAGTAGAGTCTCTCTACACTAATTACAATAATATATTTTTAAAAAAATTTAAAAAAAAAAAAAGAAAAAAGAAAAGAAAGACCTTTACAGCAAGATAGCCATATTGGAAATATGTTGTTTAGTGTAGGCGTTTATTTAATTGATAGAAATAGGAAGAATATTAACAGATATCTTAGAGTATTTATTAAAAGGTTAAATAACATTTTAATATGTTTTTATTTTAGTAAAGTTCAATAATTCAGAGTGTAAAAATATTTTTTTCTAATCCTTAAACTGGTACCCTAACCTAAGACCCTTAAAATGATAATCGTTGGGTAAAATAATTACAAATGGATTTAGGGGCACATGAACCAATGTCAACTCATCTACCATAATAAATAAAGGGGTACAATGGCGACGACAATCGTTAAAAGAAAAGGGCACTCGGATTTTGACACCATGGGACAGCTCAAGCTTCATAAATCGCCGCTATAAAGTCGCTGAAACAGTTCTTTCCTTTTTCCCCAAGGTCCCAACCGACGCTAGTCTCTACAATTTATTGCTTCAGCTCAACCAACCAACCATACCTCATCTATTTTTCTCTCCCATTTGGGTCACCAAAGTCAAGGGTCCGTGCACCTGTCACCAAATATTTCACAAACGACATGCATATATAGCAAAACCATCGTCTCGCCTTATTTTTGTGTCGTCTAAAGTCTGTTCATATCACCACTGCAGTGTACTTCCTTTGTGAAGTTGCCTTAATAATTTGAGAGAAGGAAAAACAAAGCACAACAATGCCAGAGGTTTACACGGTGAAGATGGAGGAGGCCAGAGCCGCAGCCGATGGAAAGCCGTCGGCGGGGCCGGTGTACCGGAGCATCTATGCAGAAGATGGTGTGTTGGACGTGCCAGATAGTACGGAGTCGCCGTGGGAGTTTTTCAGGTGTGTGCAAAATGTCTTGCTTTGCAGCTAGTCATACATATATAATTGATGAATACGAATTACTGAGAATGCACAAGAAAAATGGGGTTATCAACATATGTTAGGATGTCGGTGCCTACATTATCTTTGTATTTTAGACCAAAAATGGATGAAAAAGATGAGTGTTAATTAACATCTTGACGATTTCGAGAACTACATGAATTAGATGCTTGAATGTGTCCTTGGCCATGCAAAAGTGTATACATATGCTTTTAAGATTCGGGTTTTTAGATACATTTGAAGGAAATTTTTTGTCGACTCCACTTACGTATAACTTAAATGAAGCCGTGTATAAGGTGGGTTTGAAATATTGCAATCGTGTATTGACACTAAAGATTGAATTAGTACTATGTTGGGCAGCACTTTTTTGCAATATCAATGTTTTTTAAGAGTATAATGCATTACTTTTTTAGATATAAAAATAGCTATAATTTCAATAATAGTTTTAAAGGGATATCGTTATAAGTTATATTAATTTCATTTATGGACTAGTTAAATAGGAAAAAATATTCATTTTCTGAAATTTAAATTCGATAAGCAAGAATGCAGTTGGACAGCAATGAATTGCAGCATAGATTCAGTGCCTGAACTTTGGACCATGTTTTCCGGTTACTTTCTTATTCCAATTTCCATCTAATTGGCACGTCATCATGGTCTATAGCTCAGTTGTGTGCAAAAACACAAATATGGAAGCCTTCGAACTCTCTTTGCTTACATATTTCTAATTTTTAACCTAGTTATTGGCATTTTTTTTTAATTTAAAATTTGTCAGACTATAAATAATTAAATATTGCATTCATACTTCACAATTTGATATATAGGAGTCGTAAGAGTTTTTCGGATCCCGTCTTTTGGCAATTGTATATTATCCAGTTTTTTTAAGTTCATTTGGGAGAGTAACTTTTATATATTCATATGCTGGTTTGTTTGTTTTTTTTTTTCATAATTTATTCCATTTCGTCAAAGTACAAAACATTTACTTTTGTTGTTCTAATGGATTTTATTTCATGTATGTGAAACAAGTTTAATTCGTTTTTTAAAATAATTGTAATAAAATGAAAATGTGACTGTGGAGTGTTTTCTTGAATAGAATAGGAGGATAGATAGAAATAGTTACACATGAAGCATGAGTTTCTGATATTTTTGGTACATTCATTTTGATGGAGGAATGGGGTGGGGACCGGGGACATTGGCAGTTGATTTGAATTTAATACCTTCAGTAATTGTCAAATGCTAACAAAGCTAAAAATAAAAGAAATTTGGCCCATGCAGGTCTCGAACCTGCGACCTTCGCGTTATTAGCACGACGCTCTAACCAACTGAGCTAATAGGCCCCTTCTCTTTTAATTTATCTCTATTTTTAAACCTTCATGGCAGCGCCACCGTTGAGAGAAGCCCAGATTGTCAGATGCTTGGACGCCGCCGGGTGGTCGACTCCAAGGTATTAATCTCTATATTCACTTCGATAGAAATACATCTATTAAGAATAGGATTCCTGAGAGTGACACTCAAGGAAGCAAGAGAAAGAGAGGAAACTCTGACCAATACAAGGATTAGCAACAGCCAACAAATAATTTGATGTTTTATACATGACTCGGCTGTTGACTAAATCTTATCTTGTCTAAACAATAATTTTAATCTACTCACAAGTCATGGATATAATTTGTTTATGGCCCTGTCTCGTAGGTTTTCAAAATAAGTTTGTTTGATAATTATGCTTGAAACAGTATAACAATGACCTCGTTTGCATGTACCTCATAATAATTCGTATTCTTCAGCACTGCCCATTTTTTGGGGATTTGCTAAGATGAAAATCAAAATGTGCAGGCCGATCCATATGAGTGGCTTACGTACAAGGAGGTTTATGATTTGGCAATTCGTATTGGTTCTTCCATTAGGAGCTGTGGTGTTAACCCTGTGAGTTAATGTTGCATATAACGATTCAGTATTTTATGATTGCTCACAGTAAATTTCATTTTCTCAATTTGGATTGCATTACATAATGTCTAGATGATGAATGATTTGCTTTTTTATTCTGTTAAGGGCGACCGATGCGGTATATACGGATCCAATTGCCCCGAGTGGATCATAGCTATGGAGGTAAGTAGTTGAATTCTTGCCTACCAACTTCCAGGCATTGTGGTTTATTATATGGAAATTCACATGTTATGCCAATTGTGAAAGTGGAAAAATTAACTGTTACATGATGCAAAATTACTAAAAAAAAATGAAAACGAAAGAATATTGCAAGTTAGAATTTTCTTGTCAGCTGATATACTAAATTGATTTTTTTTTATTATGCTGATACTGCTAGCGCATATTTGGTATAAGAGGTAATGGAATCCCTGTTTACTTTGATTTGGCAGGGTTGTACTGCACATGCAATAACATATGTACCATTATATGACACCCTTGGTATGTTATGTTACTCTCCCAATTTCTAGAGATTGTGCTTCTTCTGATGATTTATTATTTTCTTGCCATCGATTCTAGGATCAACAAGTTAGAATTTTGGGACCAATGAGTTATTTTTCAATTTCTTTGATTTTTCAGGCCCAAATGCAGTGGAGTTCATCATAAACCATGCTGAAGTTTCAATAGTTTTTGCTCAAGAGAACAAGATTCCTTCTGTATGTTTGTCAACAAGAATTTTGTATTGATTCCTTTTTTTTTTTTTTTTGGTTTTGAAATTTGACCCTATTGATTATGACTGCTTGTGCAGATTTTGTCATGTCTCTCCAAGTGCCCATGTTTAAAAAGTATGTTACACAATCTCCATGCACAAAATTTCTTTCCAGTTTTTGAGGACAGATGGTAATGCAATATTCCCTTTGTACACAGCTATTGTCAGCTTTGCTGATTTTCCTAGTTCCCATAAGACACAGGCAGAAGAACTCGGAGTGACCTGCTATTCCTGGAAGGAGTTTTTGCAACCAGTATGTTTGAAGCATTATGAAGTCAAATTCAAGTAGCAGATGATTATTTCATATTAATGGCTTAGGTTACAATATTCTAATGGTGATTACCCTGCAAATTCTTTATCAACAGGAAAGTGTGGAATGTGAACTGCCCCTGAAGAAGAAAAGTGATATCTGCACAATAATGTATACAAGTGGAACAACAGGAGAACCAAAAGGCGTAGTTCTTCCCAACAAGTCTATCATGGCTGAAGTATTGTCAATTGATCAGCTACTTCATCTGACGGATAAAGTGGTAAACAAATAAACACATACTGTTGATGATATTTGTAAGAAATGTTTTGATGATTCTTTTGAGTTATTATCAGTTGAAGAGATGGAAGCACTTCATACTGGAATTGAAGTGTTGGAAGTGTATCACTTTTTTGAGTGCAAAGATATCTGATTACTTTATGCCTTACTTCTTAACATGGATTCTCCAAGGAATGTTTTGACGTGTTTAATGAAATCTTGTGAACTAATAGTAATCCTGACTGAAAAAGGATTGCAGTGTATGCCAACATCTTAAAAGGTTAGTGCACTCAAATTGGACTGCTCAAAGATCTAATAAGTACAATCAAATGAAAGCATAGAAGTGAAAAGGAAAAGAGAATCAGTGCTGTGGCCAGACACAAGCCAGCTCTCCTCTTTGTGGTTCTTTTACCTTAGAAATTGCAGGCTTTGACCTCTAGCTATGCTTGTAAAATTGCTGAGTTGAGCAACCTTCCCTCCAGCATTATTCTTCAGGCAATTAGAAGGATCATTATACTGTCAATGCAGGATTTAGTGGAAAATGACGTCATACTAACCATCAAACATCTAGTTGAATTTAGATTTACAGGAGTATGCAGTTCCCGAAAGCTGGCAATTCAGTGATGTATAGAATGATGGAGCCCGGCCTAAGAAACATCAAGTTGCAATCCATGTTAAATATGTTTAGAAGGCTGAAGAAATGCAATACTAAGTGTAGAATTTTTTATTACAGTAGAAATCAACCGGCCAATTTCATAAAGTATGAGTTGCAAAAAATATGTAACATGATCGAGAAGCGGAACATATGTACTGAGAGTTTTCCTCTGTTACAGTTTTCAGAAGAAGATACGTACTTCTCGTTCCTCCCTTTGGCACATATCTATGATCTGACAATGGAAATTTACTGCATCTACAGAGGTTCCAGAATTGGATTTTGGCGTGGTGTAAGATCTTCATGAAACGTCACTTCAATTTGTTGTGAAGAATTAAAAGATAGTACAGTTGCAAAAAATGTTGACAATTATTATATTTAACAGGATGTCAGGTTTTTGGTAGATGATCTTCAAGAGCTTAAGCCAACAATCTTTTGTGGAGTTCCTCGAGTTTATGATAGGATATACACTGGTTTGTTCTTTAACTCATGACTGCATGTATGAAGACGTTTGCAAGTGACAGATTGTTTCAAGTTTCTTTGCCTCTGAGCACCGACTAATAAATTTGCTTCTTTAAAGGTATACTTAATAAAGTTTCAGCTGGAGGTGCATTAAAGAAAAAATTGTTTGAATATGCATATGACTAGTAAGCTCCGCCATATCCCGAATTATTCTCTGATGCTATTCGACATGGATACTAATGTTTATCCGATGACAGCAAGTTAGCATATTTACAGAAGGGATTTCCACAGGACAAAGCAGCACCTCTCATGGATAGGCTTGTCTTCGAAAAGGTAACAGTGTTGATATTCCTGGAAATTCTGGAGTGCCATTTCTCTGAGCTAAATTTTTTCTTCATCATCCCAGACAAAACAAGGGCTGGGAGGAAGGATCCGGGTTTTGTCATCTGGAGCAGCACCCCTGCCTAAGCACGTGGAAGAATTCTTGAGGGTCACTAGCTGTTCTACTTTATCCCAAGGATACGGTAAGGATTTTCAAAGCTCCTCCATGCTTTTTTCCATACATCTATAAATTCTAAAGTTTTTAGATAAACTAGAATACTTAATTCATTTCATGTTCCATGTGCCACCAAAACAGGAAGTCCATATTTCAATCCCTGTATTGTCATTCATCCCAATGTACTTCATACAGTGCAAAAGTAGTTTTCATCTTCTCAGTGAAACTTTTCACTTGATAGGTCTTACCGAAAGCTGCGGTGGGTGCCTTACATCTGTTGGCAATGTATGGTCAATGATGGGAACTGTTGGTGTTCCCATGCCAACCATTGAAGTTAGGCTTGAATCTGTTCCAGATATGGGATATGATGCGCTATCAAGCACACCTCGTGGGGAGATATGCCTGAGAGGAACAAGCTTATTTTCTGGCTACCACAAGCGCCCCGATCTTACAGACACTGTCATTATTGATGGGTGGTTTCACACAGGTTAAGGAACTCGTTGCTTTGTACTTTTTACCAAGAAATTAAAATAATGAAGAGAAATATAGCATTAGCTTTGAAACTAGTTGGTATCCCTCTCCGAAACTAGCTTATTCCTAGGCAAAGATAGAGAGAAATGACCTCGTAGTTGCCTATCTGATAGAAGTGCCGATCTACTTGTTTTTATTGTTAGCAAAACTGCATCTTTTCATGTGTAGTTTGGTTAAGAAATCTATATTATACATAAACGGATAATAGTAGCTTAGAAATGTTCGATACTTCCCACGAGGGAAATTGCTGATCAAACTGGAGTCTATATTCCATTTGGAGAAAGATTACTGAATGTTTTTTAAGACACCGTTTTTTTTTCTGGTTGTTGTTGTGAACATCTTAGCACTATCTTTATGATGTAAGGATTATCTTTTTATTTATTTCTAATTTTATGCATCCTAAAAGATAATGTTACATTTATTTTTATCTCATTTTGGGAAAATGGGAATTCAGAAGTTTGTCTAAATACGCTACTATTATGAATAATTATTCAGAAATTATTCTAAAGTAGTTTCCACCGAGAAAGGTCATAACATTAACAAAGGCAAATCTGTTTTCACATATCGATTTGTTATCACTAGATCCTAAACCGGGGCCCATAACGTTAGTAATTAGCGATGTTGGGAAGAGTCTTCTCCTAAACCTTCCACCGCAAAAGTCACTGCTTCATTTTGTGTTAGCCTAGTTCTTCTTCCTCGTATCAAGAGACTATCAATACCAGAGTTCAGAATCTTCATGAATTGTTACTGATCTCAGTTTAAATTACTACAGGTGATATTGGAGAGTGGCAACCAGATGGAGCAATGAAAATCATCGACAGGAAGAAGAACATATTTAAGCTCTCGCAAGGTGAATATGTTGCTGTGGAGAACGTTGAAAGTGTGTATCTGCGATGCCCTCAGGTGACTTCGGTATGCATTCAACTTGCATTTATCCATTATGTTGGTTAAAGAAGATACGTCTTTTTGTTCAGTATGTGATTAATTTGAACATTCCACTTGCAAACAGATATGGGTATATGGAAACAGCTTCGAGTCCTTCCTAGTTGCTGTTGTAGTCCCTGACAGGAAGGCCCTTGAGGACTGGGCAGCTAATAATAATGTGAAAGGCAATTTCGAGTCATTGTGTAAAAATGTTGAAGCAAGGAAGTTCATCCTGGATGAGCTCAATAGCATAGGCCAGAAGTACCAAGTACGCAGATGAACTCCTTTGGGACAGTCTTTCTTACACAATTTAGACTACTATGTTTTGAGTGAAAAATATGGTTTATGCATTTGCAGCTTAGAGGTTTTGAAATGTTAAAAGCAGCACATTTGGAGCCAAATCTTTTTGACATGGAGAGGGATCTGATCACTCCAACTTTCAAATTGAAGAGGCCACAGTTGCTCAAGTACTACAAGGTAGCCTTACTGGGTTTTGACATATTTTGTACCAAGCCTTAGAAGTAGATTATCAACTGCATCCTTAGATTTCTTAGCTTCATGATGCATAAATAATTGCATTACCTACTATTTGAGCTGCTTAGAATTCTACATATGAACTTAATATCGATATGAAAAACTTATAGCAAGATTAAATCATGCCAAGGATGTCTTTGACAGGCGCTCCTACCTTGTTACTGAATTTTGTTGATAGGTCCTTGGTATATGATTTTATGTAAGCAAACATAAACCTGAGTGCAAGTATTCCTTACTTGTCTGCAGGACTGCATTGGCCAACTATACGACGAAGCAAAGGAAAAGAAGAAGTGAGGGTGATACCTGGAGATAGAAATAAAGATCTTAGTATAAAATCTTGATCTCAGATTCATGTAGAGTATCCATCTCTAATATTGTAAAGACAAAATGCACCATGCTAGACTGAGACTACTTGGTGATGAAATCTTTATAGTATGCCTATATGGAAATTGATTGTTTGATATAGCATTCCTCATGCACATTGAAGAACTAAGCCGTTTGTTGCCTCTTTTGCCAAATGAAAGTGTATTACTGAGTTAGAATCTTTGAAGAATCCCTAATGAAATTAGTGCAATGAATGCTCTCTTATGCTTGATCACTCAAACTAAATGTATATCAAGAAAATTTGTATTCCCATAGCATCAGAACTTAAAACACGGAAACCTGCTTGTCCTCATCTTATCAAAGTTAAATTAATGCCATCAAGGGATGCCCTTTGCAATAATGGAAGCAGTGGAAAAATCAGATTGGCCATAAAGATCGTAAAGCAATACAGGAGAGAAATTTCAGAGCACCTAACCAATGCAAAAGTTTGTTATCAACTATACAAGGGAGCACTCACGGGGGGAAAAAGAAAAAGAAAAAACCTTACAAAGGATTATCTCAATACATGTGCACAGAAGGATATAGTATTGGAAAATAGTGAAAAATCTGGATAGGGCTTAAGTCTTTTATGTGTCATGGCTTGAACGAGATAAAATGATACATTAGTTGAAAGAAATCTAGGTCGAATGTCAAGACACTATAGGATGAAGGCATGCCTTAACATTCTTTTTGCTTGGTAGTCCTCTTCCCTTCCCAGTTTAAGGTGACATTGAAAGTTTTATCAATGTGGCAATTTTGAACAATACAGACTTGGAAAACTCAGTGAAAATAAGTAGTAATCGAAACCAGATGATGGAACTCATTGGATGAAGGCTATCACTGCTCTTCAATTGCAAATATACTAGAGAAAAATATCCCCAAAAATACTCTATTAATGAATGAACTACACCCCTTCTCATGGTTCATAATCCAAGGAAGACTGCACACCTGAAGAACAAATGATACCCAATGAAATACACATCAATGAAAACACAAAATTTATTTAAAGCAATGTCAACAGTAACATTGCAACACATCCATAACTATCTACAGAAAATGGACCAACAGTGCCCAAGCTGGGTAAACCAATAAGATGATTATTCCAATTGTATTTGAAACTCCATGAGGCTGAGTGAAGGCAACCCTAAAGCCACCAGCTGCACGGATGTGTTCTTGCAATAGATAGCATGCAATTGCTAAGCATATTGCTGCACCAACCCAGCTGCTCCTGAGAGTGCTTGCAAAAAAACTAGGTGCTACCACAATTAACAGGATTAGAGCAGCAGGCAGTTCTAGCCACTCTGCAAGAAAAACGATAACAGGCAATGCAGTTAAGATCAAGCATAGAGATATGAACTTTCTTCTAATCCTACAAGAATGCTTTTTGCCAAAACCATAAAAATCTGGTGATAAGGCAATTTGAAGTTGATAAAAATGGTTAAGACAACATGGCCAATGAATTCAAGAATGTAGTGACATTCAATGCCTATAAATAAGCGCCAACTTTTTAGGTTACCTGGGAAACGTTGGGGAAAGAGTAGGCGTAAAACAACAGCAACAAGAGCAATCCACTTTCCAACTTGCCCCCTGTGACATAAGAAATCAGTACAAGCGGATACTAGAACTTATATTGCCACAGAAGAATTTCTGCAATTCTGACAATTACCTGAATACATTGAAGATCACGGAAGGGAGACTGAAGAAAATGTATGGGATTAACAATCCTGTGAGTATATTTGTTTTCCAATTTGTACGGTCCAGAATCAACAGATAACTACAATGAGAACATACAAGATGCAGTTCATTCAACTGGACATAAACATAAGTTTTTTGTTCCAACATTAGACTTGCACAAAAAGGTAAACCAAGCAACATCCTGAAGACCTATTTTGGTGTGCATTACACGTTAATGATTATGGCAAGTGGATTTCTCATTTTAAATTCCGCACATCCTAATCGTGATGCTTTTCACTCTAGCAAATGCTCCGAATAAAAAATTCACGATTGAATTTAAAATTCACTGTTGTAACATAATAAACTCCTTATGACACTCATAGATGTAATCACATTAGAGAAAATCAATACTATTGCTTTTGCAGTACTAAAAAGAACAGATGTGACAACAATACTGAACAGACCACACTCTGCACGACATCAAGCCACTTAAAATGGAATATTTCCACTGTGTAGAAAAGACCAACTCAAAGGGTTTTTCCATAAGGAGTTACTTTTTGGACATGAAATCAGCTTGCAGAAACTGTTAATTAACTCTTGTTTATAAAATCAACCATTATACCTCAGTATAAACCTTATGATTTGTTAATAGGATGTAATTATATGATGAAAGATCAATAATATTGTTTTCGAAATTCTAAAATGGATAGATGTGACAACAATACTAAACAAGTGAAACTCTGCACAACATCAAGATGCTTCAAAACTTTTTGCAGCACTGCTCATGAGGTGTAACTTTTTCGACATAAAATCAGCTTACAAAACTTTTATCCCCGTCCAATGCCATCGAATCTGACTAACTAATTCTCCTCTAAGGATCCAGCTAAAAAAAAAGAGAACAAAGCAAGTATATTGATTCTTACATCAATGAGAATGCTATATAAATGCAGTCGTACTATTATCCACAATAATTGCAACAATCAGACACCAAAATCCATTTACCAGAAAAGGTGAAAATGATCATCTTTATCAAACGGACAGATCTAAAACCTAAAACGATGCAAGCTAGAGTTCAAAAATTATGTGCAAGTACAACAGTGATTTGCCACCAGTGGCGGAGCCAATGAAACGATAAAAATGATAAATTGTCACAGAAAATTTAAGATTTTCTAAGGTTAATTATAAAAGTTAAGAAACCTGGGGGCAATGTGGGGACCCGCCACCCCGTGTCGCCGTTGTTTGCGACTTTCTTCAACCGGAATCTAACCTCAATCAATCTACTGAAAATTCATAATACCGGATAATCTACATCTCTACCAACTAAAAGATCGGTAATAAAAGAACAATCATAACTACAAATCAAAACCCAGATACCGAATTCTCCATACATCACATATTTATCAGAACGGGGTATATGAAAACAGAGGAAAGAGATGGCACGTCCTTACATTGCAGCAAGCGAAGCAACCCATTCGAGAAAAGTAGTTCCAAAACCCAAACTTCCTAGCTTGAATGCATCATTCACGAGCTTTTTAGCCGCGTTTTTGAGTTCTTTCATGTCAGAGCTGATCAAATCATCATCGATTTCATCACTCTTCATTCTTAAATAACCATACCTCCCCATTTTTTTTTTCCAATTGTTTCTTTTCACTTATGCCTTGAGATAAAGACAACAGATGATCAAAATTTTGAATTTATGGGGTTTAGAAGGGGAAGAGAGAGAGAGAGAGAGGCGTTTCAGTTCATTGTCCTGGGCAAGTAGAAAGTGCGGTTGACGAGGAAGATGATGCCACGTGTAATAACGATAAAGGAATTGCCGTTTCTGTGATAAACAGGAGATATTATGATTTAGACATATATCAGCCTCTTGTGCATTATTGGATATGGACCGGGGGGGCCCTCTTGTTGCTTTTTAATATATTATCAATTATGTGTTATTGGGTGGCGGTGCATTCATATGGTATGGCTTTCAATTCTGCAGGCCAGTGGCGTCTCCCTCCCTGTTGGGAATGTCAGCCAACTCACCTTATAATTTCTCTCTACCTCACCTTATAACTTCTCTCATTTATTAAAACACTCTTTTTTTTTTCTTTTATATCTTTATTAGGGTTGCAACAATACAGATACGATATAATAATATTAGAAATAGATTTATATAAATAAAAAAGATCAGAGCTATTTAGAATCTAAACCTATTTCTATACCTATTTAGTTAACAAATTATATGCATATATTTGAGTTTAACATGTAAATTCGTTTAAAATTAAGATTTTTAATATTTAATAGTTGAATTATATTGCTACCTTCTCACCCCTATCCTCTTTTTTAGTATTCACCTATGGTAATATTAGAAGGAGAAGGGCAATTGCACCCTAAAGCATCCATGCAACATCCCTATGGGAATTGATAAAAGTTATGCACGATTTTATTATCGCACAATACAATCAAATGGGAGCCTTAGAAGATTGGGTTGAAGGCACACCTAAGTTTGTTCATAAAGAGGCATTAAAGGAAAGTGATGTTGGCAATTTTGAGTTTGAATGGAAGTTTGAAGGTAATTGACAAAGGTATGGAGAGCATAAAATTGAAAACTCCACCCTTTGGAGGTAGTGGATTAGTGAATGATTATTTCAACTAACATAAGGTTGAAAAGGTATTTGAATGTTACAAGCATGATTATTGGACTAAGAGATGTACCTAGCAGTATTAGAGTTTACTAGGTATATTACACTATGGTGGAAGAATTTTCTGAACTAGAGGAGATGAGGCAATGAAGGGGAAGTTACTACATGGAAAGAGATGAAGTGGCAACTACATAAGTGGTTTATGCCTAATTACTATAGCTAGGAAATGTCTTTGAAAGTATAATATTGTGGACAAAGTTACTAAGTGTAGAAGTGGTGGGAATCAACTTATTGAGCCCATTACACGAGCTTATGCCTTGGAGATTGTAAAACATAGCTTGAAGGATCTTGACAAGGCATCCCTTCGAAAATGAGCCAAATCCAAAGTATGTCTACCACTGCACAACCTGCTCTGATCTCTTCCTCTCCATAATCTCCCCTCTTGCTAATCCCATGCAGGTGAGCTAGTTATGGTCTTGATCCAAACAACACTAAGGAAGACATCTAAGGATGATTGACCTCAAACAAATTAGACTAACCTACCCTCCCACTCTATGACGTCCCCTGAATTTGATGTAGCCACCATCCAACTTGTTTACTTAAGATATAACTTTTACTAACTCAAATGAAGACTCCATTTGTTGACATAATTTGTCTTTTCTGCCAAGAACACAGCTAGTGCTAAATCAACACATGTCTCTAACATCTACCAACTACACACATTCCTGTTAATATTCCTTTTGTTCCCTTTTCACATTTTTACCCCTTTTTGCATTATACCGGGTAGGAAATATTTTCATGTACTTAAAGGATTTTTCCCCTTTAGCTTTATAACCCTTAGAATTTACTATAAATAGTCCATTTGTATGTAAGCTATATCTATCACATCTTGAATACAGAAAATATTTTTCCTAATCTCTTTTATGAGTTCTTGCTCTTAAGTTGTTCTACTTTTATCAATCTCTTTAACAAAGATTGTGGGAAGTGTTCTTAATGTTATTGCTTGTGCATCACATCAAATGACAATACTAAGTCGTATGTGCTTGTGAGTCCGTAATATCTTGCAAGTAGCTCACGATTCCCAACTAATATCCAATTCATTTCCTATTTCTATTATTATTCCATGATACCTTAGTGATATTTAGTTTCTAAGCGTATTTAGAAGACCATGTTAAGGATTTTGAAATGCTTATGGTGTGTCATAAGTTCAGTGAGCCAAAAGAAAAATTATCACTAGTTTTATTAACCAGCTAAAAATTCACAGTTTTTAGTGTAGTGGAGCTGTAACAATTTGATTCACTTGATGATGTGGTATAAATAGCCCTTAAAGGAAGGAGGTGGAGGGGGCGAAATCCATTATAGGCATTAGCTTCCTCTTCAAAACCAGCTTCATCTTCATTAGGTTTAAATTAATCATTTTACACAAAAAATAATTATCACATATGAACTAAGGCTCAAAATTCCATTAAATAAGTCCAATTTTGAAAATTCACTTTCACATAGGTATATACTAGACTCATTTATGGCCTATAGTGTAAAATTAATATTTTGGGAATTGTTGAGTGTAAGCCTATTTTCAAGCTAAAATTGAGTTTAGGTATAAAATTGGCAAAAAAAAAGAGAGCTTGAGTAAAACTGAAGTTAAACTTAAATTGAGAAATAACTGCCACCTAATGGTATGGCCACATTTGTAGAGAGCAAGGGATAAGGCTTTGAACTTTACATACACAACACAAAATTTTTTTAGCCTAAACTAAAGACATGTTTTGAAGCTTCTTTAGTTGTCTTCTACCTCTAATCTAATAAAACCCAAGTATTTCACAAGCTATATCCACCTTAGCTTAGATCTTTATGTTGGTGGCAAATTAAGTAATCAAGAGAAGAGGGGTGAATTGATTACTTATTAAATTTTTAAAAAAATTTGCTATTTAAAAACAACCTCTTTGACTACTCAATTTAATTATGGCATGAAAACAAGTATTTATAAACAATTATAAGCTATTATAGAACAAAAAAAAATAAAAGATAGAGAGAAGGGAATCGGGTAAGCTATTTATAGAGGTTTCGCTTGAAGTGTCAATCCTCCATTCTAGCTCTACTATCGGGGACCCGGTCTTTTACACTAGTATCGTTCTACTAATCCAAAATAAATTTGAGATATTATAATTAGTTTGCCAACACCTTGGCTTCAAAACACCATGCTCTGCCTATCTAACTTAACTTTAAGGCTATTCACAAATTTATAAAGTTACAAGTAACCTTTCACTAATACATGTATCAAGCTTTCAAGAATTATCAAAAGCAAATGACAAAATGAGAAGTTGTATCCTCTAAAAATTAATTTAAGTATAATATGAAAATATGTAAAAGACATAGTAGCTTTTAAGTTAATCTTTGAGTTTTGATAATGCTATTTTCTAATAAAAGAATGTTGTGCTATTATGTATTATATATTGTGTCTCCTAAATCTTTGAACTACCCATTTCAACCCAAAACTATTGTGCTATACCACTTTCATTTAGTAAGGTGCATGTCATTTCTTGAATTGTTCTATTTTTACACTCAACTACTCCGTTTTGTTGTGAAGTATTAGGGGGGGTGGAAATTATGTGTGATGCCATTTTCTTCACAAAATTTGATAAAATTATTATTTTCAAATTCTTTTTCATGATCAGTCCTTAGATTGATAATGGAATAACCTTTTTCATTTTGAAATTGTTTTGAAAATTTTTCAAAAGATTTGTAGGTATCACCTTTATGTCATAAAAATAGAACCCAAGCGTATCTAGAAAAATCATCAATTATTGTAAGTCCATATTTGTTAACTGATAAGAGTAAATTAACCCTTGTAAATCATGAGCATTAATGATGAATTTGTATAGTCTTTTGAATAAAATCAATGCGGATTCGGTATTTAACAGATAAATATATGTTTCAAGGTATAATACCAAAGAGAAGGAGAAAGATCACAAAAGGAGCATAATTGAAGCTTAAAAGATCAAGTTAAAGTTACTCATTGACAACACAAGGAAAGCCACGGCCGTGTCATGAACCGTGGGCACATCTGAAGATGAAAGCGTCACTTGGAAAGAAAGCATGGCTTGTGATATGGGTGTGCTTGAAGCCGTGGCATACGCTGTGAAGACGTGGAAAGCTCTAGAACTTGGCACGGGTTATAATCTAGCCTGCTTCTAGCCGTGTTCCTAGCTGTGTTCCTAGCCGTGCCAAACACTGAGCAAGATTGAGGAGTCACATATCTTCGACCAGAGGGAGACACGGTTTTAAATCTGGCCGTGTTGTTAGGCGTGCCAGGCGACTGTTATTGACTTGATGAGATTCACTTGGAAAAGGAAAGATACGGTCGTATCTTTCCAGCTGAAGACGCTTGGCCATGCCTTAAGAAGTATAAATAGAACAACCCTAAGGAGAGAGAAAGGAGGAGGCAGCACAAGAGAAACCCTAGAGAAGAGAAGCTGTTGCCAGAATAGTTTCGGATTTGAAGCCAAGATATTTCGTGTTTGAATTTTCTTTATGGACTCAATTATTTTATGTTTTGCTCTTCATATTAGATTCATGAGTGGCTAATTGTTTCATCCCTGTTCCCTTGAGAAACCCCCGATTGTCATGTGATGGAATTATTAATGTTCAATAATTAATTCTACTCTTTGAGTTTATTCATGTTGCAATTATAGTTTGTTCATCTTGATATGTGCACAGTATTAGGATGGAATTATATCTCTATTATTAAGATTGAGGAATCGTTTAATAGAGTGGATCTGGCATGAATAAAAAGACCCCTTGTAATCCTAGAGATAGGTTATAGGAGGTTTTCTGTATTGAACAAGGTCATAGCGGTCTGGTTCAATTGAGAGTCCTAGGATTCTAATGCAATCTTGATTATGTTAATTGAAGAGAGATCTTAATTAGCTTAATTAGGATTAGAGATTATTGATCTTGAGAAAGACTCTAATCTAGTGTAAGAAACTCCGCAGATCAGAGATTGGGTATTAATCATTGGATAGTTTGGAATTGAATAAAAGCTGCATGAGAATTAGGGGTGGATCTTAGGCAGGGTATGTTTAAATCATTGAATTAATTAAGGGGGTGTTTGAATACATTTACTTTGTTCATTTTATTTGTTTCTTTCAGGTTTAGGCAATAATTAGGATAGTTGAGATCATCAATAGTGAGAAGTTAGATAGTAGGAGAATCGTTAATACTAGTACTTATAAGTCTTCGTGGGATCGATACCTGTACTCCTATGCTATACTGCTAGTCGATAGGTATACTTGCCTGAGAACTGATCGTAAGCTAGGATTGAGTAGAGGGTTAAACTTGTTAGAACGGTCAGATCATCCATCATTAACACCCAAACTTAAGGTTCGTGTAAGACCAAATAAATCCAAATGTAATAGTTCTAATGGCCTTTTGGTCGAGATAACATTCTTACTCTTATGAGAAACAGATACCATTTTATTTTTCAAACATGTAGTACAACGAATATCTTCTCTAATATTCAACTTTGGTAAGCCATTAATGAAGTTATTTTTTTATAAGTTCTCTAATTTTGTAAAACTAACATGTCTTAACTTTTTAAGCTAGTGATAAATACTATCATTGATAGACAAAAAACAACTTTTAGCATCTACTTTAGTAGGTTTAATTTAATAAATATTCTTTTTCCTATATCTTTCAAAGAGTTTTATATCACCTTTATTATATGCCATGACCTTATTTTGATCAAACATCATTTTATATCCTTTATCGCAAAGTTGACTAATACTTAATAAATTATGTTTCAAACCTTATACCAGATATACATTTTTAAGAACAAAAGGGGGAATACCAATATTACTAGTTACAATGATTATACCCATACTATCATCATAAAACTTCACATATCATTTTTCCTTCCACTTAAGGCTTGTGAATAACGAAGCATTACCAGTCATATGACGTGAGCACCCACTATCAAGATACCACGTAACCTTAAGTTTTGCTCTATGTTCCTACAATCATCAAAAAAAGGATCATACCATTTTTGGAACCTAAACAAGCTTAGGCCCTCTAAAATTCAAGCTCTTGTTGTTAAGTTAATTCACTTTATATGGACCAAGCTTGTTATTTTTATAATAACAATGCTTTTCAATATGCCTCAACTTGTTATAGAAGAAACAAGCATAGGTATTAGTTACATTATACTAGTTACTTACTTGTCTTGATTAATAATGATCCAGGTACCTTCTGACATGCCTTCTGACTGGTCTCTTGTTATATCCCTTGATAAGATATCTTCTGTTCTAATCTGGGTACCTTCTAATGTACCCTCTATCTTGTGAAACAACTTTGCCTTTATCTTTATTTTTATTATTTTCATCATTCTTTTGAATTAGTGTTTCATTTGATTTAACAAAAACAGTCTTTTTTATAGCATTTGAACATTTTGCCTTATGATACCCTTAATTGGATTTTAAGTTGTCAACTCTTTGAGCAGAAACTAGCATTTCTAATTTTTTATCGCTCTCACTGAATTTATTAAATGTGCTGTCAATTTTTTGAGAAAGTTCATCTATTCTTAATAGAACATTCTCATTAGTTAAAGCATCCTTTGCTATGCATAGATTATCATTATCAATCTGTAGAACTTCAAAATCGGTTTATAATATATCAATCTCATCAACTAAGAGTGCATTCATTTAACTTAACGCATTTTTCTCATCAACTAAGGCTCTATTTTCTAAATTAAGTTTGTTAATTTTAGCTTCTGCCTTAGATAATGCATTTAGCAATTTTTTAATCTCAGCATAAACATCGTCAGGTATATCCTCTTCTAATTCAGGATCAGAAGATACCTTAGACATTGACATGAGACACACGTTTGCTTCCTTATCTTCATCTTCAGAACTCTTTGCATCAGTTTCTAAGTCTTTTAGGTCACTCTAAGTTGATAACAATGCTTTATGTTTCTTTTTATACTTCTCAAGTTTCTTGATAAGCACCAGACATTCATACTTTATATAACCCAATTTCTTACATTCATAACATATCAATTAATTCCTTCTTTTTCTCTTTCTTTTTTTCCTTTTCTTTATAACCATTTCTTGCATCAAATTTTCCATGGTTAGAACTTAATCTTTTATTAAATGACATTTCCTTACCTCTTCTTTTGAGAAATCAACTAAGACGTTTAGCTAGCAAATTTATGTCTTCATCCTCATCACTTTCTACTTCTATATCAGAATCGATCTCTACTTCTTTAACTTTGAATGCTATGTTCCTTTTGCTATTATCTTGATCAGAAGTATGCTTAATGTGAGATTTATATAGCATTGATTTTTCTCTCAATTGGCTTAATGTCAGTTTACTTAGGTCTTGAGCTTCCTTGACTGTAATCTTTTTAGCATCCCACGATCTAGGCAAAATTCTTAAAATTTTCCATACAAGGTCAGTATCTTTCAATTTATAGCCAAGTAAAGATAATTGATTTGTAATTGTTGTAAAACGATTGAAGGCTTCCTTAATATTTTCATCGGGCATAAACCGAAACAACTCATATTCTTGCATTACTGAGTTAATCCTAGTGTCTTTAGTTGTTGACGTTCCTTCATGAGTTTCACAAAGTGTGTTCTAGATTTCCTTTGTAGTCTTGCAAAAAGAAATTAAGTAATATTCAAAATAAGCTATTGTAACAAGTAATAAGTTCTTAACTTGATAATTCTTTTCAAGCTTTCTCTTCTTAGCTTCTATCAGTATCTAATTTCCATCTTCTACAACAATTTCATCTCCAAATTGTATGACTTCACATGATTCAAAGCCTATCGCCTTAATATAAGTTTCCATCCTAAATTTTCAATAACCAAAATTAGTGCCATTAAAGTAAAGAGCATAGTTAGTAGAAATAGAAACACTATTTTCAGCCATAAGATCTTAAACTCAAATATTATCAGAGACCTTGCTCGGATACCAAATGTTTGTTCCAAATTAAGTAATCAAGAGGGAAGGGATGAATTGATTACTTGCTAAATTTTTAAAAAAATTTGCTAGTTAAAAACAACCCCTTTGACTACTCATTTTATTTATGGTGTGAAAACAAGTATTTATAAATAATTACAAGCTATTATAGAATAGAAAATAAAAGATAAAGAGAAGATAATTGGGTAAACTATTTATAAAGGTTTTGCCCTAAACATCAATCCTCTCTTTTAGCTCCACTGTCGAGAACTCGATCTTCCATATTGATATCGTTCTACTAATTAAAAACAAATTTGAGATATTACAATCGGTATGCTAACACCTTAGATTCAAAACACCCTACTCTGCCTATCTAGCCTATTTCTAAGGCTATACAAAAATCTACAGAGTTATAAGTAACCTCTCACTAATACACGTATCAAGCTTTTAAGAATTATTAAAAGCAAATGAGGAAATGAGAATTTATATCCCCCCAAAATTGATTCGAATATAATATGAAAATATATAAAAGATAAAGTAGCTTCTAAGTTAGTTTTTGAGTTCTGATAATGCTCTTTTTTGATAAAAGAATGTTGTACTATTTTGTATTGTATATTGTGTCTCTCGAATCTTTAAACTTCAGCTCTATTTATTCATTAAAGAGTAAAAGCTACTTCATTGATCTATTTTTAACTTGAAAGTTTGTTGTCATGATCTTGCTTTGAACGTTTGAGAAATATCCCAAGAGATTTGAAGTTATCCAGTGAATTTTGAATTTAAATCTGATATCTTCAAAATATGATATGGAAATTCAATCAAATTTGTCGTTGAAAATAGTCTAAATACATCCTTATATCGTGATATATATCATCTACACAAAATTTGTTGATGAAATCAACCACCCACTGATTTTGTGGAGCATCCAACAACTCTTTCTCTTATCCTTAATCCAATTTTGAATTCCGAAAATATGTGATCTCTAAAATATCTAATATAATTCTTTTAATATTGATCTTCTTGTAGCAAAACCAAATATGCATAATCAGCCATGAATTTATCACAACTTAACTAAATCTCTTAATTCCAAAATTAATCACTTAGATCCCTATGGATATTTGTCCTACTTTAGTGAAATGAATTGAACATATTACCCAAATATATTCAATAAGTAGAGTTGGGTCTTCGAAATTGATAGTTATCCAACTTAAATTTATATATAAAGTTGTTCTATTCATACGAACTCATAACAGCAACACCTTCTAACTTATCTTTTGAGTAATTAAAAACAACTTAACTTTTCTTCATTTATTCTTTGATCTTCTAACTCTTAGTTAAATTTTAAATATAATTATTCCTATACACTAATAAACTCATTAAAAACATTTAACACATTTTGTTATCATCAAAATACTTTAGAGAAAACATAACACTTTATCTTTTCTTTTCTTTTCTTTTTTATTTTTAATTCTTACCACAAATAGATAGATTTAAAGGTGAAAAATGTATCAATCCAAGTGAAAACATATTTAACACCCTTAGATGCATTCGTTTGACATGGATAAAGAACTTTAAAAAACAATATATGATAATTTTTAACTTTTGAATGAGCTTATCCATGATGCTTCAAACTTAACATCAACTATGACTGTAAATAGTTTACCACCACTAAGCTCCGAGCACATAATAATTTCAATCGAAATCATCTATTCATCCCCAGCAAGATCAAATTTGAAGATTTTTTTTGCAAAACTATAACCACAAAACCTACTTACATTTACTTCCCAATTAAAGTCTTCTCCACTTATTGATGGGAATCTACCCTGTGGTTCCAACAGTAGGAAAACCTAACTTAGATGCATGAGCCCAAACATCCACATATGGTCACATTTTATCTAATAATGTTTGATTTTGCATTTTAGCAGGTACATTTATCAGTTTTACAAGATAGCCAAATAACATGCACTAAGGATCAACTTGTGGAACATTCTTGGAGTCACATCCAACGACCCACAAATTGTTCAATTGAAGTGAAGAACTGGCCACTTGAAGACCATTTGTATTTGTAATTGTTGCTTATGAGAACTAGCCTTTTATTTTGTACTTGTATTTTATACTTTTGGAACCAGCCACTTAGTGGCATCTTTGTAATTTTTAGTACATTTGTACCCTAATTGGAGCAAGTATAAATACTTGCTAACTAGGGTTTTTAGGGAGCTTTTTAATATTTTTAAGAAAAACATCACTTTGGCTGTGAGGGTCCTTCCTTGCAATCAAAGATCTCTTATCAATTTCTTGTGAAATTGTGGCGAGAATCAACAAGAGTAGATTGTGAGTCATATCAATCTTACTTTTGTTGTGTTACAAATTATGTTTAGTGAGTAATATCTAGGTACAATTTATGGTTACTTGTTCATTCACGTGAATTAGGGTTGTATTCTTCATATTTGATTATTTCAATTTGAAATTGAATCGTAGTTCAATTGCGTGTTCTTCCATTGAAGATGACATACTTATTTGTTTATACTTCCATTTGGTATTTGTGTATTTAGAATCAAGTTCAGCATGCCATTTTTTAGTCCTAATTGTGTAGTTGATCTTTAATTGTATTATGTGCTTGTAATTGGACAAAAGCACATCACTTATATTTGCCAAAATCACCACCTCTAATTGTTTTGCCACCATTCCACCATCCAATAGCCACCAGCTAAAGCTCTTCAACTACCATGAATTATTGTCACCACCATCTACTCAAACTCCTATAGACCATTCACTTCGAATACCACCCTTCCTTAGTAACTACTTTGAAGCCACCACCACCAATTGGTTAAGGAAGTCAAGATAAGTCACTCTAATGTAATTGCTGCCTTTGATAACCTCCATTGTGAGTCCAAAAAGCTTTGCTAGGAATTTGCTCCAACACTGTTTTAAGTTTGACCCAAACTTAACCTAAATTCCACCTAAACTCACATATACGATTAAAGACCAAAGAAAGCTATATTTTAGTTTTTCTTTTTTTCTTTTTACTAATGTCATTTTATTTGTCACTAGGCATTTCTATATAAAACTGGTTACTAGATTTAAGGAAAAATATTATATACACTACAAGAAAATTGACTTTTAGAGACAAAAATTTCTATCTCTGAAAATATTGATTCTATCGCAAAAAAAACTTTTAGAGATAGAATTTCCGTCTTAAATTTTTTCTATAAAATTCATCATTGCTAATTCTATCGCAAAAAGTTAACAAAATTTGTAATGAAATGGGATTAAAAATAAAAAATTCCATCACAAATCAGCAAAATTCTACTAAATTACAATTTAATTATTTTAATTAAAAATATGATAACCCATTCATAGCACCTTACATTGTGATAATTTCACTTATACATTAAATCCTTTACTGGTTACCTCTTGTTAGCACGATTATATCTCTTTTAATTGAAGCTTGACTTGGGGTCACCCATCATGGTAGTATTCTTTCCTAAGCTCACTTAATTTTTGAGTTTTATATAACCCATATACCATAATACAAATCTACGTTTTAGTGATTAAAGTTGCATTTTCTTATATATAACTAATAATGTGTAATAACATATTTAACTTATAATAAATTATATATAAATGATATAACATTTTATCTTGTTATTTAAAAATATTATTTATATTATATAATATTAAATAAATTTATATATAATAAAAGTGTAATATATAAGCTTGATCATTTAATACTTTTATAAATATATTATATGATATAAATATATCAAATAATATATAATATTTTATATATAAGATAAAAAATTATAATACATATGTGTAATATATTAAATCATTTATTTATACATATATTAATTACTTTTAGAGACATAATTAATCTATCTCTAAAAATCAAGATTATTTTAAAAACAAATTTGAAGATATATTTGCAATGTTTTTTTTATAATATATATATATATATACGCATAGTATTAAAATTTTAACATTTATTGTTAGAGTATGAGAGGTAGAAATTTTTTCTCTCTGAAAGGTAAACTTATATTTTTGGCATTTAGAGACGGATTTATAATAGAATTTGAAAATAAATATTGTGACAAAATTATTTTGCTTCCCACAATCGAATTAGAGATAGAATTGTTCCAAAATTATTTTGCAAATCCGTTGATAATCTTTCTCTAATTTTGTTGCAATAACTAATAAAAATGTAAAAATATGTCTTTTTTCATGTAGCCAAAAATTCATCAAAAATCCGTTGCAAATTAATACTCTTAGAGACAGATTTTTTCCATCACAAAATTTCTGTCTTTAAAGCCTAATTTTCTTATAGTGAAGTAATATGTATGTATGTTTTTACTCGCTATGTTAGAATTAACTTCTTTTTTGCTAAAAAAAATAAAATAAAATTCATGTGTAGACATTGGGTTGTCATGGTATATAATCGCTCAATGGTGATTGTAAAAAGAGAATATAAAGGTCTAATCCTAATAGCAGACACATAGACATCCTCTAGAGTGGCTTTGAACCTATATAGATAGGGAATCCAATGGAATTTCCTTAGATTCTAACAAGGCAACCATTCTTCTAAAATCATGCAATGACCCATTACAGACCACAAACTCCCACTCATTGCTTTCTTAACATTTAGCTATATTTTGAAACTTAACAAAAACAAATTTGTGTTGAGATGTGATATTGAATTGCTCCTTGACCGTTCCATGTCTCTTTTTACATATTGATTACATCTATTTTATTTTATATCTTCTTTGCTATGATTTTTATGACTACTAATATCTCCTTTATCTCACTTTACCCTACCTAATCACCTCCCTCTTCTTCTTGGAATACTTCATCTTTAACATGAGATTTGGAAAATCAGTATCCTTTATGGTCATTATCTATCAACAAGTTTGAAGAAGCTACTCAAAAGAAGAGTAGATTCAAAGACATTTACAAACGCAATCATATAGAGATTCAAAGAAGAGGATTAGCTATGACATTACTTGACTAGTATGTACATAAAGAAGACTTAACTATGTGAATGATATGATATATCTACTAGATTTGAATTCTTTTTCATATAATTTCTATTTTTCGATATTTTTAATACTGTCGTGAATATTGGTATGTAAGGAATGGGATGAATAACAATTATGATAAAGAAAAGAAATTGTGAGAGAAACAAGATAAGAAATTAGATTTTAAGAAGATCTCAAATCCTATAATAGTGAAATGATGTAGCATAGTGATGAAATGCATACAAATGTGATGTGAAGAAAGAGAAAAGGATGAACTAATTCTAACTAACACCCAAGGTGTAAGCCCCAAAAATTTTCAAATTCAAGAATTAGTAAGAAGGAAAATATTAAGAAATATGTCAAAAAATGAATACAAAACCCGACTGCAAATTAGGATTCGTTTTATGACACGCAAACCAACTAACACATCAAAAACCTAAGGGATTCAGAACCTAAGCAAACCTCGACAATAGAACATCACATTAGGAAAACCAAACTCGAACTAGGATCTACGAAAACCTAAATTTAATTCCTAAAATCTTAGAACCATTCGCTGATGTTAGGATTATCTTCGAAATTGGGAAAACCAACTTCGAACTTAAAAAAATCAAGATTAGATTCAAACAAAACCAAAATTTAGATGACGATAAATTACCCTATATTTAGTTTGAGAATACCTAATAATTTAATTAAATCTAACTTTACTAAATGATCAAATTGGGCAAAACAACAATTAGAAAAATGGACCCCCAAATACCCTTCACTAATGGCATTGGAGTGAAGGAAAAATATGATAACATTTTACCCACCAAATAACCAAATTAAAAGCTCAAATTAAATCTAGAAATTCCTCTAACTAAGCCCTATTTAAGGCCTATTCAATTGCTAGGAAACAAGAGAAATTAATTAACTAAACTAGCCCTCCCTAGCTAGCCAAGCATGGATGTGTAGAGTAATTAGGAAAGTAACTAGAGTTAGCTAACTAATTACAAAGCCAATTAGGGATTAGGCATGTGACAAAAAGGGAAGCAAAATCTAATATCTATTTCCTCAATTGTAGATCTTTCCCAATGTGATTAGACTTATTATCTAGCATGTAATACCTTTACCTAAGCACTAAAGCCTTTAACCAATGGATAAACTTATCAACCAAGCTACCTAGGCTTCTAATTTTCTTACCCTTTTCCACACATGGAGAGTCCCTTCCCTTCTAAAGAAATCCATTGAGAAAACTCCCCAAAAATTACCCAAAGAACTCTAAAAACTACTCTCCAAATTCGGATCACAACAAACACCTAAACCACAACCCTTTCTCCTATGCATAGCCACCTTGTTTCAACAAGGAAAATCACCCTCCAAGCAATGGCCATTCAAGCTCAATTTTTTACATTTTCTACACCATTTAGGAGTTCATTTAAGGAGAAAAAATTCATAGGAAGATCAAAACCAAAAGCCACTCCAAGAGGAAGTAAGAAGGTGACAATTGGAGCTTCGACAACAAGCAATCAAGTGTAGGATCTTTACTCCACTTTGTAATCTTTTTATTATTTTTTTCTCCATTTTCATGTACATCAGATTAGAATAGGAGATATACTTATGATTTTGTAAGTTCCATATGTATTTTATCTAGCCTAAGATATAAGTTTGGATATAAACAAGAGATTAGGATGATGAACAAGGTGAAAAATCGCCATGTCTTGAGTAGAATATCTTTGATCTTTAAGGAACTTTATGTAAATCAAATTTGTGGAAATTATTCACCTTCTAGATGCCAACTTTAGGAAGATAAATAAGTGTTTTTATGATGTATTTAATGTATTCCTAATAATAGAAAATCATAGGTAATGATCAAGACACTTTAATAGTAGGAAAATGTGAAAAATTGCAAGATTGGATTCTTGAGCCCCAAACCAATGACTAAACTAGTTTTTATGTATGATTTCTAGAATTTTAAAAACCTAAATATGAGAATATAATCTTAGGAAAATTCTGTAAATCAAAGCCTTGAAGAAAAATTTGAAAATAACATGAAAAAGGAGGAGAAAATGCAAATTGAGGATCTAGAAAAGAGCAATTGAAATTCTTGGAAAATTTTCCAAAATTTCATAAAAGAACAAAACCCTCACACACCAATTTGAAGCCTTAAACATGTTTCCAAGTAATTGGAATGAATGCTTTTAGGTTATTAGATCAAATTAGGCGAAAAAAGGACTCTAAACAAAACCTAGACTGTGCGCACCTAATTTGTTCAGACACTAATGTAACCTTTTGAAGTTCAAATGCCTAGAAAAAACTTTAAAAATAGAAAGAACACTAAAAAAGATTTAAAACGGCTATAAATATGCAAAAAATGGATTTAAAATGAAAACGTTATGAATAAAACAACAAAACCTTCAAAATCGAGAAAACTAATAAATTTAGCAAAACTAGTGTAAGTTTATATTTCCATTCCAACTTATAAAATTATTATTGTCCTATCAAGTGACATGTCATTTGAGGACAACTAACCACCTAACCACTATGACTGAGGACTATATGGCAAGGTGAGTAAAATCCAATCACTACTATTTCTTGTTTACGTTTATAATTAGTGCACTCACATGTGAATATATATTGGATATATGAACTGGAATTGTGTGCAGGGGTAATCAAGGTACTGATTGTGCTTGATTGCTATGATCAATTGTTAAATTACCTTAATTATACCCGATTAAATGATTATTGATTTCCCCTACATTTAGAATATAGAAATTGTGAGTGTTTGTATAAAATTGCTATGGATGCCAAATAACTGGACTTAATGTTATTTGGCCATAAATAAAATGAGTCATGCATCACGAAATCTTGCATGTAAGAAGACTGTTGGTATCACACGATGGTATGAAAAGGCCCCATGGAGGTGTATACTCAATGGGCATACCTTGTCTTAACCTTTGAGAACTAAGTAAAATTAGGAAATGCCACCTTATGATTAAGACCTCAGAATACCTAGTGCAAGGATTCATCGTTTAGGGGTGATTGAGTTTGCGGGCCATTCACAATCCATACCCCATATGGGCTTAGTATGTATATACATATTTTTTAAGTCTATTGAAATATAGTACAAAAATATATATAGACTTTATGAATTACCTCAAAAGATAGTTAGGGTCATTGGAGCCTAAAGTCGATGTGTAGCTCATGATTTCTCAACCCAGGCAACGAAGGGCATAAATCTGTACTATATGCGATGTTAGGTAAACTGTATATATTATTACATTCATGTAATTTCTCATGCATGGCATATGCTTGAATTAAATAGTTTGCTTGATTATTGTTTGTTGGTTTAGTGGAAGGGTATATCTCACTAAGCTTTATAGCTTACACCCCCATAGATTTTCTTTGTTGTAGGCATAGACCTGGTTAGAGCCTAGTAGACAAATGCTAGAGGTTAGTAACAGTGAAGAATTTAAGTAGAGAAATCACTTATACATTTTTGTCTAAGTTCTTATTTTAATTTTCAATACTTAGTAAGAATTGATATGTATTAAGGTAGTTAACCTTTAAACTATGATATCTACCTGTGGACTTTAAAATATTTTATTACTTTGAATTATCATATGTCTCTGAATTTCTTGAAAGCGTTAAACCCTGATTGGGAATTTGGATGTGAGTATGCTTTATACATTGTAAGGCAAACTCCTAGATAACAGATGGGTTATCTCTAGGTTTCCGTGTAGCATACAACGGAAATTAGATGTCTTAAAGGCCCATAAGCTGTGACACAAGTTGTAACCATAGCAACTTCAACCTATGAGATACTTAATAAATGCCTCCAAACTCTTCAACGTTTCTAAAGAATTTATTCGAATGAGGCATTAGATGCTGAAATTTAAATTTTATAATTTGTCAGATTAATATAAAATTAAATAATTTGATTTACACCAATTCATTTATAGGACAATAACATCTAAAATGTTAGGCTATGGAATGATTGTTTAGTGTTTTGGATTGGTGGACTTATAAAATAATCCATTAAGACAAAGATTATACAATATTGACATTCCTTAATAAGGCCATGTATTAACCAAGCTTAACTCACACACCAAGTTTGACCTATATAGTATCCAAGCTCAATCTATATATCAACAAAGTCCTTTTACAATAAGTTTGCCTCACATGTGATCTATTAGTGCATTAGAGTTATTGTAAAACCCAAATAATTTTGTTCATCAACAATGGGTAAAATCTAATGGTAATAATCTATTGCCCATCTTAATAAAACCCAATCATTCTTCATTTTTAGCCAACATTTTGAGAATTGTCTATACCAATACACTTTATCTAACACCTCTTTGATCTCCTTGTATATCCTTATTTATACATTGTAAACACATGATAACTTTGTGAACATTTTTCATGAATAGTAGTCTTACTTAAAGATCATTTTTCCTATTAAAGAGGCTCATTGCATCACATTGGTTTCATTAATTAACTTATTGTGGTTGTTGCCAAGTTTTATTTCAATTGGACACAATTAAGCAAATATATACAATCATCATCATCATCATTGTAAACACCCCATTTTTTACCCTAATAGTTAATAATAATCAATTTTCAATTTTTACAATTTTTCTTCTAATTTAGCAAAAATAGGAAAAATATTCAAAAAATAAAATAAATAGGGAAAATACATCAATTTTGGAAAATGATTGTAGAAATAATAATAAAAGGAGTTAAATAATTTTTACAAATTTTTGGAATTTCAAAATAATATAAAAATAATAAAAATTACATTGCATATATGCAAATTACGAAAATAAAAAGAAAAAAAAATGAGTAAGTGGGCTAGTCCAACTGGTCCGAGCCATGACCATGCGCGCGGGGAAGGGGGTCAGGTCGTGGGTTCGAAATGCGGGGGAAGCAGATTCCGCGTTTTGCAATTTTTTGCCTCGCCCAAGACACGTGTTAGCTCGAGATTGGACGACAAGACACGCGTGCCCGGCACGTGATCTTCTTCTTCTTTGATCGAAATCGTCACCAATGATCGGGAGAAATGGAATCCGGTGGTTTTGATTCGATTTTTTACACAAATCCAACAAATCTTTAACTAAAATAGGGTAAACATCATCCCATTGGAATCAAATCGCAACAAATCGAAGGATTTACACAAATCAGAGATGGGTTTTTCAACCGAAATCCGATTTGCCCCAATCAGAAGAAATCCGAGCTTATCCAACTCGATTTCTAGTGTTTATAAATAGGACTCGAGGAGAGGAAGCTAAAGCATGGGTCAAAAGTGAGAAAAAGAGAGAAAATAAGAGAGATCGAAGCCTCGCTGGAGTTCTTCAAGCTGCGACCGCCAACCAAGCTTTGAATCGCCACTAGGAGGCGTTTTTGGAGAAATCTACCACCACAATTGGATTCCCCACCCTCGAAAAGCTAGGAAACAACCTCTCAACCTCCTCAAAAGTCGCCGGAACGCCACCACCGAGGGCCTCTAGCCATCGTGATCAACCTAACCGCGCACCATATCCGGATCTAGGTAAGTCGGATTTTCTGATTTTTTTTATTTTTATTATTATTTATTTATTTATCGTATTGTATTTATTTATTCATTTTTTATTTTTAATTAAATAATAATAATATTAGGAAAATGTTAGAATTTAGATTAGTGTTTTTTTTTTTTAAGTTTAGTTTAGGGTAGAATAAATAACAAAAAAAATTATTATAAAAAAATAAAAAAAAATAAAAAATAAAAAATATATATTAGGAAAAATGATAGAATTTAGATTTTTATGTTTAGTCCAGGGTAGATAAAATAATAAAAATGAAAAAAAATTAATTAATAAAAAAAACTAAGTAAAATAAAAATAAAAACAAATAAATAAATAAAAACAAATAATAAGAATATTAGAGTAGGTTAATAATAGGGAAATAAAAAATAATAATTTTTTTATCACTTAGAAAAATCATTTTCTCAAATAAATCCAAAATTGGTTTTTCCTTAAACTAAACTTGCCAAAAATAAAGTAATCAAGCTTAGGCTTAGATTTTTTTTCCAAAAAAATACTAAAATAATAAAAACGTAAACCAGAAGTAATTTTCATAGTTAAAATTAACAAACCCACTAGAGTTTTCATGAAAAGCGAACTACAGTTTGTTTGATCTTGAATAGCAGGTACGTAGGCAACTATTTGGGGCAACTCTAAAAAGAATAAAAAAATCATTTTTTTCTATTAGAATAAGTTATTAAAAAACATAACAAAAATAATAAATAACAATAAAAGACATTAGGATAAGGTTTAGATTTCAGAAGAATAGGTGGCAACTTTAAGATTTTAATAAGTTAGCCTCCAAATCCAGCAACTCCGGTGTTCCCTTTCCTCTTTCACAAAAATGAAAAGATGAGATATCGCTTACTAGTTGTCCAAATTAGGATTAATCTGCTCAATTAGTTATGATTCAGTAATCTTTCACAACTTTAGTTGGGTGGCGATTCCAAAATAAGATGAAATTCCTAGTTCAAGTCGAGGATTTATATTAGATGAGCATAAGGTCTAGTATAAATCGGATTAGGAATGAAAATGAAAAATAAAAAATTAGACTCGACAATCATCATCATCATTATTTTGCTAGCATACAATTAAACAAATAAATAAATGAAAAATTGATATTAAATTGAAATGTTTGAAAAATTCTAAGTTTTCAACAAGTCTCAATATAGAACCAAAGCCTTTAAATCCTTATATTTAGACCTTCTAAACCCGTTGAATCATTTGAAATTGTAATTTAATGGCTATCAATTAGCCACTAAAAAGAAATAATAAAAAAACAAAAATAATATCTAATTGATTAAATAATACTAATAAAACTATATTTAACTAACGATATAAATAAAATAATTAAATATAAAAGTCTTCGTACCATATGAGCCAATGACATTGACATGAACTCTTATGTATGTATTCGTGATCTCCATCATTTCTCCCCAGCTTGGAAAGATTCAACTCCAATGAATTAAGACCAATGTACCTCTAGTAAAGATCCAAGCTAATCCTCTAAAGCTTTAACTCTCTAATCCAAGTAGTATCTGTAAGTGGACAATCTATCTATTTGACAAGAAAATACTTATCATCACTCATGATCTAATCATTAATCATATCTTCTACATCTTCTTTCTTTCCTTTCAATGGTGAAACATGTGGAATTTGTAAAACTGGAAGAGTTAAAAATCTAGTCTTCCACTCAGTTGTAGAAATAATAGTCTTAATCAACTCATGGTAAGATAAGAGATCTTCAACATTAAAGATGTTATTAATACCTATATCTAGTGGTAGCTTCAAAGCATAAGCATTTGCATTGATCTTCTTTAAAACCTTGAAACGTCCCATACCTCTAGCATGTAATTTCTTATAAGAACTTTGTAAAAACCTCTTTGGTCTAATTTAAGTAATCACCAAATCTCTCTCCTAAAGGCACCACACCAATTCTAAGAGAAGTTAACTTGATTAATCCAATAATGACTCCATTCATATCATGACTCTACCTACTTATAAGCTAAAATAAGGCATCATACTCAAGAAATAAAGGAAACAATGAATAAACCAAATTAAAAGAACTACTATCCTAGTAATAGGAGATCAATCTAATCAAGTCCTTATAATAAGAAACTAAATCTTAATCAAATAAAAAATCATATATAAGTCTCATTTCTCTTATTTACATAAGTTTCATATTAAATTGCAATAACTATCATAGAAAAATGAAGGGAAAAAAAAGGATAATATAGAGGAAAAGAATTGGAGATGGATATGGAAAGTACCAATGCTTCCAAAAATTCAACTTCTTCTTTAAAGGATGTTTCATGCATGATAAATTCCTACAAAAGAGAATTTATTGAAATGAGATGTAATTGTGGATCCCTGGTAGGTTTTTGCCATGGTGAGATGGAGATAATAGTGCATCTTTTCATGAATTGCAATGTGGTAAAGGACATTTAGATCTCTTTGAATAATTCACAAAGTTTTGAAAAGACCTTCAATCTTAAGTTTTGTTAATGGATTAAGAATAATGGATAATTTGCAAGAAGCTTGCAAACTTGAGGGAAAGACCTTGGGAGATTACCTTTGTTTTCATGCTGGGGGGCTGTGGAATGAGATAAATAGGAGAGCTTTTTCCACCTACTACAAACATTTTAGAGTGGATAGATTAAGTTAAAATTAGAGTGGTAGATTGGTAGGTCATATTATAAGACAAAGAAGAGCATTTGAAGAGGGGAAAATTTTCCTATTCTTGGCAACAAACTCTTTAGTCATGGTTTAAAACTAATTGTGATGGTGTAGTCTATGATAGTTTCAAAAAGTCAAGTGTTGGGGGATTATGTCTACATGTGGAGGGTAGAGTGATTGGAGGTGAAATAACCAAAATTTTTCTAAATTAAAATTTAAATAATAATTAAATAAAATTCAGGGTAAAAATTAAAATTTTGGAAATAAAATTACTAAGTTAGCCTTATTTTAGTATTCAAGTGTTAATGTAAGGTAAATTTAAATAATCTAGATATTTAATAATTAGAAATACCCAATTACCCTTAAGTAATACAAGTTAAGAAGGAGTAAATAGGTAAATGATCTTATAATTTGAATTAGAGGGTATTTAAGCTTGAAATTTTCTAGAACCCTCATTGCCCTCACTCTCCCTCAACCATATCTCTCTCTCATCTTCTTCATCCAAATATAAACTGTAAACACCCAATTTTTGCCTCTAATCATTAATAATGGTTAATTTACAATTCTTTTTTATTTTTTCTTCTAATTTAGCAAAAATAAAGGAAAATTATTTAAAAAAATAGGAAAAGTATATAATTTTTAGAAAATAATGATAGAAATAACAATAAAAGATGTTAAATAATTTTTGTAAATTTTTTTAATTTCAAAATAATATAAAAATAATAAAAATTTCATTGCATATATGTAATTTGAATTAAATAAAAAAACCGAGAAGTGGGCTAGCCCAACTAGTCCGGACCATGGCCCCATGCCCGCGCGGGTTCGAATCGTAGGGGAGGCATTTTTGCGTTTTGCAATTTTTTCATTTCACTTGGGACACGTGTTAGCACTTGATTGGACGGAGGAAGGGCACGCGTCGAGTGCGTGATCATCTTCAACCTCCATCCGAAATAGTCGCCGATCACGAAAAATTCAAATCCGGCAGTTTTGATGCCGTTTTTTGCATAAATTCACCAAATCTTCAATTGAAATAAGATAAACATCATCTAATTAGAATCAAATCGCAACAAAATCAAATATTTACATGAACCTAGAGCAAATCAGAGATGGGTTTCAACCACAAATCCGATTCATTCCTATCGGAGGGAAATTTGAGCTTATCCAGCTTGATTTCTGATGCTTATAAATAGAGTTCGACGTGGGGAAGCCAAAGCACGCATTAGAAGAGATAAAAAGAGAGAAAACATAAGGTTTCAAAGCTCGTCGGAGTATTCCCTAGCCGCGACCGTTGATCAAGCCAAGAACCACCACCTAGAGGCGTTTCTGAAGATATCCACCACCACGATTAGATTACCCACCCTCAAAAAGCTTGGAAGCCGCCGTCAAATGCCTTCAAAAACTGTCGGAACACTGTCGACAAGAACCTTCCAACCGATTCAACCTGACTCGATTTGACTCGATCCGACCCATGAACCATGACCCGTACCCAGGTAAGTTGATTTTTTTATTTTTTTTATTAGTTATTTTATCTTATTTATTTTTTTCATATTTATTTATTTATTTTACTTAGATACTTATTTTATTAGAAATTTATAATCCAAAAAAATATAAATAATAATGTTAGGGTTTTAATTTTTTTTATATAGAATAGATATGTTTAGTTTAATATAAAAATAATAAATAATAATAAAAATAAATATAAAAAGGTAAAAAATAAATAACGAGAAAAAATAAATAAATATTTTAAAATTAAATAATTAGTTAGGATAATAACATGAATTAATAATAGATCATTTTATCACTTAGAAAAATCCTTTTTCAAAACAAATCCAAAATTGATTTCTCTTAAATTAAAATTTTAGAAAATCATAAAGCTTAGGCTTAGATTTTTTTTCAAAAACTTTGAAAATGATAACGATCGTAAATTAGGCATGTTTTCATAATTAAAAATTAAACTAATCCACTAAAGTTTTATAAAAAAAGCAAACTACGACTTGTTTACTCCTAAATAGCGGGTATGTAGGCACCATTTATGAGGCAACTCTAAAAAGAAATAAAAAAAAAATCGTTTTCCAAATTAGTATGAGTTGTTTTGATATTTTGAAATAAGGAAAAGATATTAGAATATGGTCTAAGTTTTAAAAAGATAAAGTGGTAACTTTAGAATTTTAAAAGGTTAGCCCCCCCGAGTCAAGAATCTCTGGCTTTTCCTTCTTCTTTTTCATTTACAAAAAATTTAAAAGAGAAGATTTCGTCGACTAGTAGTCCAAATTAGAATTAATCCACTCAATTAGTTCTAATTTAATAATTTTTCCCAACTTCAGTTGGGTGGCGACTCCAAACAAATAATAAAATTCCTAGTTTAAGTCGAGGATTTATATTGGATAAACATAGGATCTAATGTAAATCAGATTAGGAATATAAATAAAAATTTAAAAATTAGACTCGACATAAACCCAAGCTTACTTAATCTTATCAATGTAGTCTTATGGCTAATTAGTGAGTTTCCAACATTATTTTAGCCAAATCCAAGCTTTAGAAGATCAACTGGGAAAGTAATTGAACTTTTAGAGTTGAAATTGAGGTTTAGAGATTTAAATTAACGTAAGATCCAAGTTTAATTTGGTATTAAATCAAGAAAATCAAGTGACAAAGTGAAGAACAAGAGGAGGTTAAGACATTTCAAGGTGGTCGTGACTTCCAAGAGTAGATAAGTGTGAATATAAGCTTTGGAAGTTAGACATGGTGTATAGATTCCTTTGATCTATGGTTTAAAGTATTAACTTAGACATTTAATTGTCATTTTGTAAGGTAGAAGCTCAATTTGGAGGTTAGAGTTCTTCAAAGCAAGGTAATGGTATATGGGATTAAGATATGTTGTAGAGTATTACACAATCTATAAGTTTTGTTAAGATATTAATGGGTAATTTTGGGTTTATGAAGGTGATTTTGGAATAAGAAGGTTAATCTCCTAGTTTAGGTGTTATTGGAAGATTTCAATAGAAAATGAGTAAAATAAGTACTCATTTACTTCTTTAATTTGAAGTTTAAAGTATGATTGATAAATAATTGAATTGAAATTAGGTAAAAATGTGTTTATGGTGGTATGGGATGAATGAGATCATGAGAAATGTTTGATTGATGAATTATTATGTTTTGATATTGATTGGATTATTGATTGAGGCTGTAGTGAAAATAGATTAATATTTGTAGTTTTAATTTGATGGATATGGAGGATACATGATGTCATAGGGTTTGAATGTGTATTTGAGTGTCTACTTGATTAATTTCAATGAATTGATGATAAGAAATGTGTAATTGATGTTTTGGTAAGAAGTATAGTTAATTAGAATGTGTTGTTGGAAGAGAATTAATGATTTAGATTAATTCATATGATGGCTGAATTGTGTAATGCTAAATAGGTATTTGGATTGTTAAAATAATGTTTTGATCATTTATAATGAGTGTTAATTGGTGGAAATCAATTAGGGAATGATAATTAGAAGTAAGGATTTAGAATAGTGATGATTTGTGAAGTAATGAGTAAAAAATGGTTGAATTGGGGTTAAATTCGTTTTTAGAATGTAATCTAAAAAATGGGCTATTAATCTAGTGTTAAGTAAAGTTTAAGTGTTGATTTTAAAAGGGGAAGAGATTTAGAAAATTTTGGTTTTAGTATAAAATGATTTGGAGTTAAAATGAGTAAGATATGAAATTTTGAAGTTTTAATTTGTAACTAGAATTGATAGAAGCTAAAGAGTATTTGATATGCATAAAATTTAGAAATTCTTGAAGAAATTGATAGAGAGAGGAATTAGGAATCAAATGGCCTTTGTTTGGCATAATTTGGGTTGAAATGAGTGAGTTATACTTGTTTAAGTAGGGCATGTGTATGAAAACTGAAATCTAGAATTTCGTTAAGGAATGCTAAATTGTAGTTGGTTTAATGGAGTTTGAATGTTGAGTAAGGTGAATGATAAATCTAGAAATCTTTCAATTCAATGTTTATCTTTTGGCATATTTGATATATAATGGTGATTGATTTATTAATAAAAATTGTTAGAGCAAGTTGACTCATTACTTAACTCATAGAGTTGCATTTGAATGTTTTGAATGTGTTCTTGTGTTCTTCATGATATTCAAACCACTCTTCGTGAAAATTCAAGCTTGATCCAATTTCTTCAACCAAAATCATAAAAAAATGCATTTTCATATGAGTTTTGAGATAATAACTTTTTTATGTAAAGATTTACTTCATTATTAGATTTCTATAAAGTGTTTTATCAAAATCATAACCATTTTTATCCAACAAGTGATTAAGGTTTTAGATCAAGATGGTTTCAAGAATATGTTTAATCTTCATGAACACGTTGATAAATGTAAAAGTGTTTATGAGCTTAATTAAGAAATGGGCCTAAATTATAATATTAGACTTAAAAATCAAAATACATATAATAACGTGTAGGCTTTTTAATGAATAGTCTATTTAGAAAATAATAAAAGGAATCAAGCCATCCCCTTTGAGAGGATCAAATCAATTTAAGCATCGCTCACTTGAATTGAATCAATTCCCACTCGATCGGTTCATCTTGATCAATCTAAACTTAGAAATTAATAAATAAAAATAAATATAAAAAATATTATAATAAGCAAAAATTAAAATAAAATACATTAGGATCGAATCCTTAATGGATGAATCAAATCCAATTATTCCTACTTGGTTCAATTTTATCTTAATTGTTTCACAACTTTTGAATTAATTCAATTAATAAGTTGATTCACTAATTAATTAAAGGAAATATAAAATTAATAATTAGATTAAAATAATTGACTTATATAAATACTCTATATAAGTCTATTAGCTTAAATGGGTTTCACTTAGTTGTATATTGAGTCGATACCCATAGGCCTAATTGGTAATTAAATATAATTGAATCATTAATTATGTTAAATTAAATTAATTAAACAATAATACTAATCAATAATTATGTTTTAATTGCATATTATCTTTTAATCAAGTTGAAGGGTTAGCTATTCAAAGATCGTCCTATGGCTTTACCTTTCTAGGCATGGAATAGTTATGTACTATATGCTAGAATTAGGAAAAATTAAAATGAATTAATACTTAAACTTGAGCTAAGTATTTATAATGTTGATTGTGCATGGTCATCCAATCTGAGGGTGACACCTTTGGATAAGGTTCTAAGGTATGGTTTAGAATGCTAAGATGACACAGTAGTTAAGCACCTAAGCTACAAAGTTTGTTGTAGTGGGTAATTAATAAGACTAGTACTCATGCAAAGTGGCTATGCGAACAAAGGGATGTCAACTAGACATTATATACATTATGGGATTTATATAGGGCGATTGTATGAACTATAACCGTTGTGGCAAGTCTAACATTTGGAGCAAACACTCAAATGAGATTATTATACTATGGTATGGTTGATGGAATCAATATTAGTTATGGTTTCAGTCACGGTAGCTGAATATACTATGGTAGATCCCTAACACCTATTAAGTAAGGTTGGATCCCTTTCATTCTCAAGAGTGTCCGAAGTCATGAATATTCCCATATTACTTGTTTTGCTTTACATTAAACAACTTACTAAATCCGTGCTAATGCATTAGAATTAAATATGCATGATAAGTGAGAATGTGCTTAGCTATTTTGTAGTGAGTTCTCCTAGCTCATTCATTCCTCTTATTTTTTAGGTGATGATGATTATTTTTATGCTGATGACTATTGTTATGATTATCTTATATATGGCTTTAATGACAAGTCTAGGTTAATAGGAGTGACAAGTAGTTGTGTCGTGTTTCTAGCTATTATAGTTTTACTGTTTTATGTTTTTTGAGGGTTGTGAGGAGATTTAGACTCTACTATTTGATTGTTGGATTTTATAGACTATGTTTACAAACTTCAATTCTGGACTTGTTTACGGACTATGTTTACAAACTTCGATTCTAGACTTGTTTATGAACTATATTATGGACTTAGACTTTGTTTTTTAGCCATGTAACCCTAGAGGACTTTGATGATGGTTTTAGTATCTTTCAATATTATATTTTGCTGCCAAATCACTACTTTCATCCAATGGTTTTCAAAGTTAACAATCATGTTTTTGCAAGTTAAAATCTAATTTAAAACCCATATAGTAAATAGTCGAAGCCTTAGCGTATTTTAATTTAAGTAGGATACATGGTGGATTATTACATTTAGATGCTTAGGGCCATGATAGGAGGTTTCTCTAAATGAATAGCTTTTGTTTTCCTTATTGAAGTAAGAGCTATGGAGTGTTGTTAAAGCATTTAACCTTGCAAGATTGTTGAACATAGATAATATAATTTTAGAATTAGATTCAATGGAGGCTATCCATTGGATCTAAGATATGGATGTGGATAATTCTTTGCTACCAACTATTTTAATTATTACAAGGAGAGGATGTTCCTCTTCAAGAACTACCAATTGTAGAAGACTCTAAGAGACTATAACAAGGTTGTATATTACCTTACAAAAGAAGGTTTGAACTAAAGAGAGGATTTAGTCTTCTTCAATTCTCCACTAAGAGATCTTCTTAGTGTTTTAAATAATGTTTGATAGATTATTTATAGAAGACAATTTGCATGCGTTGGAGCCAGGTTAATCCTTAGCTACCTATCTACTATTATTTATATTGTTGGATGATTGTTGTATTTGGTTATGTTATTTTTTAATGAATGAGTTATTTCCATTGAAAAATTTGAAAAAGAAAAAAAATCATAGACAAATAAGTACATCTTTAGTGAATTTATTTATAGGCACATATAGCAATGAAGCATTCGTGTACACATATTTATATGTATAATCATGTATTACATGTAAATAACAATGTAACTAAACTTTCCAGATAGATGGATCGAACTTATTAGCTCTTGTTTAAAATTTGCCTCTTTCTCGATGATTATAAATGGTCACCAAACTAAGGACTTTCCCTCTTTATGGGGTATTAGGTAGAAGGATCCATATATCTCCCTACCTTTTCATCATAGAAATGGAAACATTAAGTGCATGGATTGCATGATACATTGAATTGGGATGGTGGAAACCAATTAAGATAAGGGGTTGTGATCTCATTTATTTTTTATAGATGATATCATTCTATTTAGGGAAGCATCAGTTGAAAATGTGAGAAATATTATGATCCTCATGAACTAGTTCTATTTGCTTTCAAGGTAAAGCATCGATATGGATTAATTAAAACTTGCATTCTCAAAGAATGTTGGGGAGGATGTAAAAATAAAAATTAGCCAAGTTACGGACTTTAAAATTGGAAATGAGTGGGGATTTACCTTGGACACCCAATAACAAGAAATGTTGATATTAAGGTAAAAGATGTAGAGTCATTATTGAGAAAATAAGGAGGAAATTGTCAAGATGGAAGTCCAATATGCTTAGTATGGTTGGTAGGGGTAGATGGGGGGTTTCGTTATGAGTAGTCACGTGAGTATCACGAGGGTACCGCACTGCACGTGACTTTAGAAAAATGATGTAGAGATAACAAGTGATAAGATAATTAGGGAGAGAGTGGCAAAGAGGAAGAACAAGCAATCTCGAGAGTCTCGAATGCACAAGTGACAGATAAGGGAACTAAGGGGACCCCAAGCATCAACCTTGCAATTCTTGAGCAATGGAGATCATTCTTCACTTAAACTCTTATTTGATCATTGAAAGTAGAGAATTCTGAGTGGAACATTACTTCTTTGATCTCTAGAATCCGAAAAAATCCTCTAATGAGGAGACATGATAGAGTATTTATAGACTCTTAGGCTTGATGATATGCATCAAATCATCTTAGTAATCAATAGATGAGATAGAGTTTGCTCATTTTACGATTATTCTAATGAGCTTGCTATAGGCCTGAGGCTAGTAGCCTTCCTCATAAGTGCATGAACTTACCTGAGAAGGGTTAGATGCGGACAGATTGGTTAACAATCCTTGTTCCAAGCCTACCAAGTTAATTCTCCCTTAGTCATCCCAATAATTGGACTGGATTCACTAGGTCCTATTACCTAGCTCAATGAGTCAAGCCAAATATTTTCAGCCCTCTACATATTGGCCCCTTAACCAAAGTCCTTTGAACAAAGTCAAAAAGTTTTAAGCATTGGATAAGCCTTTCTAATAGATAGGAATTTGCTTAGCACATGTGCGCTTGTGGAATAACTACACCACTACCGTGTACGTGTTTACACGATTCATATTACAAGTGCCCGATACCAACATTGTATATAATTTAGATTTTTTTTCCCTCAATGTGCAAGCTAGCAGCACCATTTAATTACGCATGTTGCCTTTAGCCATTTGATCGTAGCACCACTTACATACAGTACCACTTGGGAGGAATGGAATGTAGAATTACCTAAGACCATGATATTTCTTGCAATATAATTGTTAAAATTAGATTTTCAATAGGTTTCTCCATACTTCTGATATGTCGTTAAATGTTTCAAATGCATACGTAATGATCTTATATATGTCTCTCATGGAAAAAAACAAACAAAGAACATCTTGGCCCAAAAAAAGGATTTTATTAGTCTAGTATACTATAAAAACACACACATTTGACCCTCATAAAAATACTAAATGTCAATGTGTTTAATCCTAACCATAGTAGACTCAAATTAGTCTTTTTTTGATATATTATGAGCCACATAACGTTATATAAGCAAAAAGTTATAACTCTTCAAAGTTCTTTGGACGAAAATGCATCAGTACCAAAACAGAATTAGTTTCAAATCTTGGCTAAATCTTATCTCATATCACCACTATACGAATTCACATATTACTATCATAATTTAAATCCATTTAATCCCGCCAACCCAGATTCTTGCTTCCTACATCACTTATATATATACTTTCTTTGTAGTAAGTGATTTCTTTCTTTATAATTAACACACTCCAATAGATATCACCACAATAAAATATCTAAAATGATTCAAAACTAAATCTTCAATATTTATCTTCTCATAATCATGTTGCCCATATAAATGCACGGCGTCAACCTCTTTATTTGATCACAATTTTAGTTTGCTTTTGAGGTCTCGCTCCAATTCAATCAGCGAGTTCTCTATTTTCTTTCTTTTGTTTTTATTTTTTTTTCATATTTCACTTTTTTTTCAGTTCGCAGGTGATAGGAACTTTATCATTAAGAATATTCGGCTCAAGCAAATGGTGGTCTTCCTTCGCTTATTGGCCTTTCTTTTGAGTTTATGTTTATTTGTTATAGAACACTCCGTAGATGTCGCATGATCTAAATTGCTATAACATGCAGCCTTTGTTTCAGAGGTGGTTCTCAATAGCCTCTGAAGCATTCCTTTGGTACCTGACATTGATTTGTTAGTTAGCACATCCACGTTAATTTTGTCATCTCCACTCCATCCATACGCATCTCCTCTTGCATAAAAATTGCATGCCGTGATTGTATCATCTTCATCCTTAGTTTAAGATTGGTCTCACATATATCCCTCCTTCATTATTAGTTTTTTTTTTTTTTTTGATGGAGGATAAATCTGGAAAATCCAATGGCGCCTCTCACGGAGCAACAACGATAGTAGCAACGTGATCCATTGCTCCATCTGCCATTTTGAATCGACGACTCCTCAGCCTTTTGGTTGATCGCAGAGAAGCTCGACATCACAGGCTTCAATCCCATGATATAAAGTTGAACACTTGGATGTTGGTATTCAGTACGCATATTAGCTTTTGGAACAATTTTCACATCAAAGTTTCTTCTCCACATATGAAGCATCTGCTCATGTACACTCGTTGATCGGATTTCATACCCCAACAATATACTGGTTTTAGGTCCTGATATTGTTGATATTGTTTGCAGTAGAGGTTCCAGTATATGATCCTCGTTCCCCCAGTCCAATTCCGTTGCGTTAATTAAGCCAAACGAATCTGGATTTATCCGAAGGATCCTTGAAGTATTGCGTTCCACATTTCTACTCAAAAGTGGCAGAACCTCAATCTGATCAGTGGCAATCACATCACATCCAAGTAACGCCATACCAAATCCAGCTGCGAAGGTAAACTTGCAAAAAGAATGAAACTGAATCTGCTTCCTATTAATGAATTAAGTTGGCCGGAATTAGCACGGAGGTGATGGTGGAGTTCTTTGTGGCTCGGTCATCGGTATAGCTGGGATAGAAGCAGATGCTCTTTTGCTTGCAGGGGCTATGAAGGAAATTTTTGGCTCTTTGAGCAGAGAAAATGGTGCTCCTATTATGGACCGACAAAGAAAGCTGTTCTTTCTATGCTAGAAGATACATCTGCTGAAAGATTACCTCAAAAGGCAATTAGACGTGGTGCGTGATCATCAACCTAGGAGTTCTTCTCTCCTTCGACAAGGTACTACTTCGGCTGAAGTGGACGTCCCACCGACACGGGTACCTATCACACATCGGCAGGGACATTCATACTTTGACCATTCCTTCTCTGTTAAATTTCTTGCTTTAATTCTCGTGTTTCCTCCCATGTTGACCCTTTGCAAGTGAGACAGCGGCTTGCCAAGACATATGTTATTGTGCCTCAGTTTGTCAACAATCGGAGTCACCAAGAGACGTTGAAGCAAGAGTAGTAGGGAGGCAAGCAATCAGAATAATCGGCGACAACAGTATGTATATATATATATATATCTATCATTCCGCAGCAGCGAAGTTCAAACAAGAAGACCGGGATAGCAACTCTTCAGGCGAACAACAGAGCTTGGCTTCGGTTTGTTTTACCATTTTTCTTCCCCTCGCAATTTCGCATTGATGTTCCTTAGATATATACTTGACCACCTTGTGGCAAACTCCAGAGACTCCAAGATTATTTATAATTTTTATAAAAGTTATAAAAGGAATGAATCATAGAAGTAAGTTCTTCAAATGCACCAGAAATATATAGCAACTATCTTACTAGAGATAAACTCATGAAAGGACTGAAACTTTGCTTTATCTAGTATTAGATTTCCTTCTTTGCTTGCTTATATTAGTTTTTCCCTTACTGGCTTTGCATTGCTCCATTATACTGCTCCACAAATAGGGACATTTTATTGCTCCATTCCATGCATGGCTTCATGAATGTTATCTATCCACAACTCAAGAATTTGATTCAATCTCTATCAATAAACATGCTTGATCAAAATGATATTTTTTCCTTGCAATTTCAGTGATATAGGGGCTTGATTTGTCAACAACTCGACAAAAGAACAAAGCGTGTCTGAGTTTAACGATAGTGGACGTTCTCGTTGCAACCTTGATCACAAGTTTTCTTAGAGAGCAAATAGGAACTTCGTTCTTCCAAGTTTGTCAATTAATGAGGACTCCATCCCTCTTCTTCCTTTGATCATGAGTGTGATAGGAACTTCGTTCCTTTTCTCCAACAAAAGCATTCTTATCCAACACAAGGTCAAAATACATTTCTCTCTTAAAGAAGGCTAGAATCCTTCATGCCATTACTACTTCCAGTTGACAATGGTTCCCGCATAAGAGTGAGATGGAAGTGTAGCTATGGCTTAGGATCTTTTATGCCACCACTACATTTGCTCAACTGTAGTTCCTACATGCAAGCGTGATAGAAGTGTGGTTCTAATGTTTCTTTGAGGATTTGAGAGGAGATATCCCTATGTTCTAGGTCTAAGCCATAGATGAGAGTAAGTATTCTCATTTTGTGTACTTACATATTCATATGAATAAATCTTATATTGCCAACTCATGTATTTCCTTCTATCACAATAGGTAATAGAAGTTGGTTTGTCAATTCTATCAAAGCAAGAATGTCATAAGGTCGAGTATAGTAGACCTCCAATAGAGTGAGCCTTATATGCAATAGACCCTAGCAAGTCTCAAGCATAGTGAGCCTTGATCATGGCACGTATTGCATGTAGAAGGACTTAAGCATAGTAAGCTTGGCATATAGTAGGCCTTAGAAGGTCTCAAGTACAACTAACCTCAAGTGGATCAAGTTTTGAGCATAGCAAGCCTCAAGTGGATTGGAGGGTTACCATCAAAGGTGATTTGGTATTGCGCTTTAGGAAAAAAAGAAGAGAATTGCCTCTATTTGTCACCCAGACTACACTCTCAAGTAATCACCCTCAGGATGAAAGTCTTAGGTAAAGCATGCTTTAAAGTCAAAGTACATGGATCTTTTGAAGAAGATCGAGACATCTATGTGCCGATTGGAAATTGCATCCCTTGATTGGTTGTTATATTGGTCAAGCATCTTAAAATCATTTTAGGTTGACGATAGTGATAGCAATGAAGATTTGAATGATTCGATGAAGCTACTTTGATATCGAGGTGTCAATTAATGAGTGGGATTAATGCTCATGTTGATGCGCTACTTCTTCGTGTGTTGCACTTGGAATATCTCTCCTCCCCCAGTTGCTAACATGTCTCATCGAGACAAGGTAGCAACTTTAGTTTTTGGGTAAAATTTGTCCTCTTGTGATTTTGTTGTGCCATCCCATCTAATAGCTGCGTTATTTAAATATGTGTAAGTCATCATACACTTAGGAGGCAATGCCTTCACTTAGTAGCAACGATGCAAAGACCCGCTAAGAGGGGCATCATGGATATGAGATTACTTAGAGTCTCAAGATCTAAGAAGCCTCAAGAGTCATCTTACGTATTAGAGTAAAGCTCTCTCTTGCCAGCGATGATGTAAAAGAGATTTATTTTGAGGAAATATTCAATCATGCTTAAGCAGCAAGAATGGCATTCATTACTTGAAGTTGTGAACTCTCTTTTACTAGTTAAGGAGGTATTTCTCACTACTTGACTATTTTATGATTGAGTATAAGTAGATTGCTTTTCTTACTTAGTTGTAGTAGCTTATGATGCATATGAGAGACAATGCTCTTACCGGCCAGTACTATATATGCTTGACTTTCCATCATGTGCCTAAGAGTCAAAACTTTTACCAGTCTGCACTGTACATGCTTAACTTTCCATCATGCGCTTGGGAGTCAAAGCTCTTACCAATTTATATAGTACATGCCTGGCTTTTTAGGGAGTCAAAGCTCTAACCAATCTACATTGTACATTCTTGGCATTCCATTGTATACCTAAGAGTCAAAGCTCTTACCAATCAACATCAGCATTTACATTACCCCTTATATACTTTATTTTAATGAATCATGAATCTCGTGTAGATTTTGTAATGAACATGATGATTCATTAGGGTATATAAGTAAATTGGCTAAGTGTCGCTCAAGTTGAGAAGCAGCTTTATGACTAGCTTTAAGGAATAAGCAAGTTTCACTTACAATTAGAAGCATTAGTGTGAGAATCGAGTGTCAAAGTGTCGCTTGGGCTTTAAGTGTGAGAGCCATGATCCTAGGGTATTTCCTAGGCTTAAGGTGTGGTAGCTATGATGCCAAGGCTTTACCTAAGCAAGGCATGGAAGCTAAGATGCTAAGGCATTACCTAGGCTTAAAGCGTGAGTATATAAGACTATAATGCAAAGGTTAAAAAAAAAAAGAAACTTTTATTATTTATAGAGAAATTTGCTCTTTATTTTCAAAAGTAATATCAGGTTTTAATCTTGACTTTAGTGTTTAATAAATCACTAATCACTATCAGATGAAGTCTCTCATGGAATATCCTTCTTAAGCCCTAACAATCCATCTTCTTTGAATCTTGTATATTGTCATAAGTAGTACATCCTTCACCCATCTTCGTTGATGAAACTTTCTATTTCCTTATTTCTTTTTTGCTTTTTCTTGCCCCTGCAAGAACCTCACATTCTCTTCTTTTTCTTATGCTTCTCTTGAATCTCTTCCCAAGTAGGCAGTGGTATGCCAAAGGGTTTTACAATAGCAATCTCTTCCTCTTTGGCATACTATCAAAGAATGCAACCTTGATGAGGTATGACTCATTGTGCTCGAATAGATTATTTGTTGTGGGAATGAATATGTCTTTCCCTTTCTAGTGGCCTTTAATGCATTGGTGCTATGTTGAGGGTATGAGATTGTGATCATACAGTCATTTCTTCCAACAAGTAGTAGATGGTAGGATATAGGCGCGTTGATTACGTGGAACCGTGTAGAGCCTTGTATAGGGCAAACTTTAAAGTCTACATTAACACATCATGTTGTGTCTATAGATGCATCAGTGAAGCTATTTATAACAATAGGTTGTCTCGCTAGGCATTGGTTGTCTATTCTTGCAGCCTTAAATGTAGATATCGGCATTATGTTTATAAATAAGCCATATGAATGTCCTCTTAATGGGATACCTAGTAAGCATGCTTCCTATATAAAGAGGACAATTATGATTGGGATTCTTAGCACACATGTCTGTATTTGTAAAAAGTATCGCATTCTTATATACATAAACCATGCTTTATATAGGTTGCACTAGACCGCACTCCCCATATTGACTCTTAATGATTTGGGTAAGTGCAGTTATTGCTGCAAGCCATGCATCCTCATTAAACCCCAATAAGTCAATTTTTTTTTTGAAATTAGTCGTCTAAATTAAGGCAACAACCTCTGGTGAGCATGTGCCCTCATCATTTCCAATTGAAGCCTTTTGCTCATTACATGTCTTAGTGTGTAACACATTTCCTTCTTTAGTGCTAAGATTGTGGTTGAGAGCATTTGTAGTACCCCACTGATTACTATGTGTAGGAAGCGGATTATTACAAACATCGTTATCTTCTATAACAAGTTCTTTAATACAAACCCTATCATTAAAAATTTTCTTCAAGGTCTAACACTCCTTTATAGGGTAACTTATGCTCCTACGATATATGCAAAATTTGGGATCATTCTTCTCATTTTGTGATGGTAAACGATCTACCCTTGAGAGCTTAATATCCTCATCTTGCAACCATTGGTTAAGCAGAGCATGATGGAAAAGAAAGAGCTGATGTAGGCTTCGTGATCTATCATTTCTTGGCTTCTTGTTATCTTTAGAAGTCTCAACTTGGGTCGAGCTAGCAAATGTTACTTGCTTCCTAAACCTTCCATTTTCTCCTCATTGCCTTATAACATAACTATTAGTTTTTCTTACGGTCTCAATAAGTGTAGAGAAGGAACTTGGGTTGAGATTTTCTAATTGAATCTCATACTCAGTGAATATCCCTTAGATGCAAATCTTCATTAGTTCTCTCTCATCACATATGTCTTGGATGTCCAAGGTGCACTCTTTAAAGTGCTCTATAGAATCCATCAAGTTTTCCTTTGGGGTACTGTCGTGTTCTTCCTATGTCTATTATCATGATCTATTCCTAGGTAAAGAAGAATTTCTCTAGAAATAACTTGCACATGGATCCTCATGAATCAACTAACCTTATAGGGAGATTAACATACTAAGTGTATGCCTTTTTAGTTAGTGACTTAGAGAATTTTTTAAGCTTTAAGTCGTCATCCAACTTGTATACTTTCAAGGTTTCAATAAACTTAAGTAAATGTTCTTTGACACTTCCTTTCTTACCATTGAACAAGATGAACTTAGGACTAACATAGTCCTTAAGATAAGGTTTTTAATAATGTGCTGATGATAAAGAGGTCTTAACTTTGGCACTCCCATAATTGACTTTGCTTGTATTTTTTAAAAGTATATGTCCAAGTTTTCCTTAGTTACAAATGAGGTCCTTAGAGCAGATACCATAGAAGTAAGTGTAGGGGTAAGTTGATAGCTAAATCCACCAAAGTATTGGGAGGGGGGACATTTGGTGGAAGGGTTTGTTCCTGAGGAATGTTCTCTTCATCAATGGAAGGATTAGCTGGAGGAACTATATAGGATGAAGTTGTATGGGTGGCACTTTTCTGCACAAAAATGCTGGTGTTTAGCAAAGCCACACCTTGTTGCATGGTAGTAGTGGTAACTAACTCTATGATGAGCAGACCAAGTATGGTTATGAGTTGATTTAAAGCCCTTGTATTCTTTTACATAGTTTGCATCATTTGTGAGTGATCTATAGGAGCTTTAGGTTGTGAATTGCCTTGACTAGTATTTTGTGGTATTTGAGGCAAGTTCTACTCCATTAGTTCAATGTTAGGATCTTGTTCTTGAGAAATATTGTTAGATGGTCCTCTCTTCCTAGCAGTTTCCATCACTCTTTTATCACTTAGCTCTATCCTTAGTGGAATCGCTAAAATGTAGATGGAGGGTTCCGATAAAAGTAGTCATGTGAGTATCATGTAAATACTGCACTGCACGTGACTTTAGAGAAGTAGTGTAGAGATAGCATGTGATGGGATGATTAAGGAGAGAGTGGGAGGGAGGAGGAACATGTAATCTTGAGAGTCATGAATGCACAAGTGACAAACAAGGGAGCTGATGGGATCTCAAGCATCAACCTTAAAGTTCTTAAGCAATGGAAATCATTCTTTACCTGAACTTTTGTTTGATCTTTAAAAGTAGAGAATTTTGAATGGAACACTATTTCTTTGATATTTAGAATCCGGAAAAAATCTTCTAATGAGAAGGAATGATTGAGTGTTTATAGACTTTTAGGCCTAATGACATCCATTAGATCATCTTACCAATTAATAGACAATATGGAGTCTGCTCATTTTAAAGTTATCCTAATGAGTTTGCTATAAGCTCAAAGATAGTAGCTTTCCTCGTAAGTGCATGAGCTTACCCAAGAAAAGTTGGGTGCAAATGGATCGATCCAATGATCCCAATTTTGAGCCTACCAAGCCAATTCTCCTTTAATCATCCCAATAATTGGATTGGACTTACTAAGCCCTATCACTTAGCTTAGTGAGTTAAGCAAATTAATTAATGGGCTTAGCTGAATATATTTATGTAATATTTTCAACTCTCTACAGTAAGCATGTGTTTATAAAATGGGTTTTAAAGGGAACTTTTGGATTATTATTCACAAGCAATGAAACTACCCAGCAAATTAATTAAAAAAGTTGAAAGAATTATAAGAGATTTTTTCTAAGGAATGAGAGGGGATAAGGAATCTTATTGTTGAATTGCTTGGGAAGTTGTTGCTTGATTAAAGAAAGATGGTGGAGTTAGAATTTGGAACTTTGGGAAAAGGAATAGGGCAAGCTTGGTAAACTTGCTTTGAGAGTGAAAACGAAAGACCTTTTATGGACTAAGCTTATAAATAGTAGGTAAAGAAGGAGAAATGCAAGAATTGTAAAAGAAATAAGTAAGGCTATTGTGTGAATAGAGGAGAACTGTGAAGTAAAGTTATGGAATGGAAATTATATAACCTTTTGGAATATGAATTGGAAAGATGTAGGGAAACCAAGGTTTTTTTTTTTTAATTTTTATTTTATATATATATTTTTTATGTTTAGACTTTTGCATAAAGATATTAGCAACATAATAGTAAATGAAGCTTGGAGGGAAGTAGATGAGTGGGATGAGGAAAAGATTGGCTATTTACTTGATGAAAACATTAAACAATGACGGGAAATTGTGTGCATTCGGTGGAATGCAGATGAAGATGATGTTGTAGTGTGGAAGAAGGCAACCACTAGGAAGTTCTCAACCAAATTTGCATATGATTTATTGTGTATGTAGGATCATAGTAATGAGAGGTAGAAAGGTTGAGAATAGATTTAGAAGACCCTTACCACTCCAAAAGTCCTTTTTAACATGCTTAACTAATGGGCCTACGAGAAAGGATAATTTTGTCAAAAGGGATATGAGCATGGAAGGAAACTATAATCTGTGTAGATGAGAGCAGAAAATGATTGAACAAATTTTTAAGAATTGTAGCTATAATAAAGAAGTATGGAGGAAAATAAATAATGAGTCTAGTTTTAACCCTTCTTTTTCTTTAAACTTTTATAACTATTTAAAGGTAAATAGTTAAGAAGGAAAGAAGAGAGAGTAAGTGTCCTTAAGAGTATATTTTTTGCTATTATTTAGGGTTTTTGGAAGGAGAGAAATAGACATTTTTTAATGATAGATTTAAATCCTATGTGGTTAGAAACTAGTATAGCATTAGCTAGAGAATTTTGGGCAAATCAAGTCAAAAAGAGAAAAAGGGGGAGATCTTAGAAATGAGGAGAGTTGCTAGACTCCTATAAGACCATGTTGGGTTAAAATCAATTGTAATGGATCTATTAAAGAGAACAAGGAGTTTATAATAGTAGAAGGTCTAGTTTGGGATGAAGAAGGAAGAAGTGTGAGTGACTTTACTAGAAAAATTTATGCAACTTCACCTTTAGAAACTTAGTTATGGAGTATTTATTTGGGGCTTCAAATGGTAATGGAAAGAAGTTTTGGAAGTGTGATTATTGAATCATCCATTGGATGCAATTAAATGGTTAACTAAAACTAATGCAAATCTTATACTTTTGTTGTATTGGTGTCTCTTAATGCAAGTAGTATTTTATTTTTGTTCTCTTTATAGTTATGCGTTGAAGTCAAATCTACAATATTATTCTATTTGAATGAATGAATCAAATAAATTTATTTAAATAGAATAATATATATATATATATATATATAATGTGATACATATTATATTGTTACATAATAAGGATGGAAAAAATTTAATCAAGATTATATAAATTTAAGTTTATATAAAATATCATATATATTATATTGTTATGATTGTTTATTTGTGCTTTTTTGGGGCCAGGATTGTTTATTTGTTTGTGGGGGAAAATAAAAAACATTATCCGTCAATGAATTTTTAATTGGGGGTGCGTGGGGTGAAATTAGAATATTATTCATTACAGCTTCATTTCCATTTTCTCTTGCAGCTCTACTTTCAACTTTCAACATTACAGCTTTAGTTTTAAATTCATTTATTCCTTCAAACTCAGCGACTTTTCTAGCTACTTTCCCTTCTTCTACTTTTAGGTTTTAGTATTCCTATTCAACACTGAAGGCCGGCGCCGCCAAGATGGAGGAGGAGAACCCTCAGCAACCAGCCGAGATCAGTAAGAAGGCGGCGAAGAAGGAAGCCGCTAAGCAGGAGAAGCTACGCCGCCGGCAGGAAGCGGCCTTAGCTTCTAGCGTATCATCTGTCTCAATTGAAGATGCTGAAGACTCTCTCTCTTCGAACTACGGCGACGCACCTCTCTCCGATCTACAATCGAAAAATGAGGTGGTGACGCCGTACACGCTGGTGGAGTCGCTAAACGAGAGTCTCAAGGATCAGATCGTGTTGATCCGTGGACGAGCTCAGACGATTCGTGCCGTCGGGAAGAAGATGGCTTTTGTCGTGGTGAGAGAGAGAGGGTTTACGGTTCAGTGCGTGGTGACTGAGCAGCCGGAGGCGGTGAGTAGGCAAATGGTGAAGTATGCTGCGTCGTTGAACCGTGAAAGCATAGTGGATATCGAAGGGACTGTGTCGATTCCTGGTGTTGCGATTAAAGGCGCCACGCAGCAGGTTTCGTTTTCTCTCTCGAATCCGTTTAAGTTACTTCTTTGCGTTTGGTCTTATTTTTAAATAAAAAAATGTAACTGAATGTGAAAAGTGATTAACGAGTTGTGTCATGTCGTTGTCTCGTCACTATATTCGTGTTTGATTTTTTGTTGAATTCGTAATAGTGTTAAAAACATATGTAAGATCGATTAGATATGAAAAATTATCAGATCTTTTAAAACTATTTTCTAAATTCCTGTCCCATTCAATTCGGTGTCTTGCGTCGAGTCTTGCAGATTTCAATTTTAATTCGTGGGATTTTTTCACTTGATTATTTTGGTATGTTTATGTTATGTCAGGTGGAGATTCAAGTGAAAAAGCTTTACTGCGTGAATAAGGCTATGCCCACGCTGCCTATTAACCTCGAGGATGCTGCACGAAGTGAGGTCGAAATAGAAAATGCTCTGCAGGTATTGCCAATGTCATTCTTGAGCTTATGTGGATAATATTTAAGGCTTACAATGCTTATGCTTAGTGAGTCCGCATAATTAATTCTATACGTTTTCTAATACTGCAGGCTGGGGAACAGCTTGTTCGGGTTAATCAGGATACTCGATTGAATTATAGAGTTCTGGACATAAGAACACCTGCCAACCAAGGCATATTCCGTGTTCAAAGTCAAGTTGGAGCCGTATGTGCCCCACTCTCTTTCCTTTTTCATGGTTATTATTTGCTTTGCCAGTAGTTTTATTTTTTTCTCCCTAGCTGCTGGTTCTATTGTCCAGTAAGGTTACAATGTTTGCATTTTGTAATTACTATTAAAAATGAATAAAGATACAGCATTGTTGAAGGCCTGAAGCTGAATAAACTATGCTGATATATAAAAAGCATATTCCTGCAGTAATTGATAAACTTCAGGATTTACAGTAGTGACCATGGACTATGGCTCATATGTTTGAGAGCATCAACTATTAGCCAATGTATTGTAGAATAAGAAGAATTTTGAGTCTCAACCAATGTCATTACTAATCCAAAGTTTGTTTAAAGCTAAATACTGAAGCTTAGGATGCATTAGAAGAGATATGCTGTATCGTATCATGCATACATATATTGAAACAAAGCTGTATTGTCTCTTATGCAGACATTCAGGCAATTCTTATTAGATGAAGGCTTCGTAGAAATTCATACACCAAAATTAATAGCTGGATCAAGTGAGGGTGGCTCTGCTGTTTTTAAGTTGGAATACAAAGGGCAACCAGCATGCCTAGCTCAATCTCCTCAGCTGCATAAGCAAATGGCTATATGTGGTGATATGGGTCGTGTTTTTGAGATTGGCCCTGTTTTCAGGGCAGAAGACTCTTACACTCATCGACATTTGTGTGAGTTTACAGGTCTTGATGTTGAAATGGAGATTAAGAAACACTACTTTGAGGTAGATTGGATGGCCTAAAACTTTAGGTGTTCATGCATTTCCTTTTCTAAAAGCATCTGTTTCTTTCATGCAGGTTATGGATATTCTGGGTCGCCTTTTTGTCACAATGTTTGACACCTTGAATGAGAAATGCAAGAACGAGCTTGAGGCCATCAACAGACAATATCCTTTTGAGCCATTGAAGGTCAAAGTTATTAGTAGTAGACTGGCATTTTTTCTTAAAAAAAAAATTAGTCTATTTCTTTTAGTTCTTTCCATCCAGAGGAAGAGATGCATTTAATTTATGAAATATCCTAGCTTGGTGTAGTACAAGCTTGTATTAAAATAGGAACATTGCCTGAGTAAAATTCATAGGTGGTGTAACAGCAAAACTCTCCTCAAAGGATCTAATTCGAATTTCGGTATATTACAGCTGCTAGTACATTTTTTTTTCTCAAATGGATCCTATAACAATAGAGATCTTGTGATTTTTTTTTTTTTTGGGTAATAGATCTTGTGATTTTCTTGCAAGTGAAAGTCTAGTAGGCTTGATAAGCTGATCTAAGTGACCTATCTCTGCTATTAGCATCATGTTATGATAACCTTGACAAAAGCTGGAGCTTTTGTTGTTTTTTTCCCCCTCGTTTTTTCAATTACTATTTTTTTCTTAAGTTAGAGAAGCCTACACAGATCAAGCAGGAGCAGTGATGACTACATTGGTGGTGCCTTTTCAAAATTGAATTTATAATGGAAAGCAAAATGGGCTTCCCATCAATGTAGTTGTTCCAGTTAATAATTCATCTATTTGCCTCATAATTACTTTGTTTTTTGGGGCAAGGCTCATATTTACTTTGTCGCTAAACTAGAATGAAGTCAAATTTTGACTGGTTAAAGTTAATGAATTGCAGTACCTGCGAAAGACTCTTCGTCTTACATTTGAAGAAGGGGTTCAATTGCTTAAGGTAGGTATCGGCAATTTTTATTTTCCATTTTTTCCTTCATGCTACTCAATAAACATGCAATGCTTATGTAGTCTTAGGGAATCTCTTCTGATGCTTTTTTTTTTTCCTTTTTTCTCTGGTGAAAACTGAGATACTTGTACCATAGATCTAAAGGTCTCTTATTTTTGCTGAAAACATTGTCAGAATCTTAATTATTGTCAGTTGTAATAACTAGTAGACTATTGCAATAGTTGTTGATAGGAGGTAACAATAGTAATGTGAAGCCAATTGAATTTCTCATAAACATGGGAAAATCAATGGATATTTGTTATGGATAAGAATATTCAACCTGATTATAGGGATGTAATGGTTGCACATCAAGTCCATAAGCTTTCTTTGGATAGTTGGCACCGGCAAGATTAAGAAGAGGGAGCTTGAGTGGGAAACTGAGAAGCAAGAATCCGTTAGACTAAAAGGAACACTAGTCGTTCACATGTGTCAGTTGGGGACCTAAAGGTTTAAATAACAGTTAGTGAGATGTATAAGAAGGAAAAGCCTTATGCAAATAACTGTATATAGGAACTTTGAATTCTCTAATTCTAACTTCATGGAGTTTAGTTCTGATATTCAATTCAACCTACTCAATACAGAATATTACCACTCATCTATATCTTATCAAGATTTCCACTTCAGTTGGCCTTCTATTGCTAGTGGTTGCAGTACCTCTTGCTACCTCTTACTATCAAATGATCCAACCATCAAATGCTACTAGTTAAGAGTACATATGATTTGTCCATAGTTTTTGACTACTACCACAGTATTTGATGATTATATATATTTGATGTTAAGAATATTGAGAAATGTTTTCACCCAAAAAGTATTGAACAATGTTTGGAAGTCTTCTGCAGGAAAAAAGAGGGAGAAAAAACCTAAACGAATGATTCTTTGTCTTCAGTGAAGAAGGTTATCATCTAAGTCTTACCCAAAAATGGTTATCATCTAGGTGGTGAATTGTCAACTAGAACACTCAATCTTTCAGCCTGCAGTTCATTATTCAATGTTTGCTCCATTCTAGAGTACTATATATATATTACTAACTGGCATTTAGGCAGTGTAATAGTCTGAGAATTGTGAGTTAGCTGTTATCAGCTTGTGCAATGGAAACTCTTCTTGTTGCTAAATGTTGTGCTTTTGTGCATTGTTAATTATTCATCAGGAAGCGGGTATAGAAGTTGATCCTTTTGGAGATTTAAACACAGAAGCAGAGAGGAAACTGGGCCAGCTTGTTAAGGAAAAGTAAGGGATGTCGTTTTTTTTTTTTTTTAATAAAAAAGGGATATTGTTCTTTGTAATGGATAAAGAAAATTCCCTTTTTCATTCTCAACTTCTTGCTATATAAGCCTGATTATTGGCTTTTTGTTTTTTAGTACTTACTAGAAATATTTTCATTTGTAATTGACAGATATGGCACAGAATTCTATATTCTCCATCGCTATCCACTGGCTGTTAGGCCATTCTACACCATGCCCTGCCCTGATAATGCTGCCTATAGCAACTCATTTGATGTCTTCATTCGAGGTATATAAGGCTTCTCTACCTTGGTTTGCTCATATAGCTTGATAGAGTAGGATGAGCATTTTCCTTTCATTTTGGAGAAGTGTCAGTTTTATTTAGGCCCTACTGAGTCTGGGTTCTGACTGAACATCTAGGTCTAAATTTTTCCTGACATTTGCTGCCTTGTTTCCACCTATGTTGGTCTTGAGATATTAATGTCAGTCTGTAAGATTTGCAAGGATCAGGTATTTTATTAGCTAGAAAACTTGTTTTGTAGCCCCTATCATTGATCCAACATTTACTCATTTAAATAGCGTATTTCAGCTTATACATAGAATTCCAACATGAATATTGAATTATTAAAGGGTTTGGCCTTGTGAATGACTCAAGAACTCCGATGAAGATTTGCATGAGGTCCTTGTGTCAAATCTCAATGAGGATTTTTCTTGGGGCTACCAATATAGTGAAGTTATATTTGATTGGTGCATAGATTCTGTTGGGTGGTTTTGTGCGTGGGTAAGCCTATCCTCTCCCATTAAACCCCAAAAGAGGGAAAAAAAAAGGAAAATAATAATTTAAGAAAAGGACTACTTTTTTTAGGTTGAAGTTGTGAATTCGATCCTTTACTATGGTTGTGGGGTCACATCACTGGGGATGCTGTCATAAGTGATTCTCTGCCATGTGCAAGTGAGAATTGTACATCTATAGCTACAATTGGTACAATACCAAATCTGGAAGCTGGGACAATCAAAATGAAACGTGTAATTAAGAGTCCTAACAGTTGGTGAATTACCAGTGTTCATTGAGATTGTAAATCATTGTAGAACTATGTAATAATTGTTTATACATCTATTATTTCTATGCTTTCGAAGTGTCTTTTTCAATCTCCTAGTTTATAGTATCCCCTGCATGCATGATGCATCCTATCCAACTTTTTGCTAGTATCATGAGATTGGTTCTTGCTCTATAGGAGAGGAGATTATATCTGGAGCGCAGCGTGTCCATGTAGCAGACTTCCTGGCTGAACGGGCAGAGGCCTGTGGAATTGATGTCAAGACGATATCGACATATGTTGACTCTTTTAGGTACCACTTTTAGCCTGCCCTTAATTCATCCTCTCAAGCCTTAAGCATATAATCCTTCTATCAAATGCTTTTCAGTGTATATACTGTTAAGATTCTTTTACAACTGAAGAGTGAACAAAAGGGCTGCTAGTTAGCTTTCATTCACAGCCTTGTTACCAAAACATAAGAGATGGGCACAAAACCAAACTGTTAGCGTTTTAAAAGATTTTTTTATTTTTTTTTTAAGAAAACAAAAAAAAATGGTGTCATCTCATAAAAGCTCTATTTGTTTATTATATAATTAAGATAACTAAACATTGTCAACAACCTCTTCCACCGTTCAGAATGTAAATACCAATAGAAGCTTATTTGTGTCTCTGTATTTTCTTTGCTTTGCATGATTCTAAACCAATCTTCCCACTTCAAGGTTTATACTCTGATGTTGCTCCCTCCTCTCATACACATACAAAAATGTCAATTTCACATAATCTTCTTCTTGTTCTAATGACTTCAAAATTGGGATCTTGCTAAGATTTCTGCAATATATTTTCTAGCAATTATATCATTTCTTTAGTAAAAAAAAATATCTTTTGGTGATTAAAAACCGTGAACTGATCCACTTTTTCATGATTCAGAAAATAGTGTCTTTAAGTTTCTTAGAATCTAGTAACTTGTGAAAAAATTATCTATACTATCATGTGTCATTCAAGTCATGTTGCAAAGATAGCTATAAATTTGTACTTTCTTGTTATATCTTTTGCAGATATGGTGCACCTCCACACGGGGGTTTTGGTGTTGGACTAGAGCGGGTTGTCATGCTATTTTGCGGTCTGAATAACATTCGGAAGACTTCACTCTTCCCTCGTGATCCTCAAAGGCTTGCTCCATGATTGTGTTTCATCAACTTCTTCGGCTGACATGATTCTTGTTGGAAGTTGAAGGAACCTTTTTGCATGTATTTAAAAGCCAAGGGCGGCATACTGGGTTATAATTTATAATGTGGAATTTCATAGGAAGTCAATTGAGGTCACATTTTGCTCTGAGCTCTATGGGAAATTAATATTCATTCCCAGCCTATCAGAAGCTTCGTTTATGTGGTTAGTATATCAGAGTATCAGGAGTCAAGAGAATCGTTGTGTGCTAGCGACATGTTCTTTTTCTTCTGCCCGTACCCCTATGAATTTTTTTATGATCAATGTTGTTGACGGGTTGTGCCTACATGATAATGTTATTCGCTTACATTACAAAGCTCCATGAATTGTAGACGACAATTCAAGGAATAAACCCCCCACATGATAATGTTATTCAATATAGAAAAAGAATTACCCATGTCGACTATTTGTTAACATGTTATATTTCTAGTTTTAGCACTACTTTCAAACGCTGCCCTGCCAGGAAAATACGGCCAATTCCATATTTTAGTCTTGGCCTATTTCTTGTCAGTCTTTGTGAATGGTAATAATCAGCTTTATTGCCAGCTCGAGAACTGGTTTGCAATATAAGCTTTGCCCCAGTTATGATTTGACATCCACCCATTAACTACCCTACTATAGCTAGTAAGTCGGCGAAGAACTAATTAGAATGTGAGACTATGGATCCTGAGAAATGGTATATTTCCAAATGTACATCGAAGTAGGGAATTATCTCACCATTTTAGTAATAAATTAAAACTAACATGAAGGATGTTTTTGGCCCCCTGGAATAAAAGGGATGTGATTTATGTAACTAGCATATGTCTCCTCTTGGAAGGCCAAATATTCACCTACCGGTGAAAATTCATGCCTAGCCTTCGTATACAAGCGGTCTATACAAGCATTTCTTTCACGCCATTTGCTTACTGCCTCGAAATCGATTGCAGTTACCATTTTCTCTTCTGTTTGATCGCAAAAGAAAGGTGAAAGCCAGATTAATCCAGCTTGAGCAACGTGTTGTTTAGTGGATACACTGATTAGTCGTGCATTTTCGGCCCAGCAAAGGAAATCTGAGGTAGAGCCATTGGAGATGCTTTTCTACCTTGAGACATTACGTTTTGCAATGCAGTTTATTGCAGAACCATGGAACTATTTGGTCACTTACTATTTCTGCTCTCTTAAGTGTCCGGTTTGTAATGTATTTTATTGCATGTACTTTGTGTATAACATCTCTTGCTTGCATGATGCATGCCAACCATTCCTCTTTTCAGTTTTTGTTGATTTCACATTAAACATTCACCAAATTCCTAAGTTCTTCTAAGCATATGGAAATTATTACTCATGCGTGCTGATGAGAGTGGAAAAGCTTCCACCTCCTTTCTAATGGCAGAAAGAATTTCATTCCTCTTTTTTATGTTATATGGTTTGAATTGCTTGAACAAGATTATACTTTTATCATCTAAATTAGAGCTGTAAATGAATTAAGTCAAAATGATAATATGTTAAGGTTGAAATGGAGTTTGACTTGAGCTTGATTGAACTTATAATTTTGAGTTTGAACTCAATTCAAAATGGTATTCTACAAGCTTGACCTCAAATCAATTAAGCTTATTTTAATTCAACTATCTAACAAAGATTATTTTCCTATCAAAGTAAAATAATATTTATATTAAGGTTGATGATGTGCTAATGTATTGTGTTTTGTATTTGGATCTAAACGTGTTCATGCATGAAAAATCTTAATTGATAACAATACTCGCTTATAGTTGTACTTAAAAACCTAAACTTGTGAATTCACTTGTTTGATAAGCATATCTTATGTTTAGATTGAATCCATTTATTGAATAAAAAAATCTAAAGTACAAATATCCTAATTATCAAGTCTCTATTCGAAAAACATGTTTGACAAAAAAGAAAAAAAGATCTGCATATTGATTGATTCAATTCATCTTCTTTTTCTTTGGAATATAAGCTAATCGAAATCCAATGTATGTGACATACTATTATTAAGAATTTCATCTATGAATGAGAAATAAGTGAGAGATAAAACACCACAAAGAGAAAATGTACTTACTATGAAAGCAATTTTATATTGTCTTTAATTTGCTGAATGCTTATTACGAATGCTAAATTATAAATAACAAAAATGTTTGTAAAGTCGTTTTTCTATTTTTAGGCTAAATGTATGGTCGAATTTGATGAAAACATCTAGCTTAAGATTTTGACAATTTTTTGAGTGCTATATGAATAACTTAAACAAAAATTCATGGCGTGATTGCTTTTATAGGGTCAATGCACAGTATGTTGGGACCCAGTCAAGTTGAAACTAACTTATACTCCTAACTTGGTTTTTATTGACAATAAGGTGGTTTTATTAATGAAGTTAGAGTTTTAATAATATATGTGTAGACATACACACACATGTACATATATTTAAGGGAAAATTGTAAATAAACCCCTAAGGTTTGACTTGTGCATAGATTTATCCCCTAAATTTTCAAATATTACAAATAACCCTCATAAACTTTGATAAATTAGCAACACAAAGAATATTTTCTTTTTCATTTAAAATAAAACACACTAAGTTCAAAGTTTATGAGGTGTTAAAAGTGCATTTTAATAAATTTAAGGGGTATCTTTTGCATCGATGTTAAAGTTTAGAGAGATTATTTATAACTTTTGGAGGTTATTTGCTAATTTATCAAAGTTTAAGGGGGTGATTTGCAACATTTGAAGGTTTATGGTGTATATCTACACCTATGTCAAAGTTTAGGGGGTTATTTGTATTTTCTCCTATATTTGATGTTAGAAATTAGAGTATAGAAAGATATCAAAAAGTTAAGAATGGTTATTCTTATTGGAATTAGAATCTAAGGTAGATTAATAATAATAGGGTAGAAGTGGATGATGAGAGAGAGATGGGAGGGGGGCATGATGGCAAATATTAGAGAAGAAACTAGAATAAGTAGAATACAAAAACTAAACTATAAATGCTAGAAATATCAATTTTAAATAAGTTTATGAGTTAGAATCATACAAGTTTAATATATTTATATATTAATTGGGTTTGTAAAGGGCTTAGGTTCTACACTTGAACTTGAACACATTTATAAATGATTATGACTCATTTGTTAGTCATGATAAGTTACTTATATAAATCCATTTATAATTGTGTCATATTATCTTTGAATCAAATAGATTAGATACAACTTGTCAACCTTAATTGACATCCAAACCTGATTTAAACTTAACTCATGTTTAATATTGGCTTGAGCTAATTAAGTTAAATATCATGAAGCTTGAGTTTGACTTGATAATTTACTTAAAAAAATCTAGCTCAACTCAACTTGACCTTTGTCAAATCAAGTTTGAATAAATATTGAGTTGAATTTAAGTTCAAATAACATATATATATATATATATATATGGTTCCTATCTTATACACATAAGAGGTTAGTTCCCCATAAGATAGGTTATTGTAAGGAATTTCCCCATTAAATTCCTCACGAATTTTGGTTCTAACCTGTTCACCTATCAACTTAGGTAATCTGACTAGAAATTTTTCTTTCCAAAAGGATTGATTATAATCACCCTATAGTAACACCCCTTGGAAAAATATATCCTAATATTGGCGGAATTCACCTAAGGATTTACATTTCATATTAGATAGAAGACCCAAATTTTAATCCTTAATGTGAGATGGATCCCCTATAAAATGTTGACTAATACAAAACATTAATGTATTAACAACATCTTGATTGTATTAGTCAACATCCTGAATTGGTTCATTAAATTCATTATGAATTTTAAATCCGTTTTCATTTGTTTTAATGGCAGTCAAAATGTTCATTTGTTGTCCTTTAGTGAGATAGTTATCCTGCCAACCTTTTAATTATCCAGTAAAACCAGAAATTAAAAGTACAACAATTTGATAATCAGATATGCCTTGAATACTTTTGTTAGTATTCGCGAACATTATCATCTGATTAAGAACATTAAGAACCATTTGTTCTGAGGCTCCATCTATGTTCCGTTCATAGGTGGTTCCTGCAAAATACTTATTTTGGTAGTAACTTGGTTTTTCCTCGAACATAATATCAGGAGGAGAAGCACTCTGATAATATAATTTATGAGGTTCTTTTCAAGTAATTTTGTTAATTTCTTCACCATTAGAATAATTAAGACTTAAGTCTTTTAATGATACTTCTGGATCAGAATCATTGCTTGACTCTTTAAGGACATTAAGTTTCTTTGACGGTGTGTCTTCAATTATTAGATTCCTAAACTTGGGTGTATCTAATTTTAAAGACTCTACCGATTCTATTTTCATTTTATTCTTCATTAACCTTTTCTTCTCATTTAAGGCTTGAAGAAATTCATTACTGGGATTAATCATTTTGAAAGGTTTGAAAAGTGGTTTATTGGACTTTTCATTCCTAACATTATCATTGCTATTGACTTGTGGTATACTAACTACATCTTCAATTCGGTCTAATTGTTGACCTATGGTGTGGAGATGTTTATTAGTAAAATTGTTTAGGTCAATAATTTTCTTGACGCTAGACCCTTCAGCTTCTGTAGCATTCTTAAAGGGTTCTAGCTTAATTTCGGTATCCTTATAGGAATACCTAATATTGTTAAGTGGAGGATGGGTAGATTCAACTGCTTGCCCGTCACTTAGTCTCCATTGCACAATTTTCTCAATTGTGAAGACATGTTTAGGTTTCAAACAATATTCTTCTAACCAACCGAAGAATAAAATCTAAGCACCTATCTCATTCATAAAATTATAATAATCCTCCTTAATTTGTAATTTAAACTTATCAAAATTTTTAAAATACCATTATCTAATCTTTCGATTTTTAGGAGAATTAAAATCATTATTTAGAAAAATCCTATCAGGTTCGAAAGGTTTTCTAATACATTTAATTCAGAATCTCCTACTTCTGAAGTAGAAGGTTCTTCATATTCTAATTCATTTTGATAGACTGGTTGGGTTAATCCTGTGGGTTTATTAACTAAACAGCTAATTGTAGGATTTTTCCTAGGGCTATCCTGGACATTTTTTAGCTTATCTATCTTAGATAGATTAAATGATCTTCTAGAAGATAATACTGAAGACATTTGGTTTCTAAGATATTCGAAGGATTTCCTAGAGAATTGAAGTGTTACCTTACCATCTTGATGCTATATTACATTAGATGGTTCGACATCGTTGATTATTTTATGAGGAATAGGATTGTCTATTTCTCAGTGATTAAGTAGGTTTACCTGATCCCATTTAATTAATTTTGGGACATTAACATTGGATCTAGTTAGATCCGTTTGAATAAGAAGCGTTTGACCTCTTTTGTCAAATTTGTACACTTTTGATCCAAATGCAGTTTTCATTAATTTGAAATAAATTCTGTAGATGATTGCCATGGGCAATGCACCTTTAATCATTTTGTAATTGTAGGTTTTGATATGAATGACCAAAGATTTCATTATGGTTTGATCCCTAAGACCTATGGTGACATTTGGATGACATTCGAACTGAATTGGACCAGTACTAAGACTAGTCTCAATTGAAGCATGAATTGACTGTTCATACTCCAGTTCTCTTGCATCCTTAAGGACCATTAAGATTGAGGTATCTAGTCCTAATTTGATAAGGGGTTTAGCTCCTACCTGGACTAGTCCTATGTGCATATAATTCCATTCGCATCCATATTTTTCGAATGGAATCCCTATTCATTAATTCTATTGATGTCAAACCATCAGAGACGAGTATGTCTCTCTCTTTTGTGGTTATAACATAATCATTTTTTCCAAATATTTTCCATTTGGCCATTTGGTAAATTTAGTCATAAGACAATTTTGGAATTTTCCAATCGTCAATTGCATTATCAAAATCCCTAACATATATTTCATCTCTATTGTTAGCTAAAGAGTCCTCAAGTTTTTTATGAGAAATAAAGCTAGAAGACGACATAGTTCTTTTAAATATATCCATTTTAAATTAGAACATTTTACTTATCCATTTGATAAATAACATTTTACTGAACTACTTCTAGGTCTCATTTCACCTGGGGTTTCACCTCAGCAACAATTTCGCTACCCTTTAACTTGGCGGGATTTACACTACTTGGTAGGCTAAACCGCTACTTCCCAAGGCTAATTTAACCTTCCACTTAGGTTCATTCAGCAAACATTATAGACAATCTAGCTTCCACAGATGACTTATGTTCTTAATTTAAAATAAAAATATTTAAACTAACTATATTCTCTCTCCTTAGCTCTGATACCATAATACACATGAACGTAAGAGAGCTCTTCTAAAAAAGAAGAGATACCCTAATTGCAGTCTAGTTACTGCGGTAGAGATGAGATTATATGTAAAGAAAAGAAAAGCATTAACAGATCAGAGTATTTAAATTGTCGAAATAAACTCTAGTATGCGGCTTAGCCAGTCCGATTGGAGAACATTAAAACATTAAAAGAAAAGAACAAAAACCACAATAGGCGGCAGAGCTAAGGCTAGTGGGGATTGTTCTAATCAATTATGGAAATATTAAATAAGAAAGAACAGTAACCACCACAGGCGGTAGAGCCAAGGCTAGTTGGGATTGTTCTTAACAATTATGGAAATAAAACATAAATACATTCATTAAACATTATGAGAAGGTACTGACAAAAAGAAAATAAAACATTAGAAAAGAAAGAAGATAAGAAGTAGAGATGGAGAGGTAAGAAAGATGGAAGAAGATTATGTAAAGGTTAGGATATAAACAATACGTAAGTATGTTTGCGTACTTAGGCTCTATGGCACATTTATAGAAGGAGATGTTAGTGTATAAGGAGAAGAGGGATAGAAGTTGTGGAATAAGTGGTCAAAGGTTGTGACTGGAGGTAAGGAAGAGAAGGTTAGGTGAAGAAGAAAGAAAGAAAGAAAATAGAGAAGTGTTTAGGAGTGTGTTGGAGAGTGTTTGAGGTTTAGAGGTTCTAAAATTTCAGATGCTTTTTTGGATGAATTGTTGGATGGTATGGCTTCATCCTTTATAGAACCCTTCATTGTACTGTTGTGAATAGTAAAAGTCCTTTTTACTGTTGTGAACAGTGTTTTGTCGGGAATATTACTATTTGAACAGTAATTCCTAGATGCTTTTGGCGGAACTTTCCACCTGTCATTCAGACTGTGAAAATTCAGTCTGTCCATTGGTTTTTGGTGATAAGATCACCGAACATTGGTACCGTAGATGACGGTAAAATTACATACAAAAAATTAGTATAGTATCTAATACTATACTACATTAATTCTACATATTCTATTATAAGTGTAACAAAATACTTACATTTGATTCCTATGGATCTCTTAAGTTGATGCCGTAACAATTGTCTTCATTGCTTTCTCTACTGTATGTAGACTCAGTGGAGTTCTCATTAATCTTCTTCATTTCCTCATCGGATTTCTTTGATTGTTCTAAGGCATTTTCTAATATCTCCTTCATTTGTTTTGGAGTAGTTGTCTTAGCCATGGATGACTTTACGAATCCTCTGTCATGAAGAAATGGAGTTTGGTTGCTTCCTTGGGCAAGGGCTCTAGATTTTATCAGCTATTGATCTATAGCCGATTCTTCTACCTTATCCTACATTTTGAATTCATCCCACCATTTGAATTTGAACATTCTGGTAAGAATAGATGTTTGGGTGTTCTTATCTGGTCTACACCCGAAGAACCAGGTCATTACCCATGATATACCAATATACATGTAGTATAATATGGTTTTATCAAAGGGTTGCTCGTAATGAGTAGGTTCATAACATTTTTGGAAAAGATTAAATCCTTTCTAGGCATTTTCATGAAATATTTCCTCAATAGCTCTGTATTGTTCCCACTAGTGTGCAAACCAGTAAGGAAGGTTTTTTGAAGAACATTTATAAAAAAAGATCAACCAAGTATGAGATCTTTTTTGATTCATTTGAAGAAAGGCATTGAACCACACTTGCTTATAATCGTAATAATTATAAACAACAAGATGTGGTACCAAAGGTTTCAAAGGATTAACCAAAAGATGATGTGCTTAAAACCACTTTGAAGCACAATCAAATGACTCAAGAAAAACAATTCTCAAGTCTCATACAAACCGGTTCAATCAACTAGGAAATTGCTAACCCTAATGGAACTTTGATGAAATCCAATGGATTAAAGATTCAATTAACTCCCACTAATGGTCAATTTCATTAATCAACAATAAGAACAAGAGAATTACACGTGAAATGGATGAAAAAGACAAGCACAAAAACCATGATCTTAAATCCTTCCAACAATGCCAATTCACGCCAATCACTAAAGAGCATTCAATCTCAATGAACAATCAATCTTACAAGATGATTATCCACGAATTAAAATCACCAATAAGTTCAAGAAAGATTCAAATCTACCCTAGATATGACTCACAAGAGAAGAAATGAACATATAACAAAGATGAATCGATATGACTCACAATTCTCTTTTATCTCACTCGCCACAATTCCAATTCTTGGGTTGAAATTGATAAGAGGTTTAAACTAAGGATGAACCCTAATTCCACACGTGAAAGAGCTAGGTTATTTCTACAAAATATGGCCTCCCAAACCCTCTTCTAAGCAAGTATTTATACTTGCTACTCCTAGGGTTAGAAAGTGGTTTAAATTACAAGTTTGCCACTTTTAAGGTGGGTAGTCCTAAATGAAAATTACAAGGAAATAAAAGTGTCCCAAAACCAAATACAACCAAAAATAGTTCATAAAATGAAAAATATATAAAAGAAATTGGTCTTCAAGATGCCAGTCTTCTATAGGATTCATCGGCCCAGCTCATCGTCGGTTTAGGTCGGTCCATGGATAACTCACAAGCTGAGTCTGAGGGAGTTTGTCCATTGCCTTATAAAATATGATAAGTGTACCTGTTGGAAAACACAATACAAGAATAATAGAAAAGAGGTTAATTTATAAATAATTTCGGGGTTGATCTGCTCAAAATGGGCCCTCATTGCCAAAATTCGAATTCCTTTAGTTCTTACCCTAATGATAGGTCTTGTTGGATTTTGATTCCTATCATCTCCTCGAGCCTCAAAAAGATTTGTCCTTAAATCTGGTAGATCAAATGCAGTAGAGACTTTGTTTTCTCCTAGCAATCCATTTGAAGAAGTATCTCTGCAGAATCCCAATATCTGAAATACCACAGTAGGTGATTGTTTTCTCTCCCCCATTTCGAGAATGTATCTCATCTGCAACATAAATAAGGACTCATTGTCTACTAATGCCTCCCTTGTCTTAACCCATTCCATTGATTTTGTTCTCTCTTTTTCTAACTCATCTGTATGGTGCTGATTCTCATAGCCCCCTAATGGTTGGCCCAACTGCTCACTACCCTCTGAAACCTTTGAAGGTGAACATAACTGTCTCTGAACAGTCTGGCTCTTTGGTGGTCTGCTCGTCTAACTATGATCATCAAGATCCTCTGAAGGTTAGCACATCGGTGTCTAACAAATTTTATGCTCTAAGGGTTGGCTTGTGTCACTAGAGCCTTGAAGAACCTTTGAAGGTTGGTATACCTGCATTTGCACAGTTTGGTCCTCTGAAGTTTTGATCATGTGGCTATGATCCTCAAGATTCTGTGATGGTTGTTTTATCTGTCTTTGCATCTCCTGGACCTCTGATGGCGATATAGGGTTCAATATTATACGTTTTCCATCTTTTTTGAACATATAAGTATTTCTATACCTATCATGTAATACCATCCTGTCATACAACCATGGTCTACCAAGTAATATATGGGATGCACAAAGAGGAAGAATATCACATTCAAGCTCATCATAGTACTTGTCCCCTATACTGAAGGGTACCCTAGCCTTTTAGGTTACACAAAGGCCATCCTGATCATTCAACCAATGTAATGTATAGGGTTTGGGATGTAGGATAGTTTCAAGTTTCAATTTCGATACTAATGATGCAGCTACAACATTAGTACAACTACCACCATCAATAATAATTGTGCACAAGTTTCCTTGTACCCTACAAGAAGTATGGAACAAGTTTTCTCTTTGTCTCTCATCAATGGTTTGAAAGGAAGTCAAGTCTTGATGCAATATGTTAGTAGACAAATACAATTCACTTGACATTTTTGCTTACTAATTTCAACAACCTCAACACACTTCACCACACCACGACAACACACCCTTACACGCCCCTACACACCCACGGTGCTCACAATCAACCAATACAAGAAATGCTTATTGTTACTTCAATTAAAGTCAAGTGAAATAATTGAAGCACAATGAAATAATTCTCACAATTATTTCTAGGTAATTAAGAATTAAATTCAACTAGTAAGTGTTTAAGTAATGAGTTTCAATTACTTTCACACTTTAATGCTTGTTTTTGAATTCAAACTTCACCACTCAACTTTCCTTTCTTGCTAAAGTTTTACACCCACAATGAGTCTTAATGTGCAACACCTTACACTACACACAACTCCACAAATTTAGACCACCACATACACCTCACTCTTACACGGTGCAACCAATTCACTACAACACTACTACACGTTGTAACTTTTTTTTTTAAACACTCTTACACCACCACACATACACACAATCAAGGTGCACTCACTTCACCACAACACCAATTCACTACGTTGCAACACCTTCATTCACATACTCATTATGCCACACACACACACCCCCTTTACATCACGGTGCAACACACATACACTTCCAAGTATACAATCTCTTGCCACTACACAACCTAATTTACACTGCAACTTACACTCAAAGGTAGCAATAAATTCAAATTTAAATCACTTTACTAAATGCAACCTCCTCCACAAATGGTAAGAACAATTCAAATTTAAATAAAACTTATTCAATGCTACTTAATGAATTGCCTCAAACTTAAAGAAGGTGTTTGAATTCAAATGATTTCCTTTTTTTTTTTTTTTTTTTCAAAATGCAATATGAAAATTGCAAACACACTACTCAATTTCTAGAATCCTCTTGCAACAATTCAAGATCACACTCTTCCACACTTAAACTTCTCCACTTCTATTCAAGTTTCAAGCCACAACTTACAATAAAAGGCAATTCAACTTTCAAATCCAAAAAGAAGTTCAATAAGTGTAAGATTCCACAAATGGTAAGAAGCTATTTTAAATTTAAATGAAACACAATTAACTATGAGTTAATGTGTGTTTTGAAATTTCAAATTGACTTCTTAACTCACACTTTAATTCTGAAAATTTCAAATCTGAAATCTCAATTGCCACTCCTTAAATCCGAAATGATACAAGACAATTTTCACTTCTCCATTTGATCACAAAGGACTAATACTCTTTTCTCTTCACGTTTCACTTCAAAGAAACTTTACATTCACGGTCAATTCTCAAGGAATCTAAGAATGTTACAAGTCTCCAAGTGTACAACAACTAAACAACAAGATAGCACTTCAACAACTCAAGAATAAAACACAACTCCACTTCACAATTCAGATCACAATATGAAGAACCCTAATTGAAAGTGAAGATCACGAAATCAAACAACAATCAATCCCTTCTCTTAACTTGTGCTCTGATACCAAAAGATGATGTGCTCAAAACCACTTTGAAGCAAAATCAAATGACTCAAGAAAAACAATTCTCAAGTCTCATACAAACCAGTTCAATCAACTAGTAAATTGCATAACCCTAATGGAACTTTGATGAAATCCAATGGATCAAAGAATCCTACGAATGGTCAATTTCACTAATCAACAATAAGAACAAGAGAATTACACATGAAATGGATGAAAAAGACAAGCACAAAAACCGTGATCTCAAATCCTTCCAACAATGCCAATTCACGCCAATCACTAAAGAGCATTCAATCTCAATGAACAATCAACCTTACAAGATGATTATCCACGAATTAAAATCACCAATAAGTCCAAGAAAGATTCAAATCTACCCTAGATATGACTCACTAGAGAAGAAATGAACATACAACAAAGATGAATCGATATGACTCATAATCCTCCTTTGTCGCACTCGCCACACTTCCAATTCTTGGGTTGAAATTGATAAGAGGTTTGAACTAAGGATGAACCCTAATTCCACACGTGAAAGTGCTAGGTTATTTCTAAAAAATATGACCTCCCAAACCCTCTTCTAAGCAAGTATTTATACTTGCTACTCCCAGGGTTAGAAAGTGGTCAAAATTACAAGTTTGCCACTTTTAAGGTGGGTAGTCCTAAATGAAAATTACAAGGAAATAAAAGTGTCCCAAAACCAAATACAATAAAAAATAGTTCATAAAATGAAAAATATATAACAGAAATTGGTCTTCAAGATGTCGGTCTTCTATAGGATTCATCGGCTCAACTCATCGCTGGTTCAAGTCGGTCCATGGATAACCCACAAGCTAAGTTTGAGGGAGTTTATCCATTGCCCTGTAAAATATGATAAGTGTACCTATTGGAAAACACAATACAAGAGTAATAGAAAATAGGTTAATTTATAAATAATTTCGGGGTCGATCTGCTCAAAATGGGCCCTCATCGCCAAAATTTGAATTCCTTTAGTTCTTGCCCTAATGATAGGTCATGTTGGATTTTGATTCCTATCAGAACTTCTAGGTTTCATAAGGTTTTCCAGGCCAATCATGAAGGTTTATGACCTTATGAATTCTGGCGGTTGAGTAACTAATTGGTTCCGTTGCCGGGAAACGAACCCGGGTCTTTCAGGTGAGAGCCGAATATCCTAACTGACTAGACTACAACAGAACTAATCAGTCCTAATTAAAATCACATAAGACAGAGGTATCTAGTCCTAATTTGGTAAGGGGTTTAGCTCCTACCTGGACTAGTCCTATGTGGATGTAGTTCCATTCGCGTCCATATTTTCGAATTGAATCCCTATTCATTAATTCTATTGATGTCAAACCATCAGAAACGGGTATGTCTCTCTCTTCTGTGGTTATGACATAATCATTTTTGCCAAAGATTTTCCATTTTGCCATTTGGTATAATTAGTTATAAGACAATTTTGGAAATTTCCAATCGTCAATTGCCTTATCAAAATCCCTAACATATATTTCATCTCTATTGTTAGCTAAAGAGTCCTCAAGTGTTTCATGAGAAACAAAGCTAGAAGACGACATAGTTCTTTTAAATAAATCCATTTTAAATTAGAACATTTTACTTATCCATTTCATAAATAACGTTTTACTATACTACTTCTAGGTCTCATTTCACCTAAGGTTTCACCTCAGCAACAATTTCGCTACCCTTTAACTCGACGGGATTTACGCTACTTGGTAGGCCAAATCACTACTTCCCAAGGTTAATTTAACCTTCCACTTAGGATCATTCAACAAACATTATAGATGATCTGGCTTCCATAGAGGACTTATGTTCTTAATTTAAAATAAAAATATTTAAACTAACTATATTCTCTCTCCTTGGCTTTGATACCATAATACACAGGAACGTGAGAATAAATATTAGGTCGAATGTATACATACATATATATATATATGTGTGTGTGTGTGTGTGTGTGTGTGTGTTGAGATTTTTTTGTTATGGTTGTAATCACTTGCAAAATTTGAAAAGTTAGGTTATGGGGGCATCAAGGCTGCTTTGGTGTAGTCACTTTGATTCTTGACTCAGCATAAGTGTTTTGAAGGCAATAAAATGCTAAGTATGTGCAAGAGTGTAAAAAAATAGAATCCTTTACTAAACAATCTCATCCTCTATAAATAGGAGATGGAATTGAGTTATCATTGGTAAGTGGATTTATGATCCTAAGATCCTCTTTGGATATTACGGGATTTAAATCTTTAATTGAAAATTTTCCATATTTGTTTAGGGTCTTATTCACATTCCTTATCTAGTTCTTAGTTAGGCGTGTCCAACCCAAAACTCCTTCACTATTTGTAACACCCTAGAACCTGAAGCATCACAACTTGCCATGTGTCATTACTACCAAGTGACACACTAAGACTCTAAAACTTCATCATACTTCAAAGCCTGATCATATACACTATCCATCATACGATTATAACTATAATTAAATGAATGACTCATAGATGAGTCATTCCAAATTTCATTATTTAATAACAGAATCTTAAGTTATAATTTATCTCCATGACTTCAATTTAACAATAAAACATCAATTTACAGATTTACAAATAGGAAAAGCGGGTGAGCTTAAGCTTAGTACATGAGTACCATACCCACATGCACATGAAACACTACATTAATATCACATGCGTACATGCAACATTTATCCACAACTTGTTTACAATTCAGTTCATATATCAACACCAATAGAATTATCACACATAGGGGTAATCATGACCCTGATACACACAAGTTTTGTCCTAGTGAGAACTGCCTCTATAGGCCCCATCTAATCCTAATGAGAATTGCCACTGTAGGCTCCGTCTAACCTTAATCTACCTCAGATTATTTCGATACACGACTTTATTAGGGATAACATAACATACCAATCATCGAGGTGCCCCCTAAGGATTTGCCACTACGGGCTCCTAGGCTGAGCTAAGCATAAGCAACATATCTTATTCAAACAATAACATTGTGTTACTTTATGATACCACTTAATTCAAATAACATCTTAGCCTTTCATTATTTCACATACAACTCATTAGATAGCTTCCTAATAATCACATACAATAAACAAAGTAAACACATAACTGGAATCCTAACGTTACACAATTCTTGTTCTAAACTTAAGCTAAGTTGATATCTATATGATCATCAAGACATCATTTTTAGTACTAATCCAAATATAATATATTTTTCTTAACTCCTCTTAATCTATTAGGTTATCTAAGGTTATATTAATTGTCTTGGTTGTGTGGAGCTTGGTTAATTAAGAAGGTAATTTGATATATAATGATAATGTTCAGCACTTAACATGGCCATGTTAGAGGCCGTGTTGACTAACACGGGCTAGTACACAACCGTGTTGAGGGTCGTGTATCTCTCGGTGAGATTTAGCTTTAACACGGTTGAAACACGATAGTGTTGAGATGGCGTGTTTCTCTTGATTCAACATGGTAGAAACACAATCGTATTGGGAGGCCGTGTATCTCTTGGCATAACTTTTGGACTCCACACGATTGAAACACGATCGTGTTAGGAGGCGGTGTTCTTCTCATTTTAACACAAGGGTAATACGAATGTGTTGGATGGTCGTGTATCTCTTGGTACGTCTTAGTAAATCAACATGAGAGCAATACGCTCGTGTTAGATGGTCGTGTATCCCTTGGTATGTCTTTCAAACCTTAATGTTTTCTACACTAATTCATATAATCCCCTCATTTTCTAATCCTAAGCTTAAGTAAATCCAAAAACATGGATTATAATTCTTTACTTAGTTTAAAAGTATGCTTGGAACTCTAATTTTAACAACTCCCATGCTTGTTCAATCCGCCCTTAAACTTGATTCCTATAAATAACCCAATTAAATCCATGATCTTTAAATTCCCTTATTAGAATAGATCTTGGTTGTAAAATGAAAATCATTACTCATTTATTGTGCTGTGATATCTCTTTAATTTACCTTAGGTTTGACCTAAATGAGTTCTCTCTCCTTGTCTCACTTTAGGCTACTATTGTAAAAGTGTGCAGAAAAAGGAGAACCTTGGGTTTGTTTGCTTATATATAGTCTCGCTAGAAAAGGATGAAACTGCTCTTGTCTCATTGTCCTATTTACAATATTACCACTCTTTATATTTATACATGTATTTATTTATTTATTTGTATTAAAAAAACGTGAATTAAATTCTCCACCCCTTTATTAAAACTTTTATCCTTGAAAGTTACTTGGAATTGGGAAGAGTTTTAGATGCCTTCATTTCATTTCTTCTTCTAATTCCCATGTCGCCTCTTGTTCGGTTTGATTTGTCCACTGTACTTTGAAATAAGGAGTTCTTCTTCTTCTTAGCACTTGTTCCTTGGTATCCACCATCCTTATAGGTCTCTCTATAGAGGACAATTCTGGCTATACCTTCAAAGGTTCCAAGGCCATCACTTGATTTGGGTTTGGTACAAATTTTCTTAACATCGATACATGAAACACATCATGTACCTTAGCCAGACTTGTTGGTAGGGCCAACCTGTACGTGATTTTTTCGATTCTTTTTAGAATTTCGAATGGACCCACATATCTTGGATTTAACTTACTTTGCAGTCCATACTTGATTACCCCTTTAGTTGGAGATATCTTTAGTAAGATTTTATCTCCCACTTGAAACTCTAGAGGACATCACCATTTGTCTGCATAACTTTTCTAGAAACTTTGGGCTGATAGAATTCATTGTCTTATGATTTTAACCTTGTTTGTTGTTTCTTATACTTCCCCCCCCCACCCCCCCATACCTGTCTTTCTTCCACTTCATCCCAATGTAAGGGAGATTTGCACTTCCTGCCATATAATGCTTCATAAGGAGCCATATGTATAGTAGCCTGGTAATTGTTGTTATAAGCAAATTCTACTAAAGGCAAATGATCACTCCAATTACCCCATTGATCCAGGGTACGAGCTCATAGTAAATCTTTTAGAATTTGAATAGTTCTTTCAGACTGCCCATCCCTCTAAGGATGAGATGCTATACTAAATTGGAGTTTGGTTCCCAAAGCTTGATGTAGATTTTTCTAGAATTTTCTCACAAAATAAGTATCCCTATCAGATGTAATCTTAGCTGACATCTCATGTAATTTGACAATCTCTTTAATATACATTTGAGTAAGCTTTTCTAGTTTGTAGTCTATCTTAATTGGCAAGAAATGTGTGGACTTGGTCAATTTGTCTACTATCACTAAAATTGCATTATATTTCTCTCTTGTTCCCGGGAGTGCTGTGACGAAATCTATAGTTACATGTTCCCACTTCCATTCAGGTATAGGAAGAGGTTGTAACTCACTAGCTAGCTTTGGTGTTTAATCTTTATTTGTTGATAGATAAGACACCTGGACACATATTTTGCTATCTCCCGTTTAATATTTTTTCACTAGTAAGTGTTCTTGAGATCCTTGTACATCTTAGTGCTTCCTAAGTGAACTGTATACCTTAAGTAATGGGCTTGCTTCATAATCTTCTTCTTTAATTCTGTGTTATTTGAAATACACCATCTATTACCATACTTGACTAGCCCTTTAGTGTTTAACACAAATTTTGTGGCTTCATCCTGTTCTAATTTGTTCCTTATCTTCTGAATTTCAGGATCTTCCATTTGTGCAGTTTTAATCTAATTTATAAGATTAGGTTGGATGCTAAGTGTAGCCAACATGTATCCTACTTCTCATGTCACCACTTCCAATTTCGGCTTATCCATATCTTCTAATATCTTCTTCTAGGATGTGATTAATCTTGCAATATTTATGTGTTTTTTCCTGCTTAACGCATTTGTAACCACATTTTCTTTTTCAGGGTGATAATAAATTTCCACATCATAATCATTTATCTTTTTTAGCTACCTTCTTTGTCTCATATTCGATTCCCTCTAAGTAAATTGATACTTTAAACTTTTATGATTTATGAAGATTTTGCACTTTTTCCCATAAAGATAGTGTCTGCACAAATTCAGTGCCAAGATCATAGTAGCTAATTCTAGGTCATGGGTGGAGTAATTCTTCTTATATTATTTCAACTAGTGGGAGGCATATGCAATGACTCTCCCATTTTGCATAAGCATACACCTTAAACCTTGATTTGATGCGTTGCTGAATACTTCAAATTCTTCTCCCATCTTTGGTAGAGCCAACACTAGAGCTATCATTAATTTATTTTTCAATGTTGTGAAGTTGTTCTCACATTCCTCACTCTATACAAAATTGGCCTTTTTCTTTTTCAGTTAAGTAAAGGGAGTTGCTAATCGGGAGAATCCTTCTACAAAGCATTTGTAGTATCTGACTAATCCTAAAAAGCTCGTTATTTCTGTTACAGTGCTTAGTCTTAGCCAGCCACTTACTACCTTCACCTTCTTAGGATCTACTGATATTCCATTCTTATTCACCACATGTCCTAAAAAGGATACTTATTTTAAACAAAATTTGCACTTACTGAATTTTGCATAAAGTTTTTTCTTCCTTAAGTCTTTCTAGTACAGTTCTAAGATGTACTTCATGTTCTTCTCTACTTTTGGAATAGATGAGGATATCATCTATAAAAACCACTACAAAGTGATCTAACCGGTCTCTAAGCACTCTGTTCATGAGGTCCATGAAGGCTGTTGGAGCATTTGTCAAACTAAAAGGCATCACCTAAAATTCGTAATGCCCATACCGAGTCTTAAAAGCAGTTTTCTATGTGTCTTCCTCCTTGATTTTTAATTGATGGTACCCTGATCTCAAGTCAAATTTGGAGAAGAGTTGAGCTCCTTGTAATTGATCAAATAGGTCATTAATCCTAGGGAGAGGGTATTTGTTCTTGATTGTGACTTGGTTTAGCTTCCTATAATCTATACACAGCCTCATACTCCCATCCTTCTTCTTGAAAAATAGCACTGGAGCACCCTATGGCGAGACACTTAGTTTAATAAACCCATTATCGTGAAGCTGTTGAAGTTGAGTCTTCAGTTCATATAGTTTAATAGGTGCCATTTTGTAGAGTGCTTTAGATATGGGTGCCATTCTCGGTACGAGATCAATATATAAATCTATCTCTCTTGCTGGTGGTAAACCTAACAAATTCTTAAGAAAAACATTTGTATACTCATTTACTACATGCACAATTCTCAATTCCTTAACTTGTCATATTTCTACTGATAAGGCTGACAATATTCCTTTATTCCACAACTCATATGTTAGAAGAGTTGCAAGCCTCTGTGGATCTAACTTGTATACAATTTGCTCCTCATCAGGAAAATTGAACTTAACCACTAGATTATGACAATCTAAAGTGGCATTGTATTTATACAACCAGTTCACTCCTAAAATTAGATCAAACTCTATCATCTCTAATACAAATAATTCAGTTGGCATTTTCTTGCCATGTATTATAATCTCTACATCTTTACATATTCGATCTAATTTCCCTCTTACTCTAAAAGGAGTATTTACAATCATAGCACTCTCCAATACAATAGGTTTTAATCCACATACATTCATCAACATAGGTGATATGCAAGAATGGGTTATACTCGTGTTAAACAATACATAAGTAGTATTTGAATTTATGAGCAGTGTACCTACTATGGTATCTTGATCATGGGCATCCTGTTGCTGCTGTTGCTGTTGTAATGCAAACAACTTACCATGTACCCTCTATCTTAATCCTACATTCTGATTTCTGCCTAGTGGTCCTTTAGGTGCAGGTTGTATAGGTTGTTAGGCTTGTGGGGGGGGGTGTAGTTTCCAGAGTATGTTGAGCACTACACTCAAATGATCTATGCCCTCTTTGCTTACAGGTATAGCAGAAGGTCTAAGGGAGAGTCCTATCAATACAGTTCTTACTGGTATGTCCTGTTTTGCCATAGGAAAAGCATGCCCCTTTTGGTCAATTACACTATTGCAGATCATGCGGTCTTGAACATCTAGGATATCACACACCTTGAACTGCCTGTGGTGGGGGAGGCAATGCTACAGGTGCAAACCTAGTTTAAAGATGTCTAGGTGCATAAGCCATAGGTTTGGCTAGATATATAGCTAGCTTCTTCCCTTTATCTGCATAACGTATGTTGGAAATAGAACTTTTTCCTAAAACTGATCCTCTTCTACGAGATAGTTGTTCCTCTATTCTCTTTTTGCTTTGCTCTAAGTATTTTACTTTGTCAACTACTCCTGCATAAGTGGTCAATTGAAAAGCCCCCACATGATGTTGTAGGGTAGGCTTTAGTCCCCTCAAGAATCTTTTCGCTCTGGAGGCATCATCTCCTCTCATCAATTTTGGCAAGAATTTGCTTAAGCGGTTTAACTTTGCTTCATGTGCCTCTATAGATCTATTGCCTTATTGGTAGTTATAATAATCTACCTCCATTTTGTCCTTGATGCTGCTAGGAAAGTACTTTTCATAGAAGAGTTCCTTAAACCCCTGCCATTGGTTAGGAGCTCATGCTAATCTAGACATACTAGTCCACCAATCTGTAGTTGCTCCCCTCAGCATATAAGCAGCATATCTTACTTTTCTATCTTCTAGGACCATGAAGGCTTCAAAGGTCCTTTCAATATCAGTGATCCAATATTCAGCCTCTATTAGATCATCAACCTTTGGGTGGAACTCCTTAGCCAATCTTACAAATTTGTCTAGCTCATAAGGTTCCTCTACATGCTTGACAAGTCTCATAGCTTGTTGTTGTTGTTGTGCCAACATTTCCACTATAGCATATACTATCTCTAGTAGCTGAGCAACTATGACATTAGTATGCTTTGGGGTTTCCTACTAAGGTAGTCTTTGAGGGTTCTTATCTTTGGGGGAATTTCTACCTTCTCCAGTACTAGATGAACCTCGCATAATATTTCTTTTTAGAGGTTTTCTATGTAAATTGAGACAGCAGAATGATTCCAAAGTTAGAATTCATAAGGGGAGTTAGTGACAGTATACATTTATGTATACTCAAGCTCAAACATATGTACATGCTTATATGTAATTAAACAAGAATATTCAACAAAATTCATTTGCATAGAATATTAAGGTTAACATAACATAATAGTTATCTCTTAATTTACCCACCCTCTTCATTCTTATGGATCTATAGATCATTTACTTGGTTTTCTAAAGATTTCAACTTAGCTTCTATTGATTGAATCCTATACCTTTTAGATCAATACTTAATTCTAAAAGTCATAAACTAAATCTCTATATGATTATATCTTTAATTCTAAAGATCATTAAAGACTAGTGTTCTGATACTACTTACTTATATTCTTTTGATCAAAACCCAAGCTTTTAGAGATCATCAACCTAAGCTCTAATACCACTTAAGCTGTAATGCCCTAGAACTTGGAGCATCACAGCTTGCCACGTGTCGCTAATACTAAGTGACATGTTAAGGTTCTAAAAATCCATCATATTTCAAAATCTAATCATATACACTATTTATCATACTATTATAACTATAATCGAATGAATAACTCATAGATGAGTTATTCTAAATTTCATTATTTAACAATAGAATCTCAAGCTACAATTATCTCCATAACTTCAATTTAACAATAAAACATCAATTTACAAATATTTAGAATTTTTATCACTCTTCCTCCACATAATAATAGTGTTCTCTTCCCATCTCATGCATGTAATGTCCTACTAAGTTCCTGTTCTCATCATATTTTAGTTGTTTATCATTTCACTTACAGCTAAAAAAAAATATAGGTAAAAGGAAGGGGGGGGGGGGGGGGGGTGAGCCTAAGCTTAGTACGTGAGTACCACGCTCACATGCACATGACACACTACATTAATACCATATGCATATATGCAACATTTATCCACAACTCGATCACAATTCAGTTCACACATCAACACTAATAGAATTATCACACAAAGGGGTACTTATGACCCTGGTAAACACAAGTTTTGTCTTAGTGTGAACTACCTTTGTGGGCCCCATCTAACCCTAATGGAAACTTCCATTACGAGCCTTGTCTAGCCTTAATTTACCTCATATAATTTTGATACACGACTCCACTAGGAACAACACGACATACCGATCATCGAGGTGCCCTATAGGAATTTGCCACTACGGGCTCCTAGGCCGAGCCAAGCACAAGCAACATATCTCATTCAACCAATAACACCATATTACTTCATGATACCACTTAATTCACATAACATTTTAGCCTTTCATTATTTCACATGAAACTCATTAGATAGCTTTTTAACAATCACATACAACAAATAAAGTAAACACATACTTGGAATCCTAGCCTTACACAGTTCTTGTCTTAAAATTAAGTTAAGTTGATATCTGTATGATCATTGAGACATCATTCTTAATACTAATCCAAATATAATATATTTCTCCTAACTCCACTTAATCTATTAGGTTATCTAAGGTTTTATTAATTGTTTCGGTTGTTGGGAACTTGGTTAATTAAGAAGGTAATTTGATATATAATGATAATGTTTGTCGCTTAACATAACCATGTTGCCTAACACGGCTAGTACAAAACTGTGTTGAGGGTCGAGTATCTCTTGGTGAGATTTGGGTTTAACACAGTTAGAACACGACCGTATTGAGAGGCTACGTTTCTCTTGATTCAACATGGTTGAAACATGATCGTGTTGGGAGGCCGTGTTTTTCTCATTTTAACATGGGGGCAACATGACTGTGTTGGATGGTCGTGTATCCCTTAGTATGTTTTTCGAACCTTAATGTTTTTTATACTAATTCATCTAATCCTCTCATTTTCTAATCCTAAGCTTAATTATAATTCCTTACTTGGCTTAAACTACGCTTGAAGCTCTAATTTCAACAACTCCCATGCTTGTTCAATCCGTCCTTAAACTCGATTCCTATAAACAACCTAATTAAATTTATGATCTTTAAATTCCATGTTAGAATAGATCTTGGATGTAAAATGAAAATCATTACTTGTTTATTATGCTGCGATGTCTCCTTAGATCACTTTAGGTTTGACCTGAACAAGTTCTTTCTCCTTGTTTCACTTTAGGCTGCTATTGTAAAAGTGTGCAGAAAATGGAGAACCTTAAGTTAGTTCGCTTATATATAGTCTTGTTAGAAAAAGATGAAACCACCACTGTCTCATTATCCTATTTACAATATTGCCACTCTTTATATTTATACATGTATTTATTTATATTAAAAAAAATGTGTTTTACACTATTATTATGTACAAATTTGATTAGAGGGATAAGGGTATATTTAGTTTAGTCTATCAATGTCATAGAACAAAGTAACATTTCAAGATAAGCAAATTTAGCGAATTTATATAAAAACTTTATCGTAATTAACTTGAATCAACGTGCATATGCAAAAAGGTTTTCGCTTATTTAAGAAAATATATGAAATTCACTCAACTATTTCATGCGAAAATAGTGCTCAGCTATTAGTTTAAAATTACATTTTTGCCCTCGATAAGACGTTTAATTACGAAGTTGACCACTTTTGCGTATAATATTAAACGTGACCCTTCTTCACATTATCACAACACTTAATAAAATGATTAAAATCAAATTCTACCATAAATTCTTGAAAATCAAGTAATTTTCCAAAATTTTAGACCTAACAATTTTCCGGAAATAAAAAATTCAGCAAAGATAAAACATGTTGCTGTTTTGAAGCTTTTTACATGTATAAATAAACTATAATTGCAAGGAGCTCATAGAAAATTACTGAGCTCAAAACAACATTATCTTAATTTTTAAAATGGGTTTGAAAATTCGTTTTTAACAATTCATTTGTTAAGACTGCTACAAAAATCATAAATTTCATCAAAATAGAATTACTACCTGAAATTAGATATAAAATAACCTAGGTATAGATTTTCATGGAATTGATTTTGTCAATTTAGCATTTGATTTTTTTTTTTTTGGCAAGTTCGGGCAGAAAATTGGACTCACCGGCCGACGATGCTTCGATGGTCAGACGGCAAAGGCACCTTGTTGGAAGCTCTGGTCCAGTGGTGCTCTGTCAGGGTCTGGCAGCATTCCACGGCGGGTCACGGTTTACTCCTCCAACGCGAAAGACTCAGTCCACCCTCTCCATTTTCTTAAATTCTAATAAATTTTCCCTTAAATATTCTAGTGATTTTAGAGTGTGGAACCCTTTGTTGTTGATGCTAGGGGTGTTTATATAATGATTTGGGCAGGTGGATTTTCTTGGGAAGCAAGGGAAATTCAATTTACTTTAGTTTAATTATGTGTCCAAATATACCTTCCCTCATGATTAATCACCATCCTAATCAGCTAAAAGCTGGATATACCACTTCACAATGCAAATTCAATGAATTCGGACAACTTTTGATAAATAATTAACGATTTTTTATATATTTTTGGAGTTTATTCTAATTAATGGATATATATTCTACATTTTATGAATATTTAACCGATATATTTTATCTTCAAATATTGTTTTATGTCATATTGTTAGCTTTGTTATTTAGGAAATTTATCTCTAAATTCTCATTACTCTTGAAATCCGAATTTCAAGTTTTTGATAAAAAAACAAGTTGTAATGGTAAGCTAAAGTTTATAATGACAAAAAGTGTTTGTTCTTTTGAATTTGGGTAATTTAATATCTAAAATTTCATTCTTTTACAATCTAATATTTGACTTTTAAATAAGGTACAATTTATTGTCTTTGTTATGCACTAAATCATAAAAGAATAAAAATTTAGATATTAAATTGCATGGATCTAAAGTAAAGACACTTCTTGTATCTTTTTCTCATTTAGAACAATAGTAATATTTTTTTAATTCACTTTCCAAACCAAGTTTATGGGATCACTTCAACTGACTTTTATGACCTACTCTTAATTTTCAAACTAGACCAGGGAACTTTTCTTGAAGTACTAAATTGAGGTGTCTTAGATTCTATTTCCTAGGGTTTACATATTGAACATTTAAAATGAAGTGGATGGTAGCTTAAATGTTGAACTACCATGCATAGGTAGGTGGATTGTTGATATAATGAAATTGTTCTAATGTTTGTCATAATTTCTAAGGAGAATTTGTTAATGAGTCATATTAGTTGTATGGGACACTAATGTAAACAGTAATGGTGGATTAGTTGGTTGGTGGCTCATACATGTAGTAAACATAATATGAGACGATTTGACTCTTAAACCTAATGATTGGGTGGCCCAAAATTTTGACAGATGAATCTTGTTTTGCTTAGGATGCTAGGTTTCTTTGTGTTTGTTATCTCCTAAATAAAAGATGATAATTCATCGGCTTGTGTTTACTGTTGACTATTGCTTGTACATTAGTATATTTGTTTAAGTATGCATATGATGTGTAATATGTATGTGTATTATGCAAATTTCTCACTATTGGATTCCATATGTAGTTACAAGTGTTTGAGATATTAAATTTTAGGCATAATTGATTTATAAGAAATAGGTACTTATTATCTTAGATATAAGCGCCAATTTAGGAGTTGAAACAACGCTAGCATACTAGATAATTGTGGACCCTGGATGAATTTGGTCTACATATATGTGAAGTAATCAAATTATAGTAATTAATTCATACTTTGAAAACTATTATAGTATTAATGAAATTTAGGTGCTCCAATAAATTCAAATTGACATATTTCTTTGGTTGTTTTTAAGTAGATATTCAAATATAAGGGTTTGAATGATGTATTTACATATTTAATGTGCATACATTTGTGGATGTAGTGGTAGGTTTAAAGCCATATGTATTCTTACCACATGTAAAAATATGTGGCAGACCACCATGTCCTGCACTATAGACAGCTACATATTCTATAATGAACAAGAAAAATGAAATTTGAATGCTTTCCATTCTAAGAATTGTGTTCATAAATAATCTTACTGATCAGGTTTCCTTTTTTAATGTAAATTTATTATTACACCGGATGGGACTTCTTAACTATTACATAAAAAACTAAATATTTTTCTTTCCAGTTCGCTGGATTTTTTTTTTTTTTTTTCTGTTAGTAGAAATCCGACAAAATGACACCACCATTTAGAAAACAATATTAAATTATGTGTATATACAAATGATGATAAATAACAATAAAATTTAGATATATAATAATATATATATAAAATAGATAATAGTTCTAAAAAAAATATGGCATTACTATGTGGTTCAACTTTATTAATACTTACTTATTATATATATATATATATATATGTAAGGCATGTAATATACCAATATAGCTTTTACTAGGAGCCATTGCCGATCGCTACCCGCAAATTTTCCTCCTCCTGATTAATCTCTACCGAAAATTCCATTTCCGTTAGGAGGAGGAGCAGCTTTTAAGGTGTCTCTACGCCATCTTGCAATTTGGAACTTGGATATACGTTGAATCCTAATAGAAAATTGATATCCATTCATTGGCAAATAAATATAGTTGTGTTTATCTCATTTCTCCTTTGTGATCAACATTCTTAAAGGTCCCCAGCCCATGTTGTATATGGCTTTATTTCGCATAAAGGAAACAAGGCTATGTGTGTTACCGATCAGCTACTCCTGGTATTCACAAGGACAATGTTAATTTCTAGGACAAGAACATCGAATCCCATTATATTAACGTGGGCAGGTGTTGAAAGGCATTTTTGTTTGGTTTTTTTATTTTTTATTTTTTTCCTCTATCATTTTGATATTGTTTTTATCTTGCTTTAAAATAGAAAGAGATCATATATAAATTTGATAGTTTTTCAAACATTAAAAACAGATTCAATTCCGGCGAGGCACACGAAGAGGAAAAGTACAAGAGGAAAACTTGAAGGATAGAACCGCGAAGCACTTGCCAATTGTAGGGACTGGTGGGTAATGGTTTCGTGTACACTTGGCTGGAAGGGGTTAAATGATTTTGGATTTTGGCAACTACTCTTTCTACACGGCTGCAAGGTTCAATGCATTATTGGGTCAATTCAGCGATGGGACTTCATTCATCAATAAGTTACATTGTGTCTATCATCTCATATTGACGTATTCTTCTTATATTTGTCATATACTGCTGATTTAAACTTTGAAAGGAAATTGTATAGTTTAAACTTATGTCTTTTACCATTTCATTTGTGTAAAATGAAGAATAGGTCAATTTCAGGTTTCTCGATGTTGAACTTAAGGGTTCATTGATGATTTGATTTTAACTCAAACCTAAAGTGTGCCAAAATGACAAAGAACTGTGACGCAAGCTATGCTAGAACATTTTGAATAACTAACGGAGGGTGTTTTATCAAATGCAAATATTATGCGAAGTTACACGCTTTCACCTGGCCAAAGTAGTTTTGTCTAATCAAAGTTTGTCCAGTGAAAATTGAGGAACATTTTGCGATTGGGATTGTTTAACAAAGGTGGACAATGTTTGAACAAAGCATTCAAGGGCAAGCCATTACAAATATCTTATTTGAATTAAATACTTTTCTATCTTCAAATGGAATTTTTTTCTAATGGACTTCTTAAATTGTAACAGAAGCTTCCATGATTGAAAAAGTGTTCTAAGAATTTGGAAAGAATGCACTTGGAAGTTTATTTTGGTGATGTTTGAGAATGGGAAGGAAGCACTTAGAACTTGAGTATGGAAACCTAGATCAGAGAAGTGGAATTGGCAAGGAAAGGAGATCGTAACATAAAATTTTTCCATGACTCTCTGCAACATGAACGGGTCGAGGTGAAAGTTACAAGAACTAAAAACCTATACAAAGAATGGGTGGGGGATTTGAAGGGGATTAAAGAGACTGGAGCTGACTTTTATGCAAAACCGTTTGGCAAGGAATCGAATCTGTTTTTCCGAAACGATACTTGCTACACCTACGCCCGATCATAACAAGATACAGGAAAAAACCATTCTTAATGCATCCGAGATATGGGAAGCAACAAAGGACATTGATGGTAACTTTGTGGCAGCTAGGCTCGGATGGTTTTGGAAGAATTCAAGTTCTGTTGGTCATTAATTTGAATGATGCCGTTTAAGCAGTTGTGAACTTTTTTTAGGGACATGCTTTGCCTAAATTTTTCTCAAGTATGAGGCAACGATTTGATAATTAAACTTAGGACCCGTAAATGAGTCGAATCAATATGATATAATATTAAATTCAAACTTGAATTAAAATTTTAAAACTTGAGCTCTTGAGCTTAGAATAAAATGGGTTATTAGGAAAATAAAAAACAGTGCTAATGAACATGGTCCATGCGAATGCTTTATATGTTAAGTTGCCTATGAACTTACAGAATTAAGTTGTATTATGTCATGTATTAAATGGAACTATTTCTAAGAAAATGAGAACATTTTCTTGTGAATAATGGGAAGGAAGGAAACATAATCTAAAGTATTCAAGAAAACATAATCTTAGGATGTATTGTCAGATTTTTAACAATACTATTGTAGGAGTAATAAATGCTTCAAGGATAATGTTGATTCTGTGATAAGAGTATATTTTATTTATTCTTAGAGTAAAATATTATTTTCCTAGACAATAAGTTACTTATCATACCAATTCAAACACTTGGCTTAAATTAGCCTATTTAAAATATGATGTAATTTCTAACGTGAGAAGCGGCTCTCTATTCGCATTGATAGGGACATCAATCAATAATGTTAGAGAGCAAAGTAGGGGCAGTGCTGGTGAGCTCCAAGTCCGCTAGCCTCGTGTCATTCAGACAATGGGGGACACAAAACTAACAGGCAGGCATTTGGCATATAGCTAAAGACATTATCGTTTTGTTCACCTCAATTCACTGAGGATTTTGTTCCAGGCGCCAGGCGGCAGGCTGCAGGCATAAGTGGACGGTTGACTTTTTTTTTTTTTTTGGGGTGAAAGTGGACGGTTGACCATTGGCGCGTAAAAGCACACGGCTTTTGATTTATGAATGTTCCACTTACCTAGACACGCCACCCCACTCACACTGATTACCCACTCGTGCTTTCATTTTTAACTTGCTTATGGTGCGCAACATTCATGTGCGAAATGATTAATGATTGCCTTTCATCATGCAGTGGCAATATTAGTTCTGTCTCTATCTTCCTTTAAGTAGAGTGTAACGTGGACTCCCAACTTTAATAATTTGGGATAACGGGGAAGAGAAATAATGAAGAAAAATTCTCATGTCGATAGGAGGCGAATGAGAAGAAATCAAGAAAAGTGAAATTGCATATTTTCGTAAATTCATTAAAGTAACAAAAAATAAAAAAATGCCCAAAATTTTAAATTGAGTATTCAAGTCAATTTGTATAATTTCCTATAATTTGGAAAAAAAAAATTAATGGATCAAGGAAAAGTTTTATTCATTCCCCACCCCCTCCCAAAACAGAAAAAAAAAGAAGGTTTCATCTTTCTGATTTCTCTCATCTAATCCTAACATTGTTGAAGTCTCACATGAATTGTTGAAGAGTTTTAGTAGTGATTTATAAGACTAAGACAATGGATATTAAGTGGACAATAGTTAATGGGCTTGTGGCTGAAAAGGCTAATTGATTATCTTTTGGTTTGACTATTAATAACTTTTAAATTGGAACATTATAAATAGTATCAAAGTTGGCCTCTTCCTCTCCATAATCATGTGAGATTTTGATCATTTAGGATATCACATTTTTTAAAACATATATATATTTTTTATGGTTAATGTTATAGGACTTACCCTCTCTTAGGGCTACAAAAGAACCAAGTCATGCTGAGCTTTAGAAGTTTTAGGCTTAGCTCATTGAAAAGTTATCAAATTTGAGTCAAGGTAAGATTTTATCGAGCTTGAAAAATTAAATGCTTAAGTTTAACTTATTTAAATAAATGAGTTTTACTTTTAGCTTGAATGTAACTAGCTTAAAAATTAGGCTTGAACCGATTCAAGCTTAAAGCTCACACGGCTCACATAACTTGTGAGCAACTTGTTTCGACTTACTTGTAGTCGTAATTTTGATTGTTTGAGAAAGGGTTTTTGATTGGTTCTAGAGTTTTAATTATAAAATTCTCAATTAACCCTTAATCTATGCAAAATGAAATATAAAAAAAAAGCTAATTGTGTGTATAATATACACATATATACACAATATATAAAGCTCTTGAGTTGGCTCATGAGCTTAAATAGGAACTTGTAAGTAGTTTGACTCATTTGCAACCGTACTCTCCCTCAAATAAAACTTTTAAGTTGCCACTATATTATCTATTATAATATATAATTTCGAAAATTTTATCTTTCATTATGCCTTTTCAATTTAACATTTTTAAATTAGTACTTGTTGATAAATTATCATTAATTGTTTAATTCTTTTTTTATGGTACTTCTTTATAAATATGCATTACCTTTTTCCAAAAAAGAAAAAAAAAGTGCCGCTTGGAAATTGATATTTCTGTTAATGTTTTAGACTAGTAAATTTAAAAAAATAAATACACTTTTACAAATATGAATTGCTATTTACTTTTGGTTTGGAGTTTACTTGAGTTTTCTCAATATTTGCATAGGTGGTGTAGCACAAATAATATATTTTGTTCTCACTACAATATATTTAATATAATAACTTTGACAAAATATACTAGCAACGAAGACGATACGCAACACTATATGACCACTTATTTAAGGACACTCGAAACTACTATATGCAAGTATTATTATATTTTGCACCATCATTTTAATTATCCAATTGAATCTATCACATATGTTGAAATTGAAGTATAGCTAAAATAAATAGGAGCATGCCTCTAATATATGGTTTTTCGATGATACTTGTTATCGTCTTCTTTTTGGAAAATCTTCCTAGCATCAATTTACAATTCAAGTTTCATATGCCCAACGATAACAAAGACCAATTTTCTTAAGTCATGATTATAAGACTTCAATGTCTAAATCATAACTTGTAAGTTAGTCTTGATGTATTTTAGTGTTTGTTGACTAATTATTTTATCAAAAATTAATTTTTGTTTTTTCTCAATTGATATATTATTTTAAACATTGTGAAAAAGTTATTTATGTATAGTAATTTCAATCGTGTATAATTTTTACATGTAATATCTAATTTTAACAAACTTTACATTTTTGGAAAGAGCTTGATATATACCTTTGTTTGAAAATAAGATCTACCATATGCTCCGGGCTACATTAGAAAAAATTTTAAAATAATCATTCTTGTGAATAAGGTGTTGTTTGGCCTAATATGAATTTTCAAACTTGGTGAATAACAAAACGATCCTATTTCTTATTTTATTTTATTTTTTCCAATTGTTTATCGCAAGTTTGTGGGATAAAGCACAATTGTCTTGTTACAATAATCCTATTTGAAAGGGAAATGCATTCTCTCTCTCTCTCTTTTGTTTTGTTATATCAATTTTCATCAATTTTTAAACCAATTAAATCCAAATCCATATATTGTTCACCGTGAAATTGCAAACTTTCCTTGAATCCTCTTCCATTTTCTTAGTGATCGACTTAGCATGTTTTCAATGTCATATGCTCAATTTGGGTGCAGTGTTTGGCTTGCTTCTCTACTATATTCCATGAGCATAATTGCGGTACTCTCAACTGCATTGTAAAACATGGAATCAACTTTTTTTTTTTTTTCCCCTTATTCATATTTCAAATGATGCACATACTAGGACCATTCATAGGAGATTTAGGAAGTAAAAACTGCAATCATAGTTAATTGCTAATTTTGATTCTATTTTGAATTTTCCTATATTTTAGATGGACTTAATCTAAATGTTTATACTATTAAACTATCCATTATCTTTTCATGTTGTGATACCTATGTAAGTGAAGTCTTATATGAATTATAGGAGAGAAGTAATATTAGTTTGTAACATCAAGAAAAAAAAAAAACCAACTCAATGCTAGTTAGGAATTTTTAGACGAGATGGTTGAAAAGGTCTATTACCTATTAACTTGGTTGTTTACTATTTTTGGACTAAAGCATTATAAAGAACATTAGATTCGTTACCAGAAGATGGATGATTTGAAGATGAAGTAATGTGAAAGCTAGTGGGCCTATTTTAAATTGATTTAGAGAAAAGGCCCAAAAGGCCTAAAGAGGTAGGGAGTGCCATTAAGATGACTCTTGGTGAACTTCTAGGATAACTTATAGGTAGAAGGTGATAGAAGTGAATCAAATTGCATATTGTAAAATAGTGCACATTGTAAAATAGGAGGAGTTGGGCCCAATTGCAAAGTCTTGTGATAGAGTCATCATGTGCTTAATGGGGTTGATTTTGATATCTATTGATGGGCAAAATTCATATATGTGCCTAAGGACCTAGAGTGACCAAGTCTATAAGCCAAAGATGGGAGGCTTGGTGTTGAAGCCAGAACTTAGTCTAAGGTATCATAAGCCTAGAGGACCATAGTGCAGGGATGATCTATTAATGATGCTCTAGACATGTTGAGACATCACATCAACCCCATGCCCTAAAATGTGACAAGTAACATCCTAAGCTTGAGGCTATTAGCTAACCTATACTTGGGAATGCCTCTATAAAAGCTTGAGTTTTGACTTCTAGGTCAAATTTTAAATTCTGAGCTCTTACACATATATACTCACTATTATCTCCCACAACTTACAAATTGACTAAAGCATTTGAATGGTTATGTTGAAGAAAACTTTGGTACCTATTCTAGTGGTGTTTACTTTTGCAGGTCATCTAAGCCCATTACCTAGCTAGATGAAAATATACAATTAACACTATATAAGTGAAGTTTCACATGGGTTGTAGAAGAGAAATACCATTGGTTTATAAGTTTAAGGTAATGAATATTATGTAAATATCAGTTAAGAACTTTTGGACCAAGTGGTTAAAAAAGGCTTATTACTCGCTTGTTGACTTGGCTATTCATTACTTCTAAGATGAGATGAAAAACCCCAAAATTCTAAACAAGGTCAATGGAATCAAGAAGGAATATTTGAAGTCAATTAACAAAGGATTTATAAAATTTAGAACCAAAATTTTCCAAATAACCATCATGTTTATGAACTTGATTTATTGAAAATAGCTTTGAAATAACTTAGTGACTTTAGATAAAATTGTAATACCCTAATAAGTGAATAAAATCATTAAAGAATTTTGAAAGGAAAAATAGGAGGGTGGAGATTAATTTTGCAAAATGACTATTTTGCCCCTAAACTCTATTTAGAGTCTTTTAAGTTGGCTAAAATAAATAAAATTTTAAATGAAAGTCATTTGAAGTCATTTTGAATTATTGAGAGTGATCTCTTGAAGCTTAGAGACAAATTATCAAAAAATGACCATTTTTTCCCTTAAAGATGGTTTTATCGAAAATGAATATGAAATTCCTTAGGGAACCTAAATATGACCCTAAGAACTTAGTTAGGTGAATAAGATCAATTGCAAAATATTTGGAGACAACTGGAAAAGAAAATTTCAAATTATTGTAAGTCTAAGTATTGTATAATATTTATTGTGAAGGAAAGCAATTGAGATTTTGAGAAAAATATCATTTTGGAAGTGAGTAGGCATAGTTTGGAAAGAATTTAGGTATTTTTGGATTTCCAACATGGTAAGTTCAAAATATTGTTTGAGTTGATGATTTAGAATAGTTATAAGTGACTGAATTTGAAAATTTATTGGTTTCTTCAACGTTGAGGATGCATTAGGATGTACTCTTGTTACTGCCACCTATATTGAAGATTTTTTAGTTTCATTTGATGATTTGGGAATTAATCAATAATTTAATATGTTTTATATATTGCTGGGTGTTGGATTGAATGATAAAAATGAAGGATGATGCATGATAATTAAAGATATGTAATGGGTTATTAGATGTAGTTGTAATCGCCACTATGAAGATGGAATTGAGGTTTACATTATCTTGTTAAATTTGATTTGAATGTTGAGTAATGATAAATTGATGATTGGAGTATGAATATCTGATGTATGGAGTGGTTTTGGTGATTAATTAGTAGATATGACATATGAAAGGTTGGAATTGGTAACATGATTGAATTAATGGGTCAATGAGTTAATTTAATCATTAATTTATGAATGTTTAGTAGGTTGATATGTTCTTAGAGTGATAAATTTGATGAAAATTGAAATTATTTGATAAATATTAGGTTTGGTGAAATTTAGGGATAAATTAGGTTGAATCGAAAGATTGTGAGAACTTCAAAAGTTAATTTCTTACATGATTTTTGAAAAATGTTAAATTCTAGAAAAATATGATGTATTAATTTTATTTTGATTAAATTTGATAGAATTATCATTTAATTATAAATAGAAGTTGAATTGGATGTAAAATGAGGTGTAGAAGTGAAGATGTATAGAAATTGGATTAGTTGAAAGGATGAGAATCAATAGGGGCTTGCTCTGTTTTGAATGCCTTGTTTTGGAAATATTTTTGGCTTGAAAATGAAAAGTAAATGATGTATTAGACACTAAGAAGGATAATGAACAAGTGGGTTTTGGTTTAGAGTCATTTGGACATAAATTGAATAAGCTATGAGCTCTTAAAGTTCAAAATTCATAATTAAAATTGGTCTAATAGTTTAAGAGCTTTAAATTGAATAAAATTAGGTTCTTTATGATAAAAAGAGTAGTGGAAGTGATAAAGAGATAAATGGTTTTGGTTTCACTTAATTTGGCTTAAATCGAGTAAGCTATGGCCATTTAATGTTAAGACCTTAATTTATGACAAATTAAAATTAAGTTGGACATTGGTTTAATTTAATTGGGATAAGACCAACCTAACCTCAAGTTAGCCTAACCAAAATAGGCTTAAGGACTATCCTCTTACACTTCCCTTAGTTGGCTCATGTAATTGAAGACAATTTAATGTAATGGGCTTAACTAACTAAAATATCTTAATAGGGCTAAAAAAAAAAAAAAAAAACTTATGAGCCTAAGATCCAAATTCAAAATGCAATTAGGCCTATTTCTTTTTAAGGCGTGTATCTTAAATGAGCTTTAACATGATAAATAACTTAATTGAGTCTCAAACCAATTTAAGGCTTAAATTGAATTAACTAATTAGAATGAATTAGACTTAAGCATAAGAAATAAAATAGGGTTACCTAGTTACTATGAAACCTAAATGGGCCCAACATCCAAAACACATTTAGACCTATTAAATTTTAGGGTCTATATCCTAAATGGGCTTTAATAAATACATCAAATTTAAGTAAGCTCTAAACCTACCAAGACTTTAAATTAGTTAAAGGCTTAAAATGGAATTACAATGGGACTTAATAAATCCATTGGATTTAGGGCACAACTAGTGGGACTAATTAAACATAATAAGCATAGGTTATTTAAAATAAATAGGATTAATCCAATTTGACTTAAAATGTAATTAGTAGTTATAATTGGAATTAACTAATCAATTAGGCCTAGTAGGCCTAATTCTAAACATAATTGGGCCTACTCTACTTAAAGGAATCAAATATCCTAATTGGGTTTTAAACTCAACTAGACTTAACATTCAAATAATTTATTAGATTTAATTAAATAAACCCTAAATGGTTCAAAACACAATTAGTTAAAAGTTAATTAGACCTAGATAACCCTAATTAGGCTCATAATTAGTATGGGCCTTAAGTAGTCTAAACCAAACTTAAAATAGAATTCAATCACATAGAATAATTAACTAATTTATAATTTTCTTTTAATATATAAAACCTTAATAAACTAAATTGGAACTCGAATTGTGATTTGGGAAATGTTGACATTTTAGGTACGTAGTAACTTGTGTGTTGCATGCAAGGATAGTAAATTAAACCTGACTAATAATCAACTCGATTAAATAACTGCTTGCTGCTTATGCATGGTTGCTTGAGCCAACAAGTGAAAAGCTTTGGATTAGGGTTATGGCTGCGGTCATATACTTCAAAATGACAAGGTAACTAGGCACTTAAGCCATCAATATATAGCTTGACGAGCAGTTGATAAGTGAAATTGCATTTGATAATAGGCACTAAAAATGAAGAGAAGGTATATCTAGAGTCGTTAGGGGATTATTGGTGCTGGCTGGTGATACAATATAACTAGACTGCAATTAGTGAGGCTACATAATAGTTAAATCACTTAGATTAGGCTAAAGTAAATTGGTTTTTGGCAACATGAGGTCTGGTTGCTCTTGTTAACTTTTAGTGTTCGTTGCGGTGGAATTAGACCCTTTGTCCTCTATCGTGATGTTTAGAGTCATTAGTACTCCCGTGTTGGGTGTTTAATTAAGATAATTAATTGAATGAAGTGATTGACTATTGCATTAGTTGTAGGTTCATTTGATATGTGTATATGTATTTGTGTTATTGTGTATTGGGTCCTTATGACTCACTCTCCCTTTACCCCTTTTTTTTCAAGTGAGAGTTTTATTGATCCATTATACGACTCATTGGGTTATGGCTCTAAGGAGGAGATATAGGATGAGATTATGGAGATAGACTTTGTTAAATATTTTTATGACTGAGATTTGTTATGTTTTAGACTACATTTTTATATTTTTAGTTATATCAAGACTTATTGGAGATTGCCTAGGGCTCAATGGCTTGATACTTATGGATTGTATTTTTTATAGGCCCCATAGGCTCTAAGACCCAGTTTACCCTTTTCTATCTTACTGTGCATTTTCATGACAAACAAATTATCAAATGTTTTTTAAAATCCAACATTTCGACAAAATTGTTTCAAAATCTAATTAACAATTTCAAGGTTCTAAAACTTGTTTAGAAACTTAGTAATCACTACCTTATGTATTCTACTCAAGTAGGATATGTGGTGAATTGTTAATATCATAGTAGTTTTGGGGCATGACATGGGAATTACACATGTAATGTGAGGGCATTTCTTATTTTTGATAACAAATTAATATATCTTGAGGCTTAAACTAATATGTCAATCTGATTGAAGAATACTATGTAATAGTAAATATAAATCTAATATGAACTTTAAAGATGAGGAAATGTAGTTGATGTGGTTATATGCGTGTTGTGTGCATCCTACACTTCACATAGATAAGTGATATAGAGATCACAAATAGAGGGATGACTTAGAGAAAACGATAGAGTGGAGGAATAGACAGTTTTAAAATCTTGAAAACACAAGTGATAGATAAAAGAGTTTAGGAGCTCAACCTTATAGTTCTTAAGTTAGTAAACTTGTTCTTTATTTGAGTAGCTCTTTCAAAGAGCATAGCTCATAAGTTGAGTACTTTTTGTTTGATGTAAGAATTATCTATCAAATGAGAAGCCATGGATGGGTACTTATAGTTGGATTCAATAACATTTGTTAGATCTTAATAATCGATGGATGAAATGAAGTTTACTCATTTAAAAGTTATCTTGATAAACTTCTTGTAGGCACAAAGCTTGTAGCCTTCTTTGTTAAGAGCATGGGTCCACCTAAAAAAATTGAAAGTGAATGATCAATCCAATGATTTTTGTTTTAGATCCATCAAACCAAAAAATGTTTAAATTATGTAGCATCATAAACCTACTTTTTGGATCCCAATTTAAGAAATGAAACCTAAATTAAATTCATCCTCTACGAACTCAAAAATTGCTCGAGTCTCACAATTTTAATGGTTGAGATTATTTATGTACTCCGTCATCCAAAAGGCATATTGAATTTGTTGATTTTATTTTATTTTACATATTATACAAGTTATATTCAGATTTAGCTTAACAAGCCTTTACGACACAAATTTGGTAAAACTTCCATACATGACGCGACCCGGCCTTCTGTATAAGGTTCCGAGATTCCCACCCCTCATGCAACACAAGATGCATCTAGAAAACTCGTAGTTTATTCATTGAAATTTCCTTACCGAACTAGGTCAAAAGGTCAAGACCCTCCCTAAGTCATAGTCTTAATAACACGTGGTCAAAATTTCCAATATGGATATGCGTCATGACCGTATATGTACATCATTTCTCATGATGTGGCTTTGTTCATACTATACCAAAATTATGTTGGTACTTTCCCAAAATTTCCATTACAGATAAATAATTTGCTCTTCCTACTTTCGGTTAACACGTATCTCATCCGTATTGTTCACGTCTGGTTTCACCACGTGTCGTCAACCCAAGATTTCCATTCACCTAACTTACCTTTCTCTACTATATAAATACAATTAACCTCTCAAACCTCCATGATTGTCACAATCTTGTAAAAGCCTCGTTACGTTTTCACAGAATCCATCCTACCTATCTTTCTCTCTCTCGCTTCATTTCTAGTTTATCTCAGCATTTTGTGATCATAATCACCGAAACTTAGGGGGGGAAAAAATGAACCAAGTGCAACACAAGAAAGGGGAAACAAATACTAAATCTTTTAAATTCGGAGCGATCTTTCGTTCATACCCCAACGTATTCACTGCAGACCAAGATGTTTACGAGGAACATCGAAACAGCAGTGCATCAAGCCCTAGGATGTCGTACTACGCCTCCTCGGATGAAGCCAACGCTACTCCATATACAATGTCTCCATGGAACTACCATCCTTCTCCATACAACAAGTCTCCGTGGTCAATCATCCCATCTTGCATCACTAAGCACGATGATGACGGTTTCCACTTATCGCAAAACGGCCTTATATGTTCATTGGTTCGTGAAGAAGGGCACGTCTATTCACTAGCTGTTTCAGGCGACTTGCTATATACAGGATCAGAAAGCAAGAACATACGCGTGTGGAAGAGCATGGAGGAGTTACCTGGGTTTAAATCTAGTAGTGGACTGGTGAAGGCAATAATTATGTTTGGTGAAAAAGTTTTCACTGGTCACCAAGACGGCAAGATAAGAGCATGGAGGACAAATCCAAACAATCCTTCTTTCCACAAACGTGTCGGGACTTTACCAATGGTTAAGGACTTCATCAAGACTTCAATGAGCCGGAAAAACTACGTTGAGGCTCGACGGCGAAAGCGGGTGGTGTGGAACCGCCACTTTGATGCCGTGTCGTGTTTGAGTTTGGACCGTGATAATGGATTACTGTATTCAGGATCTTGGGATAAGACCATAAAAGTGTGGAGGATATCGGATTATAAGTGCTTAGAATCCGTGAATGCTCACGATGACGCGATTAATTCCGTGGCAGTTGCGGGTTTTTGTTGCCTGATGTTTAGTGGATCCGCGGATGGGAAGGTGAAAGCTTGGAAGAGGGAAAAAGAGGGAAGTAAAATAAAACATTGTTTGATGCAAGTTTTGCTAAAGCAACAAAGTGCGGTTACGGCGTTGGTTGTTAACCAATCAGATGCTATTTTATATAGTGGGTCTTCAAATGGGTTAGTCAACTTTTGGGAGCTATCGGCGGCGCGTGAAATGCACTTAAAGCATGGTGGGGTTTTGAAGGGCCACGAATTGGCGGTTCTATGTTTGGCGACCGGTGGTGATTTAGTGTTTAGCGGGTCTGCTGATAGGAGTATATGCGTGTGGAGGCGGCACGGGGGCGGCTTGCACACGTGTTTATCGGTGTTGTCGGCGCACGCCGGACCTGTGAAGTGTTTGGCAGTGGAGGAGGATGAAGGGAGCGATGGAAGATGGATGGTGTATAGTGGAAGTTTAGATAAGTCCGTGAAGGTGTGGCGGGTCTCGGAGGATCTTCCGGAGGTGATGGAATTTGCGGAAAATGGAAATGCAACGAAGGCATTATTGAAGAATGCAGATAGTAGGAGATTTTATTCCATGGCAAATATGAGATAAATGCCGAACGAAATTGAAATGAGCAGATGATAGGAGAAAGTTAGCAATGGTGAATATTATTATTTGTGTCAACTGAAAATAGAATTTTACAAATCACAATTAAACATGGATGTTTGTTTTAAATTAATGTTACGAGATTTCGATGTTCTAAATATTTGTCTTTGATATTTCTTCAAATGCATATAGATAGTCGGAGTATCTATTAAGGATTTAAAAATACTATATATAATAATCTTTTATATTTTATTGTATGTTTTTTTTTTCTAAAGTATAGAAAAAAGTGCAATAAAATTATTTTTAAAACATTTAACAAATGCTTTTGAAAAACAGGAAGATGAAACAGTAAACATATAGCAAAAACTCAGTGAAAGTTAACCGAACTCTTGAATCATATTTGATGAAAGCTTGAGGCTTTATACATGTACTGCAGGGGGTGGGACATGAGGGACCTTGTATCAAAGCAGTGGGCGTAGGCCACCGGCCAATCGGTAATGGGTCCAGCTGAAGTTTCCTTAGCCCTAAAGGGTCCTTGTGGAAGGCACCTCTCATAAATTATTTGAGTAATCGAGGAACGAGAAGCTTCCCGCCTTCAGGCCAGAAAGAGGGAAAAAAGAAAAGGAAAAGAACGATAAAGTCATGGATTACTAGAAAATTGCTTGCCTAATCAAATTATAACCTAAGCTAAGTGTAGTTAAGGGAAAAAATATAAGGAAAAGGATGGAGGATGTGCTTCCCCCCAATTTAGTGTGCTAAATGCTGACGGTGATATCATCAGTTAATAATCGATTATTTTGAGCACAATTAGTAATTTGTGTTAAGATGCATTTGTATTTGGATTCAAACAGTTTTATGCTTAAATGTCTCAACTTGTAATACGATTTGTTTAGTAATTATTTATAAAAAATTTAAACCTATAACTTAATCTATTACATAAACATGTTTCATGTCTAGATTAGATCTGTTTATTGATTTAAAAGTTCTTAAATAAATCCTAACATAATTGATAATCTATTAGAGAAATTACAAAAGAATAAATTCTTCATTAAACTAAAATCTACAAAAGTAAATTATTTGAACTCTCACACTTAACAAATTGTAATGAGACAAAAGTTATAACCAAATAAAGTTAAATAAGATATAACAAACTAACCTATTTATTTGCTACATCATATTATTACAATATTTAGGATTGAAAATTATTAAAACAATACAACAACATGATACACAACATGAGATGATTAGGAATATACTTAGAAAGAGAAAACACGAAACACGACAAGACAATTGATACACAATACAAAGATACAATTATGACATAAATAAACATAATTATATGATAACTTGATTATTTATCATTTTTATTCAATTTTATATATTTTTGGCACTAATATGAATTAGACATGATTTAAAAATATAGATACAACCCATTAACACGAATTGTTAGCCCTAACGATGTCCAAATTCACAAAAATCTTCAATTAACTCTTCAAGAGTGGCCATAAAAAATCTATATAGAAAAATATTGTCAATTCAAATAAAAAAGAAACGATGCTATAAAGTTTAATGGAAATGATTCATTATTTCTTTATGTTTATATAATACTTCCATATCTTTGCTTGATAGGTGCACCAAATTATCATTAGATTTAAACAATGTGAATTGTTTAAATCTTAATTCATCTACATACTAATCAAATGTAATTTTATTTACATAGTGGATAATTCAAACACTATAGTGGATGTTTAAGGAAACATGATTTTATGAAATTAACTAACTAAAAAGAAAAAAAGAGAGGATAAATGTGCATTTTTATTATAGATATTAATGACATAAGACATTTGAAAATGGAATTTGTATATTATTTCAAAAAAGAGACCATAAACTAGAGTTGTAAGATATGAACATAAGATTTATAAGCAAATGGAACATCATTCCATATGTAAACTATCAAAGCCTTTAAATTTACACTCTGAAATGGCTTCTCTCGAACTATAAGTTCAAAATGAAATACCAAATGAAACACTCAATTATCAATTACATTACATAAGATCTCTAATAAGGTTTAATTCTAATTTAGGCTTAAAACTTCAAATGAATGTGTAAAAAAAATTCCCAAATCTTAAATAGATTAATGAGTTCATAGACATGTTTGGGGTGCTAATTTCAAACCTAGATATGTTTATAAATGGATCTAAGTGAGTCTAACCTATTTATTAATTATGTTGAGTTTTTTGAACACAAACCAACTCATAATTGCATTGTGTTGAGTTCGGGTTGGTGGATCATGTACTAAATTGCTAACCTTAATTTTGAAGTATGTTGAAAGATATAAGAAAAATTAAAAAGTAGAAATATTACAACAAATCATTTGCCTTTCTATTTGAATTTTTAACTTTACTTTCCTATTTGAGTAACTTAGTTTTTGAATTTTTTTAATTAAATCTGTCAAATGTTCTATTGTGCATAGTTGTCAAAATTGTAATTCTACCTATATGATTTTATGAGTTTATGATTTTATGATGTATTTTCAAGTTAACTTAAGCGTATAATCATTTTTATATAGACTTATGATAGAATAATGAATTTACACATAAAATAAATAGAATGTTACATTTTTAATTGAGTCTATTGATTTTACTGATTAAAGTAAGATAGGTTAAAAGTTAGAAGATATAACTTAGTTTTCACAAGATATAAATATTACTGTTTTTTTTGAAAGACTTGGAATTAGAATATACTGACATTATTGATAGTAGTATCAATAATGATGTTAGTATTGACAATGAAAATGACAGCATGATGGTTATTGTAAAGAAAGAGTTGGCGATATTTTTAACTTTGATGATGAAAAAGGAAATTTATGATTTTTTTTTGGTAGCTTTGTATTTGATTATTATAATTTATATTATAATACATTTCATATTGGTATTGTTATTCACATTATAGTTTTATGCATTAGTATAACAAATTATGGTAATTTATTTGTACTATAAGTATATAACTTTTATTATGAGTTGTGATAAAAAATTTATATTGAATTTATTTATTTTCATCTTATATTTTATGTTTTCTATAACTCTAATAAACATATTTAAATTTTTAAAAACTATTTTATGTAGGTTATAAAAAGTTACATTTCTTTATTTCGATTCTACATATTGATTTTATAGACCCTTTAGCAATTTTGGGTTGAATCGCAAGTTTGACAACCTTGCTTTATGAGTTCACATGTGGTGCAATATAATTGGTTCATAATAATTAATTTAATAAAATATTGTTGTTGTATATAGTATAATTAAATTATATGATAAAAAATTGAAAGAAAAAGAGAATTCTCTTAGCAACCTCATGATTAGGAGGTAACTCACCACCATCTTAGAAGAGAAAAAAAAAAAAATTTAAACCATTCATTGCTCAAGGTGTAGTTTATATCTAAAATGAAAATCTGATTATAGATGATTAGCATGAATTTAGCAAACAACAATATGTAAAGCTATTGTTTTCCAAATTACTCATAGGCAGCATTCACGCAAACAAATCTATGGACTATGGACATCTTATATAATTGGTTGATACCATTTTTCACAATTTCATTGTCTCATCCAACTTCTTGAACCAAAATTCCCAAAATAGCCATCTACTTTAACTATCTTCTATCATAGATTCATGAATGTATGATAACCAAAGCACCATTCGTTCACCAACTTAATGAATTTCAATCCTTAGACAAAAGTTTTTCATCAAGAAATATTGATCATAGTGGTAAAGAATTCAAATCCCAAAGTTAGAGAGAGAGAGAGGACCTACTCCCACATATGCAATTGATGTAACCGCATCATCATCTTTTGGCCTAAGATACACACACATTCTAAAGAACCACATTTGTGGCCCCACTAGCACTTGAAAAGCCTTAGCCTTAACTAGCTATGCCCTAAAGGCCTTTTTTTTTTCTTTTTAATTTTTATTCTATTTATTTTTTATGTTAGCATTTTTCATTAAATTATTTAATGTAAGCCATTAAAAAATAACATGTAGTAAGTCTTAACAGTACTTTAATGCAATTGACAAAATAACTCAAGTAAGAAATTTTCAAAACATTGAAACCTAAATAGAGAATAAAAAAAGATTAATGATTTAAATAAGAATGAAAAACACACATTTATTTTTTAACACTTATCCACTTTTCTATTTCAATTCTTAATCTTTTTTTTTTCTTATATTTGAGTTTTCAACAATTTTCAACTTTTATGAAGATAGAACTTCTATCAAATTTGTGAAAAATTTCCACCCATCCTTGATGTGTGTTAGCTTCTAATTCATAGTGGCTAGTTTTTTTTTTCTTTTTTTTTTCTAATAACAATTTTTTGTAGCATTTTTTCTTTTTCTATTTTCATTATTTTTGCAATTTTGTCCTTTCATATTATATTATGTAATTAAATATATTTATTATTGTCATTTCATTAAATTAAATATATGTATAATTAACAAAAACAACAACTTATATATGCATAGCCAATACAAAAAACAACTTGTCTTCATTTATTATCTTATTTAAGTAACAATCATAAGTAATCTTTAGTATCTTAAGGCTAACACCAACACCGTATTCCAGAGTCTAATACTAGGTACATTACTTATATCACCCATTAGTAGATCCACTACCTCCATACATAATTGTGTCCCATATCATAAATACTTCCCATTGATAGCTTTGTCAAGATCTCTTAAACTATATCACTATAATAACTTTTTCCAAATCTTCTAAACCATATTGCAATAGTTTCACCACATTGATAGTCCACTTATCCATAAGTAAGTTGCTTCTTTTGATTGATTGATCATAGTGTTGGTGGCAACCATGTTATATGAAATTAATTATGGCATAATATATTTTAAGTTCATTAATTTTTATAATTCTACAAGCACACTTAAATGCATAAGCCAATACTCAATTGGAATTTGATGTGCCACAAATGATGATACAATCAGATGATTTCAATTCCTAGGCAACAATCTACAGTAATGGAAACCAATAGTCGAATTAATGAACAATAATGAATAATAAACCCTAAACCCTTACTGGATATGATGCACCGGCAAGAGAGTAGTCTTAGTACGAATTAGTTGATATGATGTACAACAATCCAATATCGCCACTCGCTACAATCTCACAAATTGATAAGAGTAAAAAATGTAGAATAAACTTCATAATGTATTTCTCTAAATGTAAAAAAAAAGTTCCTCAATCTTTGCAATACAACATATATATAGCAAAGGAAAACAAAATGTGAAAAGTCACAAGATTTCATTTGGCTTGCCTACATAAGCCACTGGCTTTAGAATGAAGGCTGCTAGCCTTGCATTGTAAGCCGCTGGCCTAGATGGCCGGTTTAGATTCCAAAGCTGTTGGCTTTGGTGATTAATGTTGTCGGCCATCCGTTGGCTTTGGTGATTAATGTTGTTGGCCTTGATGGCCAGCCTTAGAGGCTAAGCCATTAGCCTTTATGGCCGACCTATCTCTACGCCACCGGCTTTGAATGGCAGGTTTAGAATGAAAGCCGTTGGCCTTTTTAAGGTGTTCACCTCTAGTTTTTGCAGTTTGATTCCCGCATTGAACAATGTTGTAAGAGTCTTGATTTGATTCCCATCATCTCTTCGGACCTGTAGAAGATTTGTCCTCAAATCTGATGGTTCTTCTATTTTAGTTGTGCATTTCTGAGAATCCCCTGGATTGAAAATTTTGGCCTACAATTGTTTGTTGTCTTGAAGTCATGGTTGCCCTATAGACTTCTAAATTACCTATAGCTAATTCACTTTATTCAGGTTGTCTCCCAGTCTCTTCTTCTTTACTAATAATAACTTCCTGTCAGTGGTTTTATTGATCTACTCTTAAGCTTCATGCACCTCAGTTGGTGACATATGACTTAAAATAACTTGTTTACCATCCTTTTGAAACATATAGATGTTTTTAAACCCATCATGCATCACCATCCTATCAAATAAACAAGGTTTACCCAGTAATATATGTGATGCGCACATAGGGAAAACATCGCAATCAACTACATCCTAGTACTTTTTCCCTATACTGATTGGAACCTTAGCCCTTTGAGTGGCATGCAAATTGTCTCATTCACTTAACTAATGTAATTTATAGGGCCTATGATGAGGTGTAGTGACTAGTTGCAGTTTATTCACTAATGCAGCAGCTATAACATTAGTGTAACTACCACCATCAATAAGAAGAGTACAAAGATTATCTTGAACCTTGTAGGGAATATGGAATAGGTTTTCCCTTTATACGTGATATGCCAAGATCCAATTCCAATTAACAAGACTAATTGAGGATAAAATTGAGCAATTGTTCAACAAAATGGCATGATCCCTAATTGAATGTGAACCCTAATTTCATGTACAAGAACAAAATGAAACTCCAAATTCTTACCAGATATGATGCACTAGTAGAATTAGGAACAACTTGCAATTGTTGATATTACTTACAACAATCCAAGCTCCACTCCCCATAACCCTTAAAAGGAATTGATAAGAGTGTATGAAATAAGAGGGAAAATTCCCTTTCTTTCACGTGATGCTTTTCCAAAATATGACAAAAGTGTCTTTTGGTTATCCCCCTTATAAGTATTTATAGTAGTCCCTAAATATGGAAAAACAAGCATAAGAATAATAATGAAAATAACATAGTACATGGTCGACTCTCTATGGTTCATTTCGGTTCAAAAACTAGAACGTGAACCCTTCTCTAAACTATGTGCTAACTAGTTTAGTCGCCATCTTGTAGTATTGGCAAGTGTACCTGATTAAATATAAAACAATCATATAAAATGAATGAAGACACTATGTGAATGTCTTCGGGTTTCATTTGCTCAAAGAGGTTTGATTCCCATCATCTCCTCAGGCCTATGGAAGATTTGGCCTCAAATCTAATGGGTCCTTTGTCGTAGATGAGAATTTCTAAAAGCCACCTGGATTGAAAACCTTGGTTTGCAAATGCTTGTCGCCATGAAGTCGTGATTGCCCTAGAGTCTTCTTGAGATGTTCATAACTCTTTTGATAAAGCTTCTGAATTTCCTATGACTGTTTGACTCTACTCAAGTTGCCTTCTAGTTCTTTCCGCCCTAATAATAAAGACTCCTTCTCAGTATTTTTATTGATCTGTTCCTAGAATTCGTGTACCTCATTTAGTGACATAGGAGTCAAAACAACCTATTCACTTTCCTTCTGAAACACATAGGTGTTTCTATACCCATCATGCAACACTCTCCTATCAAATAACCAAGATCTACTCAGTAGTATATGTGATTCACACATAGATTGAACATCATAAACAATTTCATCTTGGTAGTTCCCCCCTATGCTAATCGGAACCTTAGCCCTCCGAGTGATATATAGACTGTCATGTTCACTTGACCAATGCAATTTATAGGGCCTATGATGAGGTGTAGTGACTAGTTGCAGTTTGTTCATTAATGCAGCAGATATAACATTGGTGCAACTACCACCATCAATGAGAAGAGTACAAAGATTGCCTTAAACCTTATAGGGAATATGGAATAGGTTTTCCCTCTGCATGTCCTTAATATCTGGAGATGTACTCATTACCCTACGCAATACATTAATAGCTAGATATTAATCATTGCCTTTGTCCTCATATACCTCAGCTTCTGGATCCTCATAATATTCCTTTAGCACTACTAATAAATCTGTAGGCTCAAGTACGTCTTCCTTGTCACCTTCGTTTTCCACCTCTATAGTAGTCATCACCATTTTGTTGGGATACTGAGCAGCCATGTGTCAAAAGCCCATGCATTTGAAGCATTGGGTTTGGTGAATCTTTCCACCTGATGACCTCGACAATATTTATTAGATATCATCCCTAGCAACCGCTTTGCCTTTTTTAGAACTATCCCTCTCTCTAACGTTAATAGTTGCATTTGATTCTATAGCTCTACCAATTTCCCCCTTTTTAACTTACTAATTATCTAATCTATATATCTGAGTAGTGGATCCATATCTATTACTTGATGCTCTGTATGGATTGGAGTGCCTCTACCTCTCAATTTTTAAAGCCAATTGCATGGCCTCATCAAGAGTGTTATACCTCTATAGGTCGACAATACATGTAATCTCATATTTCAACCCGGACACAAATCGCGCCATGGTCTATTTAAGAGGTTCCATTGCCCTACATCGGATCCTCAATGTCTCAAACTCTGGCACATACTTATCTACAATTTTGCCTTGCCGTCTCAATGTCTGGAGACGCATGAATAACTCCTACTTGTAGTGATCTGGTATAAACTTCTTCCTCAATATCCTTTTCATTTTCTGCAAAGTATGAATCTTAACATCACCATCTCTCCTCCTCTTGACTACAAGGTTCTTCTACCATAAGGCGGCATAACCTATAAATTCAACTGCTGCTAGATGAACTCTCGTATGATCATTAATCTCATAGCACTTGAAGATTCCTTCTACCTTATCCTCCTAATCAAGGTAATCCTTTATAGGCCCCTTTTCCAGCAAATGAAGGCATCTGTAATTTTAAATACTTTAGACTCCTAGGCAGTCTGAACACACGGTTATGATAAGGTTCATCCTCAAAGTCATCATCCCTTTCCTCCCGAAAAGAATGATAATCTCCTCTTAATCTCCTACCCCTATTTCCTCCAACTGCTCATTCCCTACCAGCATCATTAGGGGTTACCTAAGGCTGGGGTGCCTGTAGATTTGCTATTGGTGGTTGTGGCAATGTCATCTGATCAACCTGTGTTGCTAGTGTAGCAACAATAGTAGTAAGATTCTACAATTGTTCTTCTAAAGTTCTTCTACTTATAGCACGACATCCCTGACCTCTTCCTACAACTTAACTATTGGCCTCATTACTAATTCCTTTATTCACACTATCATTTGACATGGTTGTTGAATTAAACTTTGATATTTTTTTTTTTATACAATGTCACCTCCACAACACCAATTCCTTCAATTCCAAATCGCACACTCATGACACAATTCCTCTAAATCACAAACACGCCCTACAACACAAATTATTTATTTATTTATTTTTGTCTCACAATTACACCTTCATAACACAAGTACTCTAATTCTAAATCACACACTTACGACATAATTCCTCCAATCACAAACACACTCCATGAGATAATTTTTTTTTTCTTAACACATAACACACACACTTCATGCTACAAATTTCTCCACACTCAAACACTCACAGCACAAATGAACAACACACCCTCCATGACATAAAACTCTTGAATTCACAACACACACTCACGGCACTTCAACAATCACCCCTTGTTCAAAATTCAATTCAAATCATGTGTACTACAACATCACATTACACATACCCTAAATGCTCTCTTATCAACTCATGTCAATGGGGTATTCACGGTAATTTAATACACATTTACTACAGAATTACACACTTATGGAATCAATTGTAGTAATCCCCAAATCATCCATGACAATAACCTTAAGGTAATCCTTTCGTCAATTCCAATGCACAATGATTAAAGGAACACGACATAGTTCATGTAATATATCTAATTTCAATTCAAAATCATCAATTGAACAAGTTCATGGCATAAACCCTAAATTCCCAAATCAAAATCAAGATTCCTTGATGTGCCTTACAAATTCAATTGCATACACATCCACAAATGGTGTGATCACTAAATCAAATCAACAATGGTATGATCAACAACACTCCTTTGATCCTTAATTCACGTGGAACCAATTGACAATGATACTAAATTGTGTTGATGAACAATGCAATTGTATAAGAAATAAGGGATAACAATATAAATGAATTAGAATTTCATTCAAATTGACGTGATTCAAATATGAAATTGATGAACCCTAATTCATGTGTAGAATAACAAGTAACCAAACAAATTGCACCTAGATATGATGCACTAAATACAATTTGAAACAATTAGGGAAAGATTGATGTTACTCACAATCTCCTCAAGCTAATATTGCCATAATTTCACTTATGAAATTGATAAGAGAATTCTTGCATGCAAGGACTCTTCCTCAGGGCAAAAGATGTAGTTTTTCAAGTGTTCAAAAAGCTCCCTCAAAACCTTATTTAGCAAGTATTTAGACTTGCTCCAATTAGGGTAAAAATAACAAAACAAATTACAAATAAGCCATTTAAGTCTCCAGTTCTAAAACATGAAAATATAAGTACAAATAAGTCTTCAAAAGGACAGTTCTTCACTTCAATAGGACATATTGTGGCCGATTCTTTTTTAATTTATGTAGGTTCATGAATAACCTACAAATTGAGCTTTAGCGAGTTTATCCGCCATCCTATAAAAACTGACAAGTGTACTTAGTAAAATGCACAAAAAATATGTAATGGAAAAGAATATACTAAACAAATATTCTTTGGGTCGGATTGTTCAAAGAGGACCCTTTAACTCTTGCTTTGGTGATAGGTCATGTAGGATTTTGATTCCTATCATCTCTTCGGGCCTCAAGAAGATTTGCTCTTAAATTTAATGGTCTTCATGAACATCATTGGGTAAATAGAGTGATAGGTTTATAACATTAAATTTAGCAGAGACTTCATATCTTCATGGTAAGTTATCTATAAAAATATCACTATAGTCACCTAGTACTTGAGATACCATAAGGGGTAGATGTTCTCTCCTCTCCATCTCTAGGATATATCTCATTTGTAATAAATATAATGGTCTATCATATGCTATGGCCTTCCTTAACTCAAACCATCCCACTAATAAGGTCTTCTTCTTCCTAGTTTTACTTATATGTCTCTGAACCTCTTGGTCCTTTGAAGGTTTACTCATCTGCCTCTAAACTTCTTGGACCTCTAAAGGTTGACTCATCTACCTCTAAACCTCTTAGACCTCTGAAGGTTAACTCATCTACTTCTAAACATCTTAGTCCTCTGAAGGTTAACTCATTTGCCTATGAAACTCTTAGACCTTTGATGGTGACATTGGGTTCAACACTATACATTTACCCTATTACTGGAACATATAAGTATTTCTATAGCCATCATATAAAACCCTCCTGTCATACAACCAAGGCCTACCAAGCAATATATGGGATGTATGCATAGGAAGAATGTCACATTCAATTTCATCATGATATTTATCCCTTATACTGAAAGGTATCTTAGCCCTCTGGGTAACATGGAGACTCCCCTACTCATTCAACCAATGTAATTTATAGGTTTTTGGATATAGGGAAGTTACAAGTTTTAATTTTGATACTAATGAGACAACCACAACATTAATACAACTACCACCATCAATAATAATAGCACATAAATTACCTTGTACCCTACAAGAGGTATGGAACAAATTTTCCCTCTACTCATCATCACTAGTAGGAAACAAAGTCAAAGTTTGGTGCAGTACATTAATAGATAAATATGGATCACCTCCCTCCTAACTATTGGCCTCATTTACAAATCCCCCATTTACAATAATGTTAGACATGGTTGTTAAATTGATTTGTTGAAATACAAAAAAAATTCAAGACAATTTTAATATACTTCACTTCGAATGCAACACACACAACACCCCTTTTCAACCTTATAATAATACTTCACACACACACACTTCCATGGTTTAACACAACACTAAAATAACACACACACCATGGCTCCACACACACTTCTATGTTTCAACACACAACCATGACTACACACCCAACACACAACACTCACTCCACGGTATACACACACATACTCATGGTGTAGCTCTCCACTCTATGGTTCACACACACTTCCACACTTCAATACACACTTACTCTACATAAAACACACACACAATCAAAGTGCAGTAACCTTCAAATCACCACACATACACTTCTACACCACACATACTTCACCATGGCACATACACACACATATAACCATGGTGCAACAACCTTTTCACCACAATACACTCACACAATACACCACATTGCAACCCTCCACCACATACACTTCCACTTCACGGCAACAATAACACAATTAGAACACTTAATGAAGCTTCTCCAAAAATGGTAAGAAACAATTCAAAAATAGTCAAAGTGTATTAAAATCAACAATACACAATAACTCTTCAAATTAAAGTTTGTTTTAGAATTCAAATTGTTTCCTAATTGTCCACGGCAAAGAAGGCAAATTTGAAAAGAATTGTGCTCTACTTCCGAATTCTTGCAAAGGAAAGTGTATTACAACAATCAACACCACTCAATGTTCAAACTCAAATTCAAAGCTTCGCTTTCTTCCACTCACAAAAGCACTCACGGCAAGATGAAGACAACAAAGTTCAATTCCGAAATTCCACTTCCACTTCCGCAACAACAAGGTATACCACAACATAGTCACAAATAATTACTTCAATTTTACTTCTAATAAATTCAATTAAGAAATGAAAATTCAATAACCCTAATTTCTTAATTGTAATTCACGTAAATCCCTTCGTTAAAACCTTTGCTCTGATACCAAAAATTGTGATGAGCTTTACAATTCCAATTGCATACACATCCACAAATGGTGTGATCACTAAATCAAATCAACAATGGTGTGATCAATGACACTCTTTTGATCCCTAATTCACTTGTAACCAATTGACAATGATACTAAATTGCATTGTATAAGAAACAATAGATAAAAAAAATAAATGAATTAGAATTCCACTCAAATTAACATGATTCAAATATGAAATTGGTGAACCCTAATTCACATGTAGAACAACAAGTAACCAAACAAATTGCACCTAGATTTGACACACTAAATACAATTTGAAACAACTAGAGAAAGACTGATGTTACTCTCAATCTCTTCAAACTAATCTCGCCACAATTTCACGTGCGAAATTGATAAGAGAATTTTTGCATGCAAGGAATCTTCCTCATGGAAAGAGATATAGTTTTTCAAGTGTTCAAAAAGCTCATTCAAAACCCTACATAGAAAGTTTTATACTAGCTCCAATTAGGGAAAAAACAACAAAACAAATTACAAATAAGCTACTCAAGTGATCGGTTCTAAATGATGTGCCTAAATCCACTTAGAAGCACATTTAAAAAACTCAAGAAAAAGCTAACTCAAATTAACAACAAATTGGCTCCAAAAGGGCAAGAATTCATGTGAACCCTAATGAAGATGCAAGGAAATCCAAATGTTCAATGTTGCAATTGTGAAACCTCAACGTTAATCTCTTATAAAAACACCCTAATCACATATAAACCTACGAAAATAATCCACAAATTCAAAAGAAAACTTCAATTCTAAGAACTCCTTTCCACAAGTGATAATCACGTTTTCAAAAGGAATTCTTCAAAGATGATTCGAATTCAATTGAAAGAGATCTTAATTAAACACAAGAATTCGACAACAATTAGAAGAAAATCTGTCCAAGAACTATCTCAATTCACCCCTAGATATGACACACTAGAGAAGAAAAGAAATCACAACAAAATGAAATTGATACTACTCACAATTTCAAGGTGTTGCACTCGCCACAATTTCAACTCTTGGGATTGAAATTGATAAGATTCTAATGACAATTAGGAACCTTAATTCTCACGTGAATATGACCTCTCTATTATGCAAAAATAAGCCTCCTCAAACCCTCTCTTAAGCAAGTATTTATACTTGCTACTCCTAGGGTTAAAAAGTGCTCAAAATTACAAGTTTGCCACTTTTAAGGTGGCTAACCCTAAATGAAAATTACAAGGAAATAAAAGTGTCTCAAAACCAAAATACAACCAAAATAGTTCATAAAAGAGTAAATATATAAAAGAAATGGTCTTCAAGATGCCGGTCTTCTATAAGATCCATCGGCCCAGCTCATCGCCGGTTCAGGTCGGTCCATGGATAACCTACAAGCTGAGTCTGAGGGAGTTTGTCCATTGCCCTATAAAATATGATAAGTGTACCTGTTAGAAAACATAATACAAGAATAATAGAAAAGAGGTTAATATATAAATAATTCCGAGATCGATCTACTCAAAATAGGCCCTCATCGCCAAAATTTGAATTCCTTTAGTTCTTGTCCTAATGATAGGTCTTATCGGATTTTGATTCCTATCATGTCCTCGGGCCTCAAAAAGATTTGTCCTCAAATCTGGTAGATCAAATGCAGTAGAGACTTCGTTTCCTCTTAGTAAACCACTTGAAGAAATATCACAGCAGAATCCCAAAATCTGAAATACCACGGGTGGTGATTGTTTTCTCTCCTCCATTTCTAGGATGTATCTCATTTGCAACACAAATAATGACCCATTATCCACTGAGGTGTCCCCTATCTCAACCCATTTCACTAATATTGTTTCCTCCTTTTCTAACTCATCTATATGTTGCTGATCCTCATGGTCTTCTAATGGTTGGCCTAACTGCTCATTGCCCTCTGAGACCTTTAAAGGTGAACACAACTGTCTCTGAACATTCTGGCCCTTTAATGATAGACTCATCTGACTCTGATCCTCAGAATACTCCAATGGTTTACTCAACTGCTTGTGAACCACTAGTATCTCTAAAGGAGAACATAACTGACCCTGAATTGTTTGGTCCTCTGGTAGTCTGCTCATCTGGCTATAATCATCAGGATCCTCAGAAGGTTAGCACATCGGTGTCTGATAAATTTTATGCTCTAAGGGTTGGCTCGTGTCACTAGAGCCTCCAAGAACCTTTGAAGGTTGGCATACCTGAGTCTGCATAGTTTGGTTCTCTGAAGGTTTGATCATGTGGCTATGATCCTCACGAACCTGTGATGGTTGTTTTATTTGTCTTTGCATCTCCTAGACCTCTGATGGTGACATAGGGTTCAATACTATACGTTTACCATCCTTTTTTAACATATAAGTATTTCTATACCCATCATGTAATACCATCCTGTCATACAACCATGGTCTACCAAGTAATATATGAGATGCACAAAGAGGAAGAATATCACATTCAAGCTCATCATAGTACTTGTCCCCTATACTGAAGAGTACCCTAGCCCTTTGGGTCACACAAAGACTATCCTGATCATTCAACCAATGTAATCTATTGGGTTTGGGATGTGGGATAGTTTCAAGTTTCAACTTCAATACTAATGATGCAGCTACAACATTAGTACAATTACCACCATCAATAATAATTGCGCACAAGTTTCCTTGTACCCTACAAGAAGTATGGAACAAGTTTTCTCTTTGTCCCTCATTAATGGTTTGAAAGAAAGTCAAGTCCCGATGCAATATGTTAGTAGAAAAATACAACTCACTTGACATTGTTGCTTACTAATTTCAATAACCTCAATACACTTCACCACACCACGACAATACACCCTTACACGCCCCTACACACCTATAATGCTCACAATCAACCAATACAAGAAATGTTTATTGGTACTTCAAGTAAAGTTAAGTAAATGAAGTGCACGGAATTATTTCTAAATAGTAAAGAATTAAATTCAACTAGCAAGTGTTTAAGTAATGAGTTTCAATTACTTTCACACTTTAATGCTTGTTTTTGAATTCAAACTTCACCACTCAACTTTCCTTTCTTGCTAGAGTTTTACACCCATAATGAGTCTTAATGTGCAGCACCTTACACTACACAAAACTCCACAAATTTGCACCACCACACACACCTCAATCACGGTGCACTCACCTCACCACAACACCAATTCACCACAATGCAACACCTTCAATCAACATACACACATAACGCCACACATACATACCCTTCACTAATTTTACAAAAATACAACTCCACACACATATACCTTTTATACACGTTGCAGCACACACAAACACACTCTTCCACACTTGTAATTCTCCACTTCTATACAAGTTTCAAACCGTAACTCACAAGAAAAGGCAGCTTAAGTTCAAATTCAAAATGAGATCATTAATTGCAATATTCCACAAATGGTAAGGAGCCACTTTCAAATTCAAATGAACACACAATTAAGCAATGACGTAATGTGTGTTTTGAAATTCAAATTGCTTCCTTAACTCACACCTCAAAATTGGAAATTTCACTTCTCTAATTCAGAATTACACAATGGAAATCACAACAACAAACTTCACAACCTCCTTCACACCACAACTAGTCACGGTAAGAACAAGGCAATTTTTCAAGCTCACACAATTGTTGAATTAACAACACTTTGATTCTTCCTTCCTTCCACGAAAATTATTAACCACAAGATGATACAACAACCTTCCCAATCTAACTCCAACAAACAGCAAATTAAATTCCAAGCCAAGGTAATTTCGCAAGCTAAAAACCATGACAATCAACACAATTTGCGGTTTTCACTAGATCAACCCAAATTGATGATTAATTCCACAAAATCAAATACAACCACTCCCGTCTCTCAACATGTGCTCTGATACCAAAAATATGATGTGCCTAAATCCACTTAGAAGCACATTTAAAAGACTCAAGAAAAAGCTAACTCAAATCAACAACAAATCGGCTCCAAAAGGGCAAGAATTCACGTGAACCCTAATGAAGATGCAAGGAAATCTAAATGTTCAATGTTGCAATTGTGAAACCTCAATGTTAATCTCTTCTAAAAACACCCTAATCACATATAAACGCACGAAAATAATCCACAAATTCAAAAGAAAACTTCAATTCTAAGAACTCCCTTCCATAAGTGATAATTACGTTTTCAAGAGGAATTCTTTAAAGATGATGAATTCAATTGAAAGAGATCTTAATTAAACACAAGAATTCGACAACAATTAGAAGCAAATCTGTCCAAGAACTATCTCAATTCACCCCTAGATATGACACACTAGAGAAGAAAAGAAATCACAACAAAATGAAATTGATACTACTCATAATTTCAAGGTGTTGCACTCGCCACAATTTCAACTCTTGGGATTGAAATTAATAAGAGTCTAATGACAATTAGGAACCTTAATTCTCACGTGAATATGACCTCTCTATTATGCAAAAATAAGCCTCCTCAAACCCTCTCTTAAGCAAGTATTTATACTTGCTACTCCTAGGGTTAAAAAGTGCTCAAAATTACAAGTTTGCCACTTTTAAGGTGGCTAACCCTAAATGAAAATTACAAGGAAATAAAAGTGTCCCAAAACCAAAATACAAACAAAATAGTTCATAAAAGAGTAAATATATAAAAGAAATGGTCTTCAAGATGCCGGTCTTCTATAGGATCCATCGGCCCAACTCATCGCTGGTTTAGGTCGGTCCATGGATAACCCACAAGCTGAGTCTGAGGGAGTTTGTCCATTGCCCTATAAAATATGATAAGTGTGCCTATTGGAAAACACAATACAGGAATAATAGAAAAGAGGTTAATATATAAATAATTCCGAGATCGATCTACTCAAAATGGGCCCTCATCGCCAAAATTTGAATTCCTTTAGTTCTTGTCCTAATGATAGGTCTCGTTGGATTTTGATTCCTATCTCTAAAACATGAAAATATGATAGGAATCAAAATCTGACATGACCTATCATTAGGGCAAGAACCAAAAGATTCAAATCTTGGCGATGAGGGCCCATTTTAAGCAAATTGACCCTAGAATTATTTGTTTACTAACCTCTTTTCTATTACTCATGTATTGTATATTCCAACAGGCACACTTATCAAGCTTTACAGGGTGATGGACAAACTCACTAAGACATAGCTTGTGGGTTATCCTTGGACTGACTTGAACCGGTGATGATTTGGGCCGATGAATCCCATTGAAGAACTAGCGTATTGAAGAATATTTTCACTTGTAATTTATTTATTTGAATCATTTATGTTGTAATTTTTTGGGACACTTTTATTTTGTAATAGGTGCTTTTAGGACCGACTACCCTGAAGTGGCATATTTGTAATTTTGTAGACTTTTAACCTAAAGGGAGCAAGTATAAATACTTGCTTAAGTAGGGTTTTAAGGGACTTTTGAGAATTTTCAGAAAAAAAAAACACTTCACGTGTTGAGGGTTAGGGTTTCCTAATTCCAAAATTGCTCTTATCAATTTCAATCCCAAAATTGAGATTATGGTGAGTGGCCTCAAAGTGAATTTATGAGTAATTTCAAGTTCTCTTTGTTGTAATTTCCTTTTCATCACTAGTGAGTTATATCTAGGGTTGAATTGGATGTTCTCTTGGTCAGATTAGATTACATTTGTAATCATTTTTATGTTGTTATAATCGATTGGTTTTAGCCTTTAGTTTTAACCATCGATTTCACTTCCTTTGAACCATGGATCAACTTTGTTGGGAAAGTGGATCTCGGATTGGTTCTTACTGTTCTTGTGTGTAATTCATGTGGTATTTCAATTATGTTTAGCATTGTTTTGAGGATTTTATCATTGTGGATTGTTTCTTTTAAAGTTATAGCATTCGGATGTCATTTTACTCCATCAGGGTTCACGTAATTCTTGAAATTTTGAGCCGAGATTGGACTGGTCCATTGAGGATTATAATTTGTTCCAATTACATGTGCTTAACCCCTATTTTAGGCACATCATAATTTGGTATCAAAGCTTGAGGTTAAGAGACGGGAATTTTGGTGATCTTCACTATCAATTAGGGTTCTTCATTTCTTTTAATCCGAAATTGTATGTGTGTAGAGGATTGGGTTGCTTAATTGTGTTATTGAGGAGTTGAATTTGTTGTTTGTTGAAGTTGTTGTAAGAAGGGTTCTTGATCTTACATCTTGATTTCGAAATTGAGAGTAAAAATTGAATTATTGATGTTGTTACTTGAAGTGGCGTGATTATCTTACTTGGGGAGTTGAACTTGTTGCTTGTTGGAGTGAGTTTTGAGGACTTGTTGAAGCTCCATTTGGTTGATAATTTTGTGTATTAAGAAGGAGAGTAATAGCATATTTTTTTGAATTCAAATTTCATAACTTGAAGTTGCCTCAATTGCGAAGAAGTGGAGGTGTATTTTGCTTGGAATAATTTAGACATAAGAGGGGCTTAGTGTAAATTTTTAGAAGTGAGTGTGTGGGTTTAAGGAAGTTATTTGAACTTTAAAACACACATTAAGTGATTTGTTAATTGTGTTCATTTGAATTTGAAATAGCTCCTTACCATTTATGGAATCTTGCAATTATTGAACTCATTTTGAATTTGAAATTTGAGCTGCCTTTGTTTTTGAAGTTACGGTTTGGTTTATTGTGTGGAAGTGGGGAAGTGTACCATGGCTTGAAGAGGTGTGTGTGTAGGGTTGTTGTTTTTGTAAATTTAGTAAAGGGTGTGTGTAATTGGCATTGGTTGTTGTGTGTGTTGTATAGATACTTGTTGTTGGTGGCGTGAATTGTAGAACCGTAAGCAAGGGAGTTTTGTGGCTATGAAGTTATACCTTTTTGCTTGTGTTAAGGTGCTACATATTGTGCATTCAATTGGTGTGAAACTAAGGAAAAAAAAAAGGAAAGTTGAGTAGTGGAATTTGAATTCCAACAAAACAATTAAGTGTGAAGGTAATTGAACTCATTACTTAAACACTTGTGGTTGAATTTAATTCTTAACTACTTAGAAATAATTGTATGTACTTCATTTATTTAACTTTACTTGAAGTACCAAGAATTATTTATTTGTGCTTTAAATATTTCACTTGACATTATTTGAAGTAACAATAAACATTTCTTGTATTGGTTGAGTGTGAGCACCATGGGTGTGTAAGGGTGTGTTGTTGTGGTGCTTGTAGTGAAGTGTGTCGTTAACATGTTGAAGTTAGTTAATAACCATGTCACATGATGTGCATACTTCCACTACTTTGGTACATCAAGTGTTGACTTCCTCTCCAACCATTGATGATGGACAAAGAGAAAACTTGTTTCATACTTCTTGTAGGGTATAAGGAAATCTGTGCATAATTATTATTGATAGTGGTAGTTGTACTAATGTTGTAATTGCATCATTAGTATCGAAGTTGAAACTTGAAACTATCCAACATCCTGAACCCTATACATTACATTGGTTGAATGATAAGGATAGTCTTTATGTGACCTAAAGGGCTAGGATACCCTTCAATATAGGGGATAAGTACTGTGATGAACTTAAATGTGATATTTTTCCTATGTGTACATCCCATATATTACTTGGTAGGCCATGGTTGTATGACATGATGGTATTACATGATGGGTATAGAAATACTTATATGTTCTAACGGGATAGTAAACATATAGTAGTGAACCCTATGTCGCCATCAAAGGTCCAAAAGATGCAAAGACAGATAAGACAACCATTACAGATTCTTGAGAATCATAGCCACATGATCAAATCTTCAGAGGTTTTTAAGGTTTCTAGTTACACAAGCCAACCCATAGAGCACAAAATTTGTCAGACACAAATGTGTTAACCTTAAGAGGATCTTGATGTTCAGAGTTAGATGAGCAGACCACCAGAGGACCAAACTATTTAGGGACAGTTGTGCTCATCTTCAAAGGTACTAGAGGCTCATGAGTAGTTGAGTAAACCTTTAGGGGACACTGAGGGTCAAAGTGATATGAGCAAATCACCAGAGGGCAAGACTGTTCAAAGACATTATGTCCACCTTCAGAGGTTTCAGAGGGCTATGAGTGGTTGAGTTAACCATTAGAGGGCCATGAGGGTCAGCGACATATAGATGAGTTAGAAAAGGAGGAAACAATATCAACATAATAGGTTGAGATAGGGGAAACTTTAGTGGATAATGGGGCATTATTTGTGTTGCATATGAGATACATCTTAGAAATGGGGGAGAGAAAGCAATCATCCCTTATGGTATTTCAGATATTGGGATTCTGCAATGGTACTTTTTCAAGTGTCTTGTTAGGAGAAAACAGAGTCTCTACTGCATTTAATCTATCAGATTTGAGGACAAATCTTTTTGAGGCTCGAGGAGATTGTAGGAATCAAAATCTGACAAAACCAATCATTAAGGCAAGAGCTAAAGGATTTCAAATCTTGGCGATGAGGGCCCATTTTGAGCAAATCGATCCTAGAATTATTTGTTTACTAACTTTTTTTCTATTACACATGTATTGTATATTCCAATAGGTACACTTATTAAGCTTTATGGGATGATGGACAAACTCACTAAGACTCAGCTTGTTCCATGGACCGACCTAAACCGGTGATGATCTAGGCTGACGGATCCCATTGAAGAACTAGAGTGTTGAAGACTATTTGCACTTGTAATTTATTTATTTGAATCATTTATGTTGTAAGTTTTTGGGAAACTTTTATTTTGTAATAGGTGCTTTTAGGATCGGCCACCTTAAAGTGGTATAGTTGTAATTTTGTAGACTTTTAACCTTAAAGGGAGCAAGTATAAATATTTGCTTAAATAGGGTTTTGAGGGACTTTTGAGAATTTTTAGAAAAACAAACACTTCACGTGTTGAGGGTTAGGGTTTCCTAATTCCAAAATTTCTCTTATCAATTTCAATCTTGAAATTGAGATTGTAGCGAGTGGCTTCAAAGTGAATTTGTGAGTAATATCAAGTTTTTTTTGTTGTAATTTTCTTTTCATCACTGGTGAGTTATATTTAGGGATGAATTGGATGTTCTCTTGGTTGGATTAGATTACATTTGTAATCATTTTTATGTTGTTATAATTGATTGGTTTTAGCCTTTGTTTTAACCATCAATTTCACTTCCTTTGAACCTTGGATCAACTTTACTGGGAAAGTGGATCTCGAATTGGTTTTTACTGTTCTTGTGTGTATTTCACATGGCATTTCAATTGTGTTTAGCGTTGTTTTGAGGATTTTATCATTGTGGATTTTTTCTTTGAAAGTTATAGCATTTGGATTTCATTTTACTCCATTAGGGTTCATACAATTCTTGGAATTTTGAGTCGAGATTGGACTAGTCCATTGAGGATTATAATTTGTTCCAATTACATGTGCTTAACCCCTATTTTAGGCACATCAAAATACAAGTACAAATAAGTCTTCAAATGGCCAGTTCTTCACATCAATAGGACACATTATGGACTGGTTCGTCTTTGATTTATGTAGGTCCATGAATAACCCACAAATTGAGCTTTAGCGAGTTTATACACTGTCTTGTAAAAACTGACAAGTTTACCTACTTAAATGTACAATAAATATGTAATGGGAAAGAAGATACTAAACAAATATTCTTGGGGTTGGATTGTTCAAAGAGGACCCTTGTCGCTAAATTTTGTAACCTTTTGGCTCTTGCTCTAGTGATAGGTCCTGTAAGATTTTGATTCCTATTACTCCCAAATGTACTTCCCTTCTCAAATTGTGGCTTTGATACCAAAATAAGATATGCCAAGATCCAATTCCAATTAACAATACTAATTGAGGATAAAATTGAGCAATTATTCAACAAAATGGCATGATTCCTAATTTGAACATGAACCCTAATTTCAAGTAACAAGAACAAAATGAAAATCCAAATTCTTACCAGATATGATGCACTAATAGAATTAGGAACAACTTGCAATTGTTGATATTGCTCACAACAATCTAAGCCCCACTCGCCACAATCCTTAAAAGAAATTGATAAGAGTGTATGAAATAATAGAAAATTCCCTTTCTTTCACGTGATGCTTTTCCAAAATATGACAAAGCTGTCTTTTGGTTGTCTCCCTTACAAGTATTTATAGTAGTCCCTAAATATGGAAAAACAAGCATAAGAAAAATAAAGAAAATAACATAGTACATGGTCGGCTCTCTATGGTTCATTTCAATTCAACAAATAGACCATAAACCCTTCTCTAAACCATGTGCTACTTAGTTTAGTCGCCATCCTGTAGTATTGACAGGTGTACCCGATTAAATATAAAACAATCATATAAAATGAATGAAGGCACTATGTGAATGTCTTCGGGTTCCATTTGCTCAAAGAGGACTCTCAATGTTAAGTTTTGTAGTCCTTTAGCTCTTTGCTTGGGTAATAGATTCTATTGTTGCATTGGTTTTATTCCCATCAGTACGTCCTCAATATCTGGAGATGTTGTCATTACCTTACACAGCATGTTACTAGCTAGATATTGATTATTGCCCTTGTCCTCATGTATCTCAGCATCTGGATCCTCATAATATTCCTTTAGCACTACTGATAAGTCTATAGGCTCAAGTACTTGTTCTTTGCCATCTTCATTTTCTACCTCTATTGCAGTCATCACCCTTTTGTTGGGACACTAAGCAGCCATGTGTTTGAAGCCCCATGCATTTGAAGCATTGGGTTTGACGAATCTTTCCACCTGATGACCTTGGCACTATTTGTTTGATATTAGCCCTAACAACCGCTTTGCCTTTTCCAAAACTTTCCTTCTCCCTATCAGTAACAGTTGCATTTGATTCCATAGCTTTTTTAATTTCCCCCTTTTCAACTTGCTGATTATCTGATCCATGTAGCTGAGTAGTGGATCCATACCTGTTACTCATTGCTTTGTATGGATTAGAGCACCTCTACCTCTCAATTTTTAAAGCCAATTAGATAGCTTCATCAAGGGTATCGTACCTTTATAGCTCGAAAATACATGTAATCTCATATTTCAACATGAACACAAATCGTACCATGGCCTGTTTAAGTGGTTCAACTGGCCTACATCGGATCCTTAGTGTCTCATACTCTTAAACATACTCATCTACAGTTTTGCCTCCTTGTCTTAATGTTTGGAGGCACATGAATAACTCCTACCTGTAGTGTTTTGGTATAAACCTCTTCTTTAACACCCTTTTTATTTCCTGTTAAGTATGAATCTTAGCATCATTATATCTCCTCCTGTTGGCTATAAGGTTTTTCTATCACAAGGCTGCATAACTTGTAAATTCAACCACTGCTAGACGAACTCACGTGTATGATCATTAATCTCATAGCACTCAAAAAGTCTTAGCACTCAAAAAGTCTTTCTACCTTATCTTCCCAGTCAAGGTAATCCTCTGCAGATCCCCTTCTAGCAAATGAAGGCATCTGCAATTTTATATACTCTAGACCCCTAAGCCATCTAAACTCATGGTTAGGATAAAGTTCATTCCCAAAATTGTCATCCTTCTCCTCTCTGTAAGCATGTACTCTCTTCCAACTTGCTTGCCCCTATTTCCTCTTACTGCTCTTTCTCTACCCATAACATTAAGGGCTACTCTAGGTAGGGGTACCTGTGCATTTGCCACTGGTTGTTGGGGTAATGTCATTTGATTAACCCATGTTGCTATGTTAGCAACCATAGTAGTTAGATTTTGTAATTGTTCTTCCAAAGTTCTTCTTCCACTTACAATATGATGACCTTATACTTCTCCTCCAACTTAGCTATTGGCTTTATTTCTGATTCCTCCATTCACACTATCATTTAGCATTCTTCACTGAATTACAGTCTCAACTCTAGAATTCCTAAATCACAATCACACACTACAACAACCCCCAATCGGCACAATTCCCAATTACAACCTTCGTTCGATCCTTAGCTTAAGACCCGGCACAACAACAATACAACAAGGATACTCAACAACAACACAACCAACCTTGATTCTATAATCAATCCAATAATGAAAGTTACAACCTATGACAACAGAATCACACAACCTACAACAAAAATAACAACAACAACAAAGAAAAACCCTAATTTCAATTGAATATGAACTCCACAAAAAAACCCTAAATTGATTCACATAACAACAACACAACTTAATTTGATAGTCCACGTACAATCTTGATTCGATAACAATCTACTACAACACAATTCACAATCTCAAGAACCTTAATTTGTCAAAGGAATTCCAATAGACACAACCCCTAATCTTAATCTAAGCTCTAATACCAAAAGATGATGTGCCACAAATGATGATACAATAAGATGATTCCAATTCCTAGGTAACAATCTACAATAATCGAAACCAACAATCGAATTAACGAACAATAAACCCTAAACCTTTACCGGATATGATGCACCAGTAAGAGAGTAGTCCTAGTACGGATTTGTTGATATGACTCACAACAATCTAATACTGTCACTTGCCACAATCCTACGAATTGATAAGAGTAAAAAATGAAGAATAAACTTCACAATGTATTTCTCCAAATGTAAAAAAAAAAGTTCCTTGATCCTTACAATATGAAATATATATAGCAAAGGAAAACAAAATTCGTGAAGTCACAAGATTTCATTCGGCTCGCCCACATAAGCTGTTGGCTTAGATGGTCGGCTTAGATTCTAAAGCCGCCGGCGTTGGTGTTTAACGTCACTAGCCTTGATGGCTAGCCATGGAGGCTAAGCTATCAACCTCTATGGCCGGCCTATCTCCACGTCGTCGGCCTTGAATGGCTAGTCTAGAATGAAAGCCGCTATCCTTTATGGCCAGCTTAAAGGCATCCACCTCTAGTTCTTGTGCTTTGATTCTCGCATTGAACAATGTTGTAAGATTCTTGATTGATTTCTATTAGAATTTGCCTCATAACAACCTCTCAACCAAAGTTAGAGACTAATACTTAGGGATATATAACTAAAATTATGATTAAATGTTTAACATATCTAAAAAGCAATTTTCTATGGCCATTAATGGACAAATAAATAAGGCTAGTTGATTAGATGTCTTACCAATCATCCATTACTCTAACTAAGAGGGATTGGTCAACTATTAAGGGGTGTGAACTCTCTAAATGAAGAGGATTCGACTATTAAACCTTTGATTAACTCTCTTAAGTCTAAACCTACACATAGAATTCTCAAAAACAAAAAAAACAATTCTATAACATACACTAAAATCAATTAAGAATCAAACAAGATAACTATCTTTCCCCCTTCTAAATCACCAAATTGTTTAAGTTTCGAATAAATGCCTTTGATTTAATTCTCAATCAAGTCTTAACAATTTGTTGAGATCCTATATTTGACTTCCAATAGATCAATTCAATTATTAAAATTCTTAAACTAGATTAAAGCCTAATACTTTTACTAAATTCCAAATAAAGGATTTCATTATTAAGCTTTTTATGAGATGAGAAAAAGACACATGGCAAGAATCAATCTCCACACGGACACACCGTATGCGCATGCTTCTCACAAAATCAAATACTTTTCCATGATTCATGTTGATCACTTCCTCAATCCAAATCCGTATGAAAACTCAACATGCTTTAGGAAAATAGAAAAATAAAGGAAAGACAAACAAACATTTTGTTATCTTGATTTCTCTTGAAAATCGCATGCATTGAAACTCATGTCTAGATTGGCACCACATTTAGGTTAAGAAGAAGAGAGAGAGAATTTTTATTTTCCATGAAGAGTGCAAAATGAAGTGGAAAAAATCATGTAAGTCCTTTTAAATGAAGAAATGAAAGGCTTTTCACTAGTCTACTTATAGTAAAATATTTTCTTAAGTGTTTCCTTCCTTCCCCTCCTTCCTACCTAATAAAATTTTCTCGTAAAAAATTTACCTAATGTATGGATTAGCCTTTGATACTTTTATTGCATTTTATTACATCTCCTTCTTTAGTTCTGAAGTAGTCTCTTTCTATTTATGTGATTATGCTCTACCACATTTTTATGAACTTTTGCATTTGTTATCTTGAGCTTTCTCTTTCTTGTTTATTATTTTCTTTAGATGCTCAATCTCCTATCATTTAATTATGTTAGCACTTTTGTAATGCCTCAGAACCTTGGGTCGTGCTTCTACTCGCCATGTATCTTTATCACACAAAAACACGTTGAGATTCTAATCTACTTCGATACCTCTTCGTCTTGTAATTCCTATGTAAAGACATTCAATCCATCCTACAAGCTTCAAAACCAGTATTATAAATCCATATTCAACATCTAATGTAGCGAAAGTCTATAAAACTCTAAATTAACCTTTTCCAAATAATACTAACTATTACATCTACATATAGAATGAACCCTAATTTCTACTCACCATAGTAGTAATGGTAACCATCTTCTTCTTCTCTTTGTGGTTCACCCATTCCTAGGATATCTTCTAGGTTATCGTCTCCCTCAATGCCGCACCTAAAAAAAAAATGTTCCCCGAAAGTTGAGCTAATACCAAGTACATATAACACAAGCACACACATACGGACAAGCATGGATAGCTATCACATGCATTATGCAGTACTTAAACACCGACAACCGTTTCATGATACAATTTAAGTTCATAAGTAATACCAGGGTACTTATAACCCCTTAACACACATAATACATTAGAGTATGAATTAGTGATGGGAACTACCACTACAAGCCCTACACCTATAGTACACTTAATCCATTTAAACTTGGTGATGGGAACTACTATTATGGGCCCCTCACCTATGTCCACTTAAGCACTTAAACTTTGTGATGGGAACTACCACTGTGAGCCTCACACCCATGTCCACTTAAACCACTTAATCCAACATTCAACCTCGATCATTTTTAAACATAACTCCACTATAGATAACGTCACACAAGGATCATTAAGGTGCTCTCTAGGGATCTACCACTACGAGCCCTTAGGTCGAGCCAAATACATATAGCATACACTTAAAAACTTAAGCTAAATCATTCAACTTAATTAATTTCAATAATTATACTAACTTAAACAACCACAAAACAACATACAAGTTACATGTACCTTGAATCCTAGCCTTAAGCATGTTTGGTCCTGAACTTATAGCTAATCTGAAATTTGTAATTGCAACATCAATTCTTAGTACTAATGTAAGATTAGTATAATTTCCTTAATTTCTCTAAATCTATTAGGTTATCTAATGTCTTACTAATTATATAGGTTGAGTGGAAATTAGTTTAGTTTAGAGTTAAATAGATATATAATGAAGTTATATTTCTTTCAACATAGCCATGTTAGAGGCCGTGTAGCTCAACATGGCTCATACACAACCGTGTCAAAGGTCGTGTATCTTTTGGTAAGTTTTGGGTTCAACACGATTAGAACATAACCATGTAGATAGGTCGTGTATCTCTTAGTATGCTTTACATTCAACATGGTCGAAACACGACTATATAGATAAGTTGTGTATCTCTCGGTATGTTTAGGGTTCAACATGCTTGAAACATAGCTATGTTGGGAGGTCATGTATCTCTCAATAACATGTTATAAACCCTAATTCTTCTATACCAATTCATCCTAATCTCATTTCTTTTTGTTCTTAGGTTTAATTCATTCCTAAAGCATTTAATTCAAAATCAATTACATGGATTATAGTACTTACATCAAAATTCCTACAAATTGAATCTTTGAGTCATTGATTCTCATTCTCATTACGTCTTTTCCCCTAAATTCGAATTCTAGTTCACACAAGGATTAAAAGTGTTAAGATTATTAATTATTCATGGAAAAATCACCAATTCACTACCCTTCTTACCTAGTCTACTTAGAATCGTCCTTGTGGTTCGATAGATTGCCTTTTTCCTTTAGAGAGAGTCTCTTGTTCTTTATTGCATAAAATGACAAAAGAGGGGAGTGCTAGGTCAATTGAGGCTTAAATACTCCTTTTGGGAAATGTCCAAATTTTGACTCAATTTTTATAAAGTCCCTATGTAAATATTAGAAGTGTAATTACATGATTTTATCCTCCTTTTGGTATCACACTAGGTCATTATTGATTTGATTGGAGTTAGTGATTACACTCCTTTATAATAATTACTTCAATTCCACTTCTAATAACTTCAATTAAGAAATGAAAATTCAAGAACCCTAATTTCCCAATTGAAGTTTGTGCAAATCCCCTTCTCCAAAACCTTTTCTTTGATACCAAAAACTATAATGTGTCTTACTAATTGAATTGCAAACTCATCCAAAAATGGTATGATCACTAAAATCCAACAACAATGACGTGATCACTAACTCACCTATGATCCCTAATTCACGAGAACTCAAAGGTGTTGATATTAAATTGAAATGAGGAACAATGCACTTGTATAAGTTGCAATGGATAACAATAGAAATCAATTAGAATTCCACTCCAATTGAAGTGACTCAAATATGAAATGGATGAACCCTAATTCGCATGGATAACAACATGTAACCAACAAATTGCACCTAGATATGATGCATTAAATACAATTTGAAACAATAAGAGAAAGATTGATGTTACTTACAATCTCCTCAAGTTAATCTCGCCACAATTACAAAGTGTGTAATTTCAAATGTTCAAAAGTTCCCTCTAAACCCTACTTAGCAATTATTTATACTTGCTCCAATTAGGGTAAAAAACAACAAAACAAATTACAAATAAGTCACTCAAGTGATCGATTCTAAAACAAGAAAATACAAGTATAAATAAGTCTTCAAATGGCTAGTTCTTCACTTCAATATAACACATTGTGGATCGGTTCTTCTTTGATTTATGTAGGTCCATGAATAACCCACAAATTGAGCTTTAACGAGTTTATCCATCGTCTTGTAAAAATCAACAAGTGTACCTACTAGAATGCACAACAAATATGTAATAGAAAAGAAGATACTAAACAAATATTCTTAGGGTCGGATTGTTTAAAGAGGACCCTCATCGCCAAATTTTGTAACCCTTTGGCTCTTACTCTGGTGATAGGTCCTGTAGGATTTTGATTCCTATCACAGTTTATCATGTTTGATGGTTTGTTTATCAAGAAAATGTGTGAATAAGCATAAAGGAGTCTAAGTTCTAGGGTATAAGGGGCCTAACAAAATACAACCATAGGAACAAGCCATAGAGCCACAGGTGGCTCCTCATAGGGTCTAAGTACAAAATCTAAAACATAGAGATAAAGTCTAGAAAAAGAAATAGGAATCGGTCGTAGTCATGAACGGTTTAATCTAGGTTCACGAACTCATCCGTATAATTCTCTTTGGAGTTGTACCCTAACTAATTATACAACAAATTAGAAACATCCTCACTTAGAAAAAGAAAAAGAGGAGTGAGTCATAAGGGCCCAGTACACAATAACTTAAACACATGCAAGGATGTTATATAGGTCTACACGGTAATGTAGCAAACAATAAAAAAATTCATTTAATTATCTTATTTAAACACTCAGCATGGGAATACTCATGACTCTGAATATCACGACGGGTAACTTGAGGTCTGATTCCATCATAGCAGACATTAGGGGGGTAACGCGAGTAGCTAGACTCTATGTCACTAAAACTGAAACCAATACCAAATAGCCTTATCTAAGTGAACTCACCATTATGTAATCCTCACTAATCACTATCCAGCTATAGCGTATCACCCATCGAAACCCATAACCCCAAATGACTCCTGATATACCTTCTCTAGTGTCCATTATCCGACATAATTTTACTTATTAGCTACCTGCCAAGCCATCACTCGATGACATAAGTGCTTAACTATTGTGTCATTTTAGGATATACAATCGCATTTAAAATCCCAATCCAAGGTTTGTCACTTGCTAGCTCAAGTAACCAAGCACAAATAGCAAGCATCTATTTAATCAAGTTTGATCATTAGTTTGGTTTAAAATTTTCTAAATTAATAAGCAATGTGTATGTTATTGCGTACCTAAAAGGGTTGATGATTTTCGAATCACAATCTGAATACTAATTGATTTTATGCATTAAATGAAAAAACTTAAGTTAGTTGATTATTCTAAATTATTGAATTTTATTCTAAGATTAGTTTAGACGACTTAGGGCCTATATTAACTATGAACCCATTTAGGGTTACTTAGACCCAATTAGCATTAAGCTATTTTTGGCTTAAATCATTTAAGATTTAATTATTTAAATCTAATAAGTCACTTGAATTTTAAGTCTAGATATGTTTAAGGCTCAGTTAGGGTATTTGGGCCCTTTAAGAATAGTAAGCCCAATTATGTTTGGAATTAAGCCTACTAGCCTACATTAAATTAGTTAAGTCAAGTTATAATTGTTGGGTTCATTTCAAGTCCAATTAGATTACTTTCATCTATTTTAATTATCTTAGGCTCATTATGTTTAATTAGTCCTATTTGTTATGTTTTCATTAGGTCCAATCTTAATTTCATTTTAAGTCTTTAATTGATTTAGGGCCTCATAGGGTTGAATGCTCATTTAAGTTTGATATATTTGTTAAGGTCATTTTTCAGCATAGGCCCTAAAGTTTAATAGGACCAAATAAGTTTTGGGTCTTGGGCTCATTTAGGTTTTGTTATAATCTTGTAAGCCCGATTTACTCAATTAGGTCTAAATATAATTCATTTTAGGTATTTAGTTCAGTTTAGGCCTTACTGTGGTTTGAGTTATTCATTGTGAAAAGGCCTATTAAAGGTATAAGCCTTAGAAGAAAATGTGTTCAATTAGATTTTGGATTTTGAATTTTAGGCTTATTGGTCATTTGGATTCATATTATTAAACCAATTCTTATTTTGATCCAATTAGGGTAATCAAGTTGATCAAGCCTAATTAATCTAATTATGTCTAATTATATGGGCCACCGAAGAGAGGATAAAAGGGTGATTCTTGGGCCTATATGGTTTGGTTGACTTAGGATTGGGTTGACCTTAGCTTGATTTAATTAATCTAATTACTAAACAAGTTCAATTTGTCACATTTAAAGACCTTAATTTTAAAAGGGCCATAACTTACCCAATTTTAGCCCAAATCAAGTGAAACCAAAGCCATTTGATTTCTCATCACTTCCATAACTCATTTTAACATAAAAAGCTTTCCATTATTCATTTTAACATAAAAAGCCTATATGGTTAGGTTGAATTAGGATTGGGTCGACCTTGGTTCAATTTAATTAATCCAATTACTAGATAATTTCAATTCGTCACGTTTAAAGGCCTTAACTTTAAAGGATCATAACTTACTCAATTTTAGCCTAAATCAAGTGAAACCAAAGCCATTTGATTTCTCATCACTTCCATTACTCATTTTAACATAAAAAGCCTTATTTTATTCATTTTAGAGCCCTTGGACTATTAGATTACACAAATTTACGAAGTATCAACTTTACAAGCCCATATCTTATCCAATTTAGGTTTAAGTCACTTCAAATCAAAGCTCCCTTACTCCTTTTTTTTTTTAGTCTAAAATACCTAAAAAATAGAGCATTAAAAATTGAACAAGCCCTAAACTTTTAATTATAATCCTACGAGTCTAACTTCAACATATTATCATTTCTAGGCATTATTTTACATTTAATATGACTCTTATTTATAACTAAGTCATAATTCCACCAAATTTACTAAAAATATATATAATATATCACATTCCAAACCACCACCACCCCCCCCCCCCCCCCCCCCCCCCCCCCCCCCCCCCCCCCCCCCAAATTTAATGTATTTCTAAATCATGAAAGAAAATTATACTTTTAAGATCATGCATTCCTCCAATTCATCATAAATCTTCCTTAAACTTTGCCAAACTCAACACCCATCATGTAACTTCAATTTTCATCAAATGTAACACTTTGAAAACATGTTAACATGCTAGAAAATCATAATTTAGCAATGAAATCAATTTGTTCATTCACTAGTTCAATCATACCATCAATTCCCACTTTTAACATACCATCTACACTAAATTAATCACCTAAATCATTCCAAAAGATACGTGTTCATACTCCAATAATCAATTTAACATCTCTCATAATCCAAATTAGATTTAGCAAGAAAAGTAAATCTCAATTTCATCATCTTAGTGGTGGCAACAACAACACATGTGCATGCAACACGTCTTTCTGCATCAAACTTGATTTCTATCCTCAAATCTAACACCTAACATCACATTTATCATGTTAACACATAGATCAAAACCTTAATAACTAAACCACACTCAATATACAATCACACAAGTGGCGTCAACATGGTCTACTACATTACACAATTTAAATTGAAGAAATCACTAAATTTGCAAGTTCAATCATTCGTAATCATCCTAAATCATTAATTTAACCATAATTTTGGACTTACCTTGTTGGAGATCTAGCTTAATCCTCCAAGCCTCTTAATGCCATCTAAAATAATGGTCTAAAAGTGTGTTTACTTAACTCCCAATCGATTTTCCTTCGCATGAAACATTAAATCTTACTTAGATTTACAAGCAACATGCTTTAGTTTACTTAAATCAAACCTCATTTCTTATCTTCAAGCCAAAGTTCACGTGTAAGAGAGCAACCCCAACCTTGATATGCTTCAATTCTAATTGCAAGATTAAAAAAATGATAGAAGAAACAAGATAACAATCCTCAATCAATTAGGCATGAACCTTAATAGACTTAAACCCTAATTGACGTGAAATGGAGAGAAAATAAGGATCCCAATTACTTACCAGATGTAACACACTAGTAGAAATTAGGAAATGACTTGGAATTGTTGATGTTACGCATAACAAAAAGTAAGTCCACTCACCACAATTTTAAGTTGAATTGATAAGAGTGCTTTGCATGAAAGAGAAACCCTCACATGAAAAATTGCAGCCAAAAGAAATGAATCCAAATAATCCCGTCAGTCCCCTCTTTTACAAGTATTTATACTTGTTCTAAATAAGGAAAAATTAACAAAAGAAAAATGCTTCATGTCGGTTCTCCTACGTCTTGGAATAAGTGTCAACTGGTTCTCCCACGTTTGGAACAATGTATGACCGGCTTCTTGATTTTTGTAGGTCCATAAATAACCCACACACAAAGCATCAGTGTGTTTGTTCACCATCTTGTAATATCGACAAATGTGTCTGATGAAATGTAAAGAAATTATATAAAATAAATGAAGACACTAAACGAATGTCTTTGGGCTTTAATTGTTCAAAAAGTATCCTCATTGCCAAATTTTGTAATCCTTTGGCTCTCACTCTGGTTATGGGTCCTGTAGATGTATGATTCCTATCAAACCCCTAACCACACCACCTCCCCCAGTATCTTGGATTTTCAATTGATTTTTGACCTAAAACGTATAAGAAAATAACTATAATTAGTAGTTAGATAAGATGGGTTTTACGCTAGATAAAGGGTTTAGGGTTTAAGCTTTGAATTTAGGGTTTTTCTTATCCTTTAATTTCAAAAATGTGGAGCAAGAGGGCTGCTGGTTTCAATTAGTATGATTGTATTTGAGGGGTTTTTTGTTAGAGTTTAGGGGGATAAAGCAAGGGGACTAATAGGGGTTTAGTGGAATTTACCTAAAAGTGCCATGTGTCTTCCAATTCAACCTTTTTTTAATTTTATTTCTCCTTAATTACTATTGCTTATTCCAGCTAAAATATGTTACATCCCTTTCCCTAAAATTTTCTTGGAAACTCAATTATTTAGCTACCCTTCAACAAAAATAAACTTAGGAGCATTGTGGTCATTTTACTTAGTTAATCTTTGAATTTAAAATTTTCTTCACTAGTTGTCTCCAAATATTTTTTAACTGATTTTATTTACCTAATTAAGGTCTTGGAATTATATTTAAGGTCTCTAAGAAATTTTGGGTCCAATTTCAATAAAACCAATTTCAGGGGTAAAAGATTCTTTTTGCTAAAATTGATTTTCCAACTTTTTAAATCCTTCCTGAATAATTCCAAAATTTTCCTTTTTATTCCCATTGGCCTCCTTTATTATTTTTAAGGTTTTTTAAATTTTGTACATGACAATTCTAGATTCAAATTTCATAACCACCAATGCCACATACTACCCATAACTTAAGAGTTAACTCTAATGATTTCAAGGAATAATTGATAGAAACTGAAACTTACCAAAATGAAAGTGCATCTTACTGTGTGCTCTAATATCATTTATATTATGATGTGAATTGTTTCATCTAGAACATTATTAGTGAATAGCATGAATTTGAATTAAAGATTTTAATTGATAAAAAATTGTAGGTTTATAACATTTTGTGTATTTTAATGACTAAAAATAACTAAGGATATGGATGAATAAATATTAGATATGTCACTTTAATCTCAAAGCTAGCTTAGGTCAAACAAATCATGGATTGATATGACTTACAATTTATGAGGATTATTAAATTATAGTGATATTACGCATATTAATAGGCCATTTTGGATGTGAGCCTTTAAGCCTAGGTTGGCTAGCTTAACGTTGAGGTCAAATAAAGATAGGTGGGAAGAGTTCGGTAGATAAAGTAAGCCAATAGCCTCATGACCCCCTTTATTATTCCCCCACCAAATCCAAAGTCAAGGAGGAGATCTTAGGGCATTTATCACCTTCCTTATCTAGTCCATTTGCTCTATTATAAATATGATGTCATTAGGTCTCTCAATAAAGGATCGAAACTATGTCATTTTTACTCCATCAAACAATTGACTTGAGTGTCCGAGTGATTACATCGGAATCAACTTTGATGTCCCCTTAGTTGTGCAAGTCATATGCCCCTTGCAAGGATTAAGTAACAATAATGCATGATATTTATATAATGCGGTTCACACCATAACTCATAGGAATAAAGAGTAATGTAATTTTCAAATTAATTAATAGAATCAAAGTCTAAATGATAACAATGTTTGAATAACTAAAAAGCTCAGTCATGTAATTCTACTTATGCCTATATATAGGCTAAAATAAACCTTTGCTAACTATAAGAGTAAATTAGGGAACAAACTATATGTAAAAGTAGCAAATAAGCTCATCTAAAAAGGTAAAATAACAAATATGGTCGACCTTATAGTAGTATGATAGACTTAATCCATTCTTTAGTGAATCTAGATTATCCAAGATTATCTTAGTTGATCTAGTGGCCATCTTACTCAACCTAGGTAGTGATTATTGGGATATAAGTGTAAGCTAAGAGAATTCTCACATGAGAAAAAAATATTAAGTTAAGGATTTATAAAGAAGGAAGACCCATTAACCTAACACCTTAATGTTTTGGGTTGGATATGGTTTCAAACCCACAAATCTATTCTTTCACTGATCAATTTATAGGTTTTCTCCCCATTATTGAAGGCTTCCCCTCTCCTTACTATCACTTAGATAGTTGACCTAGTGTCTCTTCTAATCAGCTAGGTCATATCTAGTTCATTTTGAATTGACCTAATTTCATTTTGGTTGACCTATCCGGTATTGAATCTCTAGGCAGTCTCCGGTAGGGCACAGTTAAGAGATTCTCCCAAATGAACGAATGGTAGCGATCAGTCTTCTCTCTCGGTAAGGTATTCACAAGATCATTCCCGGCCAGTTCTCCAACATCTTCACTAGTAGAAGAAGATTCAATGCATTCCGGCGATGAAAGTATTAGCATCAATCCGACATGACTAGAAGAAGGTTGAATCGGCATTAGACTAGCTCTCATCGATCAACAGTGAATGAGAGAGATCCTGTAATCCATAGCCTAACAGAACGCAGCAGCGAGGGACAATTCGCCCATACAGCCAGCGGGGAGGATGGCACTACTGGCAAAGACCGTCTGGCGAAAACGCCGCTGGCGCGAAGCGTGGTAGGCCTGCGCCGGGGGAGCATAGCATAGGGAGGAAAGGGAGCCCGGATGGTGGAAGAGCCAGGGGAGGCCGGGTCATTTGACGGAAATGGAAGGCTTTGCCCCTATTCGAGAAGGCCCTATGGAGTAAAGGGAAATGCATGAATTCTTACATTTCCCACCAAAAGATCAGTCCAATAATACCACTCACTGGTAAATAGCGCAAGACTTCTTCGTGAATCCACAAGCACCCACCCCTTCTTCTTCAGTAAAGCCGACCTTTTTTTCACTAGTGTTGACGCAGTGTGCACGTAGATAAGGAAAGCAAAATCCCAGTGGGGGGATGGGGGCTGGGGCCTTTCTTTGATGGCCTAAACTCCAATTTGTCAGCCGTGGGGAACTACTGCTCGGTCAGGGGGAGGGGAAAGGCTTGGGTCTACCTATCCCGATAGGACCTCATAAAGGAATGGGAGCTATTGAGAGGTTCCATATTGCCGAGCCGGGGCAGCACTTCTGTATGTGATCGTAGTATGTCACCTCGTCTCGTCCCCACTGCATGGAAGAGTACTTATGCACTATGTTCCGGTTCACTGATAAGGAAGATAGAGTTGGGGTGGGGTCTATGATGGATCCCTCTTACTAACTGGAATCAAAGAATTAGTAGATCTGTTCCGCTGGGAATGGGCTAGGGTTATGAACTTATAATCTATAATCTGATGATCGAGTCGATTCCATGATTATAAGTTCATTCCATACCGGACCGGAATAGGGTTCTATACATTCTCATTATGAGAAGGGGTTACAATCGATTCAAAGACGAAGTCGTAGCGAAAGAAAAGAGAAGTTGGTGTGACTCCGGTCTGAATGCCTCGGTCAACCGCAACTCATGCTCCTAAGCTCCTTAAGGAGGACTCCTATCCGGCCGAATGGTTAGGCAAGACTACGGCACCAGGGTAAACATCCCACGTCGAGAGTGTCACTTAACCATTCCCATCTCTGAGGGCTCTTTCCAATAGTGAAAAGGGAATGCCACCCGCTGAAACTCTTGCACTTGACTTCACATCAGATGGCTTATGACTCGCTTTCTTGCTCGTGCTCAGTAACGAGTGAAAGACACATGATTCGGAATAGAAAGAAAAAAAGTTATTGAAATAATAAAATCTATGCTTTTTGAAGGTGAAGTTTGTCAAAAAAAAAAAGAAACAATCCCTTCTGTCGTGTATCCCCGATTAATGCAGCCTCAGATGCTTTAATTGTCGATCTAGTATTGAGCGAAAGGTTACGCCTATCAGTTATCTATTGTGGAGGTCAACCCTACTCCATTAGTACCAATAGGTGGCATAGGGGAAGAAACACTACGCCTAGAAATCAACAACACGAAAACTTTGTTATAAGTTATCCCCCTTCCTTATTGAGATCGAACTTAAGAAGAATGGTTGGGCCAACAAACATCTATCTCGTTCGTATTTTGGATACCCATAGAACCATCGAAGACTGTTGAAGTGACGAATTCCTGGAAATTAAGGGGCGTGGGGACAAAGAAATTGTTGAAGTTACCATACCATTTTTTTTTTATCTAGTATCAAATCAACATTTTGATGGTAAGAAAAGATCTTTTGTAGAAGGGTTAGTTAGAAATTTCTTGTAAAAACACTAGCCCCGCTCAGTTAATAAGGAGAATATTTCCATTTTTTTTGTGATTCCATGTATTATTCTCATTATGCACATAAGGAGGAGCCGTATGAGGTGAAAATCTCATGTACGGTTCTGGAACGGAGATTTTTTGAATCAAAGACGACCGTAACGGATGTCGGCTCAATCCGAAGGAAATTATGCGGAAGCTTTACAGAATTATTATGAAACTATGCGACTAGAAATTGATCCTTATGAGTCCGCTTTGAAATCGTCCGCCCTGCACCCACCCTCCGCTTCAACAGGAATCACACAAGGGTAGATTGATACAATAGAAACCTCTGGTAAAATGCCCGCCCGTAACCCAGCCGATAGAGTACATTACATAGTCCGTTTTCGGGATTGACGACTTACCCATTCAGTGACTTTGGCACCGGACGTTCCCAAAATGGGTACTCTCGGATCGGGTGAATTCAATACTAGACGCCTGTTGGCATTCTAGCCTTCCTTCTCCTTTCAGGGCCTATCCGAAAGAGAATACAGTACTTCTTGGTCGTGAATAGTACGAACCACTTCGGAACAAAACAATTCGAATTAGGCTCGGTCAACTGGAATGTGTATTATCCATATAGGGGATCTTCCAATTGAGATTCTTATTTGCCTCGATATCAAGAGAATAACTTTACTAACTCCCAACAAACAATCCCAAAACCCTAATGGTGACTATATTTGAGCGCCTTAAATACTAGAAGAAAAGCACCTATACCTAACAAGATTAAATGAATACCTAAAATTGTGGTCATTTTATTTCTATCTTTCCATACATAACCAAAGAATGGAAAAGATTCCTCAAGAGTCTCAGGGCCCAGAAGTGTATGATAAATACCGCCAAAGCCCAACACTGCTGAGGAAATTAAATGAAGTACTCCCGATACAAAGTATGGAAAGGTGTCTATAACTTCCCCACCAGGCCCTACTCCCCAACCTAGAGTAGCTAGATAGGGAAGTAAAATTAATCCTTATTCATACATGGGCTTCTCTGGTGAAGAAAAAGAATCTACAGGCCAAGGGAATCTTGAATCAGATGCACAAAACCAAGGCAATCTTGGATCAGTTCTCTCAAACCATGAAAAAGATATTGAAGAAGATTATGCGGGCCGAAATAGAGATATAAGAAAACGTCGAAAGAAAAAACAATACAAGAGCAACACGGAAGCAGAGCTTGATTTCTTACTAAAAAGATATTTACGTTTTCAATTAAGATGGGATGATTCTTTTAATAAAAAAATAATCAATAATATCAAAGTATATTGTCTCCTGCTTAGACTGATGAATCCAAGAGAAATTGCTATATCCTCTATTCAAAGGGGAGAGATGAGTTTAGATATTCTGATGATTCAAAAGGATTTAACTCTTAACGAATTGATAAAAAAAGGAATATTAATTATCGAACCAGTTCGTTTGTCGATAAAAAATGACGGGCAATTTATTATGTATCAAACTATAAATATTTCATTAGTTCATAAGAATAAGTCCCTAATTAATCAAAGATACCGAGAAAGAAAGTATGTTGATAAGAACCAATGGACGGGCGTAGGCTTAATAGTGAACGCAGACCCCAATGCTTATAGATATGAGATCAAAAAAAATAAAAAGAAAAAGATTCAGATAAAAATAAATTAAGAAAAGAAATAGAATAGAATAAAAGGAAAATTTTTATAGTTTTATAGAATGTCTCTTATCACTTATGTTATCCATTTTTTTTTTCAATAAAAAAAACTTTTTTTTTTGTTTTTATCTCACACAAAAACAACTTCTTATATCATAAGAAATATAAATTCTAACAAATAGAAATATAACGAAGACATATAAATTTGATTAAGTGAATTTCAAGGTCAAGTCACAAACCAAACTTAGGAAAGATAAATAGATCCGTTTCGACACGATCGAATTATATTCGTTCAATACACTGTTGTCAATATGAATGCTTAGATTTAGATAAAGAGTGCACTGAAAAAAAAAAATTAATAAAAGACTTGTATTGACTTAGATTTACACTAGATATCCAATATACATAACTAGAAAAAGAAAAGCATAGGTAAAGGTCAAAGAAGAAATTAGGCAAGAAATAGGAAAGAATCCCAGGTTTATTTCTTTCTTATTTGTTAAGTTAATGACGATGACGTTCCAACAAAAACCGAATCGCAGTAAGATCAAAATTTTCTATTTCTCGTTGATCCAATTATTCATTTCTTCTATCGACCTTATATCAATAAAGTTAGATAAAAAAAAAGTTTGAAGAAAGTAAAAGAGGGAGAGGGGGGGTCAATAGTATAGTAGAAAAAGCTATTTTATTTATACAAAGCTATATAGGAACCGCCCCCTCCCTCGTCTATTTTGTTTTTGTATTTCATTAATTGATTTGCGTTTGATTAAGACGACGAAATTCCGTAAAAACTCCCGCCTTCCTTAAAATATCATAAATAGTTCCTGTAGGTTTTCTCCCCTATTTACTACTTACTACGGCGACGAAGAATCAAATTATCACTATATTTATTCCTTTTTCTACTTCTTCTTCCAAGTGCGGGATAACCCCAAGGGGTTGCGGGTTTTTTTCTACCAATTGGGGCCCTCCCTTCACCACCCCCATGGGGATGGTCTACAGGGTTCATAACTACTCCTCTTACTACCGGACGCTTACCTAGCCATCATTTCGATCCGGCTCTACCCAAACTTTTCTGGTTCACACCAACATTCCCCACTTGTCCGACTGTTGCTGAGCAGTTTTTGGATATCAAACGGACCTCTCCAGAAGGTAATTTTAATGTGGCCGATTTCCCCTCTTTTGCAATCAGTTTCGCTATAGCACCCGCTGCTCTAGCTAATTGTCCACCCTTTCCAAGTGTGATTTCTATGTTATGTATGGCCGTGCCTAAGGGCATATCGGTTGAAGTAGATTCTTCTTTTTGATCAATCAAAACCCTTTCCCAAACTGTACAAGCTTCTTCCAAAGCATACGACTTTCTGGATGTAAATGATGATATCTATACAGATGGATAACCGAACTGACTTAATGAAATGGTAGACGTGACCAAAGGGGGGTCGAACGGCAACGAGAACTCACGGCCACATTAAAATTATCTTCTGGAGAGGTCCGTTTGATATCCAAAAACTGCTCAGCAATAGTCGGACAAGTGGGGAATGTTGGTGTGAACCAGAAAAGTTTGGGTAGAGCCAGATCGAAATGTTGGCTAGGTAAGCGTCCGGTAGTAAGAGGAGTAGTTATGAACCCTGTAGACCATCCCCATGGGGGTGGTGAAGGGAGGGCCCCAATTGGTAGAAAAAAACCTGCAACCCCTTGGGGTTATCCCGCACTTGGAAGAAGAAGTAGAAAAAGGAATAAATATAGTGATAATTTGATTCTTCGTCGCCGTAGTAAGTAGTAAATAGGGGAGAAAATCTAATTTCTTTCTTCGTCTTTACAAAAAAATAGGAGAGTAATTAACTGTGACACGTTCACTAAAAAAAAATCCTTTTGTAGCGAATCATTTATTAAGAAAAATTGAGAAACTTAACACAAAAGGCGAAAAAGAAATAATAAGAACTTGGTCTCGGGCATCTACCATTATACCTACAATGATCGGACTTTGTTACGCCTATTCAGCTAGTAGGGCATTGGTCATAGCCGAAATTCGTCGAAGGGAAAAATAAATAATATAAAGAAGAGAAAGAAAGGGAAGTTTTGTCTTTCTTTCAATCCAAATAAGAGAACAAAGAAACCACTCAAAAATGAAATTTAGAAAAAGAAGTTTCAGTAAGAACGAGCATAATTGGAGAGGCGTTGGAGGTCGACTTTCTGTAGGTTGATTGAAGGAAAATTTCAAGAAAGCAAGATAAGTGCAGAAAGCTAACTAAAGGCAGAGGAGAGAGAGAGGGATGAAGGGGGAATTTCGAACGATTAATCAAGTCCGACAACGGATTTTCCAACAAGCCTTACAAGGAGCTTTAGGAACTCTGAATAGTTGTTTGAACAACGAGTTACACTTACGTACCATCAGTGCTAATATTGGCATGTTTGGGGCGATGAAAGAAATAACTGATTAGTCCTTCAACTGTAGGCATTATTTTTTTTTTCTTACAAAAAAGAATTAAGAAATACTCATGGTAACCATTAGAGCCAACGAAATTAGTAATATTATCCGTGAACGTATTGAGTAGTTATATGAGTGAAAAAAATAGCTTCTAAATTAGCTGTAAAACAATTGAGTCTCATTTCCTATGTACAAGAATTAAAAGAAAGGAAATATAAGCAAGACCTTTACCCCAAGATTCAGGGATTAGTTATCCTGTCTTGAAGCGGGTTCAAAAGATCAACTGTGTAGAGTTTTCATTATCGTTTCTATGTATTACCATAACGCGTGATTGAACAAAAATGAGTGGATGGTTAGGAACACAAAAATACATAAAGGATTAGTAATGGAGATTCTTTAGCTAAATTATCCAAAAGGATATTTTTTTGCATAAAAAAAAAAAGAATCCTAATTGGGGCTTTAAGT